>CM069532.1:30280000-30962500 GCA_035773235.1 Eospalax fontanierii | reverse complement strand
ACAGGGTCACTTTCCTTTGGAGCCTTGTGAGATCCTAGATTCGAGGCTCTGTAAAAAGGTCTATTCAGAGGCAGTTTCCCATATGATGCTTCAAAGATGTCAGCTCAGTCTTTGAAGTTTCTTCCTAAAATAATCAAATGAGAAATTGAGAACTTAAAAACAAAAAAAGATAAGGAAATGAATCAACTTGGGGCACCTACAATTCTTTAAAAGCCCTCTAAGTACTTTAGTAAAATTCATAATTACATTGTTCAATATTCTGATGTTTTTAAATTTTCCATAAGGCAAACATCAATAGTTCTTTTTAAGGTTATATAGTATAATTTTAATATTCTTTTGAAATCTCAGATTGGGTGAATCGCATTTTGTGATTATACCACAAAAAGGATTTTATCAATGACACAGATTATATAAGTGTCTAGTTCAAATGATATTTATGCAAAAATATTGAAACTATTAATACATAGATTAGGAAATTAAATTACATACTGATACTCTGCCTGGCATTAATCTTATCTATACCATATGGTATCATACACTACATAAACATCTATGATGTATAGAATTCAGCACATTTAAATTAACATTGTGATTGTACTGAGTTTAATCGTAGCAAGCTCCAAAAGTGCACACATTTTTCTGTGTAATTTTCTTTTATTTTAGAGAATAAGTGATTTAGAATGTCTGTCTTATGGAATGAGTGCCTTTTCATTGTAGCTGATTTTGTTGAGGCTTACTCAGCTATTCAGCAGGCAGCATCACAAAGTTCCATTCATATTACAAAGATGCAAGAGGGCCCAAGTGATTTAAACCACCAGCTCACTATGTCATACCCTTCTTGGCATCATTTTATCTTTTACCGATTCTCCAATGGACCATGTAAGATGTATAGGGGTTGGTGAATTAGGTGACTGAATTTATGTATAGAATCTCCAGCTGAAATGTCAAATAATTGTATTGAGAAATAGATTTGGTAAGTGAAGAGCTGAAAATGTTTGCTTAAGAGTTGCATAATACATACAATTCCTTGAAATGATTATGCCCTGTGATTAATAATCAGATGTGGCTAAGATATAACTAAAGGTCTTCATAATGGTTTTTATTATTCTTTGTAATCAAATATCCACATATCATTCAGGATAAAGCTTATTGTTTTTCCTGATGACTACAGGGAGAGTGTTAATTATTTTAAGTATTTTCGCAAATGGATCATAGTAAAATTATTTAGTTCAAATATACATTTAGTGTATCCATTTATTATATAATTTGCAAGTGGTTTCCTGATTGAGATGATTCACTTCCTAAATACTTATATAATTAGGATTGTTGCACTTTTCGATCTTCATTTCTTAATAGAAAGATTTGAGGTGCTTGAGAAGAGTACAATCTGCTCCTTCCTTTCAGAATAGCATTTGTTAGGCTTTTATTTCTTTCATACAAAATTCCCAGCAACTTTATACTATAGAAAACATGACGATTTTTTTTTCAGTTTTGTTAAATCATGTGAACCTGTAGAATACCATAACAATACACATAGAGCCATTGTAAGAGAAAAAAAAATCAAAATCAACTTGAATATATGTCTTTCATAAAAAAGACATTTTCTCACAGAAGTTAGCCGTATGTTTAATATTTTGTGTCAGGTTTTTAGTGTGTCTGACTTCCTAATGATAAAACTAGAAGGTGAATGAATGAACCATTTTATGTTGTTTATATAAGCTCTGTTTCCACCTGATTCTTATTCATTTTTAACATTAAATATCTTCAGGATATGTTATTGCATATTCAAAGCACTTTCAGGGATCTATGTTGATTTTTACTTCAGCAATTGTACATAGATATTACCTTATCAGAATTCAGGGCCACAATGACTGGGGGAAATAGTGGGAAATAGCTAAAGGACAATAAATGGAAGGGTGTCAACACAGTGAAGTGAACCCATAGTCTCATTCAAACCACCTTACCTCAAATAACCATCATAGGTCAAGTTCACAAGTCTGCAGAGAAGTGGATGTGCTGAGAGGTAGATAGGAGCAGGCCAGAGGTTTCTATTACATGAACAGCAGGAAGTTAGCATGGAACTTTTATGTATAGTGATAAGAGGTGGCTTATTCCAAAACTAAAATATTAATCACATTTTCAGAAACATAAAATTTTGCTGATGATGCTAATGAACTTTAGCTCCCTCAGTTTGACCCTTTCTCATTTTCTGAAAAGCTGAGATCTTTAATTCCTAGAATTCCTATTAAAGGCCAAACTATGATTATCCTAATGGCATAGCTGAAAAAAAATTTGCTTTAGTGACGGTATAGTTTATAAATTAAAATTGATTATCAGAACAGTTAAATCTAGAATAAGAATATATCATCCTAGGCTTCCCTTTAAGTGTGTTCTCTTGCAGTATAGACTCTGTATTTGTATTATCTACTACACAGACATACTAAAACTGAATTTTAGCTTTCTGAGGCAGATACCTCATAGTAATTCTAATTCATCTGTGGGTATTGATGAACCTTTGTAGATTTTCACTTGCAATCAATGAAGAATTTGTTAACCAAAATTAAAGTTTTCTGGTGAAATCCTGGCTCAGCGTATGGCAGTAAAATTAACACAGAGATAATTCTATTTTCATATTATAACAAAGAAATAGGTTAAAATATAACATTCAGCCTTTTAATCCAAAGAGACTTTCACTTTGTAAATGAGGGAGTGCAGAAGGTGCCACACTGGCCAATACAGAGTCATACCAGAGACCCAACCTAAGCCTCCTGTCCACGTCACATGCTTGCACTAGATCATACAAAACAGACAAAGAAACGAAGTTTTAAGACATGTATAATCAATCATTTTTTTTCAGCTATTACACTGGAATCTCATGGAAGATTTAAAACAATAATTAGTACAAAGTTGGCAGTAATTTTAAAGGCAATCAATAAATAATCATAGATATAGTAAGTGATTGACTTTTCACACCATAATCGGAACATAATTCCAATCACATTTTTAGGTAAGATCTGTTTGAATCTTATTTCCTTGGTAATATACAAATCCTTCTCATTTGTTGTACTTATAGAGGGGGGGATTTAAAGTGTTTTGGATTAGACTCGATTACATTTCTCAGGAAAGCCTTGGAAAGCCATCTAAATTAGACTATTCCAGAAAATATTTCTATTGAACATGCGACAGTATTCGAGTTCATCACAGCACTTTGGCAGCCCCTGCAGATGCCGTCCAATCTAGCGTTTTAAGATTTCAAATAAGAGCTTATGGGCAGTTGTCAAGGTAATTTCTCTTCCAGGAATTTATTTGGGCAATTTCATTACTCCAGTCACTACAGCTAAGGCCTCTCTCTCAGACCGAGCATAATTTCTTTCAAATTTAGTCACAGTGTGTGACACAGACCAAGGAGTGCTCTCCCTGACATCTGAAAATCTATGTGATATAAAAGATATTGCCTGAGGATCATTGAATGTGTCAGGATTAAAAACGAAACAGGACAAGGTGTCCTCATAATTTCACTCACATTATATTTTTTGACTTTGGGTTGTATTTAAATTTTAACCTTTTTGTTATTAATTAGAAATGTAATACATCCCTTTAAGTTTACTGCTGTGTTTTTGCCTGTTGCGTTAGTGGTTATTATAAAATTCCTGCAGAAAAATCTTAGATGACCATATGCACCTGTATATATAATTATATCCGCATATATGTGGTAAAGGAGCTCAGTGTTTTAAAAGGTTCAGTTCTGATTCCTTGATTAGAAGCTATATATTCTGACATGTTTGATATTTTTCCATTAGATGGCTTTACTGTAAGAATTTTCTGGCTTTTATTTAATTAAAAATTTATTCCTCCTTCTGTATTTATGAAAGAGAACAGGCGTGTATGCTCATTGGAGTTTAAAACCACTTTGAGACATACTGACCATAACCATCAGTGATGCTGGCATCATCTTAGAAAATTAAGGGCAGCAATAGTGTGCTTCAACTTAAAGGGAACAGCAGTAAAACTGAGAAACCACAATTTGACAAAACCAGCTCAATTACTGGGTCACGATTTCTAAAGAGCCAAACTGAAGTGGAGAGGTGTGCAACTGCTCCAATAATTAAGTCCCCAAGAGCTCAAAATACATTTTGCCTAGATAATCCAGGTAATTCTGACTCAAGTGCCCAAGTGCCTTGCTTTAAGATTACCCAGTGCACTAGAAATCCAAACCTATGGAGGAGCTAAATCAGGGAACAATTCTTATGTCGTGAAAGGATTTATCCAAGTGACCCTTTCATCATCAAGTAGGAGAGAGCTCCCCAAGAATGAGGAAAATTCTTTGCTTATTAACTACCTGAATTACTCATATAAGTTGACCAATCTCCTAGAAACAAACACAGAGTTAATGGAACAACAGACCTAGTTTCTAATGCTGTAGCTTTACCGGTCCAGGTCAGTGCTTAGGGAGACAAGTGGACATGGTTCAGTACCAAGGATTTCCACTGAATAGCTGTCCAATCATGGAAAATTTGCTTAATCTCTGTAAGCCTGTTTACTGGTCTGTTAAATAAGTATCATAATACTATGCGCATAAGATGATTATTAAGAGAATAACGTGAGATAACAGAAACAAAATAATTAGTCTAGAATATGAAAGGCACTCAACTCTCAATCAAGGCTAACTGGATTGTTGGACTTGAGCTGTTCATTGGCCCCTACTGGAGAGAGCTTACATTAGAAGTCGTTCCTAAGTGAGATCAGTTGTCATTGAAGAAACTACAAGAGTAGCAGTTTTCATTTACTCATTTGAAAATCATTTGATGATTATCCAGTGTGTGTATATAACAGTGACTGAACAGAGGTTAGTAAGAAAGGTAGGCCTGACTCAGAGTTTATTCTTCCTCATAGGGAACACAAATATTTCACTTAAAAATATTGATAAACACTGAGTTTGTGGTTTCAGATAATTTTCTTCTGGACTGAACATGTATCCATGTGTAAATCATGATAATCCCTCCTGTATTTTTTATTTGACACAATGACATACAAAGGAAGCACAATCTAAATTATTTAAACCCATGATAATTCTGTAGCCTGAAGAGCAAAGTTTTTGGTCTCAAACAGGACCGTCTAACCCAAGGCAAAGTCTGAGTATCTGCTGATTGAGGTTCCTCTGTTGGCCACATTATCAAAAGAATGACGCTTCTTCTACCGCCCTCCTTTCTGCTGTGATTACCCACTTCTGCACATAAACATGGAAAAAGAGCTGAGATTAAATCATAGGAAAACAAACCATATATCTCATCACTGGCAAGCAAACATTACAAAAGCCGGGGGTGGGGCATATTCTTTTTCTTTTGCTGCTATGACAAAGAGTAATCATTTTGCCCTGTTTGTTCATGTTTCCTACCAGGAGGAAAGGAACAGATCTGTATATAACTGAATCCAAGAAAGACTAGAAGACGCAGATTTTCATCTTACTTCAAACATTTAGGTTTATAAGATCTGTACCTAAATGATTCAATAGATGAAGGAATCTTGAAAGATCTATAAACAGAATATGGAAGGAAGGCAGAAGAAGAGGGAGGAGAGGAAAGAGAGAGACAGACAGAGAGACACTGAGACAGAGACACGGAGAGGGACATAAGTACAGATATCTTTGTATCTCAGTGTTAGTTGTGAAAATGGGGATATAGTAGTCCCATATCAGCTCATGCTTTTTCTTTTTCTTCTCTTCCTTGGCCTCTGATTGCTGAGACTAAATGCATGTGCTGTCACACCCAACTCACTCCTTTTCCTCTAAAATTAGGCTTAGGGAGACATAATTAGTTAAAAGTGTGGCCCAACTAAATTCATTCTGATTAAATTAATTTATATGTTAGCAATAAGGATAAAATAAACATGTGATATGTATTTTGTGATAAGGGAGTCAGGGTTTAAGTAACCCAGACTAGCCTTGACCTTGCTGTGGAATGTAGTGATAGTATTGATCCTCTACCACAAAATAACCGAGGTTACAAATGTATGACAATATGCCTGGATATGAATCTATAATTTTAAAGATAAACTAACCTCCCTATAGTAGAAAACTTTCACAATATCTATCTAAAATATCTATCATCACCCTATCTAGACATATATAAATATCAGACATCATATTATAGAACTAGATGACACTTATCAAGTACTTAGCATATTCAGGCATCCTTCAAATTCAATATTTTATAAATCTTAACTCATCTAATTGTGTCCATAACACCTTGAGTTGGTGTCCTGATGAGAATATAATCAGCCACAATTCCTGAGTCTTAGCAGTTTAGTAGAATCTCTGTTTCCCACTTGCATGAATTATTAAACTCCACATAGTTCTTTTCCACTCAGCAGAGACTTGGATTCTTCTGCCTTGAAATGTTGCAATCTTCAATATGAGAACCAAAGACACTGGAATGGGAAAAGGAGATGGACGGTTGTAAACATGATGTTTTCACTTGTCTAGAGACAGAAATACCATTACTCAGTTTGTTACCAGAGCTTAGCCTCATTTCAGCTTATTGTGGTTGAAAAATGAATGTATCAAGTATGAACAGCATGAAGAAAATAAACATAACAACCATACAGTCT
The DNA here is from genome assembly GCA_035773235.1 of Eospalax fontanierii. Taxonomy (NCBI): domain Eukaryota; kingdom Metazoa; phylum Chordata; class Mammalia; order Rodentia; family Spalacidae; genus Eospalax; species Eospalax fontanierii. Next base: position 30,955,894 of record CM069532.1, on the reverse strand, counting down.
ATCTCTTCTAATTTCTGACCATCTTAACTGCCACATATGAAATTTCTCTCTTTTCCCATGCAAAAGACAAAGGCTCAGACATTCCCTACACCTAGATGACTAACACCTTTAGATGATAGTCTGCATCTGGATGAGTCTTCCATTCTGCCACTCTGAGTGACAGAGTGTCTTGTACATCAGTTTTATACCATCCTTCAGTCCTTCACACCAGTGTGCAATGGAGCAGTAGGCACAGATTACCCAGCAGTAATTACCATGAAGAAGAGACACATGCCAGAGATACTTGTCTAAGCACTTTTGTATTCTTGCTAGGCAAACACTGTGAAGGCTTCCATCTTTGTGGTGAGGAAAGCTCCTAGACTTGGTGCTGATTTTTTCCTTAGGGAGAATCCCTTCATACTTTCCTCAGGGAGAATCCCTTCATACTTTCCTCCATGGCTTCAGATTTTGTCCTTTAACAGGCTATTAAAGTCTGTCAGGCTTGAAAGTGAAGGCCACACTTAGTCTCCCCTTCTCTTTGAACGTCAGGCTTAATGGGATTTGAAAACTCATAACATTCTTGGGTTATTCTTTATGATCAGGATTAAGAAGTGGTCTTCTTTTCAAAATCTTCAGTGCAATCCAAGACTCTCTCTCTCTTTTTTTTTTTAATATTAACCCTCCAAAACTTTACCAGCCATCATTTTGTTTTGGAAAATTGGTTAATATGATTAAATGTACAGAGTTATTTCTGAAAATTTTGGTTCAACTTATCACTTCTTTATTAATTCTTTGAAAGTTGTCTTTTGGTTATTGCAGGCAAACTTTTCCACAAAACTTTAATACCACTTGCAAGGTATCAGTGTCGCATTGGATGTATAAACAAAGTCAGGAATTGAAATAAGAAGCAATACCCAAAATGCCATGTATAGTATTCATTTCACTGTTTAATGATAGTCAAACATTACTCTAGACTATGATTAGTAGGTTAAAGCTCCTTTCTTTATATTTTGGTGAGATATGGCCTTTACCAAACCTGTGGAATGGAATCAGATATTGAAGATTTATATTGGCAGGATTTCTATGGGCCAAATGTGAAATCAGTCTTTTTTTTCTTTTCATAATTCAATATCTAGAAATATGTTATAAGACAATTAACAAGTCTCTGTTCTAGAACTCATATTTCTAACATCTTGTCAGTCTCTCTATATTTTCACATCAGGGAACAAGTTAAGCAAGGTATTTAATGCCATAGTTCTTGAAAGAAGAACTCACCCTAAAATTATCCAAAAAAATTCTAATTCTAACACAGATTCTTTTTTGTCAGCACTACTTATCTATTTTTTAACTACTGATTTTTGAATTTTGTTTTTTAACTAATTTGAAACATTTGCAGCTTGCTGGCATAATGATTCTATCCTCTTTAATGTAAAGAAAAGAGTTTATCCTTTTTCTGGCAGAATAACAATCCATGTGTACCATATTTTATCATTAGCTGAGGTATAGTCAGGTTTTCCATGTCTTGGCTACTGTGAATAGTGTTGCATTAAACAGAAGAGTTGAACTGTTTTCAATTGTTCCTTTGTATATATATCTAATAGTGAAGGTGTTTACTTATAGTCAGGAAGTACATAGAACACAAATTAGATATGACCATAATAGAAACTCCCACAAAGAAGCAAAGAGGTCCACCAGTTTTAATATGTGACAAAACATATTTCAAATTAAAACTAATCAGAAGAGATAAAGTTGGTCACTCAACTTTAATCCAAGGAGCAATAAATCAAGAAGATATTACAATCATGAACACCAAATTCTGGTGCACCCAATTTCTTCAAAATGTACTCTGGGACTATAAAACACATATTAACCCTAAATAAATAATAGTAGATGACTTTAATAACACACTATCATCAATAAATAGGCCAACGGGACAAAGAATAAACAGAGACACATCTGGATTAAATGACGTCTTACATGAAATGAACCTAACAGACATCTACAGAATGTTCCATCCAAGTATCAAAGAATATACTTTCTACTCAGCAGCCCATGCAAGTTTTTCTAAAATTGAACATATTCTGGGCCACAAAATAAATCTCAAGAAATACAGAGAAATTAAAATCATTCCATGCATTTTGTCACACCCCAGTGCAATAAAGCTTATAATCAGCAGCAAAATAATTTCTAGTAACTACATAAGCTCATGGGGATTAAACTACACACTCCTGAAGGATGAATGAGCAAAAGTAGGAACTAAGAAAGAAAAATATTCCTGGACGTAGATGAAAATGAGAATAAAGCACAACAAAACCTCTGGGGCACTTTAAAAAACAGTCCTACAAGGGAAGTTTATAGCTCTAAGTACCTACATTAAAATATCAGGAAAGAAACACATATAAATGACTTAACAATATTACTCAAGATTCTGGAAAGGCAAGACCAAACCAATTCCAAACCTAGTAGATGAGAATAAATGAAAATCAAAGCAGAAATTAATCAAATAGAAAGAAAACAATACAAATGAAATCAATGAATCTAAGAGCTGGTTCTTTGAAACATAGAAGAAAGACGAACCCTTAGCTTACTTAAATGAAAGAAAGACCAAACACAGATTAACAAAATCAGAGATGAAATGGTAAACATCACAACACATATCAAAAAAAAAATTCAGAGCATTGTGAGGGATGTTTTAAAAATCTATACTACATTAAATTTGAAAACCTAAAAGAAATGGATGAATCTCTAAAGACATGGACAGCACCAAAATTAAACAAGGAAGAGACGGACCAGTTTAAGCAATAAGGAAACTGATACTGTGATACAAAACCTGTTCACTACAAAAAGCCCAAGCCCAGGTGGATTTACAACTGAATTCTACTAGACATACAAAGAAGATCTGTAACTGTTACGGCTTAAATTATTCAAAAAGATAGAAACAGAGGGAGAACTCCCAAACTGCTTCTATGAAGCCATGAAGCCAACATCGAATACCAAAACCAGGTGAAGACACAACAAAAAGAATACTATAGGTCCATAACCTCAATGAATATAGATGTAAGGATACTCATCAAAATACTTGCAAATGGAATACATACACATATTAAAAAGATCATCCACCATGATCAAATGGTGCAGTGATTCCAGAGATGCAGGGATAATTCAATATATGTAAATCAACAAACCCAATAAAACAAACTTAAAATCAAAATTCCCATGATCATATCAATAGAGTCAAAAAGATCTTTGACAAAATCCAACATGCATTCATGTTAAAAGTCCTAGAAGGTTATAATCTGAAGGGAACTTACCTCAACACAATTAAACCTGTATATACCAAACACACAGCCAACATAAATTGATATAGAGAAAAACTGGAAGCATTCCCATTAAAATCAGGAAACAAACAAGGCTGTCTACTGTCACCACTCCTTTTCAATATAGTACTTGAAATTCTTGCAAAAGCAATAAAAAAAGAAAATAAAATTAAAGTAGTACTAATTGGAAAAGAAGAGGACAACATATCACTATTTTCAGACAACATGATCTTACTCACAAGAGATCCCCAAAATTGCACCAGAAAATTCTAGGAAATATTTAATACTTTTGAAGTGGCAGGTTGCAAGATCACCTTATAAAAATCAGTAGCCTTTCTATATACCAATAACAAGAAATCAGAAAAAGCATTGGGGGAAACCCTCCCATTTACAATAACCTCAAAAAATTAATATATTTAGGAATAAACCTAACCAAAGACAATAAGGATATCTACAATGACAATTTAAAATATTTAAAGAAAGAGATAGAGGAAGACAATAGATGTAAAGACCTACCATGCTCATAGAATTGGTGGAATCAATATCATGGAAATGACCATCTCACCTAAAGCAATCTATAGATTCCATGCAATGTCAATGAAAATACCCATGATATTCTTCAGAGGAGTAGAAAAAACATCATCCTAAAATTCATATGATATCACAAAAGACATTGGATGACCAAACAATCTTGTACAAAAAGAACAGCGCTGAGCAGATGAGCATACCTGATCTCAGATTATATTACAGTGCTATAGTCATGAAAACAGTATGGCACTGGTTTAGTTCAAAATAGATATATAGATCAATGGAACATAGTAGAAGATCCAAACATGAGTACATGTAATTTCAGCCACTTGATATTTGACAAGTTTGCCGAGAATACACAACGGAAGAAAGACAGCATCTTCTACAAATGGTTTTAGCAAAACTGAATCTTACCCATTCAAAAGTCAACTCCAAATGAATCAAAGGCCTCATTAAAAAACTTGAAACTCTTAAACTGCTAGAACAAAACATAGGCAGTACCCTCCAAATTGAATGTGTATGAAAGGACTTTCCAAATTAGACATCAGCTGTTCAGGCATTAAGGTCAACAATCAGTTTTGTTATCAAGCTTCTGTACAGCAAATGGGTTATAACCTCAACAGAGAGTTCTCAAATGAAGAAATAAAAACAGTTAATAAACATCTTAAGAAGTGTTCATATCCTTAGAAAATAGGAAAAAGCAGATTTAAATTGCTTTAAGATTCCATCTTATACCAGTCAGCTTGGCTAAGATTAAGAGAATGAAAGACACCAAATGCTGGCAAGGTTCTGGAGAAATGGGAACACTTGTTCACTGCTGGTGGGAATGTAAACTCGTGCAACCACTATGGAAAGCACTGTGGAGAAATCTCAAAACCTAAAAATGAATCTTCCATATAATTCAGTTACACCACTCTTTGGCATATATTCATAGGACTCATCCTGCTGTAGAGATACCTGTACCTCTATGTTTGTTGCTGCTCTCTTCACAATAGCTAAGAAATGGAAGGAAATGTCCCTCAACTGAAAACTGGATAATGAAAATGTGGTACATTTACACAGTGGAGTTCCACTCAGCAGTAAGAAATAACGAAATGATGAAATTTGCAGGTAAATGGATAGAACTAAGGAGTGTTATACTAAGTGAAGTAACACAAACACAGAAAATTAAAGGATGTGTGTTCTAAACTCATTTGCAGACTGTAGCACCAACACTCACAATGTTATGTGAATATATACCCTGATTTAACATGAGGAACATGGGGAATGTGAAAGATACACTGAGGTAAAGAAAAAGACCCTGAAAGGGGGGCATTGTAGAGGGAAGGCAAGGTGGTGGGAGTGCTCGATTGGAAGGGGAGGATGGAGAGACATGCAGGGGATTACGGTAGGGGAGGAGGGACTTTCTGAGAGGGGGCATGCTGGGTATGGCATTAAAAAAAAGCAGTTTTTGCTCTGTCTGATATGTACTTCAGTTATGACTGACAACTGAGTAACCAATGACTTAAGGGGGAGGCTTAATGGAAATGCAGGGGAGGCTGGGAAGGAGAGTAGAGAGCGAGGTAACCATCTTGGGCACACACTCCAGAGTTCCCGAGATCAAAATGCAGTCTCAGCCATAGGAAATCTACCCCTCCCTCTACCTGGGAATGAACACCTTGTAAGTAACATGAAATAAACTAATCTCTCTAAAGAACATTCTCTTATTCTTTCAGTCGGTTCAAACCTGGGGGTGGGGCGAAGCTGAATGCCGGGTCCCACCATGGGAAAATTCATGCAACACTGAGAGACATCAAGTGTTGGGGAGAAGGGGAAGGAATTGGGTGCTTGTGCTGGGAATGACTAGGGAACTCAGACTGGAGGGAGAGAGAGTAGAGATGAATATATCTTGAGGGACTAGGGGAGGCAGAGGGAATTGTGATGCTTCTGAAACACCCTAAGAAATGCACATACAGTGTCTGAACATTAGTGCATCTGTATACCTGGGGACTGTATGACAAGGAACACAGTGCCAGTCAAGAGAGACCTCCCTTTGAGTGGTTGGTGAGAGTGATAGAAGAGACTCCCAAAATAACACAGGCTAATGACAAAGAGCTTGTCTTCTTCAACAATTGGAAGATAAGACTGCTGAAGATAAGACATACTTGGGATACAGGACTTGGAGCAATGGAGCAGGAACTGACCATTCTACCTGAAGTTTAGCTCTCTTAGTGCTAGATGATATCATGCAAATTGCTAATCATCAATCTATCTTTCTATATACAGACATGTGTACCTTACACCTCTCATTAAAAAGGCTTCTTTTTTGCAAAAAATGAAGGCTACAGAAGAATCCCACAACTGGACAGACACAGAATAAACATCTGAGAAATGCTCAGTCCTATATGACCCCTAGCCTCTATACCTGGGGCTCATGGAACAAAGCAGAGCGAGGGGTAGAGAGAAAACTAGTGAATCCCTCAGCTCTCACTAGTGCAGTTTCCTAGTACAACACAGCATGATGCACACAGAAGGTCACAACTGTCCAAGTTTTAAAGAATAAGAGACTGCAGAGTGTGTATTCCAGAATAGGAATCCTATATTAAACTTCTCCCACCCACTATTAAGGGGCCATTACAGAAGAGTGGGTAGAAAGATTGTAAGAGCCAGGTCTGGACCATGAACACAGGAAAGTACAGTCTTTCAGGCCAAGAGAAGCTTGCACATGTGATCTTGGGCAATGGCAGAATTGAGCACAGAACCCATGACAACTCAATCACACAAGGGCCCAGAGGAGAGCAAGAGAAATGGGTGGTGGGCTGACTCTTTTCTGGGAATAACTGGAGACTGATTACGACTGAGTAGGGAGTGTAGGACGTAGTTAAGATCTCCAGGTAGGCTGATTAGACTCCAGTGGATGGATTTGTTCTAAGGACATCTGAATACAAACGATTGATGGGATAGGACTTCACATGTATTGTGGAATACATGAGATTCAGTTGAGGGTTGGGTGGCGTGGATGGGGAAGCGGGTCTAAATTTGATTAAGAACTGTTGCATATACAAATGTTCAATAAAATTTTTCTTTTTATAAAAAGATCACCTACCATGATCAAGTTACCTTTACTCTACAGATGGAGGGATGGTTCAATATACCTAAGTCAATAAATGCAATAAGTCATATAAATGGACTTACAGACAAAAATCACATGATCATCTCACCAAATGCAGAAAAGTTCTTTGACAAAATCTGACATTCATTCATGATAAAAGTTCTAGAGGAATTGGACTGGGGTGTACATACCTCAGAATAATTAGGCTATATACAACAAACCCACAGCCAATATCATTCTAAAAGGAGAAAAACTTGAAGTATTTCCCCTTAAGATCAGGAACCAGACACAGCTGCCCAATATCCCACTCATTTTCAGTGTAGTGCTTGAAACTCTTGCTAGGGCAATATGATAAAGGTAGGAAATGGAAGGGTACTAACTGCAAATAAGAGTTCAAATTGCCCTTATTGGCAGATGATGTGATATTATCCATAGGAGATTCCCAAAATTCCACCAAAAAGCTTCTAGCAATGTTCAATAAGATGACAGATTACAAAAATCAATCTACAAAAATCAGTAGTCCCTGTATACACAAATAACAACAATCAGATGATGGAAATATTTTCACAATAGCCTCAAAAAACTTAATCTAACACATTAAAACCTTTCAATGAAGAGTTTAAACCTGTGAAAACAGAGAGATTGAGATGAACACAAGGAGAGAGAAAAAAGCTCCTGTGTGCATGGACTGGTAGAATTAATTTAGTGAAAATGCCCATATTATCAAAAGCAATTGCAAATGCAATGCAATCCTAATCAAAATCCCTGTGACCTTCTCCACAGAAATAGAAAAATCCATCCTAAAAGTCATATGGAATCATAAAGACTCCACTAGCAAAAGCAATCCTGAGCACAAAGAGCAATGCAGGGTTGGGGGTGGGGTTACCATACCAGACCTCAATGTCTATATCAGAGCTATAGTCCTAAAAACACTAGAGGAAATACAGCATTTTCAAAAAAATGATGCTGCAAAATTGGATGACCACACATAGATGAATGATATTAAACCTATATCTATTACCCTGCACTCCAAATGAATCAAAGACCTTAATGTGAAACTTGAAATGCTGAAACTGTTAGAAGAAATATGAGCAGTACCCTATAAGATATAGGTATAGGAAATGATATTTTCTGTTTATTTTATTTAGTATTTTTATTTTATGTGTATGAGTGTATTGCCTGCCTGTGTGTAAGTGCACCCACGTTGTACAATGCCTGAGGAGGTCTGAAAACTGTGTTGGATCCCCTGGAACCAGAGTTATGGATGGCTATTAGCCACCATATGGATGCTGAGAATTGATTCTGGGTCCTCTGGAAGAGCAGTCATGCTCTGAACTACTGAGTCATAACTCCAGCCCAGGAAAGTATTTTTTAAATCAGGCATCTGTCATTCAAGAATTAAAGCCAACCATTGACAAATGGGAACTCATTAAATTAAAAGGCTTCTGTAGAGCAAAGGAAACAAACTGAGTGAAGAGGAGGTCCACAGAGAGGGAAAATATCTTCATCAGAGATACATCTCACAGAAGATTACTATCCAGAATAAACAAAGATCTCCAAAATCAGAGAAGCAAGAAAACAAGTGACTCAATTAAAAAATAAGCTATGGATCTGAACAGAGAGCTCCCCCCAAAAGAAATGACAATAGTTAAGAAACACCTTAAAAAGTGTTCTATAGCCTTAGTAATTAGAGAAATATGAATCAAGCCACTTTAAAATATCATATTAGCCTAGTCAGAATGCCAAATATCAAGAGAAAAAAAATGGCAGAAATTAGATGTGGATGAAGGGAAATGCGAACCCTCATTCGCTGGCTGGAGGATTGCAAACTGGTGCAACCACTGTGGAAATCAGTGTGAACTCTTAAAAAAATGAAAATATAACTGCCATACTATATGATCTGGTTTTAAAATTCCTTGGTATAGACCCAAGTGACTCAGCCTAGTACAGAAATACTGGAACAGCTGTCCTTGTCGCTGACCTTTCCACAGTAGCTGAGAAATAGAAACAACCTAAAATGTCCCTCAACTCATGAATGAACAGTGAAAATATGGTAAATTTACACAATGGAGTTCTACTCAGCGGTAAAGAAAAAACAAAATCATTAAAATGGCAGGTAAATAGGTCAGACTAGAAACTGTACTACTAAGTGAAGTAACACAGACTCAGAAAAACAAAGTAGTGTATGTTGTCTCTCATTTTTGAATCTTGGCTCCAGATCCTTAGATTGAGTGTTTATCTGTAAGAGCCAGAAAAATGGAAAGGATGCAGGTAAAGAGGAAAAAGGAGCTGGAGAGGGGGATAGAGGAGACAGGTATTATCAAAAGATAACAGGAGAAAAGAGAACAAGTAAGCAGGAGAAGAGGGAAGCACGCTAATTGGCAAGGGAGTGTGAAGGGCTGAACAGGAGAAGTGAGAAGCAAGATTGAAAAAATGGTTAAATAATGAAAAAAGAGATAAATATGGTAGCTTTAAAGTCATAAAAAGAAACTAATACACTGCACACACACACGCACACACACACATTCATATGTGCAGCTGAAGGCTATATAACAACAACAAAAACAAAAGAAACCAGTGCCAGCCAGGAGAAATCACCCTTCGAGATTTTGGTCATTTTAATGTAAGAGTGTCCCAAAATGACACAGACTATTGACACAGATCTTCGTTGACTCTGAGAACTTGATGATAAACCAATGCTGCTGTAGACAGGCCATACCTCAGACATAGGACAACTGAGCTAGAACTTACATAACTCCACCCTGAAGACTAGTCCTCATAGTATCAGAGGATACTATGCAAGATGCCAAGTGAGAAAACTAACCACTGGCCCTACCCGGCTGTAAAGCCTAATAAACCACAATGACTGGCCCAGCAAACTATTGCTATTGGTGCATTAGTGGCACTTTTATCTTGAGGGGAATCAATAGCTGTCTAGTTGGAATAAAATGGATAAAAGGTAAAAGCCCACTAGCTTATGTGCGTAAGCATTCCCTTTGTTTCTGTTTCTCTTTCTTTGTGAGATAAGCAGCCTGGCCACAAGTGCCACATGTCCTGCTGTATTCTGAGTTCAGTTTCAAAGGTGCTGAGGAGTGAGGACTGAAACTTTTGAAACTGAGATAAAAATCCCCCTTAAAGTATTGCATATCAGGTATGGTTTAGCAGGGAAAAAAATTAAAAGTAATCTAGAAAACTGACACCAAAGAAGTGGGTTGCTACTGGGACAAAAGCTCATCATGGGGTGCTAGAGTCTTTATAGATGGCCTGTTAGAGGAATTTGGAGGTTCCTGGAGATGCTGACAAGAGAAGCCTGAAAATGGCAGACCAGAGTTAAATGGAAAATTCTGGTGAGATCTCAGAGATGCAAAATTCTTATAGAAATGCAGAAATAAAGATCATATTCATGAGATTTCAGATAACAGGAAAGACTCTTGAGAATTTGTGTTAAATTCTGGGAAAATAATTTGGCTGCATTTTGTCCAAGTTCTGATACTTTGTGGTAGATTGAATGTAAAGATAATGGACTTACCTGTCAGAGGAAAATTTTGGGTAACCCAGCAGCCAAACAGTGGTATAAATATCCATAACTTTTAAAGCGACATTTATGGTGATAATTGGTAGCAAAAGGGGAGAGAAAGATTGTACAGACATGTAAAGGTCAGTATAAAGGTGGGGCTAAATATGGTTTGGGTTCTGATAATTTGGGGACATTGAAAAGGAGTCACGAAATTTGCATTGGGACAATAGGAAAGATATCTTGCAGTCAACAAAAAATAGGTCAGACCTCAAAAAAATGTAGTCCCAAGAGTACTCCAAAGAGTTTCAAAAAACAGTGTTTTCTGGGTATCCCACTAGTATAATGTCAAATGTTAAGACGTTTTCCAAGGATTTATTCAATTATGCTCAGCCTCTAAGGACACTAAGAAGACAATATGGCCTTGTTCCACAGGAGACAGGCTTCCACTCAAGTTGGTAGCAAAACGTGATATTAGCTATGAAGGTATGCCAAGTGGGGTAATTTTGTGATCATAGAGCCTTTCATCCAGATTACAAAGGAAAGCATGAAAAATCAGACTATGACAGAATCAGAGTACCTGCAGTTAGCCCTTATGAGGGAATGTTGAAAATTTCCCAAACTGAAGCCCAAGTTTCAGTGGAGACTATAGAAACTTTGATATGCTGTGATCTTGGGAATTCTGTTGAAGAAAGCCTTGTGCATAAACAAGAGACTATCTGGGCTAAGAGCAAGACCATGGGGTGGAGCCATTTGAGTCTGCATTATACTCTGTGTACCCAGGTCACTAGACATAGAGTTTGGGGATATAATTCTTTCCCTGCTTTATTCTGCTTTTGACCGTGTCCTTTCCTTCTGCACCCATGCTCCTTTCTTTAGTGATAAGAATGTTTCCCCAAAAGCACTTTGGTATTATGTAACATGTTTGGTTTTATGGGCATTTACAGCTAACAGTCCCTTAAGTATCAGAGGGTCTTTGAATTTTTCTTTGAACAATGTTGAAATTGTTAAGACTATGAGGACACTAAGAGGTGGACTGGATGACATTCAGTTGCTGTTGCAGTTTTGCATTGTAGGATGGATATGGGCCTTTGGGACCCAGGAGAGCAATGTTTGGGCTCAATAAGGAGAAATATTTGTGTAGCAATTTGACAATGTAATTGTGCTGATTAATCCTTTCAACTTAAGTTGAGAAGGGCCTCAGAGATTAGTAAAGCATACTTCTGGATGTATCTCTGAGAATTTCCAGAGAGGACTAACTAAGGGGGAAAGACCCACCTTAAATGTAGGAAGTACTATCCCTGAAGGCTAAGGACAGAGGTGGACTAAAAGGAAATATAGGAGAAAATATTTTCCTTCTCTACTTCCTGTACCACATGAGGTAAGCAGCCTCTGCTACTCGACCCTGTTCCAATGATGCTTTGTTATAAACCCAGCTTCGATATACCCCAAAACCCACAAGCTTAAACCTCTAAAATCATCAGCTACAATAATTCTTTACTGAGTCGAGTTGTTTCTGTCAGGTATTGTAGTTTATGACAAAAATGCCTGTCTAAAACAAATAGTAGAAACAAAACATGTTTGCTGCATCTCATACATCCTTATGTATCAGAAGTATTTAAACTAGATAATTGTCTTGTTCTAATGAAAACTGCCTTTCCTTGGTGTTTCAGCACCATATTCCTTGTATGTCTTCCTACCCAGTATGTTATCTGCCTGTGTCACTCTCTTATCGTCTACCTCAATTAATTTTTGGATTTCCTTTACCTTGTTCTTAGTTCGATTCTTTTATCAAAACTGCCTCCTCTTTTCCTAGAAAAGTTTCCTCAGATATATGACTTGAATTTCCCTCTGTAACCTTGAACTCTCCTTGGAGTTTCTATCATTTGTAGATATAAAAATATCATTTGCAATCTTAAAACAATCTCAAGTCTAAGAGGCTCAAAATTAAATACGTATTTCATACTGGCTTTATTTTGTTCCACTTGTCTGGATGTCAGTAAATCACCCTTCTATTTGGTAGCAATAAGCTGGTGTTCCTTCCTCTTTGGTTCCATTACAAATCATGACTAGTTAGAGTTGGGGCTGGAGAGATGGCTCAGTGGTTAAGATTACTGGCTGCTCTTGCAGAGGACCCGGGTTGATTTCCAGTACCTTCATAGCAGCTAACCACCATCCATAACTCCAGTTCCAGGGGCTTCAACACCCTCTTCTATACAACTTAGGCATTGCAACATTGGTGAACTTACATACATGCAGGAAATACACTCATACACATAAAATAAAAATACTAAAATATCTTTTAAAAATAAATAGTCCCAGTGAATTTCCCTTAGCATGAGGAACTGAGTTTAAAGTACAAGCATTATGCTATTAGTGCTACAGTTCTGGGCCTTAAGAGTCAGTGATCCATAATCCAGAAGCCAATGTAACAGCTCTGAACTTTGAGTATGAGTGGTCCAAAGCTCATAGTGGCACACCTCTAGCTTGAGCTGGTAACTGTTGGTGAGAATCCAGAACATGTTCAGTGACAGGACTTGTAGCTTTTCTGCAATCTCAGCTCTTTACTGTCCTCAGAATCAGCTCCCCATCATCTCTTGCCTTCTCTATGTTTATGAAGTCCTTTGTATGATCCTGGATGTTCTCTGGAACATTTCACCTTCCTTCTAGCTGCTTCTGGGTACGTCTGGAGTCAGCAACCTAGGGGTCTGCTCTTTGTGTGAAAGTTACCTACGAAAAAGCTCATAGGTCAACAATGAAACCATTTGACAAATCTTTATTGGAGCCTGGTGTTGCAGCATATGGGACAGTATATAACAAAAGGTTCGGTTTGTTTAATTCATATGCAAAATGAGAAGACTGTTTAAGTAGCCTGGTAAGTATGCACAGTGTTTTGTCTATGAACCATAAACTCTTTGCTTAATCACCCATCTGTGCAGGGTTTGTGATAATTAATATTGATTGTCAATTTGACAGGCTCAAGAATCACCTTGCACACAAGTCTCTAGGCATGTCTGCGAGAGATAATACGGATTAGTGAATTGAGGTAGGAAGTCGACCCCAGAATGTCAGTGGCAACATTCCAGACTGCAGAAAAAGGAGAATGTAACTGAGTGCAGTATCCACATACCTCTGCTTTCCTAACTGTGGATACAATGTGCCTAGCTGCCTGGAGATCCTGTCATTGATGGACTATGCCCAGGAACTGTGAGCCAAAATAACCCCTTCCTTATGTTGTTTTTGTTAGGATATCTTTTCCTGCTGCCAATGCCATGCACATACTAACTACTACATACCTGTTTGTGGACATGATGGGAGGGTAAACAGAGGACTGTGAGTAGGCTGATTTGAGGATCCTCCAAAGTTGTCATAGTAGAAGCAAGGTGGGGACATTGCAGGGAATCTGCCATTATTAAATCAGTCTCTTCGATCAATAAACATAGGTAGGCTGTATCCATTTCAGCTTCTTTCTATGGTACTCTGGCTGGAATGAAGTCCACATTTAGTGTCTTTGACTATATTTGAATTTCTTCTGGGCATTCTCATAAAGATCTGAGTCTTTTTGTCCAATCTTGAGATGTTTGAAACAGCCACAGTGTTATGATACAGCTAGAGAAATTTCTAAAGGTATAGCTCTCTGATCTATACCCATGGCCTTCCTTAAAAATGGCAGAAGTAATGCTATATTTGGCATCATCCTCATACAAATTCAAGAAGGAAAGCAGTATCATCCACAGCCCTGCCATATTTCAGATACAAAAATAGCTCTTGCCATCCGCCTCTATGTAACTTGTACTAGTTACATTTCTGCTCCCATGAAGCTTTGGCTAACGCCAACACTCTGGAAATTCTGACAGTTGACAATCAAGTAAATTAACTGAAGTGCTGGCTCCTGACAACACCAGTAATTTTCAAAGGAGAAAATAATTTAGGAGTGCTAGCAAAAAAGTCCTAATATAAAATTAACATTCTTCCTCAATGAGCTTTACTGAATGTTGTTTAACTTCCAGTAAAATTGCCTAGGAACTGTTGGGTCCTTCTGGTCTATGTCACATTGCATTGATTGCATAAGTCCAAAGCCCGTGACTCATCCTTGATACTGTCTTTCCACTGATAGTCATTTGAGATCCATTGGTAATGTCTTGTAAGGGCTTGTTTCCCTCCAAAGAGCATGGATCTAAAAACAAACAAAAATAAGCTGAGAAAGTTCAGATAGTGGGAGAGAAATTGCTATATATCCAAAGTCACTGGAAGCCTTCTGCTGTTTCTCTATTAATATTATTGCTCTTCCATTGTTTCATACCCATTTGCTTTATAAGTAATGGTATAATAGGTGTAAATAAGTGTGGTAATATTTATAAAGTGATAGAGCCATGAAAAAATCAATATTGAGATCAATATAAGACATCATAGTCAATGGGCTATGGAGATGACTCAGTAGGTAAAGTGCTCACTATACAAGTGTGAGGATCTAAGTTTGATTCCCAGAACCAACCTAGAGCTACATGTGGTAGTACTTGTCTATATCTTAGAATTCCTACTGCAAGAGGGAGGGAGGGACAGGAGAATCCCATGCTTCTCTTATATCAGGTAACCAGGTCCATGCAACCGTGAACAACAGAAAAGACAGACTATCTAAAACAAGATCGAAGGCAAGGAGTAATTGCTACATGACATGACCCTTTGACCTCTCTAATCATGCACTTGAGCACACACACACACAAACATATGCACCAGCAACACACAAATACACCAAGAATTCACAAACACACAAAATGATTAAAGAAGAGACGGCTCAGTGGTTAAGAGAACTGGCTGCTCTTGCACAGGACCCGGGTTCAGTCCCTAGCACCCACATGGCAACTAACAACCATGTGTAGTTCCAGTTCCAGGGGCTCTGATACCCTCTTCTGACCTCCACAGCATTATATGACATGGATGCACTTACAAGCATGCAGGCAATAACTCATATACAAAAAATTAAAATTAATAAAAGCATATTAACTAAGTAATATTTATTTATAATTATTGAAAAGAAGTAGAGCTATTATTAATTAGTTGCTTTGAAATTGGTGCCACTAGGCTCAGAAATATATGATTAAAATAAAAACAAATAAACCTATTATTACAGGGACATTAAAAGAGGCAAATTTTCATCTACTTTTTTCTCAAGGAGAAATTTTCTAATAGTTCAATATTTTGGGGAGAAGCATAAGAGGAAAAGTTATATGTGGATAGTTCAAGGTGAAATAAAAATGTAAATATTAGTGAGGAAACAGTGTTGAATTATGTGAATATATCTGATTGTGATATTTCATTGTGGAGAATCTTGGCTGTGGTTTTAACAATTCATAGTATTGACCATATTTTAATCCTGGATGTGTAGATGTGAGGGGTGCTTCATTTGTGGTCCTTAATACAATATCTGGTATTAGGCCTAGTGAGAAATGTGTCATAGATATAGAATGTCTTTAGATGAAATAAGCATTTGATTTGTTAGTTCTATTGGTAGAATTACACAGTTACCTACTTTAGGCCACTGTAATTAACTAGGTTTTAAACAGGATGTGGGAATTATATATGAATCAAAGCTTAAGTATTCACAGTGCATATATTCATAACTTTAATATTATTGATGGCTTACTATTTTTACTGTAAGTGATAGGTTATTAATTTCACCTATTACATAAAAAATTAATAACACTGGAATGACATTAAAATTAAAATGATAGATAGCTGTTAGGATAGTTCATTCTGTTTCTACTTATTTAACATATATCTATATTGCTTGAATGACTTAGTTTTGATGAAACTATAAGTGAAATGATATAAAGAACTAAGCTGTTAATTTAAAAAATAATGATTAGAGTCTGGTCATGAAAATTAAAAAGTTCTATAATAGGAGACGTGGCATTTCACAATCCTATTTGAAATGGGGAATTAACTTTGACAAAATTATCTAATAGTTTTGCTGATATCATAGAAAACTTTCTGGAATTATAGCACTTGCTTATAGCTAGTATTGAGGGGCTCAATTGCCTCCTTTCTCAGTGACTTCTTATATATGAGGGGTTGTCTCCACAAATGTATGACATGCTGGAAGACATCCTATCCTACACAGATTGGTAGCTGAAAGCTGAACTGTAAATTTTTAACAATTTGAGGCAAATGCTTTTCAAATGATAAAGATTATTACTACTACCACTGTCATATAGTATATATAATATATTATATATTATATATTACTATATATATATGCTGAAAATAATAGGAATCAGTGGACACATTAAACATTATCTCTCTGAAGAGAAATGTCTACCCAGCTATACTGAGGGTTTCTGGAAAAGCAGTCCAGTGCTTATTGGGATCAGCCTTTACAAAGAGGCATTGTTTTTCTCAATGCCAATGGATGGGTCTGCTTTGAATCATGGTTTCTTATCAAAATGCATTTGGACATTAGTGTGGAGAATGTTCATCTAACTTAAACCTGTCCCTGAACCCAGTGGGTGTACTAACTCTGGGAACAAATTAAAAAGCTTTAGCTTGTTTGTGTTCTCTTTTCAGAGAACAGATTTCTGAAAAGGATACATTACTTTTCTTTATAAACTACAGGATAAAGCATCTGGAGTAACTACGTCAGTCCTTTCAGATTTAGCTGGGCAAGCCTTATTGTTGCCTTAAGAGATTTTTAATTATATAGTTTATTTCTATAATTGCTTTATTTTATAGACCACTTACTTCCTGTAAGTGCACTTTATGTATGTGGCAACTCTTGTTCCTTTAATTATAAGGTTAAGTATCACATAATTACAGGGTAAACACTCCGTTATTTTTGTTCTGTGTACCAGTGTTTAGGTAACTTGGTATTTGTACAAAGGAATCAAATGGTGATTAGCAGTGTTACCTTTGATTCCCATATAAAAATAGTTTTCTGCAGAAAATATAATTATGATAATATGTTAGGTTACTTATAAAAAAAATCATTTGGAAGCACCAGACCAAAGTGTATCTTCTTGAACTAAGAACTTACATAAAACCTTTGCTATCCCATAGTATCAGGAAAACATTTTCATATTTATCAAGGAGTATTTATTTGATACATTTTAAGTAATAGTTCTTAATTTCAAGTTTTGACATTGCTTTCAACCCTTAACTTATATATGTATATATGTATATAAGATAAATATATAAATATATATATTTATCTGAAAAGTAGACAAGCTTAAAACAGAATTTAGAGTGTACTAACTAGTTCATAATCTAAAAGAAGAAAAGTGATATGTTGACATTCAGTTTAGTTTTCATCACTATTGTGACAGACATTTTTGAAACTTTTATACATAGAAAGTTTTCAACTTTGCATTTCTTTAAGTGATTCCAGAATTTGAAACATATTTTAAAATGGAATGTTTTAGTCTTTAATATATACCTAAAAATGAAGTAGATGTGATTCCTTAATCAATTCATCTATATATCTACGTTTTCCAAGAATGGAAGATATGGCATTTTGTGCACACATTATTTGATATGAGAAGCAAACAAGTAAACTGATCATTATTATTTACACTAAATGGCCCCTAATATTGCCAAATAAAGGTCTCAGATGTAGCACAGACAGTCGTGAGTGAAGATGTCAGTGGGGTGCAGGATGACAGAAGTAGATCCAAATATTCCAATTGTTTAGTGCCTACTAAACTAAAGCTATGTAATGGCAAAGAGAATTATAAATAAGATTTTGACTGACCAAAGAGTAGAGCTCTAATTAAACTGGGATACAGTGTTCAGAATTAATAGTTAGGTAGTGTGGACATGTATAAATACTGAAGGCTTAAAGTGCTCACACAGCCACAGGGCAGGGACACAGATACCTGATATATCACACCAGGTTCTTCAGCATGTATATGATTGTAATGCTGGGAAATGAATGAAGAAAAGCCATCTCTAAAAGCCAGCTCTGTCACAAATAGCAGCAAACATACCCATTGATGATTTTGTGCTTAGTAAAGAGATATGATGTATTATGAAATCATTTATAGTGTTTTATGATTTAATGCACTATTTAATATCTAGTGTGCATTGGAACTAAAAAAAAATCCCTCCATCTATGTTTTCAAAACAATTATATTTCCAAGATGATTGGAACAATCCAATTAAATCCAAATAGAATGTCCACAATTCACTTTGGAATTTGTTTCTTATTAGGGAAACTGATGATGGCTTTGTAGGCTCACAGAGAACACATGCCTATTAAAGCTAGGTAATGACACTGTGCTCCAAATTTCTGGACCATTCTTTTGTGGTTCTTGTTATTCCTTTTAAATCAGTTTAGAATAGCATGACCCTCCAATCTAGACTCCATTAGAATAAATCTCTTGATGAAGAATGGTCACAAGAAATGCTGAGCGTGCTTGGAGTAACATTTCAATACATGTAACTTAAGAATTTTTCTCACAATGAGGAGTGATGCTCAGTCCCATGCCTCTGGGTCTGATGGAGTATTCTCTCCAATTAGAGAAACCAGAATTTATTCGGCAAAACTTACAAAAGATTAATGGGGAGAAGGTGTGACATCTCATATTGAGGTCTATATTTTGATCAGAACTGCTGCAGGCTCTGCACACTCCACTTAGACGGTGACAGGCCACAGGAACAACCATCTCCTTCCCAGCATTCACCGCTTTCCCCCTTAAGCCTACTCCACCTCACGTCACTGTTTGGTTCGGCTTTGTCTCTGTCAATCAAATTCCTAGAGGTGTGTCTTACTGCTGTGGTAGCCTGCAGCTGCATTTGGATCCTCCACATGCCTCCATGGAGCCAAAGGGAAACTCCATGTAAACTTACGCTACACCTTGGGAATAGGTAAAGGGATACTGGGAAGAGAATGCTGTGGAATACTGACTCTAGTGGGGAGCACTTATCCCAAGAGACAAAATTGCAAGTGAAAACCAGCTACATACGAGAGTGGTTTTCTGCTTGTTCAACTTTGAGGATACATTTTGTAGTCTTTTACAGATAAACCATTTCAGCCAAAATTAAACATATTTTCTAGCATAGAAGAATACAATTGAAAGGCTTAGAGAAAAGGCTATAAGCCCATACTTCTCTTTCAGAGTACTAAAGTTTTATTCCCAGCATCCATGTAGGGCAGCTCACAATCATCTGTAACTCCACTCCAGAGCAATCTCACACCACTGGCCTCTGGACAGTTATTAGATGTCCTTTAGTTTTGAACCAAATCTGGGTCCTCTTCAAGAGCAGCCAGTTATCTTAACCCCAGAGCCATTGCTCTAACCCAAGGTGTGTCTTTTAAATTACAAGAAGAATTTTCCTAATGTAAAGTGCAAAATCACATTGTAAAATGAACTATAAATTGGTTAAGAGGAAAGGCTGATATATTATTAAAGAAAAAGATACATATGAATTTCTACTGATCAAAATTTTAAAGAAAAGTACTCTGCTACTTTTATAATGTAATTGTAATCAAACATGCATTTGATGCTCAATTTTGTCAGGGGGAGACAATATTCCACAGGGAAGGGAGAGGAAAGTAACACAGGTGTCAGTTCTTTCTGTAGTATAAGATGAAATAAACCTTCCTTGATTTTTAATAAGACTATTGTATGAAGTCATAACCTTTGCGATAGATTAAGCAAATGCTAATCTGTGAGTTCAGATTTGGAATTTTCCAGCTATTTTAAAATAAAGTTTATTTTCTGTCAAATCAAAATAATCACATAAAATTGGAGTTATGGTTTGACTCTGACAATTTGTTTTCAAAATCATTACATAACCTCTAAAATTCCTTTTAATAATTAATCTTTATAATTTAATGTTATCATAGATATATAACATAATAAAACCTCACACACCAATCCAGTATTTATGAGATAATTTTTAATAACATTTATTTTTCATATCAAAACCACCTTTAATATACTTTGGATAATACTTGGATACCCAATACACAAATGTATATGGATGCACGATTAGAAAACACTGTTTAAAAATGAATGGGTTCAGCACAACAACTTAGAAAACATGACTCCTTTTTACCCTTGTACAACAAATGCCTTCTCTGAATGACATAAACTCGAGAGCTTACATTTCATCATTGACTGAGAATAATGTTTGGTTTTATCTGACCTTAGGCAGAACTAAAATAACATCCACTATACTTTTCTAATGGTTAATTACATAGTTCCACATTGCTTCTGGTTTCCAACTTACACTAGTTTCTATGATGTTTAATTTCAAGAACAATTGGTAGCCACATATCTTGCATTATAGAGGGCATCAAAACATCTGAAAACTTTTCCTTAGTGTGCTTACGAATTCTATGTCCTGAAACATAGTTTGGCTTATACCATGGAGGAAGCTGAAGATTACGTCTTTCTTTGGGCACTTTCAACACAGTCAGGATGTTTGTCATATGTTTGCAGTTGTTACCAATATTAGATTCTCATAAGAACACTGGGGTGAAGATTAGCTGAAAGACAAATTCTAAACATATATTTATTTTCATAATTGTATTATTCCACACCAACTCTTACAAGTATGTTGAATAAAAGCTCTGTTAAAATTAAAAAAAAAATGCATATCGTGCTGGCTAACTTTAGTGTCAACTTGACATGCCTGGGTTGAGGGAACATCAATTGGGGAATTTTCTCCACTAGATTGTCCTGTGGCCATGTCCGTGGGGTATTTTCCTGATTGCTGAGAGATGTGTGAGGGCCAAGCTGCACTGTGGGTGGTACCATCCTTGGGCAAGTTATTCTGTTTTATATAAGAAAAGTAGCTGAGCATGGGCCAGGGAGCAAGTCAGTAAGCAACCATCCTTCATGGCCTGTGCTCAACTTTCCTGCCCCGAGTTCCTACTACTGTGGGCTCCCACAGGCATGAACTGTGGCCTAGGAGATGTAAGCCAAATGAACCTTTCTTCCCCAAGTTGGTATTGGTTAGAATGTTTTGTCACAGTGATTGGAAACAAATTAGGACACATATTATTTTCCTTAAGACTGAAATGCATAAAGACACTTGGAATGGTGTGAGTTGAAAAGTTGTAGATTTTTTCCTCTTAATGCAGAATAACTTGAGAATGTACAAAGCTCTCATATTGCTTCTGGCAGAACTGTTAGTTTGGCTAATAGCATGGAGGAGATCCATATTAGGAAAAGGTTTGTCTTTTCCACCTTGCTTTAATTCACAGAGCTCTACTCCCAGACCAAGACCATTGATATGAGCCTACCATTTAAGAGACTGCAGCAAATGGAACTGAAGTCACTCAGAGGAGCATCAATCATTTGAACGCATGTCATGTTGATAATAAATACTGAAAACTAGGAATCCTGAGCCCATGAACCCAGAGGGTGTTCTGTATTTCATTTGGACATTAGGGTTGGATCGTTCTTTTCAGCTGAATTTCTTGACAGCTGTGACAAATGTGATCTTCACAGTGATTTTCCATGAAGATCACAACAGGTAAATACTGTCATTTTGTAGATATGATCCCATGGACATATGCATGTCCTCTTGATAATTCTCAGATCCTCTGCCTCCAAACCATACCCACATGTATACATTACTCCATTTAATGGGAGAAAATTTAGGGAAGTGATTAGAAGTGTTGCATCTGATGCACAGGGAATCATTTCTCCCTCTGCTTCTTACACAGACACAATCCTGGTCCTTTATGCTCTCCCAAACAGCAAATGTAATTTTGTTAAGACATTAAAACTACTTGAGTAGTAAAGGATCAGAATGTTTCTCACTTAGTGCAGGATATCTTCAGCTCAAAAAATATTTGAAGCTGCCTTTGTTGTAATGGAAATTCCTTTGTTAAATATTGCTAAGCCCCAGCTGGGAAGATGGTTGAGTCAGTATGTTGATTGTCATAAAAAGATCTCAGTATAGTGATGCATGCTTGTGATCCTAACACTGCACTGGGGAAGGGAGACAGGGCTATCCCTGGCAATCAACTGATCAGTCACCCTAGCCTACTTGATCAGTTCATGGCCAATTCAAGACACCACCTCAGAAAATAAGATGGACTGCTCCAGATGAAAGACACCTGAAGCTGTGAGTCTGGCACCCATACGTGTGTGGCATTTGAATGAACACATCCACACACAGAGAGAAAATATTTGCTAAGCTCTTAGAGGACTTAGGTGGTGCTGGAAACTGGTAAGAGCAAAATAAATAAAAATAAAACAAATAACAGTCTAGTGGGTGAAAGTGAAGCCAGCATCTCCCCAGAATCTCAGTGGTAGCCTCTTTGTCTCTGTTTATTACATCCTTTAGTATTTGGTTTGACCAAATTAGGAGACAAATAGCAGGACAAAGGCACAGAGAATTGAAAGAGCAGATGAAGTAACCGGCCTACAGTCCATGAGTACCTTAAACATGGCATGTAGCAACCGAGTGCCAGAGACCTTATATGAGACCTGTCACTAAAGCTTACTTACTCCAGTGTCATGGTCCAGACAACAGATGAAGGGGTCTTACTCTTGTTGGCTCATCTAGATCAATGTTTCTGGGTGCTCCAGTTACCTGTTTATAAGACACATTTATTAAGCAGGCATTTTCTAACCTATGTGTCCATGTCTTCTTATTACATAAAGGGGTTGGGCTGACAGCTCAGGTTTTGTAATGGTGAGTGCTGTTTATAATGTTTCTGTCCTTCCCAAAGCTCACACACGTTAATACTTATTGAAATAAAGTTGAAAGATGGGGTATTCAGGAAACTTTAGATCATTAGGGCAGAGTCCTTATAAACCGATTAATGCTATTATAAAATGGGCTTGCTGGAGTGGGCTTTCTTTCTTGATACTTGTGCTATTTATTTTAAAGACAGATGCTTGCCATCCTTGCCCAACCCAATGAAAGGACAGTGTCTGCCCTCTCTGACCCAATCACATTCTTTCATATGAGCAAAGCACAGTGAGAAGGTTCATATTAAACACTGGAACCTTGACACCCCATCCTCTAGAACTGTGAGAGTACACTTCTGTTCTTCATAAATGGTCCGGTCTTGGGTATTCTTTTATATCAATGTACTAGACAGCATGATAGGATATTTATCTTTCTCAAATCTTGAACATCCACATAGTCGATCATTTCTTTACTGAGGAAGGCAGACCAGGAGTAAGGAAAGTTAGACTCTCTAAAATATCTTTCACTCTGGGATAAATTACTGCTTCCATTATCATGAAATTTACCCATAGTCCAGGGAACTGCATACATGAAATGTTCTGATAAACAGATGTAAGTAGGAGCAGTAACAACAAAATAATAGTTTAGGTACATTTTTTTCTTTCATTTTGGAGTAATTTTATATTCTTATAAGATTACAAATACAGGACAAAATTCCCATGTATCCTTTGTCTAACTTCTACTTTCAGTCTTCTTATCTTCACTTGTGCCATCATTATAGGAATATGCCATCATGACCTGTTTTATTTGGTATTGGGGATCAAACTCAGGGCTTCCTGTATACTAAGCAAACACTGAGCCAACTGAGCTACATCCCAGTCCTAGTTTCCTCTAATTTACCATTGCCTGTACCCACAGGGTATTTCTCTAAATTAAGAACCTAAAGTTTGTTCAAGACTGTTAGTATTTTACTTATAGCAATACAAGGTGCACAAATAACTAAGAATGATCGGATATTTTGTTTGGAAGACACTATCAGATTAGTATATTTCATTAAAAATTACACATAAATTTAACATAATCTTTACAAAGTACCAGTAGAATTTTTAAAACATTGACGGGACACTCAAGTTTCATTTTGGAAAAAATAAAGAAGAGAATTTTATTCTACTGGGTATTAGAACAGTGAAATTCCAGATTGGAGAGATAGCTTCCTTGGTAAAGAGCTTGTCTCACAAATGTGAGTGCCTGGGTCAGATAGCAAGCACTAATATGGAAACGGCAGACGTGGTGGTCCACACTTGTAAGGTGGAGACAGGAGGACAGCTTGGCTTGCTGACCAGCCAGCAAAGCCAGGCCAAACAGACGTTGTCTTAAAGGAAGTGGATGCCATTTCTGAGTGTGGTGCTCTTGCCTCCCCATACATGTGTACCCATGTGGGATCGCACACACATGAACATGAATGCAAGCACACATGTATGTATAGCAATGATTTCAAAAAGAAATCAGAAAAGAATTTGGGCAACCACAAAAATAAAATTTGCTCCATGCTTTCAAACAGTGTTATTCATTAGGATCTACAAACTCTCCAGTCAAATGTCACTGGCCATCTTTAGTACAAGTGGTCATAGATCTAGGCCTACAATCTAGAGAAAAATCTACTTTTATCATACCCTTAAACCACTGTAATTTCTAACTATATTCTAAATACTTAGCCACATAATTATAGACAAGTGTAACTCTCACTACTCATCAAAGAAGCTTATTTCTGAGAAATTTGGAGACTATTACAAAGTTGCAAAGCTGGGAAAACCCAGAAAAATAAATGTCTGCGAAATGTCCAGCGCTAAGAGACACATCTACAATGGAACCTCTACTCCTAAAACTAAGGGAACATTATAAAACAGGGCCTGGAAAGAATTAATATATCTTTCAACTCTCACCAGGAAAGCTTCGTCATACAACAGTTGATTAACACAAAAAGCTACAACCAGCCAAAATACAGAAAACAAAAGACTGCAGAATATTTATCCCTGAACAGCATATCTATATCAAACATCTGCCACCCAAGGTTCAGGGACCATTGTGGAAGAGGGGATGGAAAGACTATAAAAGCCACAGGTTTTGGATGACCACAAAGGAACAGAGTTTTGTAGACAGCAGGTAAGTTACTTATATGAACTTATATGAACTCACAGTAATGAGAACAGCATGCACAAGACATGCCATACAAGCTCAAGCTGGACAAAATCCAGCGTAGAAATGGGGAAGTGGGGAAGAAGCCCTAAATTTAGCTGAGGAACTATTGGCCACTAATAACTGCTGAGAGAGGGAGAGGCCCTTTTTGTCAAGGGTGTGACATTAGATAGTACGAAGCTCTAGTGGATGGATGCACACTAAAGGGCATTTGGAGACACAAACTTGACTTAATAAACTTAAATATATACGACAGAGTACATGGCCTCTGGCAGGGGGGAGCAATGAGAGGGGTACAGACAGGGGAGGTCTAAATATGATCAAAATATATTGTATGAAATCTGCAAAAATTCAGTAAAAATATAATCCTCTTCCAAATACAAATTATGTAGAAAATAATGAATTATTTCACAAAAGCTTTTGAAAAAATGCTACAGTATCACTATGGTCTTAAGGAGCATGAATCAAAAATAATGTTCAAAATATTACTACATAGAACAAGAAAACTAAAATTATAAACACACATGCAATTGTGTGATTAGAAAAGATGCTAAAATGTTACAACAAAGGAAGAAATCACACATTTAAACATCAGCTATTTCAGATATGTTTTAGTACAATTCCATATGAAAGAGGAAAGAATATCATATACTAAATATATAAGACTTCCAATTAACCAGGCATGATGATATACACCTTTAATCCCAGCTCTCAGAAGACAGAGGCAGGTGCATCTCCCTGTCTCTGCCGGGCCAGCTGGGGCTAAAGAAAGACCATTTCAAAAACAAAAACAAAACAACAATAACAACAACCAGAACGAAAAACAGATTTCTATGCAGAAAACTCATGAATCTGAAAATAGATTTTAAATTCCAAACATAAAGATAATATCCTTACACTTTAAATCAAGACAAAAAATGAGAAACTTGGAACAAAAAAACCACATACAAAGACTCTACAGGAAATAGAAAATAGACAATAAACAGATTACAATCATACTTATTCAAAGAGATGGAATTTCAAAATAGTCACTGTGGATAATTTAGTAATTTGATGAAAATCACACCTATCAATGAGCATATCAGGGACTTCTTGGAATTACGAGGTCATGAAAAGTCATTTCATGAATTTCTTAAAACCATTTTATAAATAGATTTGGCAGTATAGGTGTAAAACCTAAAAATTATTGTTGTTTTAATAAACTTTTCAAAGAAAACACTAAAATAGTAAGATGAACCATGTAAAAAGTTATTTTTACTTTCCTTAGTCAACAAAAGACCTAATCCATAGAAGACCCCTTAATAGAAAGTAAGTGGGAAATATGTGTTTCATTTATATATTAAAATACTAGAAAGTTTAACTGAATGTATTTAATTCAAGAAATTTTCATATAGATTGAATAAGAACACATAGTGGAAACCATATAACCATATAGAACAATATACATGGGAAGCATTTAGAGATTTACAGATGGATTAGTAAGTCTATTACTAAGGATTCGTTTTCTTAACATTTCTGAATTATATTCCTCTCTCTCCTTATATATACATTCTACATTTAAGTTTAAACAAAATATAGACTCAATCATAGAATTATCTCTATGTTAATCAGGTGAGTTAAATATGCAAATAAATACTGCCCAACTTTCCTTTCTTTTTATAATTGCCACAGTAGCTACTGAACAATCGTTTTCTGAAGGAGTGGCATGAAATGGCTCTAAAAATTACAGGAAATGAGGATGGGCTCCATCATTAATATTACTGACTTAAGTTAAAAAGTCAGATAAGGCCTTAAGGTCACATGGAGATTTTAATGGAACATATGTTTGATTCAATAGAAATGTCATAACCAAAACATTTGCATCAATGAACTACACATGAATTAAAGATAAGTGAATCAAAAGCCTTAATGTACTGATTTGGAGTCACAAAATCTGTATAATTGTTAAATGTTTCGTTAATTTACCAAATGGTTCCTTCTTCATGTCTTTTCCTATTTGCAAATTAGAAGAATTAGAAGCAGTACAGTATATGCTCTATCTGCACACAATGCAAAATGATAAGGCAATACATATCTTTGGAAGAAAGTAAAATGACATCAAAAGAAAGTACATTAAGCAAGAAAGAGGTTTATGAGAACAGACAATTTTTAAAATAACATTAAACTTCCAATTTACCTGCTTTAATAGCAGCACACACACTAAAGCTTTGCATAAGTAAAAATGTTTCATCATCCTATTTCATTTGAAATTCACATTACTTCTGTTAAGTAGATAAGTAAAACATATGCCTATTTGTGGAAAAAAAATGAAACTCACAGAGACTGCAGTTTGAGATATGATTACTGTCTGGCATGCAAGAGAGATCAGTGACTACTTCACAGGAGATAGCCAAGCATGTGACTCTCAGTTTAGACAGCCAAGGAAACCTGACTTGGAGAAGAGTTGATGGGAATAAAGCATTGGAACATCTTTCATGTGGCACAGTCCAGGGAATCTCAGCTAATTTTGATATGTTCCAACGAAAATAAACCTAAGTTTTCAAGTCATTCTCTGTCATTTTGTACCTGATACCTAAGCAACCTTGACTTCATCATAGTATCAAGTGTAGCAACATGGATTTGATTCTGGACATGAGAAAGAATACAAAACTCTTATCAAAATCCCTACTTAGATAAGAGAAAACTTGGAAATAACAGCCAATGTATGAAATTCAAGTTCAAAGACTATTTATGTTATGACAATTGTTTTAAAATTAATTGCGGGGCTGGATATGCAGCTCAGTTAAGAGGGCTTGCACAGTCGGGTAGGTAGGTAGGTGTTGGTTTTGATATTCAGAACAGCAAAAGTTGAAAGAGTACACACACACACACACACACACACACACACACACATATATATATATATATATATATATATATATATATATATATATATTCTTTGATGCAGTTGCCTGCCAAGTTCTTCTCAGTGTTTAGATGCTCTGAGAATGTAGCTACAATTAGAAGAGTTTTGTCATCTTTGATGTCTTAGAAAGTTACATCTTTAGTTGCTGACTTTGATTTTAATAGTTTATCATTTTGAAGCTTCTTGCTCATGTTAAGAGAAAACTTATGTATGATCAGGAGATTGACTATCTTCTTGGTGCCTAAATAATAATAAACATTAAATATTCTCAATTTTGGAGAAGGTCATACTGTTTTCCTCAGTAAAGTTATGAGGAACATCTTTACTCTCTAATTATACTGGAATATCCTTATGTTGTCTGTTAGAAGTTATCATTATCATTGGCTAAGATGAAATATAATAGAAACTGGTGCCGTGATCTTTAAATTCTAAGAACTGGTGAGAATTTTCCAGCATTCTTGTATGTATCTGCATAGAGCTTACCAGCAACTTGGGTTTCATTCATTTAACTTCAAGCACTACATTATTATCTGTCAAACTGGCTACAATGATACACTCTTGGCATAATGTCCCTTAAAAATTTTGTAGCATACTATTTGAACATCTGTCCAAAGCTGCTCTGATATTTGATGCCTTCAATTCCATACTAGGTAGTTTTGAATCACTGCTGGAAAGTTGTCTGGTTGGGGAAATTCTAAGAGATGTGCAAGCCTTGGGCTGCTCAATGCATTGGTAATTTTACTGTCAGAGTGGCTATCAGCACTGTAGAGGACAAGCAGTACGGCTGTTAAGCAATCACACATAAATAAATGCCAGAGGGAGAAAGAAAATGACTGGATGGAAGGAATGACAAGTAGAAACGGAGAGTCCCTGACTCTCAGGGTTCCATTAGTTTAATTTCAAGCACTGCTGGTATTCTACCAGAAAAGGGTAAAGTGAACATCTTTCAAATCACTCAGAGAATTCTCACAGTTAGAATAAAGAAACTTGACTTTAAAACTCTTCTAATTCTTATTGGCTAAGCAACCTTAAAAAATTATTTTACCAATAAGTTTCATATTTCTTTCATTTGGAAAATGAAAGTTTCTTAGTAGCATCTACTGACTCTCAGTTGAAATTCTCAAATTTGAGTACTTTAGCTGAGAAAAACAGAATCTGGGTTCCGGTGAATCCATGGGCAAAAAAGGTAGAGTGAAAGGCGCATTGCTAACGATTACAGAAGTCACAAGGCATATGTTGCATGCTTATTGTTAATCATGGTTTTTGTTTTAAATAAAAAATATGCTAAAAATTATTATAAAAGACACAAAAAGAGATAAAGACAAGTGACTAGAGTTTTATAGTATTCTGACTTAACAGAAGATAGCAACATTATTTAATTTATATTATCAATTTATTTCTGGGATTTAAAGTAGTTCCGCTGATAATTCTGTTTTAAATTATTATTGTAGTCTACAATACCACCAAATATCTATAAGAGAAAATGAAACTCTAGAATAGTGATGAAATTATTGTTTTTATCAGTATGTGAAAGGCTTTCGTTAAGAGTCACCTTGATTCCTGATTACAGTAAAAACATACACTTAATTCATGAATAGAAGATAATTTCTTAGACTTGCAAAGCCTAACTAGTAGAACTTAACAGTGAAATAAGAAGCAAGATGAAATTTGACATACTTACTTACAGTCAAGATGAGCTGAGATGCCTGATGTCAGTATTCTGGAAGTACCAGTCATGGTAATCAGAACAAAAGGAAATTATAAGCATTAAGTAATAAAATACATGCAATTTTTATTTGTATATAATACAATAAACATCAGGAACAACTAAGAGAATAGTTTTAAAGTGTTTTAGAAATAATAAAATCTGAAAAATAGATACACTAGAAGCAAACATCCAATGTCCACCTGTCTATACACCATAAATATTCACCAGGAAAATAGAAGTATCTTATATTCACAATAGCAACATCTTAAGAATGTACATGAAGAAAACTATAAAATTTAACTGAGTAAAATAGTTCTTTTAAAAATTAAAAAAATCAGTTATATTCTAAATTTCTAAGTGACAATTCTGGATAGATTTTTGAGAAGGACAATGATGATTCAGTATTAATTCCAAATCATATTTGAAATAATGACAATATGAAATGGGCCATAAATCTGAGCATATAAATGATGAGGATGCATTCAATTGTACAGATTACAAGGACCACTCAGACATTACAAAAGAGAGCTGGGGGAGGTTCGGATGAAAGAGGGAACCGCAACACGATCACATTATATTGTATGAAAATTACAAAAATTCAATATTTCTTTAAAAAAAAAACAAAAAACTAAAGCTGGGACAAAGTGGCCTTCATACAGAAATAAAACAATGTCAACCCTCCAACACTTCACATTATGTACAAAAGTTAACTTGAAATAATCAAAATGTAAATACATAAAAATGGAGGAAGATGTGAAAAAATTTCTAGTGACCTTAATTGAAGCAGAGTAGTCTTAAATTTGAAGGAAAAAGCATAAATGAAAAAGGCAGATGAAATATATTTTAAAAGCCATGTTCTGCAAAAGCATTGTCAATTGAATTAAGACAAAAGCCACAGACTAAGAGAAAATATTTTCAAATGTGCATCGGAAAAAGAATTTGTACCTTGAATTTAAAACAAAGCTAAGCTCAATCCTGAGATTCCACATGATAGGAGGAGATAGATGAGTTCTTCAATTTGTCCTTTGACCTTCACATATGGGGAACATGTTTCTCTCTCTCTCTCTCTCTTTCTCTCTCTCTCTCTCTCTTTCTCTTTCTCTCTCTAACTCTCTCTGTCTCAGAAGCATACAGGCACATACACGCACACATGCAGACACATAAATATGTATTTATGACAAAAAATTTTAAAACTATCAAAAGACATCATAGGAAAATAGAAAATAAAAATTTGTAGAAATGGCTGTCATGGAAAATGATACATGATTGGTAAACTCAAGGAAAGAAACTCAGCACATGAGACATGAGATGGATGAAAGTTAAACACAAACAGCCATGGGAGTAAATTCTTTGGGATGTTAGAATTATTCTATACCTTGTTTTTGTTGTTTTATTGAGCTTTTGTACATTTCATGCAGCAGCTCTTAATCAAATTTAAACCCCCTCCCCATCCAACTCTCCCACTAAACTTTCAGTATTCTGCCATACATGCTGAGTTCTCTTCAGTCAAGCATTTGTACCCAGCTGTCCTTCAGTGCAAATTCATTCACTAGAGTCTAGTACCATGTTTGTGATGATCATTACCAGAGTATATGCATCTTTATATTCCATAGAACTACATGTTCCACCAAAATCCTGAATTTCATTTATAAAGTTTTGAGTAGAATGGATGAGTGAAAAATAAAATTGCAGCAAAAATTGTACTATAAAAATCAACAATTCAAATGAAGATGTTAGCATCCAGAATCAAAATAGCCACAAGAATTTGGTATATAACAAGGATGAATTTTCAAATCAGTCAGAAAGACATGCAGTGAATGAAGGAGGCTTTGTACACTTGACAACAATGTAGAGGAAAATACCCCATGCAAATATTAAAATGAATTTAGTCTCAATGTGGATTTCAGAGCAAAACAAAGCAAAAAGTATAGGAGAATATTTTTGCATTGCTAAGAAAGATAACTATTTCCTAAGCATGATACCAAAGACGTGATTCTACATAAATCTAACAGATGTGGATCTATAAAAATTCTGAAAATAATTAACTCCGAATGTGCAAATAATGAGTTAAGAAAAATATCACTTCCTTCATGCAGAGAGTATATGTGTATTTCAGGCCTGCAGATGTCATTACTTGCTCCCTAAACCAAGGACAGGTGAATCGGTTAGTTGAGAGTAATTCTCCCAGATGATTAAGGAGTTATTTTGTTAATAATTTTTCTCTCATAAAATAAGTGAGGAAACAGAATATAAACCTAAGGTGATTGTTAACGTGACAGGACACAAGGCCACATGGAAAAGCAAGGAAACAGAGTCAGCTACAGAGCGGGATCGAGGAAGTATTTGGTAGTTTTAGGGGCCTTAGTCCAGACATTCCTGAGAACCACTCTGGGTGCCTCAAATTTATGGATCAATAAATTTCTTGATTTGCTGAAGTTATTTCAAGTTACATTTCATTTAATTTTAAATTTATAAATACCAATATATTCATATATTACAAATAAATGCTTCATAGCCACTAAGAATGAATTCCTAATGAATTAGGAAGAGCAGGTACTTTAAGGGACAGGATAACAGACACATGAGAACTGTCAATTTAAAAACAAAAATTCAAAAGTACAGAGTTCTATATTCTATGGGATGTTTCGGGGGGGTTGTATTGTTTTGTTTTGGAAGTTGGTACTGACAGGAGTGAGTGCACAGTTGAAGAAACGTAGATACACATTTTTGTATTTTTACAATGTCAAAATTTATGGGATGACAATAAATTCAGAAGCTATGTTGTTTTCATTGTCTATAACTCACCAAGAAGTCCCAATTCCCCTTGAAAGCTGGGTATTGGAAAACACAGGTTCTAGTATTCTGATTTTTTTCTTCTGAGACAGGGTCTTCGGGGTAGCCCCACCTGTCCTCGAGCAGGCCTCCTAGTGATAGACTTAAAGGCCTGCATCACCATGTCTGGCTTGTATTGTTTTGAGATCACATATTTTCATCACATAGTGAATCACATAGTGAATGTGTGTGGCGTGCGTGCGTGTGTGTGTGTGTGTGTGTGTGTGTGTGTGTATACAATGAGAATGTCTACAGAAATTAATGAGGCTGCAACTTCTTGTTGTTGTTTTTATATATTTATTTATATTTAGCATTTAAAAGATATTTACTTATTTAACAAATTTTTATTGAATCTGTGGACTTCATACAATACATCTTAATCATATTTAGTCATGTTTAACATCTACTCTATGTCTGTCTACTCAGTGGTTTATATTCTAATCAATTTTTTTATTCCAGATATTTTGCTTTGGTTTTGAATATTTTATTTTTTGACATTTCATTTCTAATGTATATATACTTTAAGCAAGCTAGGCAAAAGTCTCAGAGTACAAATTTCTTGTTTGGTTTTCTCAAGAACTACAAGCTTAGCTATGCTAGAGTTCATCTATTTTCCACTGGCACTAGCATGTAGTTTGAGTGGCTATGTCCTTGGATAAAATATTTAATGCACTAAATCTTTATTTTCAACTTTTACAAACAGGTATGTGTGGCTTGACTACTCCATGGCAAGCTTATAAAGTTAAAAGCACAGTCACAGGCTGATCAGAGATGCACTATAGTAACATTTTAATGTATTTATTTGACAACTTAAAAGTGTGTTTTCTCTTTGCTCCTCAGAACACTTTTGTGAAATATTATTTCCTCCAATTTGAGGATGAGAATATTGGAGCTAGAAATGAACACTTACCTCACTAAACATAGAAAGTAATATCACGTCAGCCACAAACTCAAAGTATTCTTGACACTGCTTTATTTTCTGTACCTGTAACATCTTCTCATGAGAGGACAGTCTTACCTCCAGACTCTAGTTTCAAGTCCTGAATCTGATTTCTGACTCCATTCTTCACTGTTTTTCCTGATTCAACCACCTGACTTCATCTTCTAGGAGGCACATGGCTTAAATCTCACTCACTGATTTGTATTTTTGTTAAATATGTGACTCAGGGATCATGATTTTATCTTGAATCTTCCTTCTTTTTTCTTTTAACGTTTATTTCTATCTTGCCTGAACCAGGAGCAACCTAAAATAAATGTCAGAATGTAAACTTTAAGTCTGGCTTTACTTAGAAGTCTGAGCTAAGCAGGTGGCATGGGAACTGCACTGCTGGTAGTTTTAACATTGTGTGGAAAGACAGTATCTGGTCTGTGAGATCACTGAACTCCATGTCAGCCTTAGGTCAGAGTGGCCAAATGAAAGGCAAGGAGTCAGGTAGCCAACGAATGACCATTGAGCATGAATGTATTTCAACTATTGAGCAGGACCATATTTTTACTCAAAAGGAATTCTTTTACTTTTTGAACTGGCATTAAAGTTTAGCTGTGATTTTCATTTGCTAGTGTCTTTTGGGTCCTTCATTGTTTCTGAAATATTAAAGTTTACTGTAAGCATCAATAGTCTCTGCCTCTCAGGATGTTCATGAAGATTTTGTGAGATTACCAATAAACAGCATCTGGCATACTTGAACCAGAGTGGTTTCAAAATGAAAATTCATTATAAATACATTAAATACTATATTTATTGCAACTGAAAATAAATATTACAAGTAATGGGACAGCAGATCAGTACAAACTAGTGATTTTCAGAAAATTTGTAAGATGATTGGACTTTAAAGGTGGCAAGTTTAGGAAAGAAGAAAAGCAGAGGAAAAACCTCTTAGTTGATCCCACTAGGAAAAAAGAGAAGCATGCCAAATTTATGGACTAATCACTAGGAACAGAAGAGCCAAGGAAGAGACATTTTTGACAGGTTTTCTGGAATAAGACCATAAAATAAGTTGGCCAGAGGAGGGAAGAGGCTGACCATAAAGCACATTGAAAGGCAGACAGGAGAGTTTGAATTTTATGTGGTATGTGCGAAGAAGCTCTTTTCAATTTTTGACCAAGGAAGTAAAATGATCAAATTGGCCCTTTACAAAATTAGGCTGTCAAAAGTATGCAAGATGGATTGGAAGGGAGGGAAACTTATCAGCGATAGCAGTTGCAAAGCTACTATAGTAATCTAGCTTTGAAGCAGGAGGGCCTGGATTAATTGGTGGCAGAAGGGGACCAGGGGAGCAAGCAAATCTGAAAGACTTTGAAAGGAACAATGACAGAAACTGAGAAGGTGAAGGAAAGCCAGCAGATGGATAGAATCCCTCAAAGTGCAGCAAGAAAAATAATGATGGTGAAAGAAATAGGAAATTGATAAAGCTGAAAAATGGGACTCATTTGAGGAAAATTCCAAGATAGAAATAGAAATAACTTTTCTCAGAATTGCATGATATTCTTTCAACATCAGTGTTTGGTGTATAGCTTCTAGATTTGGGGTGATACTTGTTACCAATTCAGATAATCAAGTATAGTTGGGTATCACTGGATTAAGTTGGAAAAGTCAGGCACTCGTTTAGAAAACAACCTTAGAAAATCTCCGTAAGCCATAATGTATTATAATACTTACGGAATTGTAGAAACATTAGGAGTATTCAAATACAAGTATTTAAAAAATATTCTGCAGTTGTCTTAGTTCTTAAGATTCTCCTTTCATAATGCATTATCAAGAACATTAATCATAAGCATTCTATGTCACTATAGAAATATAAAATAGCATTTTAGAAGCAAAACTTTAAATGCACAACCATTATCATTTTTGTTTAATACTAATCTTAATTTTCTTTATATTAGGAGTATTATGTATTAAATTAATTACATAGGAAAATAATATTAATTTTTCTCATGTTAAATAAAATAACTATTTCTGGTTTCCAGAACACTTTCGTCATCAATTTTGTTTCCATTGCAACCAGCAAAATGAAAACATCATTTTTTTTTCAAGGAGTATCTGGGTTTTTGTTTATTTATATTTTGGAGTATCTGTTTTGAATTAAAAGCTGTCCTTCTGTACTTTGAAACCTATTTCTCTGATAGACTGTTCATAAATACTATAGACTTTTAGAATGTTTATATATATTGTGCCAATGTAATCTTAAAGAAATTAACTTTTGTGGATTGAAATATTACTTCTCACACTTTTGAATAAAGAATAACATTGAGTATTAGTAACAACCATATACATCCCCAAGACTCATGAGTAGCTTAAATAAACCTAGGTCTTCTGTGTTTTCCTTAAGACAATACTGGCAGAAGAAAAGAATATATTGAATAGGAGTTTAGCAATTTTTGAGAAAGAAAATGTATTTTTGATGCTCTTTTGACCCTATAAAAAAGCTAATCATAGGTGCAGCCTGTGATCCCCAAATACCTGAGCATGGTTTTCTGTTCCCTAAAGATGATATCACTTGGGTCCCCAAGGGATTTAATTTAAACATCCAGTAAATAATTACTTCTAGGCTGCTCTTCAAAACCTCATGGACTAACTCTATAGTTCCTCCTGAAGTTAGAGTTAAAACCAAACCAAAAGCAAACTGGTTTTTTCAATGTATATCAAACACATTTTTAGTTCCATAGTCATTACTTTACTAAAAATATTTTATTTAATGTTCATGTAAGCAAGTAATGTTTTTGAATCTGATCTACACCTATATCCAGTTTCTCCCCTAAAACTCTTTTCTTTCTCTCTCTTACCACTTTTCCCTCTTAATTTCAGGTGAGTCACATGCACATGATTTGCAAAAGATCAAGCCCACCAAAGTCCCAGCGCGGGTTCAGAGAGGCTAAAGAACTCTCTCCCCTGAGGAGGCATGGCTACCCAATGGTCCCCCACTCATGCACATAGAAGCAGTAGTAAATGGACTCAGTAGGTATTAAATCATTATTTTAAATACATGGTGCTTTATATTTAAAAATTCATCATTAACATAAGTGTTTGAAAGGGTATGTTTATTAAACAACTAGTACTTTTCTAATCTGAGTTTGCATATGAGCTAAACTGTTTCACTTACTCATAATAAGTTTTACATATCCAGTAGAGAAGGATTACTGTATTTTCTGCTGTACAGATCTCGATGGGGAGGCTTTCTTTGTCCTCCCTGGATCCGTCTGCTTCTTCCCGCTTCCTATTCACCTTCTCCTCTTCTTCCTTTCCTCCTTTTTCTATTTTATCCTTCCATTTCTCTTGACATTTTATGATATTTTCATTTGTGGATTATCATATTATAGTTATGCTTACTAGTTCTTATTCTAGACAAGGGTGTGGTTCATTTTTCTGGTTTGATAATCTTGTGAATATTAAAGCTTTCTCAAATATTAAGAATGCAATGAGCCTATTCTAAATTTCTAATGTACATGGAGAAAAAGCTTGGATTTTATTCACACTCCACTTTATATGTGATGCATTCTTGCCACACTGTGAAGGTTGGGGTTCTGGTGAGGAGCAGAAAATATGTATTGTGTTGAATGAAGCATTCTGTTTTGAATTAATGATCACCTCTGTTGCTGGAGAAGCCGATTTTTTTTTCCAGCAGATCTTTTGATTCTCTCTCTGACAGACTGCTGTATAACATGTTTAATGAACATGACATAGTATGCAGTAAGGATTCCTGACAGTTCTGTATAAATATTCATCATATTAAAAAAGCAATGACTTGCTTTATTCCCCTTATCATTAAAGGAGCCCATACATTTAATTCATTGTCTTCCACTTCCAACAAATACTTAGAACCCTCAGACGGGATGTGTGACTTTTTTATTTCTTCTCTCTAAAATAAATTTATTTTACAGGTTCAGGTGATAAGTTCTGTTAAGGAACAGGCTTATGTAAAGTCAAATATCAAGTTCGAAGTCTGAACAATCAGCAACATGTTAGAAATGGTCAATTATTCCACACGTTATGAATCATACATCATGGAGAACTGCCTATTTTAAAACTTTATTTAAGATTCATTAATGTTCAGGGTCCTTCTTCCAAAATACAACAGACACCTAGGCAGAAATGCAACTGTCCAGGGACACTCCTTACCACTCACACAACAGAAAGTCAAAGTTACGTGGAGGGGTGCTGCGAGGTATTTCAAGTTAATAAAAGCAGAAGCAGCTTACGTTGTTGACAGTAATTCTTTCTGTGTGTGTCTTTTGGAGTCAGGGTCTTTCTGTAGGCCCCACTGGCCTGGAACTCACTATGGAGACCAGGCTGACCTCAATCTCTCAGGGATTGACTTGCCTCTGCCTCCCAAGTGTTGGGATAAGAGCATGTGCAACCACGCCCAGCTCTAGATTAATACTGTTTAAGTATTGATGTAAATGGTACAAGGCAATGGAAATGAGGGTCTGAAGTGAACCCTGTGTAACAACTTTGGAAATACTGACTTTTCTTGTTTTTTTCCATTTCATAGTGGAGTTTGCACAAACATTTGGGACAAACTCACCACGTCATGTTTAGTTACAAAAACAGCAGGTATAGGAAAGAATTAAATAGTATTTCAAGGCATCAGTGACATATTTATTTGCTTTCCATTTTTTGAAAGATGGTCTCATATATCCTAAGTTAGTTTTGAAATCTTGCCTCTACTGCCTAAGTGTTTGGATCACAGCTATGCCCCTCCGTGTCTAGTGTCAATACTATACTTTAAAGGGTAATATTCTAGTTTGGATGTGCTATGACTCTGCATGCCCATGTGTGTGAACAGTGGGTCTGGCTGGAGTGCATCTTTGAGAAATGTGGCGCTAGGAACTAGGTAGAGGAGGTAGGTCACTTGGGTGGGCTTTTGAGGGTTTTAGGCTTCTGTGGCTTCCCGTATCCATTTTGTGCTACCATCTGCCTTCAGTATGTAACCAGCCACATCTTGCTGTTCTTGACATGAACTTAGACTCTCCCGTTGCAGTGTCTCTGCTCCACAATGGACTAAAATTCCCTCAATATGTGAGTCAAAATAACTCTTTCTGTAAGTCATTTCTATCTGATAGTTTGTCAGTAATGAGAAAAGTATGTGACTCATATTTCAAGTTGAAACTAAGTGGAATTTTATCAGTGCAGTTTTGAAACATGAATATAGGCCCTTTGACTTACCACATTTTCCACCTACACATCTTCTTTAACAACAGGAACACAACTTTTCTGAAACATTGATTTGAATGAATTTATAGCAAAATGTATGGTAAAAATTCTATCTCTAAGAGTATTATGACATGTGTCTAAGAATATTTGATTGGTTATTCAGGGAAAGCTTAATTACAGTTAATTGCATGAGTCTGATGTAGTTCAAAAATGGGACTATTTGAAGTGTTCAGAAGCAGAAAAAGATAATTATAAAAGAGAAACAATAATTGCATATGTTTGTTGAATATTCTGTTTTCTGAATATTATTGAAGTGATTATCATGCACCCATTCAAGGAATTCCATTAACAATCTTAGGAAGAAAACAACATCAGTTTTCATATTTTATAAATGAGAAAAAAAACAGAATAAATCTCATCTACTAACAAAAATATCAGTTAATATCACCCAAAATAATTGTGTCAAGAATTCTACCTGCCTCAGCAGTTTAGAGCACTGGCTTTTCTTACAGAGGACCTGAATTTGGTTCCTAGTAGTCACATGGCACCTGACAACTGTTCCTAACTCCAGTTCCAGGGGATCTGATGCCTTCTTCTGGCTCCCACAGGCACTGAACACACAGGGTGCACAAAATAATTAAAAAATAAAATACTTATACCTGAGAGCTTAACATCTTAATCACTATGCCATATTATAACAAGAGTGATCAATTAAATATAAAGTTTAAGACTGTAAAATTGCTGGATATCAGTAAGAACATATTATAAATATTTGTTGCAATATTCATGCACTTGTTCATTTATGTTTACTACCATCACACTGGGTTCATTGGAATCCTAATAGACCAGTTCTCAGAGGACATTAATTCTGTATTAAAAAGTTAAACATAGCCCATGTCAAAAAGCCAAGTGACTAACATGGGCCTTTGGAAGAATATCTTTTTCTACCCCGTTTTCTCCTTTGTCTCTTCACTTGAAGAGTAAGCTCTCATTAATTCATTCTACTAAAAGCTTTCCAATCTACTAACCACTTGCAATATATCAAGTACTTAGAAGAATCTAGGACCCTGCCTCTAGCAATGCACAGCATAGTTAAGAAGACAGCTACTTAACAAAGCATTCATAATAATGAGGTACTTTAGTGGAAGTCCTGGAAAGCTCATGGAGAAGCAGGAGTGTTGGGTTAGGCAGTGAGGTGGGGTCCAGACCCCGAAGTGCTACTTACAAGCTGTTAAATGCTGAGCATCTAGGTGTGTATTAAGCTATTAGAGAGCCGGCAGCCATGGGT
This sequence comes from Eospalax fontanierii, assembly GCA_035773235.1. Classification (NCBI taxonomy): domain Eukaryota; kingdom Metazoa; phylum Chordata; class Mammalia; order Rodentia; family Spalacidae; genus Eospalax; species Eospalax fontanierii. Next base: position 30,915,737 of record CM069532.1, on the reverse strand, counting down.
GATGGCCTGAGTTTTCTTCAAATAATAAGTAAATAAATGTGAAAAAAATTGTAAAAATTTCCACTCTATATAAATATGCAATGCTGCTCTTGCTATTGTTATTGCTATTGCTATGATTATTGATATTAAATTATTAGTGGTAAATTCCATGATCATGTGTGTGCTTAATAGATGTTGTGTTGTTGGCTCTAAGAAAGTTAAGGAATAATTGAAAGGCACTGTGTCTAACAAAGCTAGCTTTTTATTATTTTTAACTTTTCTTTATTTTGATTTTGTTTTGTGACAGAGAGTCACTCTGTATATCAGGCTGTCCTTGAATTTTATATCCTCCCACGTCAGTCTCCCAGGTTCTGAGAATATAGGCATTCACCCCATACCTAGCTTTACAATGACCACTTTTAAAGCTGTGCAATAAAATCCCTGCTCTTGTCAGTAATCATAGTCACTAAACTTATTTGCTGTAACTTATGTTAACTGTTAGCTTGCTCGTGAGTGGGAAAGGCAAATGATTGCTCAGATATTACAGTCTAACTAGGCATGTGGGTTAGGGTACAAAGCTGAAATGATGATTTAATGAAGGGTTCTTACTTAATTGATATTCCCATTGTTTAGAGGGGAGTGCTAAGCTCCTTCTATTTTTACAATATTTATTCTAGGTTTCATGGGGAAAAATTATTTGAAAATGAATATAAAATAAAGAGTGAGGGGACCTGGAGAGATGGTTCATATGGTTCATTGGTCAAGAGCATTGATTCTCGTGCATAGGACCTGGGTTTGATTCCCAACACCTACATTGTGGCTAACAACTTTCTGTAATTCCAGTTCCTGGGGATTTGATGCCTTTTGACCTCTTGGGCACTGCAGGACATGGATATACTGGCACACATACAAGCATAACATACACACACATAAAAAAATAAAAACAAAATATTTAAAATCAAGAATGAAATGTGTAAAGACCTGGAACAAAAAAAAAACTAAGACTGCAAATATAATATGATTGGTAATGGTTCTATTGTTTTATGCCTATGACTGATATGTTTGATTGCTATGTTATATGGCCACATATGAAATAAAGGCATTTGTTTGAAGATATTTTGTGTCTGAAATTTTCTTTTTCAAAGCATCTTTTTTATCCTTTGAGTCAGTGTGAATCTTAATAGGGTTCTTCATGGATGGAACAAAATTAGAAGCATAATCTAAGAATTTGAAGAAAGTTAACATACACACATACACACACACACACACACACACACACACACACACACCACACGATCATGTCTTGTATCATGGTTTCAAGTGCAATACCTAAATTTTTGAATTTCTTCATCTTTTTTTTTTCCTTACTGTAAACCGAAAACCTTAAGTGAAACCTGTGGCTACATTCAGTGTAAATTCATTAAAGATTTCTTAACTTTTTTTTTTACTATGAAGCACAATTTAATTTATATTATGGTCATTAGGATATTCACATGTCGTTTTACTTTATGATGCTTACTGAACACCATTTTGACTTTTAGTAAGGGAAATGTTCAATGTTATGCTATTGCTACCCCAAGCATTGATTAAACTCTCTGCTGTTTGTGCAGGCTGACAGCGATTCAAAGGAGGAAATGTAAAACTTGAAGGCACGGCAAAATAGTGACATTTCACTCTATAAAGCTGCCAATATTTTAATTCTACATATAAATCATTTTTATCAGTTCAATTCCATATCTTAATTTGTGTATTGAGGAAAATATTCAGTTGTATTAACATTAATAAATTGCAATGTGTTATTATCTATCCCCTCCCCCATCCTTTTGAGCCAGTAAGCATTTTATTTTTACCTTGGTCCCTAGTGTCTTGACCATCCCTTGAATAGACTCCTAAGGTATATTTTTCATTTTCCTTTGATGAACAACCTACCTTTCATTATTTTGTTATTTAGAATCTTTACTTTCTCAGCTTAAGTGATGTCTTTGTCAATGATAACATTGTACTCATTTAAAGTGATGATTGATATGGTAATAGATCCAGTGTGATTGAAAACAACCTTTGTCAATAAGAAGGCCAGATCTTCAAACTGTGTATTGGCCTGAATTTGCTCATTATTGGAGACCTTTCATAGGCATATTGACTTACTGTCCAAATGTTGTTACTTACCTGATGCTTCCATTGTTTAAACAGTATAGGCATTGCTATTGAACTTAGCATCTCCCAATATTTCTCCTAAAATACATATGATTCAATTATGTGGTGCCTAAGCACACAGTAAATGCTTTGAATTGCAAAAAGGAAGATTATAGAAAGAAACATTGATATAGAGCTCTGAGTACTGTTTCTTTATACTTTTAATTTATTCTTAATGTTGGAAGAGCTTTTGCCCACTTTTATATGAAAAATGTATCAAAGCACCAGAACAATGCCTTAATATTACTCAAGAATTTTATTTTGCTAGATGTATGTTTGAAAGAGGTGTAAAAAATGGCTTGCTGGATCTGGAAAGATGACTCAGTGGCTAAAAGCAAGGCTGCTCTTACAGAGGACCCAGATTTGTTTCCCAGTACCCACTGGAGGCCAAGAAACATTCTTAACTCCATTTCCAAAGGATCCAATGCCCTATTCTGGCCTCCACAAGCATTATACAACACAGGAACACTTATATACATGTAGGTAAAATACTCCCAGTCTAAGTCTATGAATAGACTCGGCATTCATGTTTTTTCACAACTGATTTTAGATTTGTCAAGTACCTCCTGTTTTCTTTTTTGTGGGGGGGGGGCTACTTCCTTAAGATTCATGATCACTTAAATAATAATTTTCCCCTGCCTCTCATGTCTGTCAATACTTCATTTGAAGTGTCTTTCATACGCAGCTCTTGTTTCTACTTACGTTGCCTGTGTTTCACCTAGCTTACTTAATTAGGCATTGTACCTTAGTATGCCTTCCTGACTTTGACTCATTTCACCTTGCAGCCTGCCTGTGATCATGTTACTCAAAGGCTCACATTTGCTTATAAGGTGAAATTCAAACACAGTATACCCAGCATTTATACCTTGTTTTGGTCCCAAACTTTAATTTCAACTTCATCTCTTCTGTCTACTCTGCGTGAACTCAGTCTACACACTATATCCTGCATATGGTGTTCTTTTTTGTTCTCCAAGCGCGGCAATGTCCAGTTGCACAATGTTTTCTAAAATAATTTCATTTCTCTGTTTTCACCACCATAAACCTAGCATGTCTTTCAAACACTAATCCTTCAGAAGTCTTCCTGACTCCCAGAGATAAAAGCAGTCATTCAAATAAGCTTCCAGGTGAGTGTGGTGCCTTTATACCCTTACTCAGCTTGACCTGAAGTTAGAAAATCATATTTATCCTTAAGCATTCCATCTGTCTCAGCAGCTGGTCAAGTGTAACAGCATGTGACTTGGGTAGTCATAAGTCTCCACTCTTGGACAGAGGGATCTAGGCATGGTTTAGTACTCTGTATCTTGAAATTATCAAAATTTGAATATCAGTCTTTGATATAAGCTAACTGAAGAGGCCAGATAGAGGGATGAGGAATACAAGCAGCATATTCAGGAAGCAAATATAGGTGGTCTCTATAAAGAATTAGAATAAAAAGAATAAAGAATTAGAACTTTTCATGCACTTACAGGCTGGGGTAGGTATAGGGCTGAAAGGGGCACAGGAGATGTTGCATTTACCTCCAGTGGCTTCAAGGAGAGGCTTCTCTGTTTAAGGCTTATAGTAGCCTTTGTGTGGAAGTGTGTACTGGATGGCTTCAGTTGTCAACTTGACACACCCGGGTAGAGGGAATCTCAATTGAGAAATTATCTCCATTGGATTTACCTATAGCCATGTCTGTTGGGCATTTTCTTGATTGTTGAGTGATGTGGGAAGGTCCATCCCAATGGGGAAAATGCTGCCACAAGTAAGTCATCCAGAGTTGTATAAGAAAGCATACTGGGCTCAGGCAGAGGAGCAAGGTAGCAAGCAGCACTCCCTCATGGTCTGTACTTCGGTTCTTGTCCTGAGCTTTTGCCCTGTCCTCCATTTATGATGAACTGTGAGCTGAAGGTAAAACAAATGCTTTCTTCCCTAAGTTGATTTCGGTCTCTGTTTTATCACAGCAATAGAAAATAACTAGGACAGAGAGTAAATGTAGAGATGTAAAATGTAGCTTGACTCTATGTCACTTCAGCTACTCAGCTATCTTAGACTTCTTTGATTACGGGTTCTGAGCCTGGTGTACAGAATCAGGTATGGATTTGGTCTTGGAGAGTAAAACCCATATCCAGTTAGGGAGTGGTTCTTTGCCCTCATTATAGTTGTGCTCTCATTGCATCAGTTGGCACATATTGCCTGGCAGATTAGTATTACAGCTTCTAGAGTTCATAGCTGGGTTAGGTCATTGATGCCTTTATACTACCGCAGCCTTCAAAGCAACTGGCACCATGAGAGCATCTTGGCTTCACACGGTGCTTGCTGAGAATAAAGGACAGCAGCACAGCAGGCTCAGCGCTAGACAAGACAATGACACCATCCCCCTTAGAGCCCAGGGAACACTTTGGAACAGGTGCCAGAAAGAATATGAGAACCATTGGACGGGGAGAGAGACTGAAGAATTTCGTATAAGTCTAACATGGCCTTGGTTCCCCTGAACTCACAGCAACTATGTATATTGGCACTGGCTTCACAGAAGTTGAGCTCTCCTAACAGTCAGCTATGAAGAGGAAGGAATTCAGGGGCCCTTACTACTTACTGATGATCAGGTTCTGGAAAGGGGAAGGGAGAGTATCCAGTTTTATACTCACTGGTGAGCCCACAAGACTCTAGTGGTTATTTCCAAACTGAAGGGCACACAGAGGCCACTAGACAAATTTTGTAGGACACCAAAAAACATCAAAAGTAATAAACAGGAACAAGTGATCTGTATGGAAGAAGGCCTAGCTGTTAGTGTGGGAGATGGGGACGGGGAGAGCAGCCAGAGCATGTGGGGTACTTGTATGAAATTATGAAAGAATAAACTTACAAATAAGAAGATAGAAACACAAGAAAAGGAAAGGAAGGGAAAGTGGAAAAGGAACCCCAAAAAACTCCTTTCTGGAATATGGTTGACCATTGCTAGTGGCAGATTAAAGAATACCAAACTGGGTGATGGGTATATGACTCGGGGGTTAAGCACACGAATTATTTTTGCAGAGGAACTATGTTCAGTTCCCAGCGTCCACATGGCAGCTAACAACCCTTTGTATGTCCAGTACCAGGGCATTTGAAGCCCTCTTCCGTCCTCCATGGGCATGGCATGCATGTGGTACACTTTCATACATGCAGGCAAAATACCCATACACATAAATTAAAATTAAATAGTAAGAAGTATGTCAAAGTGATAAATGTTTCTCATTGTTAGTCATCACTGGTGTTGATAGACTGAAAGGGAAAAAAATATGGGAAAATAAGTTTCATTAGTTCTGGAACCAAGGTATCTCAGTTTAGGGACTTGTTGCTGTTTAACCAGAATGAGGGGGCTTGTTATACATGGCATGGCTGTGGCTAGGCACTGAAATTTCTTTACAAAACAGACTTCACAAACTGTAGCCAGGCTCGCACCTAACGCAAAGTATTCATTCAATAAATATCTGTTAAAGAGAGCATTGACCAAAATTTTAACTCATTTTCTTCCATTTTTGAAAGAATATGAGGTAAAAGCTGGAAATCCAACTTAGCTGAGACTTTTAAAATATAACTATGTTGAAACTTGACAAAATAATACTCAGATGAAGTTTTGGAAAAAAAATAGGTATTTATTCCTAACCCAATGTTTACCATGAAGAAAATGGGGCAAAGATTCATGTAGATTGGATTGCTAATCTACAGAATAAATTAGTTATCACTTTAATTTTTAGAAAATGTGGGTTAAGATGTTTATATTTGTCCTTGAAATAGTTAACATATATTACTTCAATTATTTATACAATATAGTTGCAATGATTTAATTACTTGCAAAACAAACAGTGCATTTATTTCTGTAATTCACTCTACTATAAGCTAGTATTTTAAATTGTCAGGCTTTTCTTGACTTTTCTGCATAAGATAGGAAGCATACTTGCACAGTTATTAAGGGAATTGAAATGGGATAGAGCTATGCAGTACTTGATAGAAGAAGGCTGATAAGCCCCTTATGGAAGCCTGAATGCTTTTTTTTTTTCATTTTAAAGATTTGGCCAGATTTTTCCTTCCTTACCTAATTGAGTGATGCTGATCTAGAAGTGTTTTCAGACCAGTGGCCTTTTTCATACTCAAGGCTAAACTCTCTCTGGTCAGTATTTACAGCAGAAGAGCCGCTTAAAGGACACTGCATATTTTCTCTGTGAACTGAATAAGATCAGTAGAAGACCACCATGCAATTTACTTGCCAGTGCTCATGTAGCAACAGCTGGCTCTTCTGTTTTAGGATTTACATATTTGTATTTGCAGTCAAATTTTCTTGACTCTGTGTCTTACAATCCAAACAGCTATAAAAAATAATAGAGAAGGGTGAATTTTATTTCCTGTTATACCAGTTGGAAAGATATAAATCCAAGTGCTACAGTAGGTGAATGTTGAATTTTTGTTTCTTTAGGTTCCAAATTTCTAAGTGTCTGGAAGTTTCTAATTAATTACCGCATACTTAAATTTCCTTCTGTTCATGATATTAGAAATTTCAAATGATGAAGTGAAACAGTTTAATTAAGTAGTAATAATTTTAATGAGCGAGAGTAAAAATGACTTATTTTTATTTAAAGAATTCATTTGTATAGATATTTTAAAGATGGTAAAAAGATCGTTCAGTTCTGAATAAAGTAGGCATAAGAGCATTATTTGAAAAATGGCCAAAATTGTCAAATGAATAACAAATAAGAATAGTCAGTATTTTTGAAACAAGTACAAAATATAATTGATTTAAAGTTTTTCACAACTTAGTGTTTATAAAAAGCAGCTTTAACAAATGCAATTGAAATTTAATGGCTGTTTAAAATAAAATATCTAGTAGAAAAGAGTTGAATCAAAACCACATTATCCTTTAAAACATGAATGTGCAGTAGGTTAGAGTAGAGTGAGAGAGGTACATAAATAACAAGGTATTAGGGAAAATAATATAAAATAATGTAATCCTATTCAAATTTCAGATCTGTACTCTAACCCCATGGTGTGACTGGATATGATTTCACTTATATTTAAGAGTATTTAATTGAGTTTCTTCTAACCTATTTTTTAATGTTTTCTTAATAGAACAGACCTTTGCATTTCTCAATTGCTTAGGGCAGGCTATTTGGGGAAGAAGAAAGAGGAGGTGACCTCTGACAAAACTATCAAAAGCTTGAAGGAACAATATTTTCCAGTAAATTAAAAAAAATAACTTCCTCTCTAAGGGTTAATTAATCAGTTCTCTGTGTTGAGTTTTCACCAAGCATTTAAAAATAATCTCACTGGAAACCGTCTAAGTGATTCAACACCACCTGTATGCTAATAGTGTTTGCTAATATGTTTTTTCTTGATGGCACATGACTTGAGTGATTCTCTGAGCGTCTCTCATCTATTTAGTGCTGCCCAATGTATAATGGCATGTAGATATAAATACTAATGGAGAAAGTGCACTGCCTTGGGGAACACCCGTCACGACAAGTGACTAATTGCTTTATGTACATTAGTACCAAGTGAAGCGTTTTACATCTTCTGAAAGGAACTGGCACCCTCTATTTTCTAATTCACCAAAATGCCATATCCCCTCTTGAAAGGCAGGATTAGAAGATTTTTTTTTCTTTTTTTAGCAATGCACTAACTCCCCTTGATTTACTCTTCTTTGTAAACTGAGTTCCAAATATTCTTGAGTCGGAAAATTACTACAGGCTGGGTGATTTTATTTTTCTTATTCACTAAACATATAGATAGATAGATAGATAGATAGATAGATAGATAGATAATACATATATACATCTTTATAATATATATCAACTATGTTTAGACTCAAATTATATTATGAACAAAGACCACTTGTATTTAATTTATATTATCTCAAAAATGTTAAAACATTGCCTTCTTAGTCTATAAGAAATTTCCAGTTGCAAAGATAAATGAATGTAATACGTACAGCTTTCTTTGAAAATAAGATGAAAAAATGCATTTGTGTGAAAAAAGAAAAGTGCCACAAGCATTAATGATATTTCTTCCATGGCACAGAGTAATACACTTTGATGTATGTGTCCTTAATGTGTGTACTTAGGGATGATACACCGTGATTAGAGAGTTAACATGCCTGATGGGAAATGTAGGATTGCTGGGTTTGATGAATGGAAGTTTCCTGTCAAGAAACTCAAGGTTTCAGTGAGACTGGTTGCTCCTGCTGTCACCAGAGGGACTCTAATAATTATCTAAAATTAGCAATTCGATGGCCATGTGGAAAGGCAGCCTGAAGCAACTGTCTACCAAGCTTTCTATGTTGTTCCCATATACTCACTGAAGACACAATTCTAAGATCAAGATGACCCTCCTTTAAACATATGCCGCATTTCAGTGATAGACTAGGCCAGTTATTCTGACATCTGAACATTGCATTTTCTCTTCTTGGAGCATTTTTTAAATGGGGAAAAATAAAAGTGTCTTATTGTACACAGCACAATTGTTATTTCTTATACTGAATAAGAAAGCATTTCTTGTGTTGTTGAAGAAGTTTTATCTTATTATCTATGATTAATGCATCAGGTTAAGTGACATGTTCTGTTAGTCACCTTCTGGGTGTCTGTGGAAGGGACGCAGGAAGCCGGTGGAAGGGACTTATGCAGGTAGAGTTCTACTCATGGCCTGTGGGCAGCACAGTGGAGCTGACATGAAGAATTTGAAGGTGGAGACAATAAAGTCTGAATCCTAGTTCCCTCCTGTGACAGTGGGCAAGCTCCATCTTCTCACAACTCAAAGACATTCTTTGTAACACTGCTCATTAAAATATATGTCTTATAGATCATGTGTGAGAATTGCATAATACACCCAGCTTGCTAGTTTTAGTACAGAAAAGAGACTAAAGAATAGGAGCTAATTTTTCTTTTGTTGTAAATACCCATTACAGCAGACAACAATTGGCTTTATTTACACTTACCCAGTAACATATCCGAGTTTTTAATTGAATTTCAAGCTGATAATTACAAAACTCTGCTTGATCTATGTCTGGAATCACCCTTTATTATTATTAGAGGAGACAATTTTGAATCTAAGATATTATAGAGAAAGCAATAGCTTCTTTGAGATAAATAATAACCTCAATCTAAACATACATAAGTTATTAAAATTGACCATGCTGATATAAATTAATTGCTAATTATTAACAAACATTATAGAATATGCTTTTGTTTATACTTCTATATTAATCATTATATAACAGTATAAATTCTTCTGAAATTTGGACAATGAGGCTCTGTCTCTTAATAATTTTATAGAAGCTATATTCCTGTACATTTAAACATGCACATCATTATCAAAACACTTTGACAATGGTTATGAATTACTGCTTCTTTTACTGTACGTGGATAGCTTTAGAAAGCAGAAGCTATTTGTGATAATAATTAATTTTTTATAAAGGAGATAGAAGGATATGACAGCATTGTTAATATTGTTCATATCATTCAATTTTAAAATAAATGCCTTTTCGTTGTTTTACCATCATAAGAATTAACTTTCCAAAAAAATATTAATTATCTGCCAGTGATTCCTTTACTTTAGTATTTATCTTATGCAAATATTTGCTTTTTTACCTCTAAGGTTTGGGTACAGTGCAATCACCCAGATGAAAGTACCTGGGATCCTAGCTTGAGATGTGGCCCTGTTGGAATATACAACCAGTACTGTTACTGGTAGTTTTGGTCTAGACTGGGTATTTTCAGATTCTTGGCCCCTTGTTCAAGAATGAAATAAAAGTCAACACAATTTGCAAAGTAACAAAGAAATCCAATGATAAGCAATAGAAGTAAAAATATAATGCAAGAAGTAATGGCCACGTGAGTGAAGAACCACAGGGTCCGGGAATGCAGCCTAAGCTCTCTTTTTATGGTATGTAAAGGAAAGAGGTGCTGATTACTACGGGATATAGTTTGGGTTATACAGTATAGTCAGGGAAGGCTCTCAGAAGCATATTGTTAAGAACACTGAGGGAAATACAGCTAGGTGACACATGAAAAGCAGAGGAAGAGCAATGGGAATGGCAGCATGGCAATTGTCTGTTACTGTGAACTTGTGACAGAGTCCTATAGAGAAAAATTCTGTATGAAACAGAAAAACTCTTGTGCTGATGTGTTATTTTGTGTGGCTATAAGTACATGTACAAGAAACAAACTAAATGAAAGGGTGGACCCCTTGAATGTGCTTCTTACACTTCTGTGTGCAGTGTCAAGGTCCCCAGCCTTGCTGAAAACCAGAGCAGATGCTGTTACTTAACAATCTTGTTTCAATGTTTGAAACACTGAGAGATTTCACCTTGGACATCATTGTATCCTTTATCTCAATGAACCTTGGAAAAACAGGAAGAAGCAAGCTGCAGTCAAATGGCATCTAAGGAAGCCAGATTTAGACTATAGCTTAGACAAAAACCGTTTGCATTTCCAAGAGCTCCCAGAAATACCTGCCTTATGATCGTTTTCACTTTTCCTTTCTATTTTCCTCACTAGATCTAATTCATCCATCACTATACACTGACACTGTGTGGGCGTGTGCACATGCTTGTGTGTGTGTGTGAGTGTGTGTGTACGTGTGTGAGTGTTCATTGTGTTCTTGAGTCTTCCTATTCCAGTCTTCTGAGGTCTTTCATCTGCATGATTGGGCTAGGGACCTAGTCACTGTTTTGCCTCCACGCACCGTACATAATTCCCTGTATCTTCTACAATAATTTTCCTTCAATGCTTACTTATTTTGTCATCAGGTGTTTTTGCTTGTTCTTCATTATTCTGAATCTGGCTGTTTTCATTCATGTTTTCACAGTCCTGTAGTTGAGCTGACCTCTCTTACTATTTGGAATCTGCTCTTGTTAAGTCCAGTCTGAATTCCCTCCCTGCACTTGCGCATTGTACTTCCCAGCCATACACCAGCCTTTTCCTATGTTTCTACTGTATCAGAAACTTTGAATTCCTTCACCTAAATATTTAACAACAGAGAATATTTAAATGAAATATGGTCTATTCAGACAAAAAAAGTGTGAAGTTACTGAAAATATTTTACGCATATTTCAAATTCCTTAATGTTGTGTTGAAAGTAAGTATTTCGTGCAAAAGAAATAACTTTAAAAATCATGTAGAAAGTATATTAAGAAGGATCTCATAGGTAACTGACTGAAGCCAAGATTTGTTTGAGGGAAGGTTGTTAAGGCCTGCCCTTTATGATAATGAGGATAATAAAGTAAGGCAAGCTGGGGAGAGGAAGATGTTGAGCTGCAATGCAGTTAGAGCAAGGAATTGGGTCAGTCCCCTGGGACATCAGTTGAGGGGACTCATACAAAACTACCCAGCAGAAGGCCAACAGATTCCAGGCACACACCAGTAGGTGAATCAATGGGTATAGGTCAAAATAGGTCTATGAATAGCATACCCCAGCATACTCCCAGACAATGTGAAAGCAACTATGTGAAATTTCAAAACTGCAGAGTCAAGCACTAGGAAGAAACATGAGAATTGTATGTCATCGTTTAATGGAACTGATTATAAGTGACTTTCACATATTTTCATTTATATTTTCTATCGTTTTCTATGTTGTCTGTAAAAAAATAATGAATAAAAATGTACTCAGTACTTAAAAACTAGATCTTTACTGGGCATGGTGGAACATGCCTTTAATCCCAGCACTCAGGTGGCAGAGTCCCTCAGATCTCTGTAAGATCCAGGCAAGTCTGGTCAGCATGGTGAGTTCCAAGCCCTATGGGGCTACAGGGAGATCCGGTCTCAAACAAACAAGCAATTCTTTATTTGACATATTTCTTTAATTTTATAATTTTATTAATTGATAAGGGACTATACTCTATGTATTTGTATTTCTCATGACTGTGACACTATACCTCACACAAGCAATTGAAGGAAAGAAAGCTCTTGGTCCTTGGTTAAAATGGGATTTAGTTCATCATTGCAGATAGCTGTGACTTTTGGAACCTGAAGTGATGGCTCGATCACCCTTAGACAGGAAGCAAGATGAACGATCATGCTCAGTTACCTCCCTTCTTTTTTCTTTCATCTGGTCAGGTATCTCAGTCCACCATTGCCAACCCACATTCAGTGGGCTTTCTTCTCTCTTTAGTTAAAGCTCTCTTATGCTCTGAAATCTCTCTGCAGGATGGCTCTGATTTGAAGAGTGGGAAGGATGAGGTCCTTGAGAGCAATCGAGGCCATCTAGCCCCAGGTAGGCAGTTATTCAGAGGTCTAGGGTCCTGGAAAACAATGACCACCAAAGCTGTCCAAGGTCAGAAGTTTCCAGTTCCTTTGTCTTGATTTTTGTTTGTTTTGTTGTTGTTGTTTGAGACAGGGTCTCCTTGACCTACAGCTCACTATGTAGACCAAGCTGACCTGAAATCACAGAGATCCACCTGACTCTGCCTCCTGAATACTGGGATTAATGGAGTGCACCACAATTCCTAGCCAAGACCCATATCTTAAGAGCCCAAAGTATGAATTTCATAGACAACCAGAGGGTGGTTTTTTTTGAGTGGAATTTAATACAAGTTCAAAAGTGAAAGTTTAAGAGAAAGAACACAAGAGCATTTCCCAAGAAAAAGTGCATTGTCCAAGGGTTGATAAGGCTTTTCTGCCTTGAGGCCAAGGGAGTGAGCTGGTCAATCTTGTTGGTCCACTCATGGAGTGTCTGAGTGCCATCCTAGGTAGAGACTGAATTTCAGTCACAACTCATGTATAGCTTCCAGGCTGTTTTATCATTGTTGTTTATAAATAATAAAAATAATAATAGTAAACCAGACTAGAAAATGAGACACAGATATTTAAATATGTAAATGTACATTGAAGGGGATTGTGGGTCCCTGACCCATCCTCTGTCTGCTTCCTGGCTTGTGTGTGAATGCTCGCTCCTACATATAGTCCTAGCATGTTATGCTATCCCTCTGAGAGGTCAAATTGATGAAGCCATCTGATCTTGAATTTGAACCTCCAGAACCATGAGTCAAAATAAATGTCTTTTACTTTGTATGGCCTGTGTCCCAGATTTCGTTCCAATGACAGAAAGCTATCTCTCATAGAATATAGAAGCATGTGCATGACTACTATATCCATCCTGCATGAGGCTACTGATAAGGAGTTCTGTGCAGAGCAGAGGATGGCATTGAGCCACTGGGGAAAAGATTATTCAGAGCGGGATTAGAGTTCATTTAACCAACAGTAACAAATTTCTGGCAGTCCTGGTTCAGAAGTAACATTGCCCTCGAAGTTAAAGTTTTCAGGCGCAATTTACACAACCCCCTCACTCCACAACGGGGGACTGGGCATGAGCAATAGCTGGAGGAAATCCATAAATGACTGCAACTACAAGGTAATTTAGGTCATATTTGGAAATGCCCTGTTCCTTTCACCATCGAAGATTTATTTCTTATTTTGAGATTTAAGCTGGTCTAGTTCTATATTTGCCTCAAACATAAAATGATAAACTTCATCAAATGGTATCAAAAGATTTTTGAAAGGTATTTGAAATGGGGTCCTCTGTTTACAAGCTTCAAGGGCCATAGATTTTTCAGTCATTTTAGAGTAGTGCTTTCTCCACAAAGTAATCTTTCCGTAAGGAATTATTAAGGGAACACATTAAAATTAAGCATGACACAAAAAACTCTAATTGCCTTGCTGCTGTAGGCAGGACTTTTCAAATGAGAGAAGAGAATCTAAGGTGTGTGTGTGTGTGCGTGTGTGCGTGTGTGTGTGTGTGTGTATGTGTATCAAGGAGAGAGAAAGGGTCGCATAAGCTAAGCACAGCAGCAAAGGTCATTTAATATACCATCTACAATATTATTTAGAAATCATGTCAGGTTCCAAAGCTTTACTGAATCTGAAGTTCATATATTCCAATTTTCTAAAATCACCCATTTCCAAATACTTATAAAGACACCTCTTTTAATAAAAATCATTTAATGAAGTAAGTCTTTTTAATGAAGAGTCACTACAATTCAGTAGTTATTTCTGTTTTAGGGAAAAAAACAGTTCCCAAATAGGCAGAGTTCCCACAATGAATTTACAGCATCAGTGAACTTGCTAAGTGTTCAAAAATTAGAGCAATAACAAATGTAATTAGATCTGGAATTCATTCAAATGGTGACTTACATTTAGGATGTCATACTTATTCTAATTTGTATTTATTATAAATAGTCATGTTACTATTTAAGGAGAATTTTAAATGAATACACACATGTATGTATGTGTGTGTGTGTGTTTATGTGTGTGTATGTGTGTATTTCCTAGTGGTGTATTTTTTTCTGCCTAGTTAAAACATATGCATGTCTTATATATTAAACTGTAGTACTTATCTAAAGCCAACTCAAGAGTTACCATGGCAGCCAGGGTCCAGCTCCAGAGCTTCCCTCCACTGCGTGTGCTGCTCCTCTCTAATTCTGCTGTCTCTTAACCCAAGTGCTCATCATCCTGTAAAACTTGATGTGATCTTAGATTCTCCTCTTCTCTCATTTGAAAGATCTGGTATATAAGTATATATTCTCTGAACTCAGAAATTACAATTTTAGTTTATCTTTTCTCTCTTTTTATTTTCTTTCTTTTTGAACAATGAATCTTCTTAAGTAGTGCAGACTGAATATGCAGGCTTCTTGCCTCCTGAATGCTAAGGAATCAGTCTTATGTTTGTTTTTCCTTATTCTTCCTTTTCTATTGCCTTAGTCTAGTCCTTCAAGAGCTGCAAGCATTAAAAGAAAAACAACAACAACAAAATCCAGAAAGTTCTCTTTTTCCATCACTTTCTAGCTTTCCCTGGCTTTTGGCCACTAGTTGGGCTTCATATCTTTCAAAAAAGTTGATTATTAAAAATTTGTTTCATTTCTTGTTGCCTAAAAAGTAGGCAATTCTCTCAGAATGGTAAAAATAAAGCATCTACTAACTGGCTCTCCCTCCTTTTCAAACATGCCCTTCATTGGTTCTTATCAAACATCCTCCAACCTTTCTCAGCCAGGAACATGGATTTAGGAAGGTGTTCATGGAGTCACATGGAAATGAAAGTAACCTTTAGTCAATCAGAAAATAAGAAATCCACTGGCAACCAGGTGTGGTTTTACCTGCCTCTCTCTAATCCCAGCATTTGGGAGGCAAATCTCTAGACCAGCTTGATCTGCATATATAATGAGTTCCAGGCAGGCTGGAGCTAAAGGGAGACCCTGTCTCAAAAAGCAAACAAACAACAGTAACAAAAACATAAAATCCACTGCTTATGAATATGACACAATTTCTTATAACCATATCTTTTTTTTCTCCCCAATTGAAGTATATTATACATATTCTGAACTTATCATAAATGTTTCTATTATATTTAATCTTTTGAATTTTTCATCCTTAACCCAGGTCTAGCTTTTAATTTTAGAAATGTTAGTAGGTTCTTTAAGATCCATCTAAAATGTATTTTTCTCCATTAAATCCCAGAATGTTCAAGGAGAATTTGGTTTTCTTCTTATTCATTCTCATAGCAGTATGCTTAACTGAATTTCAAACAAATTAACCATTTTTTAAAACTGTCACCTTTACACTAATAAATCTGAAGAGGCTTCTAAGATGTCTAAATTTGCATATAAATGTTTATGTTTAGGTTGGGTTTGCATAAACAGCTCTAGTTTTAATGATAGCATTGTACTTAAGAGTGTCATAGAACATCCTATAGCTAAATCAACTGTGTTTTTTTGATGTTGCCCTGTTTATAGGATTGTGCTGAAGAACAAAAGTGGGAATTTTTTCTGTTAAATATATATTACATGGATATTCCTTTAAAGCATCTTGGTTTGAAAACATAAATCATGTGGTTAAATCTTCAAGTGTTTATCACCCATTCACTCGATATTTTTTCATGTGCTACAAATGTCTTATGATTACGGTGGTAAACAAGATATATAGTTAAAGTAGGCTTATTGCAATAATCAACAGTCCTACAATCTTAATGAAAATGCAATAAAGGTTACTTTCCACTTACATGGTGGATCCATTAGGTAGTAGGATTTACTATTCCATATGGTTCCTAAAGACATGGTGGACTGTGGCTGTTGCCAGCTGGTGTCTTCTCAAATCCTGTCACTAGACTGGCAGAAGAACTGGCTGGTAGGAAAGTGGAGATCATAGAGTATCTCAGCATGCTCTAAAGTTAAGTCTGAAAACTGTACCAAAACACTGTTCATATTCTACTGACTCTAATTAAGCCTTTCCTGGTGACCAGAGAAGCAGGAAATGCAGCTATGCGCTCAGTAGGAAAAAACAATGGATGATATAGAGAGGTGTGAGGACACATGCCATTTGTCTGTATTGTACAGAGAAAGTCCCTGCACTCAAGGTGCCAAAACTCTAGGGGGAGGAGATGGCAATAACAGAAATAGAGGCATATTTTTTAAAACAAAGAGATAGTTGATTGAGAGGGATTGTAGCAGATGAAGTCTCAGAATGGAGATGGTTGACCAAACTGGGAACATTGCTACAGTCCAGTAAGGATTAATGCTGTAGGGGAATTTGGAATCACTGGAGATATAAAGAAAGATGGATGAGAAAAGAATATAAGCATTTGAAGATGGAAATGGATTGTTCATGGATTGGACACAGGAGTTGGGCACATAATAGAAAACTTTCAGAGATAGCTTTGTGTTTGGTCTTGCTCAAATCAATGGGCAGTGTTACATTGTGAGATGTGAATGATGGAGAAAGCAGGTTTCTGGGAAGAACTGAGCAAACAAGAGTTTTCCTTGACCATGTAAAATTTAGACGTCCTCCTATTAAATGACCCAAAAGGAATTCAGCATAGCCACTGATGGCCTGTTATAAAATGCTTTGCTCTACTTCCTCTTACTCAGACAGGTGAACAAAGCTCCAAAGCTGAAAAAATATGTGCTACATATGTTCTATAATCACTGAGGGCTGCCAAAGAGCTGTTCTCCTTCCCACGAAATGAAGGAACAAGCAAGAGACAATTATTATCATGTTGGGGATGAGATTAAATTTGAAACTGAGTTTGATCAAATGCTATAATATTTGAAAGTATATGGAAAAGTATGGTTATAGCCATGCCATATACATCATCATAAGACAGGCCTTGGATTATAGGAAAGGGCAATAATTTAAAAAATAATATACACTTGCATAATACTTCTTTGAGAGCACCTGTAAAAACAACAGGAACATCACCCATAAAGGGAAGAAATGTAGATGACTTAGAGTCATGCTATAGATTAGTGTTACCTATTCTGTAGGTACCTAAGACATCCTGCTTGAGCAGAGGATGAAGTTGAGAAGATGGAAAAGACCAGCATGTGCATTGCAGGAAAGTAGAAAAAGAGGCTTATTCAAGAGCCCACAAGGCTGTTTCCAACGAGAGACACTGGCCAATAATGTTAGAAGCTACTACGAATGAGATAAGGCTGCAAATAGTAAAGTAACGTATTGGATTTTTCAGCACACAAGGTTATGTATGACTTGAATGAGAATGGTTTTACTGCAACAATAGAATTGAAATATCATTGAAAAGGAGATAAGTGAACTAAGTTTTAGAAAGAAGAAATGTGCACAAACACTTTTGAAACAAGGTGGGAGTGAAAGAAATGGATGTTAAGATCAAGTGGAATTTTATGATGGAGTATATTCAATGGTATCCATGAGCAAAGATAAAACATTACTAAAAAGAAAAGCATATAATGTAAGGGATAAATTATGATTGAAAAAGCAGAGTTCTTGACAAAACAAAGGTGACTATGAATCAGACCCAAGGGGGGAAGAGTTGACATTGGAAATGATAGACTTGAATTCACATGTTGTTCCTGAATGAAAAGCGCTAGTAAGTAGATTGGAGATGTGGTACAAGAGCATGAAGTTCTTACCATAGTAGGGGTCTCTACTGTGTTTCAACTCCCACTGGTTCTGGGTATCATGCTCTTGTGTATGGGATGGATGTAATGAGGTGTAGGGAGGCTTGGGGTGATTGAGAGTCACTGAAATAGTCATCTCTGTGAATGGACTACTAACATGCTAGGAAAGAACAAGATTGCCTGTGTAAGTTTCCTGCTCCTTGGAAATTTATGGCCATGCATTTGTGCTACCCAGCATTTGAAGACGTTCAATGTATAGTAAATAACCCCATTTTAGATGCAAAATATGGGAATAGTTGAATTTCTCTAGTGGAGTTTTGTTAATACATCATAAAGAGGAAGAGTAATACAAACAAAATTGAAGTCAGGAAAGACAAGAAAAAGGTTCACTTTGAATCAGCTATTTGCATTGATTCCTGGATCCTTATTTTGGTATGCTAGTACAAACTCACCTACCAGCTGCAGTGTCTTTTTATCTTCTTATTTTCCTTGGATATTATTGTTCTTTATATGCTATTAACAAAATTAACATTGCTTGTATTTTCCAACTCATATTATTCAGTAAGTTTTGAAATTGTTATGAAGTATAATTTAAAAAGAAGTAAAATGGATAGTAGTAGATATTTATATACTTAAGCACTCAGAACACTTAATGCCAAGTAGGAAAAATCTAAGTAGCTTTTCATTTCTTCAGGAATGATTTAAATGATTTGTCTACAAAATATCTTTGAATAATTTGACAGTTGTGAGACGTAAGAAATACGAGGAAGGAACATATTTATAGCCCTCTTCAGCTGGGCTATTCTTGTTATTAGAGTTTTATTATCCCACTGAAGGACTGTGACTTCATAGAAAATTAGGTGTAAGCAAGACATTATTTTTAACTTGAGATATATTAGAAGTAATTTCTAATTAGTTGAACTGTTTGTACAGATAACAATTTATATGAACAAATATAGAAATAATAAAGGTCAAGGGCTGGCGACTTTTCTGAATAGTAGATATTTCAAGACCTGATTTAATCATTGATATAATTCCATGAGGCAAATGTCATTATCTTCATTTTAAACAACAAAAAAAACCAAGGCTAAGAAAATTTATATCATTTGCTTAAAGGCACAAATTTAGTGAGTGACTGAACTGGATTTGAGCCCAGATCTGTCATTCTATCAAATGTGTGTTCTTTTTAGGTCAGAAACTTGCCTCCAGGTTTTTAACTAAATGTCTTTATTTTTAATGTGTGTAAGCATGTAATATTTAAACTAATGGATGTGATAGAAAAAGGTACAGAAACAAATAATCTTACCATTTGACATTGTTTAAAGCATATACACAAAAAATTAAAAATTGGTTGTACCATATATAATCTTTCCAAATTAGTGATATGTGGTTTACCATTTACTAGTGTTTGAAATCATTTTGTAATTGGTTAATAATCTATATTTGTATAATATTAAATTAAAGATAACCCTATGCTGATGGTAGAAACTAAGTCTGTATATGCCCTCTGTTTTCTCAGCTGACTCAAATAAAACCAAATAATTCCATCTGTTAAATTTCCTTTGACATAATTCACAGTCACGACTAAATAGGTTCCATAAATTCCAGTTCTGCAGCTTACAGAGTTTCCTTAAAGTAATCCTAATGGATCAATATATGCCATTCTATCTAGCATCAATTTATTCATCATACAATAAGTCCACATTTTGCACAGGCTTAATACAGTGGCAGTGGTTATAAGATAAAGCCAAAAAGTCTTGACCTCAAAGACACATACACAGTGCACAGATTTAGGTATAGAGAGCAAACATATATAAACAAATGGACATACAAACAAATGTATATAAATATATACATATATTTTAAATTTCATTTACAATACAGCATAGCAAAGTATAACCATAAGATTTCTATATACTTTCTTCATAACAATTTGGCAGAAGTAATCTGGGTGTGGT
Organism: Eospalax fontanierii; assembly: GCA_035773235.1. Classification (NCBI taxonomy): domain Eukaryota; kingdom Metazoa; phylum Chordata; class Mammalia; order Rodentia; family Spalacidae; genus Eospalax; species Eospalax fontanierii. The sequence goes on along the minus strand of CM069532.1, from coordinate 30,895,736 downwards.
GTTGCAAGCCTTTAATTTCAGTACTTGGGAAGCAGAGGTAGGTGGATCTTAGTGAGGAGAAGGTCAGCCTTCTCTACATAGTAAATTCTAGTTGAGTTGGGGTTACAGGGAGACCCTGTCTCAAAAGAAGAGAGAGAAAAAAGAAAATTTGACAGAAGGAAAAGAGAAGAAAAAGATCATCATGGCTCATAGCATCAGCAGTACAAGTAACAGTTAACATTATTTGGGTGCTTACCAAGCTATTTACATGAATTGCTTCATATCCTTCTTTTAGTAATCTATTGCTGCCACAAATTAGAATTAAATAATAATATCAATGATCTCATAGTTTCTGTGGTTTGGAAATGTATATGTAGCTTCCCTTGAACCAGTTCCTCCAAGTATATCAAAATGTTGTTTTCTAACCATCAGCCAGTCTACACTGCAGTAGTTTTAAGACTTAACTAGAACCAAAACATATTCCAGGTCAGTTATTTTTTTGCCAGACCTCATATTGTCAAGTTCACTCATGTGGACATCTTCCCATTTAAATGGTAGCAGGCTTCTTACAGGAAGAATATATAAAAGAAAAGCAGAGAACACACAAAATATAAGTCATCGTTCACAACTTACTCTTTGGTTGTGTTCATCACTTCTCACCACACTCTGACAGAAACAAGTCCAGAAGTTTAGCCCGCTACCAAATAGAAGCTGCTTTGGTTTGGATAAGGTTTGAATTTATTTTCCAGTAGTCTATGAGTTAGAAATTTGATCTCCAACATAATGATGTTAAGAATGTTGAGATGTGAGCCGAGTGAGATGTCCTTAGATTATGTAGAAGTTGTTCTCAAAATAAATTATTGTTGGCTTTCTTGTAAGAACCTGATTAGCTTCCATGAGAGGATCTAGAACAGTGAGGCATGTCCCCCACTCTGCCCACTAGAGCTGTTTTCGATTTTTCATTGATGCTTTGAGAATTTTATTCATCGCATTTTGATCATATTCAGAACACCTCCCCCTTCTACACTCAGATTTACACACTCCTCCATACTCCATTCACTTCATGTCTTCTATTAATTTTAAAGAGCTTTTCTGTTATAATTTGTGTTCTCCAAATAGCTTTAGATATAGGTCTAATTTCTGGAGTCTGGCCAACTCAACCAGCAACATAACCTTAAAGAAAACTGACTCTCTCTCCCAGCTATCAGTTAGGAAGAGTTCCTCAGCTATGAATTGGTTTTGTGCTTGACTCCTCCCTCCATGCTGAGATTTTGTCTGACCTAGGCTTATTCAGTCTTGTGAATGTTTGCTCTGATTTTATTCTGGCCATATTATCTCTCTTTTACACACATTCTCATCATTGTGATTCTATCCTCTATAAAGTCCTCAACAGAGCTGAAAGAACAGCAGAACTTCAGGACTGTAATAAAGGGAAACCCATTTTCCTTATAAACCACTCAGCCTCAAATATTTCATTATTGTTACTAAAACTCCTTCTCTGTGGGCAGTGTAAACATCTTCCTTTCTCCCCCAGTGATCCCAGAACAAACCAAGGTACAATTCCTCCTCCTCCCTGAAGTTCACACTGGGGAACTGATGAGTTTATTGGGCAAAGATGAGGGGTCACTTGTGGGGGTCTTGGTGCTTCCATTCAAAAGACCACATTTGAAAGTCTCCACTCAGCACAGATGATGGCTTCTACATAGCTACAAGGAAGGCCCCTTTCCCTAATCTTCCCACATCTATGTATTCAAACAAGTTCAAGTCAAGTGCAATTAGTGAAGAATCACATTCAATGGAATGTGGGAATGACTCAATACACACATGATGGCCCCGTGATCCTTCCCACCACTCATTCTATGAGGGAATCTCAACATTCAATTGGTCCAGATACGATGATATTTTACATGGAGGCAAAGCTGAATGACTGAAGATGATGGTTGTTTGGTTCATAGAATAGTTGTAAAACACTGTACTAACAGACAACTGAAAGATATAGAGGATATCAGGGGAAGCCTGAAGACCAGAAGTTTGAGGGTCAGTATACTGGCATCATCTTATAACAGGAGCCCATTGCCCCTACTAGACACCATAGACTTGCCAAACCCAATGCCAGGAATGGACTCCCTCTTTTGAAAATATTGACCAGGCATTTTATAAGCCCTCAACCAATACTGGTCATTTCCCCCTGTCTTGGTTACTGATCAGAACTTCATGTTAGGACACTATTCCTGAAAACTCTAGATACATGAACTGTAGAACAATTAAGGAGATATCAAGCTGGTACTGGCTCCAAAGCCTCATTTCTAATGTCCAACTTGCATAGTGCTGGAAGGTACTATGCAAACTACCAGTACTATTTACTTTACTTTTCTGTTACTGTGATAAAACACCATGACCAAGGAAACTTACAGAAGAAAGTGTATATTTGGCTTAAGTTCAGAGAGGGTTAAGAGTCCATTAGGGTGGGGAAGAATGGAGGCAGAGGTATCCAGAGCAGAATGAGACTTCACATCTTCAAACAAGGACAGAAAACAGAGTGAAACTGGAGGTCTGGCAAGACTTAAGAGCTCTCAGAGCCCATTCCCACTAACATGCTTCCTCCAATATGGCCACAGCTCCTAAAGGTTCCAGGATTCTCACTAAGCAGCACTACAAATTGGGGACCAATGTACAAATACTTGAAGCCTATGGGTGACACTCATTCAAACCACCACCTTCCATTCCCTGGACCCCATAGGCTCAAGATCATATCATAATGCAAAATGTATTTAGACTAATTTTAAAAGTTCCCATAATATTTCACAGTTCCAATACTATTCAAAAGTCCAAAGTCTCTTCTCAGATGTAAAGCATGATCTCAGTGGTAGCCCCTGCAAAATCAAGAAGCAAATTACATACTTCCAACATACAGGAAACCAAATATATATTCTCATTCCAAAAGGGGGAGCATTTTGTGGAAAACCAGAAGAAAGCAAGTCTGAAAATTAGCAGGGAAAACATCAAATCCTGTAGCTCCATATTTGACATTTGGGAATTTACTTCTAAATGTTTAGATGGCTCATCTCCCCCAAGTTGTATGCAACATACATTTCACTCTGGGGCTGGTACCACTCAACATATGCAGCTCTTCTTGGTAGATGTCTCACAGCTCTGGCCTTTCCAAAATCTTGGGGTCTTCTGCCAACTAGGCTTCACCTTCACAGATTCAAACAATGAATTCTGAGGACTTCGTGGCCATTCCAGGCATTTACTATTCAGGAACTCCCTGGCTGCACACCACCTGGCCTTGGCTGCTCTCTGAAACAGTTAAGGAAGAACCAGTGTCCCCTCACTCTTGCATACTTCAGGTCTCTGTGTTCAGCACCACATGGACACTGCCAAACTGAGATGGCTGCCAGTATGAGATGGACCCTGGACCTCTTCATCCACATTATTTTGTGGATCGCAATTTTCTAGAAGAAAACTTCATAGGCTTTTTCCTTTCCTAAATAGGAGGCTTAGCTGGTGTGGTATTGCCCTGAGGGCACTCCCTCCATTATTCAAGTATAAATCTGCTTAATTGTTCAAATCTCCTTAAAAAAAAGAATCTTTTATTCAATATAAGTCTTGGCTCCAACTTTAAACTTCCTAGTGCTCCTTTTCACTCCAAACTATACATTCTGTATTTTCTTCTGCCCAACTTGTTCTTTTTCATTGTACATCTGATTATAGTCACTATAACTAGCCACATCAAGTCATTCGACATTAGGCTTTTTGAATTTCAGCCACCAAGGAAATTAGCCCACCACCTAGGTCTTAGGCTGTGGGCAGATGGCAGCCAGATGCTTTGCCAAAATATCCTAGTTGTATGAATCCTTACTCTCCTCTGGAACAACTTTGCTCTCAGCACAATTTCTTCCAGGTTCCTCCTAGAATAGCTTCTGTTTATAGTATTCAGATTTTCTAGTCCAAACTTCCAAAGTCTTCCACATTCCTCCAAACACCCATTCATAGTTACATTCTTCACAGCAACACCCCATTCTCTGGTACCAAAATCTGTATTAGTTACTTTCTGTTGATGTGATAAAACACCATGACTAATGCAACTTATACAAGGAAGAATTTATTTGGTTTAAGATGGTTCCAGAAGAGTAAATAAAGGTCTATCATTACATGGAGGTATGGCAGCAGAGGTGAGTGGAGCAGAAAGCTGTGGGCGCACATCTTCAAACAGGCACAGAAAGCAAAGCAAAACTGGAAGCCCAGAAAGGCCCTAAAACTCTCAAACACGTCCTCAGTGATATGCTTTCTTCAGCATGGCCATACTTCCTAAAGCATCCATGACCCATCCTAAATAGTGCCATGAACTAAGGACCAAGTGTCCAAATACTTGGAGCCTGTGGGGGACACACATCCAAACCATCATACTACCTGAAGAGACAATTTAGCATGAAACTTATCCAGTGGTGAATCCTGACCTGGAAAATATGCTTACCTGTGCAAGAGTGGCACAGTTAATTAAGGAGTTATAAACTACTTTCCAATTAGAGTTAAAGCCTGTTTCATTGGATTATCAATAAACCCTATATTGATATCAGGTCTAGGAACTGAGGAGAGACAGCCTACAGAACATGAGAAAATGACTAATATAAATATTTTGCTAAAAAAGTATGATATTAAACTGATGTCTAATGACTTATTGTTATATTCATAGATTACTGTCTCTCTCAACTCTTAGCAGAGAGAATTCCTTATACATCAGATGGTAATTAATATAGATAATCCAGACTGGTCAACATACAGGAGGAATAAGAGACTGCAAACTACTTATTCCTGAATAGGACTCCTATATCAAACCTATTCTTCCCAAGGCTCAGGAATCATTGTGGAAAGGGGGATGGAAATATTGTGAGAAGAGGTAGATGAACACAAAGAAAGAGTTGAGCAGGTATCTGGTCAGTTACTCATAGGAACACACAGCAAATGCTGACAACATGAACAAGTCCCACATAAGCTCAAGCAAGGCAAAACCCCAGCAAAGACAGGAGGACGTGGGTAAGAAATCCCAACCCTAACTGAGGAACTACTGAAACTGATTACTACTGGGAAGAGGAAATTTAGTCTCATTTAAGGGGATGGCTCTTAGTTTACTAGGTTCTAGTGGATAAACCCATACCAAAGGGCATGTGGGAACATATATCTCATTCCATAAGCCCATATTTACATGCATATATATTTATATATATATATATATATATATATATATAGAGAGAGAGAGAGAGAGAGAGAGAGTATGAGTATATAATAATTGTTTGGGAGTTAGGAAAGGGGGTAGAGATATGGGAGTAAATATTAATATGATGAAATATATGACGTTAAATAATAAAAAATATGAACGTATCAGATAACAGAAAATCACTCTTAGATTTTTGGATGGTCATTACAATAAAGTGTTCTGAAAACTTTTATGACAACCTTTTTGCCTTGTTTTTATACAGTTGTTCTGAAGAACCTTAAATATGTTATCATAGTCTTGGGTGAATGTATAATGTACTCTTATTGGTTAGTTAAGGACTTTAATTATCTCAGACAGCTAAAAATAATTTTTAAAGGATGTAAAGACATATTCTTGTTCAAACACAGTCACAGAACTGGGAAAATCATGAAAACCGGAGAATATCTGGTATTAGGTCACTATTGTGAGTGTTCTCCTCTATTAGATCTCTGTGTCTTTCCATCTTGTCATTACCTCCTAACCATTTCCCCATCTCCTCTTTGTAGGCATTACAGACTTTCCACGTCCCATCATCTTTGAGTCTCACTAATAAGAACAATGACCTAGATATTGCAGACTAAACTATTAAAATGAGAGACTAGGAGAGTGGGCATTTCTGTCTGGATTACATCTCCCTGGTCTAATTAACATGATGGTGGAGAAGAAGATGGGAGATTATGAAAATTATTTCTTTCAAACTTTCTGGTAGAAATGCACTTCCTTGGAGGTTGGCAGAAATGAGGTAGGCAAATTTCTGAATAAATGAATTGTAATGCACATTATTTCTAATCATTTACAAGACGTGGATTCTGATGAGTCTAAATATTACAAAAGGAAATGTAGGCTCAGAAGGGCTCAGTTAATTTACCTCAGAACTCAAACATAAATGATGCTAGAGATGACTCTAATTCACTACTCACTGTCTTCAAAACTTCTGCCTTATTCCTCCTCATGCAAGATACCATCAAGAAAGACAAGGAAGCCAAAGTAAGAATTGCTCTTGGTTTAATTCTTAGACATGCAGCCTCTGATGGTAAGAGCTAATATTTGTAGTCAACTGAATTCCATGACTTTTATCACACAGTAGATCATATATCAACCTCACCTTGTGCCTGGAGTGTTAAGCTTCTAGAAGAGATGAAATCTGTCTTAATCATTTTCTGGCGATCAGACACATTAGAAGCGAAACTATTTATTACTAGTCTCTATCTACCATGCTGTTCTTTAAAAATGCCATTGGTTTTACTACAGTGACCACACTTGTTGAATTCTGGTTGTAGAATTTTAGCAGAAACATGGAAGAAATTGTAGAGTTCTGTCACATTACACAGGGTGGTATACTGTAACTGACTGGCTCATTGCTTTGTTCTAGGGAGTGAGCAGCCAGTTTGAGCTGTGAAGCAAAAACCAACAGTTAAGGAGAACAACTGTAAACAGTAAGAGAAATCCAGGCAGTAAGGGATGAATGAGAATACAGTAAATACTGAGAAAATAGGCAAAGCCATGCACAGTTTTCCAATACCTAGTGAAAGATGTAGTGAAAATTAAAATATCATTAGATTCCACATTCTAAAGAAAGAAAATTCTTTCACTTTGAATATAAGTCACCCAGTCAGAATGCCATCATCAGAATTACAAATGACCTTAAATGCATCTATGGGAGTGAGAAAAAGGGAACTTTTATACAATATTGCTGAGACCATACACTAGCATAGCCATCCTGGAAATGAGTCTGGAGACTTCTCAAAATCCTATGAAGAAAACCACCACTTGATCCAGCTATGTCATTCCTGAATATAAACCCAAAGTCTTTCTATTTTACCACACAGACACACATGGATGTTCATTGTTGCTCAAAAATATCTTGTAAGTGGAGAAAGAAATATACTATATAAACACAATGGAGTTTTATGCAGCTATAAAGAGAAATGAAATCACAAAATTTGCAGGTAAATGGATGGATGGAACTGGAAAGAATTATATTGAGTGAGGTTGCCCAGTCCAGAAAAACAAATATTGCATATTTCTCATATATGGGTGCTATTTCAAGTCTTTTGTTTTATATGTTTCTCTTGGAGTACATAAGGAAACCATGAAAGTAGAAATGAACCACTGGGAGAGGAATACATTCAGAGAGGGATGATAGTAGTCTGTAGATCAAATGAAAGTAGGAAGATTACTGGGGACATATGGACAAGAGGGTGTGAAGCTGGATGATGGGGAGATGGGAAAGCTAACCAAAATGAAATACGTATGAAAAAGCTATGTGGAAACATATGTTCTTGCAACCCAAATACAAATATGACAATAACAACACACACACACAAATATATATATATATTTTTTTCATATATATATATATATATATATATATATATATATGAAAGACAGGGGGATACTGGAGACTTGGAGACAAGTGTTTAAGTGATTATGTGGTAAGGGATAGGACAGGAACAGATAGGTTTAACTAAGGGCATATGAAGAAGCCTTTTGAAACACACTAGTTTGTAAGCTAATAAAAATATCATTTAAAAAAAGGGGGAGAGGTACCTTTGCATGGGTCGACAAAGCTGCTCCTTGGAGACAAGGGTTACTCAGTGAAAAAGTTGGGTCCATTATGGGTTACTTCCCTATAAGTTTTCCTGCCAGGGAGTCCTCAGGCCTGCAAAACAAAACAGGCATCTGCCATTGCTGTAAGTTTTTCACCAAAACTAGATTTTAAAGACTTATTTACTAAAGATACTACATACTTCACTAGTAGGATGTTGAGCAATCAATCTCAAACTGTCCAGGAAATTCTATTTCTGTTGGCTAGCTGTCATACTGCTGCAAGATGCCATGAAGGCTGCTGGGGGAGAAATATCATAAGTGTTCTTACCCAGTGCTGAACCCTGCATGCTAAAATACTGATCTGTTAGATAAGATATGCCCACTGGTGCAATAGTGACATCACAGTTATAGAGGTAACCAACCACTCTGACTGGATTGGAGGCCTCCTCCACAGAAAGGAAATGAATGTCTTTTATTGTAAACATGGTTAAAAACAATGACTAAGCACGTCATAGGCCCTGGTGAGACCTGCTGTTGAATGGTCATGTTATCATTCCACTTTCTAAATATGTATGTTTATACCTATAGATTTCTAGATTTGTTTTGCTCTCAAATTTGGTCTGAAAAAACTTCTTTTTGTACTGTGTAGTGGTTAATGCAGAGACTCATAATGTTCAAAGTGCTCATAATAAGTAATTGTGAATGTTCATCTGGAGATGAGACATCAATATCAATCTGCCTCTAGTCTCAAAGAAAATCATAGAAGAGAGGTAGAAAGCCAGAGGATGGGGAGGAGTGATATGAATTGCTGTCTTCTAGGCATGACATGACTCCTGTACCCAAGGAAATCTCAGCAATTGTGTCTACCTGTATAGGGCGTGCACAAGATTGGTCAAGTCAGAAATTCCAGGATGGGTGGAGGATAAGCCCCACCCTACCCGAGAAGCTACTGGCAATCGATGGCTGCTGAGGAAAGAAAGTCACTGTCTTCCAGGGCGTGACCTCTGTTATACTGCCCAAGCCTCAGTGCATGAGTCCACACCTATGCATGTATAGGCAGCACTAATTGACTTCGGTGGGTCATACTTTTTTTTTTTTAAGACATAAAGTTGGGAAGGCAATGTGTTGGGAAAACTTGGGGGGGAGTTAAGGGTAGAGTGGGGTTGGATTAGATCAAGATACATTATTTACACATACAAACTTTTCAAAATATGAATAGTATATATTCTTTAAAATGTAAGTGAAGCAAGAATTTATATTTTGTAAATAAAGTTTGGAAAATAATTTACTCAGAATATTTCCTCATATAAACTGACATCAATATTCTATCAATACTAAATTATTCATTTGTTATATTAAGTACATTCTGGAGCAAGAAATAACGTGGCTGTCATTTGTATGATTTCAAGATTTTAAGACAGTCCTGTCCTTATAGTGGTTGCTTAACAAATCTTATTGTGTGAATAAATCAACTAATGAAAACATGGACAGGACTTGTGTCCTAAATTTCTGTTAGCAAATTCAACAGTCCTATTGAATGGAAATCATGCCAGTATTTGGCAGATCATATGATAGTATGCTAATCTCTTTGTACCTTTGAATTTAGTTACCACATAAAGCATTCAGAATTGAAAAGTTATGGAATCAGTACGTCTTTTATTTGGTGATATGTTTCAAAGATAGAATGATTTTTTTTCTAGAAAATGCTTTTAGAAAAATTCTCTATTTCATTTTCATGAAAAGGGAGAAAATTATTGATAAACACATCTAAATTTGCAGATTGGTTATTTCTCAGAGGTTATTTGGGGTCATAATTGTAAATCTCATTACCGTGCTGGAAGGAGGTCTCTTTCATTATTATGGTGCTGAGGTCCATATCCCTGAAGCTAATTGCAAGGTAGGGCTGCAGAGTTCTAATTGTTTGCCATCAAAATAGCTGTGTAAGCTTGATTAACAGTGTTCAGCAACGTTCATAATAGTCCAAGCCTGGCCCTGCATAAAATAGAAACTGGGAAAAAAATCAATAAGATTTAATAAGATCAGGAACAATCACTTACAATAGTACATCAATCACACAAAGTAATAGGTGCAGGATTTGATAGGGTCCTGAACTGCCTGAGAGATTCATAACCAGTCCTCGTTAATGATTTGTTCATTTGCATTTTATCAATCCAGCTACAGCTGACAAGCAGAAGGAGCAGCAGAAAGAAATATGTTGACTTAAACTCATCAGCTTTGCAATTAAAAAATAACATATAATAGCAAATGTCTTGTCACATGGAAATCTCATGTTATTAGAAAGATGTGTGCAATCATTGGGCTCCTCTGACTGAACTGGTGCTAGACTTGCATAAGAGCCAGTATAGCAACATCCCGTGGCCACTAGGATGTCCCAGAAGATTAGAAAGAATGCACAAGGGAATATAAATTCCTTTCTACCACTCATATTCCTCTAGTGCATAATAATTTTCAATGCAAAATGTGCCTAGTTCCTTGCTTTTATCTCTTTGAAATAAATGAAGCTTCTGGCTTTGCCTTAGGCAAAACCCTGATCAAATGCTAAAACAATCAAAATGAGATGCTTTCTGGTGATTATTGCTTATTATTCTACCTTCATTCAGTTGATGTTATGACTTTATAAGGTAATCATGCTGTATTTACTATCTTTATTAAAACACATTTGGGGAAGAAAGGTAAATGAATAGAATAAAATTGTGTAAACAAATTTCTGATTCTAAATAAATGATAGTCAGTAATATGAAAAAAAATAATCCTCCTATAAACATCGGAGGCATAATGAAAAGTCTGAGCTACTTCCAAGAAATGCATGTGGATTCCTGCTTAGAAAATTTCATGCGGGTTTTCTATGGAAGGAATTATGTGAGAAGGGATGCAGAGCATATTGTCAGAAACCAACAGTGGTGCCTTCCCAAACGTGGACTAATTAGTCTCTGTCCAAAACTACAGTAAATAGTGTACTCAATCTGAGAAAAACATCATGATTCAGGGCTTTGTAGACGATGTTTAAATAGCCCATTTCTATATAGGATAGTTTAATTCAATCAAAGTACAGGTAAAATCCCATTATGATAAACTCCATGGGGCTTCTAAATTGTTTTGTTGTGTCAGAATTTGGTTAAAATGAATAAATACATTTATCACATTCTCAGTGTGGAGTACATACTAGAGAGACAGATTCGATGCTGGTCTGTTTTCTATTGAATTAACACATGAAAAGAAATGCTTTGAATAGGAAGGAGAAACCTGGAATAAATCATAATGCATGCACACCTTTTAGGCTTTCCCTAAATCCTGGATAACTTTAAAATGGTTTTGGATTAAGACAACATTTTCGTTTTAGCCTCTTCTTTTCAAAGGTAAAATTGGTTAGGGTAACCAAAAAGGACAAAGGAAGACAACATATGTGCATATATATATATATACTATATATATATAGTATATAATATATGTATGTATATATGTGTGTGTGTATTTTGACAAAAGTGTTAAGAAACTCGCATATACACATGGTAATTTGTTTTCCTTATTCCTCCCCCGCAAAAAAAACAATCCACAAGAATAACTCAAAATCAAGAGCTTCAATTACTAGTTAACTCCAGATAATCACACTGAGGGAGCACTATGAAGTTTACTAACAGTGAATCATAGACTGTTAATTTAGTTAAAAGCAAACTGGTAAATGCCCAATATATTAAAAGACAACATTTCCCTAATTTTTGGCATTTGATGTCTTGGATTTCGTGAACTAATTGACTTTCAAATATTTGTTATCAGTTGTATATGGTTCAGTGTTACCAGTTTTATTGGAACATGGGTGGAGCTTTATTATTCTAAGCATTCTTACCTTTTATTTACTTCAGAAACATTTATAACACAGGTATGAGATGTGGAGGCAGAAAAAAAATAAAACATGTATTCAGGTACTTCCATTGTGGCAGAAACAGCATTTATATTGTAGATATTCTGATAAAAATACTAATAATGCACTTACAGTATTCAGAAGAAGGTTTGATGAACTGTGTGCGGTCAGGGTTTCCATCTAATTTGTCATTTCCTAACACGGTCTCCTTTGAGAGTAGTAAGTAGGAAGACCATTCATTAATAGCTACATGGAACAAAAGGATTAGAGGAAGGTAGCTGGGAACATTGGAACAAAAGGATCGCAGGAAGGTTGCTGGGAGTACCGATCAGAATGTGTGGTCATCCTGCCAAGAAAAAGGGTAAGGTAAGGGCTGCTGAGGAAAACAATGGGAGATGTGGTGATGACTCACTGAGATGTTGGAAATAAGCAGAGTGTCCTCACTCCAGGTAGAGATCCATTTCTTGAAGAAATTAGCATGAGCAGAGGTAGAGTTGAGGAATGCTGACACTGGAAAGTGGAACTAGAAATTAATGTGAAAGGCCTTGGATGCGGACTTTGCTCTATAATCGTAACACTGAAAATATTCTAGAAATAAATAGTAAGGAGAGAGCATATAATATTAAGTCATTAGTGATTTATGCTCTAAAAACTGTAAGACCCAGATTTCTACCCCAGCTTCTGCACGCTGCCAACTGTGACTTCGTGAGGCTTGGCACCACCATGTACTTCACTGTCCCCATCATCATGATGCACATAAATAACACACCATGACTGTGAACGTATTACCTCTTATTACTAAAAACAAAAATGTAGGATGTTGGGGAAAATGGAAGGAACTTATTTAAAATTTTATATTTAGTTATGATAAAATACTGTGATAAATCACACAATGTATGATGATAAATAATATGGCTTTGATAACAACTCTACTTTATAAACACACAAAAATTCAAATAGTATTCTTAAGAATGGATGAGGAAGAATTATATATATATATTTGTATATATATAATATGTTTTTATATATTATATATATAATTTGAGAATCTTAAGGCAGACAGTCTCTTCTATGATTCTCAGTTAACTGTGTCTCCTGGGGCCTACACCTTTGTGTGATACTTATAATCACTGCTCCTGACTAGGTATCATTAGCTTTCCCAATGAGACATGAGGAAACATTACACAAATGAAGAATCAGTGAGTAGGTGGATATTGGAGCTTGTTTACTTGTAATATTCATTTTTTGAGCCCAGATTCAAGTGTTTGGGAAGATATGGGAAGGAGAAAGAGAGAAAGAGAGACAGAATGAGTCACATAGTTTGAGTCCAATTATGAATTATTCTGCAACCTCACTAGGATATATGAATTAGGCACATGGAAGAGATCCTCACAGATACTCAGTCTTAGCACATATAATGGAGAACACAGACATACTGTCTCAATCAAGTAATTCCAATATTATACAGCCACACACAAATGAATATTTGTTATCTTAATGGGATTTTTAGGTGGTTCCTTATATGTGAACAAATAGTTGTAATAAAAATTAGTGCTCAGAAATAAGACTTTACCAAATCAGTACCCAGAAATAGACCTGTCATAAAAACCCAGTAAAATATATAGCATTTCTTTGGTGCTAGACAAAAGCTGAAGACCCCAGAGACATGAAGAAAATTTCCAGTAGAGGCTACACGCATAGAGGACAAAGTTTTATATCAACATAATTAATGACCGTCAAGTGAAGGAAAGAAAAGAAATTATTAATAATTTTTGATAAAATTTCTGGAAAGAATATCCTTAGTGGCACTGGATACTTTTATCTTCCTTTTATAAAGTCTTGGAGAAATTATACAACCAATGAAATAAATGTTATTAATTGAAAGAAACTTTAAGGGAACTATAGGGAAGTCATGAATTGCTGGGTTCTAAAAGCAAAATTGTTTCCTCTGTCCTGCATTAACTCGTGTGAAAATCACATTTTGAGCATTGCCTTTAATACATAACTTCATAGTAAACATCAAGCTTAGGGTAGGAAAAAAAAGACTCCATTTGGTAATGTAGAAAATTAAACAATGTGTCTTATAGAGGTAGGTGAAGAAGTCTCTGAGAATTTTCAATATATTTCCAACACCTTCAGACAAAGTTTTAAGGGAATTGAACTGTAGATAATGATCACTTCAAAAGGAAAAGATGAGAAAGGAGAAAAAACATTTAGCTTAAATCCTGTTTTATATTAAAAAAAAAAGAACTTGAAAATACAGTTGGAGGGTCTACTGTGGTATCACAGGAAACTTCTTGTGTACCCTTGACTAAAGATCTGTTCTTTATCAGGGAAGGTCTGCCTCTTCCACAGAGTGAATGAAGCTTCTAGGGGGATAAACGGGGAGCAGTGAGGCAGATAGGCAATACACATTTAGCCAGCCAGATCAGCCAATTCATCCTGGGGATCCGTAGGATGACAGATAGTTCATAATCCCACCTACTTGTGCATATGGGCGGTAGTAATTGGATTTAGTGGATTATAAAAAAAATGAAGTTGGGAGTCCAGGTAAGAAATATGACAAGGGAGCTGGAGGGAGGATGTGGAGGATGAATATGATCAACATACATTATATATATGCATAAAATCTCAGAACAAAAACAAAGGTAGAAAGAGCTGACTCTAATAATAATAATAATAATAATAATAATAATAATAATAATAGAAAAAAGCTGGCAGGGTAGATGTAAGATGATGATTTTATAACTTGTAGAAATGCTTGTGGTAAGCATACCTGGGACCTCAGTAAGACATTGATAACATGTCCTCCAAGGTTTTAAATTACTATAGACCAATGAGTACTGTTTGTGCATGGCTACCCCCAGTTTTAGTGGGAATAAATGTCTTGGTTTTCTGTTTAAGTGACTGTATACACACAGCAGTACATAATTTATCTCTGGCTTCTGCTTCTTCAGATTGAGAGGACCCACACTCAACCATCATCATCATCATCATCATCATCTTCTGTTTGCTTCTGGCTTATTTTACACACCATTGATGTATCATTTTAAAACGTGCTGGCCTTATCTCTCTTTTATTTCATCCACTAATGTAGTGACCAGTTCTTCAAATGTCCTAGTAAATAGAATTATCTTGACATTGTACAGATGTCCTGATGCCATGCTGACTTACGATATTGCAATTGGAACAAATGTGCAAAGACGGAGATCTGCTGTGCTACCCCTGGACACTACATTTTATGAGGATAGAAAATGACCCCTCAAGAATAAGCAAATTAATGCCTTAGGTGAAAGGCTATATGGTATCTCATGGTCTTTTCTTGTTTTCTATTTTTGTTGTAAGTCATAATGGCACTTAAAAGGCACCATGTTTGGTGGCATTCTCTACTTTTTTAATACTTACCTTGGTGCTAAAGATTTAATCTTTCTTTCAGAAGACTGCACCTTTCACCTAGAGTTCAGGCTAAACGCAAACTTCCTTGTCATTAAGGGCAGACAAGGAAGTCAAGCTGTTGGTACTAGTAGTACCTGCTCTAGATGAGGACAAAGGTGAAGTATGGACTTAGTTCAGAGCAAGGACAAGATCTTCTGCAATGATGAACTGGACTGTTCTCAAAGTTTTCCTCATGTTTCTGACCCTTCTTGTCTGTTCTCTAATGCGTCTACATTGTATCTTTACAGAAATTGTATGTGAATGGCCCCTGTGTTAGATAACGCTTGCTCCTCCCCCTTTGTATCAGTGTTATGCCTTTTGTAATATAATAGATTAATCTAGGGTGCGAAAACTATGCACAGTGTAAGGATAGTGCCTTAAACACTTCTTTTATACTTATATACATGCTGGGACTTGAATCCAGGGCCTTGTCTATTCTTGGCCTTATCTTAACACTCATCTACTGCCAAAGCACCTCTTCTCATGTTTTCAGCTTCACTTGTCTCATTCTATCCACTCTGTGGATCCATTTTAAACACACACACACACACACACACACACACACACACACACACACACACATTTCTCTTGATACCCAATACACATTAAGCTTTTCAGCTTTTCCTGTAGACTTTTAATCGTTTTAAACATTATATTGTTCAATGAGGAGGAACTCTTCCAGCTCTTAGGCATATGCAACTTGGAAGTATGACAAAGTTAGCATCCATTTAATAATATAGCATGCTAGCTAGTGAATAAATGCCTTTTTTATTTTCTTCATCAATGACATTACAAAAGTCTCTTTACATAGATTCTTAGTCCCCAACAAAGCTGGCTGTCCTGAAAGTGAATAATTTTTTTTTCACAATAAGTAAAACCAATTTTTCATATCTAAACCAAGCGTGAATGAGTTGTTGACAGGACCTCGTATTATCCTCAAACAGTTAAGTGGGGAATTCCTGCAAATAGTGACATTGTGTACAATCATAATGAAACCACTGGCATTGAGAAATAAGCACTGATGCATCACTGAATGAATATGGGGACTTCATTCATTTTTACCAATTACCTGAGAAATTTCTAATAGCAAAGAAGTCCACTATCCTCTTTATTGATAGAGATTTGTCAGTCTTACTTTCACTTGATAATCTGGAATGGTTTAGATATCACATGGCAGTTATCTCTCAGAATGTCCTTCAATTTGAGTTTGTTTAATGTTAATCATAATTACATTCAAATTCACATTTTTACAAGAATGAAATAGAATATTTTATCAAGTTGATATGATTTTTATTTTCTCCATTTATTGCTGTGTGAACTTTGGCCACTTAAGGTAGTGTCTACTTTAGTTTCTCTATCATAAAGGTATTTGTTTCATCATTTTTATAATTAATAAATATTTTATGAGAGTCTCTCATTCACAAAATGTATTCGCTAATTTAGATTTGAAATTTCTTACTGTATTATATACTACTAGCCCCGCAGTAGACAGCGATTTTTTTTAATTTCTATTTTCATACTTCCAACTACATGTGCTAGTTAACAGCCTACCATAAGGAAGTACTTTCTATTTGTGATATGTGTATTTTCATTAACGTGGCCTCATGGATTTCTATTTTATAAAGTGAGTTATAATCTATTAACAGCATTATGTATTTTAACATTCAACTTAGCCAATTTTGTACATGAGAAGAGAGCCCCTTCAGGCTTATTTTGTGTCTTTTTGGCATGCTGTGTAATTCTTTTAGCTCTTAAATTTAAGGAGATCCGGGCATATGCTTTACCTTACTAAGATCTAGCTACAACATTGACATTTGTTTCTCTAAAAGTAAATGGTTTTCTCTGGGCAGGAATAGTATTCGTAAACTGAGATCCAAGTGCTAGGTAGACTCTTCTGTTCTCAGCCTCCTGTTGGTTCCATATCCCCTCCCCTGACATACTACATACATTCACTCCATATCCACGCCATGTATACCTCACACACCACAAAGATACACACCACACATATACCATACACATACAGATCAGCACATATATGCATATCATACACAGCCACATCCCCATTAGACCATAGTCACTACACACACACACACACACACACACACACCCACACACCCTCCTGCATATACTTGCTATACAGAACACACAGATCCTACTCACCACACACAATTATTCACACACACACACACACAAACATACCCTATATCCAATCCCCACCCCATACATACATATATATATATATATATATATATATATATATCCTGATGACTTCAGTTCCAATTTAATATTATAAGAGTTACTGTAAATTTCTCTGTGTAGAAAATTCTATATACTGGAGAAAACTGCCTCCTATTACTATATATATATATATATATATATATATACAAATATGTATATGTACATATATATATTTGTATAATCTTTACATTAACACTAGTGCTGGTTACTTTTGTCAACTTGACACACATAAAAAAGACATTTGGAAAGAGGGAACCCTCTGCATCAGAACTCTCAGGAACTCTCTGCATCAGACTGACCTGTGAGCATGTCTATGAGGCATCTTCTTCATTGTTAGTTGATGTAGGCAGATGGACAGGTGGGCTTTGGCTGTATGAGAATGGTAACTGAGCAACCCAGAGGAAGAGAGTAGAAAACAGCACTCCCCCAGAATCTCTGCTCTAGTACTTGCTTCCATATTTTTTTTGCCTTGAGTTTCTGCCTTAGGTGCCCTTGGTAATAACCTGTTATCTGGAAGTGTAACATGCAGTAAACCCTTTTCCTCCACATTCTTTTTGGTCAGAGTGATTTATCACAGCTACAGAGAGGCAACTGAAACAGCACTTCATTGGCCTGGTAGTACAATAATATGTATGTGTATATATACATCTATATATATATAGCTATGTGTATAAAAATATATACATATAGCTATATAGAGATATGTATGTGTGCATATGTGTGGGCATCAAAGTTCATAATAAGCATAATAATCATGTATAGTATATATACATCTGGTATTTATATAACAATATTATATAAGATTTCTAATCTTTTAGTAAATAAACAGGAGTTAGATGGCACAATAAATATATGAATATCTGATGTATTTATGTAGGCTATACAATTAAATTTATATATACTTAATCATATAATGACAGTATTCCCACCGACGAGATTATAGGAAATTAGCACCACTTCAAGATTTCTAAGTGCTGATGCACATTGCTAAGAAACTGCCTAGTTTAACTCCGGAGCCCTATGTTGTAGCTTTTTGTCTGTGTCATTACATGGCCGTATATCTGTTTATCTCACTTCTCTGTCTCTTCTATTCTAGTTGAGAATGTATACTCACGTACTGTACTGCTCCAGCAAAGAAAGTCATGCACTGCTCTGCCCCAGTGCCCTCCTACTTGTCCTGCCCACAATTACGAGTGACGTATGATTTTCAGATTTTTAACATTTATATATATTGAGTATACAGCTGCCATCATTTTGCTAGGTGCATGGCCTTGTTTACCTATACTCACAAGCTATAGAGTAGCATGTGACCATTTCACGTTCTGGGTGCTACTGCTTTGCATCTAAACCTTTCTTCCACTCCAAACCTCTTTCAACCAGTAATCTGAGGTTGTCTTTCAGAGTTTTGCCAATTTTAGTGTCAAACAAATACAACTGAGAACATGCTCCTGAGTCTGGCTTCTTTCTTGTGCTCTAATACACCTGAGATTCATGAATGTCACGGTCTTGTCAGCAGTTAGCTTCTCAACAATGCTTATGACTATTGCTTCCTATGAATGAACCACATTTTCTTTCTTTCTCCCTCAACTTAGAGATGTAGAACTTTTTTCCCCTTGTTTAGGCCTATTAAAAATAAATCTATAAATATTCAAGAGGAGATTTGGGTGTGAAGATAGAATTCATTTCCCGTGGGCAAAAGGAATGGCATAGTTAGATCGTATCTCAGTGAATGTTTAGATTTAATGACACTTGAACTTCTATACCACGGATGCATTATTTACCATTTCGTCAGTAGAATATGGTATTCAAGGTATTCTATAGCCTTGTCAGGCCCTGAAATTGCCAGTTCCAATTTTTATTGATACTTATTATTACCTATTAGATAATTCCTTTTAGATTTAATTTGCGTTACTCAACTCACTAATCACTCTGTCTGTAAAGTATGTAATTTCAGGCAAGCAGAAGTCCTCCATGACATTTTTCTCACCTGATAACTTGATGAGGGCCTGAGTATGCTTGTCATGCCATGGGAACAAAAGAGATTCCACCACCAACCCCAAACCTCAAGTGCTATGGATTTCCAATCACACATCACATTCAAGTTCACTAAATTTGAAGGTGAGGAAGGAGTGAAAATTGGCCTAGGGTTTCAATAGAACTAGAGTTAGAATGAAGGATGTTGCAAATGTTAAACTGTCATGGTAATAGGTGGGTTCAAATTTGTACATATAGTGTCTTTGCCACAACAATTAATGTACGTGAAGTGTTTAGTTATTTATTTTTATTTTATGAGTGTTTTGCCTGCATGTATATAAGTGCACTGTGTACTTCTAATGCCCAGGGAGGTTAGAAAATGGCATCAGATACCCTAGAAATAGAGTTATAGGTGGTTGTTAGTTACAGTATGGGTCCTGAAAACCAAACCCAGGTCCTCTGCAAGAGCAGCCACTGTTCTTAAATGCTGAGCCATTTCTTCAGTCCTGCAATCAAAGTACTTAAATCTGAAAGATTTATAGTAGTCTATAAGATGTTGTCAAAAGCAGAGTTCAAATATAGGAAGCACTGACAATTTCCATGTGGAGGATACATCTTATTTGGGTCTATATGTAAATAGTATTTGTGTAGATGTTGACTTCTCACATTGTTTTAGTAATGGAGAATATTTTCAGGGCAATGCCTGTTTTCATTTTTAAATAATTTCATCAGAGGTGATAATGAAACTAGTTATGTTTCTGCAACAAAAACAACTTTGCTTTGCATTATTTATTTCTTCTCCTTGCTCTCTCTCTATATTTCTTTCTTTTTTTTAACCTGTGCCTGCCACAATTGATAAGCTTTTTCTTTTTTACATAAACCAAATGTAGCTTTTGATTGACTAGAAGGTGACTACTCCTTTTCTTAAATGACTCTTTAAATATAAATATATTTCATTCTAAAATGTGAGTTCTAGGAAAAAAATAACAAAACCTAAAACCTAGTTAGATTCTACATGAAACAAAAGAAATTAGAAAAATCAAACAGCAGAGTGAAATCAAAGCTTGAAAATAGCAAAACAAGTCTCATGACATCATTAGAATCATTTAGGGGTGGGGTTTTGGTCAATGCTTCCTTTCTGACTCTCAAGTATGATAAAATATAACAGTACCTATTGACTGAAAGTTTCCTCTTAAATCATCCTCAGCTGTTTCCCTTTCTAAGGTTCCTAGATAAATTCAAACACTGTTCAAGACATGGAATTGCTCCATAGAGGAGAAGCCTGCCTGAGTCTGGCATTTCTGAATTTAGCAAGCACAACTTAGTTACTAAATCTTGGTCTTATACTGTTTATTTGTTCAAGATTTTAGATTCTTTCACTAACATTATCCAAGTTTAGGTTAATTCTCACATAGTGTTTTAAAATTTACTTGTAGGGGCCAAAGAGCTGGTTCAATGGGTAAATGTGCCTGCTTCCAAGCCTAAAGACCTGAGTTAGAGCCTCAGGACCCACGTAATGAAAAGAGAGAAATGACTGCTTCAGGTTGTTCTCTGACCTCCACACATGCTCTGTGTACACATGTGCTTCCCCTCCATGCACACACAAAATAAAGACATAAACATATAGTAATTAAAAATTTACTTTGATTTTTGTTATTATTTTGTTATGTATAGTATTCCAGAAAGGCACAGCATCCATAATTAATGTACAAATCAGTTTTGTTATGTCTGCTCTTAGAAGTTTTCAACCTGTGAAATTTAGACATAATTTATCTAATTTGCAAATGATATATCTTCTAATTTCAAATTAACATGATTAGAATTAATCAAAGTACAATCATTTTAAGTCATGTTATTTTTATTGACAGGTGGTATTATAGGAGTAAATTCTTAATCAGAAACTCAGAATCAGTTCATCTAGAATTTCCTTCACACAAGATACATAAATTGAAATATCAAATGTATTTTAAAAATATTTTAAATTATATGGCCAAATAAGATATGTCAAAGTGATACTGCTCCTGTTAAATTTAATAGGGGAAGCCAACCCTCAATGACTAGAGACTACCTCTTCTGATGTATTATGCAATTACATTGATGGATGGCTAATTGAGTCAGTATGGCAGACCATATGTTTACCCATGACCTGAATGTCATCGGTCAGGTTATGGCTTCACATCTCTAGCCTATGAAAAGCGTGTACTGTTTTGGAAAATACCTGTTTTAAATTTAAACTTGAGGCTTTCAAATGACTAGTATAAAATAAATTTATAAACAATTGCTTTTGTCACAAGAAGGATTTCTTTGTGTTAGATGCACAGTTTGTAACCTCTTGCAAATGCAATAAGACACTTATGTAAATCTGAGTCTGTATTAATTCAGATATTAACAGAGACCTCACTTAAACTTTTATAAATATGTGTGCATGTATAAGACACATAGATTAGAAAGAAAGATAGATGGAAAAAGAAAGAGATTGTTTATTATCTAGTTTATTGAGATAGAATGTGAAAGAATATCCAACTAGAACTGATTCTTACTGAAACTAAATAGTTGGTAAACATCTTTAGAGTTCTCCACTTGAATCTACTAAAGAACTGGACTACATGCATTCCTCTAATGATTTTTATGGCAATTGTATAACACATTATTTGATTTTCATTTTACAGAGAACAAAGCTGAAGATCCTAGGATCCTAGACTCGACATACTTACCTTATTAAAGATCACAAAATGGATAAGTGATAGAGTACAAAATTAAATCCATGCAGTGTGACTGCAAAACTGATACGTAAACACACAGCAATTTTTCCTGCATCGCCAATTGAAAAATTAACTGTCACGTTCAGTTGCTGTGTTGGTGAGTTCTGCATAGCTGTGAACAAACACCTCACAAAAACAATTTAAGGACAAAATTATTTATCTGTACTCACATTTTCAGAAACAGCCATCCATCATTGTGGTGAGGGAGTTCTGGACACGAGCTGCCCACACCATGGTGACTAGGAAGCAGAGAAAAGGAGGTGTATAGAAAGTGGATAAGTAAAACATAATCCAAAAGCAAACCCTCAGTGACCTTCTTCAATTGTCTCACTTTCTCCTTTCCATCAGCTCTCCTCATACTATGAATCCACAAAGGAATTAGTCATTCATTGGGTCAGAGCTCTCATGAGCTAGTAGTCCAGGTAAACACTCAGGCACACGTAAACTTTGCTTTTCTAAATTCCAGGTGGTATTCAATCTAGTTAAGATTAGTCATCTCTTCTTTGAATATCCCAGTTTTTGAAAGCCTGTTCAAGTGTCCCTAAGTAAAGAAAAAAGTTACAGAAAAGCTTAGGCAAGTTTGAAATCTTGATCACAGGACTTCCACAAATGAATCACCACTCAGTAATTTGTGATTCTAAGTAATGATTATGGTCTTTTATATGTGACACTTTTAGAAAGGAAAAGAGGACTCCAATTACCTCTTGTCTTTCACATACTACCATAAAATTAATAATTTTCTCCAAAATGTAGACTATTTTTTTAAATAAAAATTTTAGATAGTACTTTAACATGTGTGACCTCTCTAAAGCCTACATGAAAAAAAAAACCCTCTATCATGGAATAAACAGATTGGCAGCATGTGTAGTAAATCTAAGTTCATCAGTAAGCATCTTTCTCCAGTGAGTACCTTACATGCCTGCATGGTCTCTACATCTGTCTGTGTGATAGATGCCCGTGTTATAATTAGATTAATTTGAATGCCACAGTTAACTTTAAGAATAGATAATATCTGGAGGGACCATGATTTAAACATCTGAAAAGAGAATTATTCCATAGGAAAGCCATTCTCCGTGGCAGGCTCTGGAGATATTTGTGGCCAAGAGTCAGGGAATGTAGGCACTTTTCTGGAGTCCATGTGCCTCCTATTAGGAACCCAATACTTTAACAGTACCCACAAGAAATGGAATTATTCTAATATCCTGAATTAATTTGAAGTCAATCCTTCAGAGTCTGTACACCCCCTTTTCTCTGTGTCTAGCCCACCATGTTTTAAGTCCCTAGTTGAGAACTCAGTATGACACACAACTTGATTTAACCCTTAGAATATATGGAATTGCCCAGGACTTGGAATCCTCTGCTTGCTAATTTGAGCCCTAATCAAGTAGTAAAAAGGTATTGTTTTAGGTCATTCAATTTGTTATAACTTGCCATGTAGCGGTACAAAGCTAACAGATTCTATTAGAACATAATTTATTTATGAACAAAAGAGTTATTCTTAGAAGTAAGTAAAAAATAAGACAATGTTTAGGATGTAATATAATCACAGGTCTAGTAATACACAAGAGCCATGCCACTTTTTAATATAATTATAATTGGAAGTATGTTAAGTATTTTGATAAGACACATCACTGAATGTCACTGAACTACGTTTATTTTAAAGTAGCCATCTGGATGATGAGCATCAGAATAAACATTTCAAAGTGGCATAAAATGCTCACTATACTTGTATAAACCATTTTTCTGTTTTTCTCTCTAAATAAACAATTCTTGAAGCTATTTAAAATTTCCAAGTGTTTTAGAGTAAATACTATTCGTTTTTACATCTAACGTGATAGCACATGCATCTAAGTAGTGTTGCTTTATCTATGACAAGTCTTTGATGAGTCATCCAGTTAGACTAGTAGCTGTCTGCTTTTAAGTTCTTTAGTTGCATCAATGCAGAGAGGAAATGAGACATGAACAACATGTACGTCTGAAACAAAATAACATACAATCATTGTATTTTTTAAAATGAGATCTTTGTAACAAGCAAAAATAGCTGATGAAGATCTTTGAGTCATTCATTGATTTCCTTGCAAAATGTCCAGATTTAACTTAAATATATTTCTTTCACTGACTTTAAGCTATGCAATA
The DNA here is from genome assembly GCA_035773235.1 of Eospalax fontanierii. Taxonomy (NCBI): domain Eukaryota; kingdom Metazoa; phylum Chordata; class Mammalia; order Rodentia; family Spalacidae; genus Eospalax; species Eospalax fontanierii. The sequence goes on along the minus strand of CM069532.1, from coordinate 30,871,525 downwards.
TAGACAGACTGTCTTTGCAGTATAATCTTTAGGGTTACATGAGAAAGATTATGATAATGGCCATAGAATAATTGTGAATTAAATTCATGGAAGCTGCCTTGGGTCTTCATTGCTCTAGCACACAAATAGAAGCAAGGGCTTTATTATCATCACTATAGCAACTGCAGGAAAATTTCTTTCAAAATAGGTGGTTATCTGAATTTTTTTTTCCAGAATGGAAAGGTAAGCAGATGATAGAAAATATTTTAATTAATTTTCTAAAATTGGAATATAATCAAAGGTAGTACTTTTTTTTATAGATGGGCAATTATTTCTTAACTTTTTTTTTTTTTTAAGACTGGTTTTCCTATAGCCCCAACTGGCCTGGAATTCATTATGTAGACCAGGCTAGCATGGATCTTACAGAGACCCACGTGCCTATCTCTGCCTTGAGAGTGCTGGAATTAAAGACATGAAGCACCACACCCAATTCTTTATTTAAGAAATGAGAGATCATATATTTATAAATTAATTTCACTTTCCTTTTGAATTGCTGTTGAACATTTCTTTTATATGTTGTAAATAAGCTCACAGAGCTTTATATGGAATAGTTTTGTGTTGATTAACCAAAAGGAAGGTATATCATCAATAATATATTTTTTCTGTTAAATCTAATTCTTAAATTTAAAGAATTGCACCAAATAATAATATACATAAATATCTGGAGATAAATTAATATTATCTTCTTTGCTTTGGAAAAGAATGATTGTAATTTTAAAAGTGGACCATTTAAAATTTTGTGCCATTTTAAGTTTCTGTGCAAGAAAATGCTCATGCTCTTCCCGTGATATCATTTCACATCTCTGAACTTTATCATGAGCATGCATGGTTCAAAGTCACTGACAATCTGCATTTAAAATAGGGCAATCATACAGTGACTACCTAGGAAAGTTTTAACCTTTATATTGCTGCGGAAGCCAGAGTTCTGAGAACTTTGTTTAAAATGGCCTTTTTAAAGTGCCTTCTGGGATGATAGGACTTACTTTTTAAGTACTTATTCTTTGCCCAATTTAACTAAAAAAGATATGACAAGATTTCAAAATCTCCCAAAATGCATTCTTATGCACGAATTATATCCATTTATAAAACAGCATGGATACCTTTAGGCTTCACCCTGAAAGCATCTTATTGATGACACAGGGAAGAGGGTTGAATTCTCTGAAAGGAATCAGGTAATTCATGAAACAAATGAGAGAAAAATCTCTTTCTACAAATTGTACTCTTGGTAGTACTAGAGAATCAAATCTTATAAATCTGTAAAATTGTGCACAGAAAGAGAAATAAAAGGATAATAATATGCTTGTAGCAAGTCATTAAAATGATGCATGGATTATTTTTGAAAGTGCTTGTAGGTGCTTTAAAATAAAGTTGATTTTTTAATGTTCATTATTTTCTTAGGTATAGAATCAGGTGAATGATGCATCTGGATCATGCGTGTTGCTATTAGAGTTCTAAGTTCAATCTTGAAAGTTTGGAAAGTAATAAATATTGATGATTCAAAATTTGAATATTTTCCATAAAATACTTTATCTGTGAATTTTAATACTTAAATTTAAACATTCTACCCAACATTAATATGCATTAATAACTAACAATGAGTTAATTCCATCTCCTTTTCCTTGGACAAGAATGACCAAAAACTTAATGCTAGATCACTTAACGTTTTGTGTTCTATTAAATTTCTGTGCAAAAATAAATCACTACCAACACATTAAGAGATGTGTTTGCCAAAAATCTGATGAGATCAATTAATTACCTAAGTGAATATGGGAAAATACATCATACTTTGGATGTTTCCATTAAGCCCAATTCAAGTTTCAAATTTTTTTGTATCTTTGCTGCATACAATTTCCAACAATACCCTGTGCATCTAAATATTTAGAAACAAATCAGTGAATTAATGAGATCTAGAAATATTAAACAATATTTTCAACTCTCATATAACTTTTTATTTAAAGGAATTTTACCTCCTTAAACTAGCATAAGCATTGAACTAATATTGAACATCTCATTATATTATTGATATACCAAATGAAAGTAGTTTCCTCAGATAATATAAACATACATGTAAATATTTACACATGTTCACATGCATATTACCTCAAAATACAGATAATTAATTAAAATACATTTAAAATATGTAAATTCATTTAACATAAATTGCATTTCTTTAAAAGTTTATAAGATTTTGGAGACTGCCAGTAGATGGCATTCTGGTTTCTGAAAGATTTGTTTATTTAAGAATAAGTCCTATATTTGGGACTAGGAAGACAAAACTGACAATAAGATTGTGATCAAATGGTTATAAAGCCTTCTTTCTTTATTTTTTTTATATTTTCAATTTTTTGATAGGGTCCCTCTAGTTCCAGGTCACCTGGAAGTCACTATGTGGACCAGGCTGGCCTCAGTCTCACAGAGATCCGCCTGCCTCTGCTTCCCAAGGGCTGGGATTAAAGGGAGGCCATCATGCTAGGCCTTCTTTATAAAACTGTAGTCATTACAAAAAAAAAAAAATCCCAGAGAAGTCTCAAACTATTTATTTTGTAATTATCTTGATAAATTTGGTGCACCAGATTCAATTTATTAGCCATTTATAATTTAGTAGCTTTAATTCAATTTCATTAAATCAAACTATAATATTGCTATTTTTTAATAAGCTAGTAATAATTGTGTTTTAGCTTCATTTAAACTGTTATGATGAGGAATTGAAGAGATGGCTCAGGGATTAAGAAGTGTTCCTGCTCTTCCAGAGGAACAGGTTCAATTCCCAGCACTCAGATGGAGCAATTCACCACTATCAGCAATTCCAACTCCAGGAAATGCAACTCTCCATTTGGTCTCCGCAGGTACTGGCACTTACCTACAAATACCCCCGCTTCCCACCGCCGCTGACACACTCATTCAAATAAAAAGTAAATCTTAAATAGTCATTTTAGAATTCTCCCGTGAGGGGCTGAAGAGGTGGCTCAGTGATTAAGAGCACTCACTGCCCTGCTCTCGCAGAGCATCTGGATTTCGTTTCCAGTACCCACATGGTGGCTATAAACTTTTCTAAAGTCCAGTATCAGGGTTCCTACTCCCTGTCCTATCCTCCGTGGACAATGCACTGCATGAGTGCACTTATATGCAAGTATTAAACTCATATACATAAAATAATAATAAACAAAAATTTAAAGATCTATTAAAACACTTTATTGACTACTGACATAAATGCATAGAGGTCAGCATTGTTTTGTCAGGAATGACTAAGAGATCCAATTTTGTTTTGGTAAAATTTATTTTTCCCATTTAAAACAGCTTTCTAGGTAAAGATAATCTTATATAATTTTCTGCATATAATAGACAATAACAATTTGGTATCTGTTAAATGTACAAATGAAGGCAAATATACATATAACTTACCATGCTAACAGTTCAAAATTTATATTTATGATTATATAAACTAAAATCTTAAATAAATAATTTGTCAACTGTGGAGAAGAGAACTCTACTACTTCTGAGAAAGCCTTTCTTTAATAAAAGATGTAATAAAATTTACACTAAACAGGCAGCTTCTCTGACATAATTCCCAAGAACTACATGATTTATTTCAGTCCTTAAGTGGGAAAAGTTAAATCTCATGATCATTTAAAAATGTTCTATTCATGTACTAGTATAAAAAATGCTAACCAAATTAATACTGCAAATAGAACCAGAATGGGTGATGATTCAAGATAGTAGCCAATTTCTGTAAACTATTTCTTCATTGTTTTTAAATGATGGGGAAATAAATTAAAACATTGCAATGATGATCTTTATTAAAATGGTTTCAGGACTGTGCAATAAACCCACTGATAGTTTATATAGATATAGGATTTAAAAACATAAGTAATTATCAAAAATTTAGTATTTTAATTAATTTTAACCATCTTTTAAAAATTCACCCACTATCGTAAGCTTTTAGTGTACTGAAATGCAAATTATATTCCATGTTAGAGGCAGATACTAATTAGTCTCTGTTAACACAACATAATATCTGATGCTGGATATAGAATTTACAAAGCAATTCAGTGTTCCAAGTCAGTATTAGAGTCTTCCATTACAGAGCAATAGGTAATCTGGGCATTTCTGGGCATGTCTGCACAATTTGAAATGGCAGGTGCCTTCCTTATTGTGAGAACCCATTGAGAACATGATTATCTTCATCCTCATAGAGCCAGGAGCATTCTTACCAGCCATTCATTGTGCTATGTAAAATTGCATCTCCCAAATTTTTACTTAATATTTTATCATTAGTTATCTTCCTAATTTCAATTTTCAAATCTTATATTGATTTTTGATATATTTCGATTTCTTAAAAATTCTTGCACAACATTTAGATACATGTTTTCTTACTATATGCACTAATTTAATTGAAGGAATGTTCATTATTATAACTAATGTACTAATAACTATTATACTATCTCTTACATACTGAGAACTAAATATTTTCAAGTTATAGGTATAAGGAATTTTTGAGTTGAGTCAATAATGTGACTAAAAACTAATATATTATATAAATATGTGTTAGGAAACCTTGTAAAAGCAAATCAAAGATAGAAATTATCCCTTGGAGAATGACAAATTGCAAATGACAAATTTCTCTAGGGCTTTGTTTGTGGAGATTTGTCACAGTGATTTTCCCGCTGCAAAAGCCTAGGTCATTTCAAGTTTTGTTAGTTATGAGTAATGTTGATATGAAAATGGATGTGTTAGAACCTCCCCAAGAACCTGGTTTAATCTCTTGACCACAGTCAGTCGATTCCTGAATATCCACTTATGAGTTTTTGAACTTACCACGGTGGGGAAGCAATATCTCTTCAGCAGAAACTATATTACAGATTTTGAATTTTGAAATCTTTGCTAGTGGTGTGTGGTACAGTACTCTCAGGTTGAACTGCAGCCGCGAAGTGCATTCTGCCAATCAGTCATAAAGCCATGAGTAAACAATAGATCTTCTATGATCTTGCAATATTTGGCACTTTTGGTTTACAGTATCTTCAGCTTAAGATGGAATTATCAGGACACACACCTTTATAAGTTGAGAAGCATGAATGTTTATGCTTGAAACTGAAATTGCTTCATGATAACATAACTCTGCCTTTAATGATTAGAGGAGACCCAGTGCACCTTCCCACAAGTATCTATACCATTTCATATTTTCGAGCATTGCAATGCACTCAGCACTACTTGCTCTGTTTTTTTTTTTTTAAATTGGAGCTATTTATATGTGCAAGTGGTTTCCTTGCATGTATGTAGATGCACTTGTGCATCAAATGCCTGCAGAGGCTGTAAGAGAGTGTCCGATTCCCTGGACCAGGAGCTAAGGACTGTTGTTAACTGCCATGTGGTACTGGCAACCAAATATGGGTCTACTTCAAGAGCAGAATGTGGAAAGGCAAAAAAGGGAACTTCTGGTTAAGTGTTCTTGGTTTGTTTGTTTGTTTAGACAGGGTCTCCCTAGTACCAATCAACCTGGAAATCCTTATGTGGACCAGTCTGGCCTTGATCTATTTTGCCTACTGAGGACTGAGATTAAAGATGTGCACCATAATGCTCTGAAATGGTGAAGTTTCTTTATAAAAACATTAATCCTCATGAAGGACAGACTTCATGATTTAAAACTGTCTCAAATACCCCACCTGTTCACGTAAGCACAGCGGAGTGTAAGTTCCAGCATGAATTCGGGACAGGATGCATATTCATGTCCTAGTCATGCTTTTTATTCTGTAGTCTTGGTCTGTTTGTCTGGATGCCAGTATCACACTGTGCTGTTGATTAGAGCTTTGTATGGTGCAGGGTTTTGTTTTATACTGTTTGTTTGATTGAGGTAAGATTGTGTTATGTAGCACAGACTGCCTCTAACTCTCTCTGATCAGCCTGCAATGTCCTCTAACTCACCATCCTCTGGCCTCGAATATCTAAGTGCTGGTATTACACGAATCTACTCTCTGTAGTAAATTTTGAAATGAGGAAGTATTTAAAATAATATTTTTATTTATTCTTTGATAATTCCATGCTTTACAATGGATATTGATCACATCCATTCACCACCACCCACTACAACTTCCCCCAGTGCATTAGTGTCATCTCCCTTCCAACTTCTTTTCTTTTTTTCATTGTTATTAAAAACCACTAAGTTCTATTAGTGCAGCCCATCTGCTCAGAGGTGTGGGTCCATCCACCTGGAGCACAAACAACCAACTAGCAGAAACATTCAAGAGAGTGACTTTTGCTCCCCCAGCAACCACCCACTGCCAATGGCTGCTCCTCTCAGAGTGGAGCCTCATAGGCCCCCTCCATGGTCCGTAATGGAATTTTTAACTCTCCTGATCTTGTGCAGTTCTTGTGTAGGTAATCATAGTTGCTGTAAGTTGATGCATTCAATACCCATGTGATGTGCAGAAGTCAGTATTTCACATCTGTCCTCCACATCTGCTAGCTCAACATACTGTCCACTCTCTTTTCCATGATGTTCCTGAAGCCCTGAATAGGAGAAGGTTGATAGAGATGATGCATTCACAGCTGAGCACTTTCAGTTACTTATGCTAGTCATCTTGACTAGGTATGATGTGGGGTTTAGACCTAATGAAAAAGGTATTGAACAAGTAGCATGACCCCTCAGATACCTTGAAGGGATGCGAGGAGTCTGGCCTGCCCTGCCTGAAGCTATGGCCTAGGTCCTAGGGAGTCACTGCAGGTACAACATAAAATTTTATTACCTCGTTCCTCGGCGCTTGCTTAATCTTCTTTTTTCCCCACATAACATCTAAAATCACCTGACCTTCATAGGCCACGTCAGTCCTAGAAGCTTCCCACAGCTCCCTAAAAGACCCCGCCTTTAACTTTCCTGCCTTCAGTAACAGCCAGACAAGTCTCCCTATATAAACTCCTGCCTTGATTTCAATAAATGAACTGTCCACTGACGTTCTCCTGGGAGTTCTGTCCGGTCACACTCGGGGCCGCCTGAGACCCTGCTAGTTCTCTCTCTGCTCTTTGGGACCACTGGTGCACAGCAGCTGCCCCTGGAGGAGAAGACCCACAGCATGAGTCTCCTCATTATTACCCACTACAAAATGGAACTTTTCTGACCAAGTCAATGTTATAAATATTTAAAAGACAATTTGGCAACATGATCATTTATCAAAAAACAGCAGGATCTCCTTAGAACCTCTGATCTTGAGTCTGAGTCATAGGCTTTTGAACCAGCTTTACAGGGCCTGGCATGAAATCTTACTATGTAGCAGGCCTCATGTCCAACTGGAAAGTGGTTGATTACTCCCATAATCATCGTATCAGGTACACATTCTCAGGCAATTTGGAGTTGTATCATGCAAGAGCCAGTGAGTTTCTCAGGTTTGATTTTTTTTTCCAATAATTGCTGATTTGGTTAGCTTTTGTTATTTTTTAGCTCTTTAGTGTTTTTTAGAGTTCCATTTAGAAAATTTTAGAATTGTTTTTATTATTTCTGAAGGAGGTCATTGATATTATAATAGAATTACATTTTCTGTATATAGTTTTGGGAAATAGAGACATAGTAGCAGTGTTATGTTTTCCAATCACTGATCCTAGAATATATTTCAATACATTTATATCTTCTTTAGTTTCTACAGTAGTGTTTTTATTTAGCACCACCAATTTTTCATTTAAAAATATTTTATTTATTTATTTTTTATTTCATGTGTATAAGTGTATTGTCTGCATGCAAATGCGCCTGTGGCATGAAATGCCCTCAGAGTTCAGAAGAGGGCATTGAGTCCCATGGCACTGGAGTTATGGTCGGTTGTTAGCCACCATTGTGGCCATGTAGATGCTGAGAACTACAAGTTCTCTGCAAGAGTAGCCAGTACACTGGGTCATGTCTCCAGCCCCCAGATCTTTCGTTCTTTCATTCTTATGTATTTTATGTTTTTCTGTTGTACCATAAATATTTAATTTGTTTTTCTCAGATTGTGCATTGCTACCGTATAAAAGTGCAATTCATCTTTCTAATTGACTTTGTATCATGCTACTTTGCCAGATTTATTGTTTAAGAGTTTTGTGGAATATTTGCCTGTATTATAAAATCATCTATAGCTATAATTTTAATTTTCTTTTTTCCATTTAGCTGCCTTTTATTTCCTTTTCTGGTCAAAGTGCTCTGACTAGCATTTCTAGTACTGCGTTAAATAGAAATGGTGAATGCAGAAAGCAATACCTTATTCCTGGTGTTAAAGGAAAAGCTTTTATTCATTTACTTTTGATCATGAAGTTTGCTCTGGGTTTTGTACACTTTTGTGGACAGTTTCTTCCCATTCTGAGTTTTTTGCTGAAACATTTTATCATGAGAGAATGTTGGATTTTTTCATCAGTTGAGATGATTTTGTACTTTTATTTTCATTCTAAATATGGCATATTATATTGATTATTTTTATGTTGGATCATTCCATATCATTTTTTGTATGTTACATAATGCTTTTTAATTAATCTGATGGATTCAGTTTGCTAGCATTTGTTGAAGATACTGTTAATGTTCATAGAAGATATTGTTCTGTAGTTTTCTTTTCGTGTTTTGTCCTGACCTCAATATTAGACTAATACTGGTCTCAAAAAATAACTTAGGAAATTTTAATATTTTAAAGTTAATGAAGAGTGAGTATTAATATCTTTTTAAATGTTTGAAAGAATTCACCCCTGAAGACATCATATTGAAGACTTTTTTGACTTGATCAATCAATTAATCTGTTTGATTAATAATTCAATTTCTTTAGTAATTAATTTAATTCACAGTTTCTATTTGTTGATGACTGAGTCTTGGTAGTTTTCAAATTCTAGCAATTTTTCCATTTTATCAAATTTGGTGATGGACAATTATTTGTAGTCCTCGATAATAATTTCTCAATAATAACATACTCACTGCATATAGCTATTTGTGAATTTTTGCTTATCTACTCACAGAATCAACTTTGGTTCTTGCTAATTCTCTTTGCTATTTTCATATCTCTATTTTATTTCTCTAAGATCTATCATTGCTTCCCTTCTGCTATTTTTGATTTGTTTTTGTTTTTCAAATCTTTAAGTTATAAAATTAGGCTGATGATTGGAACTCTTTCCTAGTTACCATATATATAATTTCCTCTTCTAGCTGTGTGTGGTCTTGTAAGGCTTTAATCCCGGCACTCAAGAGGCAGAGGCAGATCTCTGTGAGATCAAGGGTAGCCTAGTCTCCATAGGGAGTACCATGCCAACTGGAGCTGCAGGGAGACTGTCTCAAAAGGACAAAGGAAAAAATATTGAGCACAGATTTGCATGCTACTGAAGGAAAGCTGGTGAATATGAGAGTACTATAACTTTAAAATGCTAAGCGTAACACCCAAATAATCTTAATAAAATATTTATAGACTATCCATTGTGGAAATTTTCATGGGTGGAGTTATGGCTCAGCAGTTAAGAGCACTGACTGCTCTTAAAGAACAGCAGGGTTTGAGTCCCAGCACCCACACAGACAGTAACTCCAGTTCCAGGGAATCTGATGCCCTATTCTGGCCTTTTCGAGCTTTGTACAACCATGAGTGCACTTGCATATATTTGGGCAAAACACTCACACACATCAAATCTAAATAAATGAATAAATAAATGATTTTTAGAAGAAAATTTGAAATTAATTTTACCATTTCATTATTAAAAATCAACCGAACATTTAAAAAGGCAGTAGTACAGAAAATGAAGAACAGAACCTCTAAGATATTGATAATGATATAGAAAAAGTAGTTGTCCTTGAGTTTGAAGATGGTCTTTCCTCCCACCTCAAATGGGCTGCATCACTCACTGTTATACTAAATTTCCAATGAGCCAATGGCTTTGCAGATATTGTCTTGAAATTTGAGAGACGAAGTTCACTGACCATGAATGGTGAGATTTCCAAAGAACTTTCCAAGGGTTTCATAGGTAGGAACTTAAAAGAGAGAAACAGAGCTCCTGTATTGCTGAAACAGGTCCCAGGAAATTGGGTGCCATCTACAGAATTCTAAGAGAACTCATGGAAGAAAACGAGGTGAGGCATGCGCTCCTAAGTGTAGCTGGCCCAAACACAAGGGGTCCATGTGCTCATGCACTCATGTTCCCATATATAGGTTCCGGGCAGTAGTGCTGACTTAGGAGACTAGATGACAAGTTAACAAGGACCTGAACTCTCTCTGGTATTCCTGGCCTCCAGCAAGGATATTCCTGGAACTACTGCTTTGGAGTCCCTGCCCTACCTGGTCAGTTTCTACCTTCTGTTCTCAAGGATAAATAATAATAAAAGGACAAAAGTTAGTCACTGCTTATCAGTAACTACTTTAAATAGAAAAGGATTATGCTTTCCAGTCAAAATAGAGTGATGTGTAGAGCAGCAGTTAAAACATTTAGTCCAACTATCTGCTACCAACCAAGAACTCATTTTGTATCTAAGGATACATGTTTAAATGACAGGATAGAAAATATATGCAAGCAGTAGCCAAGCAGGAGGAGGGGTGGCTAGGTTATAATCAGACAAAACAGACTTTAAAAGGAAAAGTTCGTAAAGAAGCAGAAACAATTATTGAATTTGAGTGAAAGATTCAGTATAATAAGGAGAGTAAATAATGATAAACTGTTGTTTAAGCATTATTAAAAATTAGACAAAAAGTTTTCTTTTTGAAGCAGAGTTGGGGTTTGATAAAGATATTCTAATATACATTTCAGCACAGGATTAAAAGAAAGGTGCTCAAAAAGAGAAACAAAACATGCAAGAGGAAGGGTGTGTTCATTGCACGGGAGAATCACAGGAAGTAAAATATACCCCGGTGTGGGAAGGGGCTCCTCAACGGAGAGGCACAGCTGGTGGATTTGTTTTGTTTTACAATAGTAATTTACAGGATTTTGATGGGGGGTTGAAGTTATTATCTTGGCAAGGTTGCTAAGAAACCTAAATGAGATCACCAGGTGGTTCTGAAGGACAACTGGCAGAACTACCCTTGATAAGGTGAAAGTATAGTTCAGAGGGATTGAAGGTGGAGGGATTTCTTTACTGTAAACAAAGTTAGTAGTCTTGTTTGCATCCATATGTCTTGGGAAAGAGTCGTGCACATTCAGACCTTAGACCTGGCTTCTTTAACATAAAATACATGGAAGGAATACTGTTTCTATGTTGGCAGACTTCACAGAAAATGTTAATTGTGCTGGATCTTGCTTCTCAGCTGGTGAGAGTCATCACTCAGCCTCCAGCAGTTAGGTTCTGAGCAAACGTGAAGGATTCTAACTGCAGGAAAATAAGCCCCACTCCCAAAACACAGCCTGCCTTCTAGCAAAGAGACCAAGATCAAAGACAGAAGGAAGGTGAGGGGCAGGTGCTCTATGTCCCTTTAGCCCATCCAGTGTTCAGAAACACAGATCCCCAAAAGAATATGGGATGGGAAGGATGTGCAGGCATGGAACTCTACAAGTAGGGCCTTAATGCCGGATTTTCACTCTGCTCCAACTGCCCCTAGGCAGTAATGTGAGACCAAGTGGTCAGCAGTGGCTAGGCTGTGCCAATTTCCAAGACTCCTACCCTCTGTGCCCCCTATGCCTCTCCTGACCCTCTGAAGTGAAATGCCTCATTTCAGGTTCCCCCTCAGCATCCCCCCACTACAATTATAGGTATTATAAGCACTGGCAGTCATCGAATGATAGAACATCAAGATGTATAAAAGAAAAAGAAACAGAATTGAAGGGAGAAATAGTTTTCTGAGAATAGTTGGAGACCAGTAACTCTCATGATGGTAGACAGAATAATAAGACGAAAGGTAGATTTTTAAAAAACAGAACCAACCATAACAAACCAAATGACATGTAATATACGCACAAAGGGCTCTCTCCAACAATAATTATTAACACATTCGTCTCAAATGTATATGTGGAATCTTCTGTGTCCCGTGTTAGATCATAAATTAAGGCTTACCAAATGTATAAAGACAGAATCATACAAAGTATCTTCTTCTATTTCCAGAGGGGGATAAAGTTGGCAATCAATAACTAAAGTAAAACTAGAAACTTCACAAATGATGAAAATTAAATGCCATGCTCTTCATTCAACAGTGTATCAAAGAAGAAATTATGAGGAAATTTGGAAAATAGAGGTGAATGAACATGAAAGTTCAATATGCCAAAAATTAAATGGCATAATATAGTGGGGAGAAGTTAGCTTTGCATAAAAAGTTATGAAACTAAGACTAAGTCTTCCAAACTTTAAGTATAATACTTCTATAATTATAAAAACAATATATTTGTGAATGGCTAGACAAGCCAGTGGAATTCAAAAGAAAATATAGAACTAGATCAATTCTATCTGGATATATATAAATAGTAAAATTGTCTCCTCTGACATAGAATTATTGATAAGCCATAATGAGACATAAATTCTGCTCATTAGCAGATTAACACTTAGGCATTGGATCAGTCACAATGAAGATTAAAGTCATTGTTGTGTTCATTTTTAGACAAAATTTACTGATCATCTTTTTCCTATTAAATAAAATAATAGTATGGATGAATATATAAATTCATCTATCATCAATTTGTCTAACATGTATGTATCTATCTAGAGAAGTGACTTACAGGTTAAGCATGGTAACCAGCCTGAAGTCACCGTGAACCAATTATGTTTTTCACAGCACAATATTTCAATAGAAATCATAACAAATTTCTAAAATATTAAAAGTTAATTAGCAAAAACTGATTTTACTTCATAATAGGAAATACTGAATATCACTTCCTTTTTTCTCTTATCTATATATACTAGGTATATTTTTAACCCAAATTTGGAAATTTTGTTACAATCTTTCCACTTCCTCTTCCATGATAATCCCTGAAGCGAAGAGGTACAGTTGAGTACACAACAGTTGTGGGTCTCTGTATTAATCTCCATCTACTGAAAAAAAAAGTTTCTCTGATGAGGGTTGAGAGACAATAATCTATGGTTATTAAGAGAAGAATTAAGGGGCAAATTATTATTCTGTCTGTTTAGCAGAGTAAAAGTACTAGGTTCTCCCCTATGACTGATGCCTTAGCCAGTCACAGATGTGTGGGCAGTTAACAGTACAAGGCATTGTTTCCAGTTTGTGGAACAGACTCTAAATATACTCACAGATGGGTTGGTTACTACATAGCATTTGTGCCACTATTGTACCAGGGGCCATAGCCTGTGAAGCCAGTCAACGTAACTTGCAAGGCTTGCAACTGGGTAAGGCTGTTGACTCTTCTCTATCAGTGGTATGCTTAGACTCACCAGCACTATGAGAGCTAGCCAGTAGGGATGACACTTCCAGGTTAGTACATGAATGAAGTGACTGAAACTACAGAAAACATGCACAAAATCAGGCTATCTAAAATCACAGTGTGGATGGGTGATGAGTTCATGACCCCATCATTGATGGCTGTTAGTGAAGGAAGAGTCAGTTTTCTTGAGAGGCTACCCAAGCTCCAGTAGAAGGTCCTCCACCCCCACATACAAGTAATACTAAAAGGACTCAATGGGCATTAAAGAGAAAGAGAGAACATAAAGTTGAGAGAGAAAAGTGGTAGGGTGATGGGGGAGGAAGAATTCGAATAGAAAGAAAGAGTTTGGATTTGATCAAAACACATTATATTCTTATATTAAACAAGACATTCAGAAAGATAATGGGTAATCTGTGAATAGTTGTGCTAACTCAATATTATATAGAATTTGATACATGAGTTCCTACCTTTGTCTTTTAAGAAACATTCTTTGAGCTATGTATTATTTTAAAATATATTATTTAATCTGAAAATGATTGATGATTATCTAGCTATTACTAAGCTTAATTTCTAATTTAATTACTATCTGGACCATATTTCATAGAATTTGTCTTTTACTCAGTATATTTTACAGGGCAGAATATAGTCTGTTTTGCTAATGTTACCTATGATTGGGAAGACTACATCCTTCTCTCATTCCATATCAGTATGTTGTATGCTTACTTGTCTCTATCTCTGTTTATATAGATCTGATGTTGACCAATAATTTCACTTCTTCCGAAGAACTTAACATATTTTTCCCAGGGAAGTCTTATTGTCAGGTATTCTCCCAGTTTTAAAATATCTCTATTTTGCCTTTATTTTGTACAGTGGTTTTGTTACATATAGAATTCTGAGCTCATGGATTGTTTTTCTTCCTAACTTTTTAAAACTGCGACTAGAGAGATGACTCAGTGGTTAAGAGCACTTGCTCTTCTTGCAGAGGATGTGAGTTCTATTCCTATTGCCCATGTTGGATGGCTCAAAATTTGCAAGTCCAACTTCCGGGGATATGCTGCCCCTTTCTTGCATCCACAGGCATCTATACATGGGGTACACACACAGAGACATGCACACACACACACACACACACACACACACACACACACATTCCATAAACATAATTTAAAAAATAAAAATAAATCTACTTTAAAACATTAAAATTCAAATCTACTCTTTTGTTTGCATGACTTATAGCTAGAAGTTATCTTTAATTTTTATGGATTCAGTAGTTTCATTTTGGGATTTCTGCCTTTGCTTTTCTACAGTTTGAAAATGATGTATGCTGGTATAATATTCTGTCTTCTGAAGTTGTTTTGTCTTGATTGAATCTGTATTGCTATGATAAAAGTTTTCTAAAATTAATTTGGGGAAGAAGAGTTTACTTGGCTAATAATTCCACATCATAGTCCATGACTGAGGGAAACCAAGGCAGGAACCCAGAGGCAGGAAATGAAGCACAGACCTTAGAAAAACATGGACTACTGGCTTGCTCCTCTGGCCTGTCCTCAGTCAACTTTCTTCTATAATTGCAGGGCCGCTTGGCCAGGGTTAGAACCACACACAATAGTCTAGACACTCCTGCATCACTCAACAATCCAGAAAAATGCCTCACAGAGATGGCTAAAGGCCAGTCCAATAGAAGATTCTTCAGCTGATGTTCCCTCATTCAAGGTGCGTCAAGTTGACAACTGAAGCAATCCAGAATAGAAACATTCTCTAAGGTTTCTGGTTTTGTGCCTGTGTGTCTCCTAGTAATGTTTTGAAGTTTATCTTCATTATTGTTTTAAATATTTCTTTGTTTCCTTCATTTTTTTTCTTCTGATTACATTTACGTTATGCTTCTAAACTTATATTCATATTCATGATGAATTGTGTTAATTTGTTAGTGTTATTTTTTTAATTTGATGTACTCACTAATTTTTCATTGTGTCCACTGTACAGATCAGTCTGTGGAAGGCATCTTCCATTTTATAATATTTTTTGTTTAAACATTTCTTTTTGATTCTCTATCAAAATTTCCACCTCTCTGCTTTCATCATCTGTCAGGTGTTTTGGGTTGACTATTGCTCACTTTAAAGAATTTTACATTTTACTTATAATAATTTTAAATTTGCCCCTGAAATTTCTAGTATAATATCTGAATATGCTTATAAATTTTTTGTATCAGATTACTTTTTTCTCCTACTTTCCACACTAGGAATATTGGTTAAATTTTGTGTTGAATATTTAACATACTTTTACAAAGGCCTATCAAGTGAGGATGTATTTCAGTATTTTTGGGAGCTGAGCTCTCTTTACTGCTTATTACTACTGTAGGTGAGAACAATTTCAATTCCTGTATTGTCCACTACTTATCTTTCCTGAAGTCTTTCCTTCTAAATTTGCATCTTGGAGCGCTTTCAGCTATGTGCCATTATATTCTGGAGCAAGGCTTACATCGTGATTACAAATGGGAGAGAAGTATTTTAGAATATTCTGACTAAATCTGTCTTTTAATTCTTGGGAATTTCTGGGCTAAAATCTTGTTTCTCCAGGAAACAAGAATAAGCAACATTGAAGGAAGAATGTTGGCACCAGGTTCGTCCCTAGGAGAAGCACATGGCACTTGTTACAGAAAATATGTTGAGCATATTTTTAATTCCAATGTCTTCATTTTTTTCTACCTAGGTCATAAAACCTATCTCTTGAATCATTAGAGTGAATTTCATGTTCTCAAATGGAATGATTCTTGAATGCTAAAACTCTCTGAAGTATTGGGGCACCAAAGTCTTCAGCACGGAGAATTTCTTTTTTAAAAATCATTATTTTTATTTTATGAATAGGAGTGCATTGTCTGCATATAAGTGCACCTGTGTCGTGCAGTGACCACGGGGGTGAGAAGAGAACACTGGATTCCTTGGAACCAGGCTAACCAGTTGTTAGCCGCCATGTGGGTGCTGGAATAGAACCTGAGTCCTCTACAAGAGTAGCCCGTTCTCTAAAGCACTGAGCCTTCTCTGTAGCCTCAGTCTAAGAGTTTCTAACTGTCATGCTCATATTTATTCAGTTCTCAAAACATCAAATAATCAATAACATGATCAGAGAGCTTCTATTCAGACAAAACTTCTGCTCTAGGATCTGTTTTCACTGTAAATGAACTTGGGTCTGTCAACATGTTGACAATAGTTTATCCCAAACTCAGTACTCTAATGGGTTTCCTAAAATCTGCATTGTCAGTATATTCAATTTTTTAATTGTAAGGACAAAGTGACAGTTTCGATTCTTCTTACACTGTTGGAATTTTATTTTTCAAGTATTAGTGAATACCCTAGCCAAATTTGCCATATTGGTAGTTCATAGTAAATTGGTGACTGTGGGGAGTGAGAAAATGAGCCTCATCATTATCAGCATCATCCAAACTTTGCAGAAGGAAAGAATGATAATATGGCTCTTTTCTAGTTTATCATGGATGAGACGGGGAAAATAAGTCAGAATAGCTCCATTTGTATCATTTCATCTCTTCCTAACCAACCTTAGACTAGTATAAGAGAAGACAGAGAAAAACGAAATGTCCAACAGAAGCTGCTTAAATGGAATTCTTCTACCTATTGGACTTTCTTTGAATAAAAGTGTATGCTTAATAAAATATAATTCTCTAAAATGTATACATTTGTTAAAATCGAACTCATGTATCTGGAACTGATTTTCAACCACTGTTAAGATTATTCAGTGTGAGAAATGACTGTCTTCTTAAAGCTATAATGAGAAAGCTAACTATATACATGCAAAATAAGTGGAACGCCATCTCATACACTAAAGCAGTCAAAATGGATAGATAACCTAATATGAGAATTAAAACTATACAGCTCTTAAGAAAGAAAGGAGTGAGTCTCAAAGAAAGGAACCATTGAGTCTCTGATGGGTGAGTTGTGGGCCTGCATGTTGGTTTTAATTATTAAGCAGGGACATGAACACCCAGTAGATTTTGAATTATTTTTCTCCCAAATTTGATTCACATTGTTGACCTGCTCACCTGCTGTTCTCCCCTTTTCTATTGTTTGAATTGATGGGTTTTGCTATTTTCCGTTGCTATGTCTCCAGTCATTTTTTGTCAGCCCATCTCATATGTGCATCTTTCAGGAGCTATTCCTGTTGTTCATGCACTGACTTGAAGGATAACTTTTTTCCTGACACTTTTGAACTTCAGGCATTCAGTGTGTTACCTAACATAATTTACAAATGGAAGAAGGAACGATCATTACAGGCGGACTCTGAGGTTTCATTCATATCGACCTATAACTATTAAGTGCCCAGTGAAAAAGTGAATTCAAATACAAGAACGTATAAAAAATATAAACTGTGACCAAAAGGGATTTGCTACTAGTAAGCAAGGTTGGCTTGATGCTCAGCAATCAATCAATACAATACTACCCACCAACAGGTTAAAGCAGAAAATTAATGTAATCATATCAAATGATATAGTGCATTACATTCCACAAGAAAAGAAAAAAATAATTTTAAATGGTCTAAGAATAAAGGAAATTTGATAAATAATTTGTTAATTGTTTAAATAATATCTATTAAATTGTTTGAAGCTCATATATATGAATAATCTAGAAATGAACCTAATGTATCTAAACAATATATTAAAGTAGCAAAAAGTATAATCAAAGATTCCCAATACTTTTTCCTTTATAAAATTGAAAAATAAACCCATAATTAATTACTGTAGTAAACAGTATCCCTACCGAAAATGTCAATAAACTAAACAATCAACAATTAAGAATCTAGCATTCTCAATTGATGGTAAGAACTTAGAACATGATGATAGAAATGTAAAATGATTCAGCCACATAAGAAGACAGCTTGGCAGTTTCCTATAGAGTGAATCATAATCTTAATATTCATACAATAACCACACAGCTAGGTAATTATGAAACTGGTAATGATGCTCCCACAAAATTCTTCTGAAAAAAGTTTTATAGTAGTTTTATTTATCATCTCCAAAAAATGGAAGCAACCAAGATTCTTTTCTAAAAGGTGAATGGATAAATATGTAACAACAAGGATATAATCATAAAGTGGTACACTATTCACCAATCAAGAAAAATAGTGCATCAAAACAGGAAAAAGATGAGAGGTTAACACATTTTCTATTTCCAAGAATCCTCTGGTCCTTAATCTGTCTTCTCTGGAGAAATAACAATTCAAATGTATCCATTTTTTAGTTAGGTTTTGGATTTATTGTTGGGTTGTGAAAATTCTTTATATATTATAGATATTATACCTTTGTCAAATATATGATTTGCAAATATTTTCTGCCACTACACAGCTTGTTTTCATGGCTTCTTTTGTGTTTATATGTATGATATATGTGCCTGTATGCAAAGACCAGAGAACATTTACTGTTTTGCTCTGTCTTTCTCTGTCTTAGGGCAAGGTATATCAGCCTGAAGCTAAGCTGGTTGACAGTAAGCCCTTACAATTCTCATTTTTCTCTCTCTTTGCACTCAGTGTACCCCTGGAGCTGGGCTATAGCTGTATCAGACTATGCCCAGTTCTTTAACTGGTTTCTGGAGATTTGAACTCTATTCTTCTTGTTTATCATGGAAATGCTCTTACCTGCTATACCATCTCCCCAGTGCTTTCTTTAAAATGGGTTTTTAAAAACAAATTTATACAATTTTTGTGCATTTCTGTTTAGAAAAATAATTGAGTTTTTGTGAATGCCATGTAATACATCTTAATCAAATTTAGAACCCCTCCCTGCTTTGCTTCTCTGATAGTCCCCTATACCAGGTTTCAGATATTCTGTCACATATATTGAGTCCCATCCAGTCAATCATTTGTGTCTAGGTGTCCCTCGGTAGGAATTCCTCCGATGGAATCTAGTAAGCTTGTCTGGAGTCACTCCCTTAAAGAAGATTTACTCTCCTTAACCCAGAGTAGTCATTTACCAATAGTTCCTAAGCTATGGAAGCTGGACTTAAGTACATGGTTTGCTTTTAGACGGGAGATGTCTTTCCTCAATTTAATTTTTTACCCACATGGTTTTGATTAATGTATTTTAGTATGTTTTGAAATTCCTAAGTGTGAGTTATCTGGATTTGACTATTTGGAATCCATGACTGTTCCACAAAAGATTGCATATCAACTTTTCTGTTTCAAAGACATAAAAGAAAAGGTACAAGGAGGCAGGGAGGCAGTTGATGAGTCAGTGGCAGCAGCGACTGTCGCTAGTGCACTGAATAGATTCTGAGCGTGATTTGGGACTATTCATAATAAGTCTTCTAATCCATGAACATAGGACGACTTTCACTTTATTTAGAATAGTGACTTTTACGCCATGTATTCTTTGCTCTTTTTTTCCTCCTTTGGAATGACTCACATTTTTGTTCAATATTTCTAATCAACCACTACTTTTGGGTTATTGACTATGCTTAATTTTCATTTTTTTAGTATGGATATTTTCTCATTTTATTACAGTTGATATCTTTAATTTTTCATTATATTTTTATTACAATATTGTTGAGATTTAAGGAATAACTACATTCATAATGGATGTGGCACTAACATCTTTCTGACTTCTCTTCATTTGTTTTCTGTTTCCTTTTCTGTCCCTTTTACCATTTGTAATGTTTGTTGGTCTCTGGGATGAACTCTGCCAGATGTTCCTTTAGCTCTTTTGAAATAATAATTGATATTTTCTTGAATGCATAATTTCTGGACAGCATTTGGAAACTTCTGACCTTTCCTCATTAGGACATAGGCCTACTTTTTATACATGTTTTCAATGTTTCTTTTTCACTTGTTCTCAACAAAAATAATATTCTGTGTGTATTTATTTGAAGCCATTTACAGTTTTTGTATTGTGAGTTCATAACATAGATAAAATCTAAACATTTTCTTCATGTTTTAAAATTTTTCCTTAATATATAACTGGATCTTTAAATGTACATTAGATCTTACTGTTATTTTAATCTCTTTCCTTCCTGTACCATGTTAAAAAAATAATAAATTCTGGGGTTGGAGTGCTGGCTCAGCAGTTAAGAGCACTGGTTACTCTTGTAGAGGACCCGGGATTGACTCCCAGCACCCAAATGAGGACTAGCAATCATCCAAAATTCCAGTTCCAGGGGAATCTGAAACCTTCTTCTGACCTCCATGGACATTGCAGGACACAGGCGCACTTATATACATGCAGGCTATACACTTAAACACATAAAAATAGTAATAAAATACTCAAACATTTAAAAAAATAAGTCTTTTTGTTATTCTTCAGGCTCTCTGATATTTTATGGTGTCTTATAAAATATTAATTACATAAAGTGAAATTTCTATTTCAGGTGTTATATTTTTATTCCCACAATTCCATGGGTTAGATATAGATATAGATAGATAGACATACAGATAGATAGATAAATAGATAGACAGACAGACAGATAGACATATGAATAATATGTATCTCTTTTCATTATTCTCTGTTGTCCTTTAGATTTTGGAGCATAATGTAACAGACTTTCTGGACTTTCTGTCAGCCAATTCCATCATTTCTATTAATTTTAATGTATTTTAATGACTTTATTATAATTATGGTTCACATTTGTCTTTTTTATCTAATAATTTTGCTACAGGTTAGATGTTTTAAATTTTATCTTAGTGATTGCTAAATTGTTTAAGATTACTGAAAAAAAAAACAGTCTTTGTTGTAGCCCACAGTTGAAGTCTTTCTATAACAGTGCTTATTACCATCTACTTGGATAAATTGAGTCTACATAACTTTTATTTAAGGGATGATTTTATTCCACCCCTAAGTGAGAGGTTTTCTGAGTCTCTCTTGGAATCCAAAACATGTACCATCCCTCAGTTCTTGCAAGGGCTTAGTTCTAGGACTTCATGATGTTCAAGCTGCATAAGAAAAATGGCAGAGCATTTGTTCCTAACTGGCATGCATCTTCCAATTTACTTTAAATCTTCTTGAGATTATTTATAAAGCCTTGGACATTGAAAATGCTATGTAAGTAGTTTCTTCACTGCATCATTTAGAGAGCTGTGAGGCAGAGGGTTCTGCGTGTGTTCAATCCTAATGCAGTCTATTTTAATTATTTTATTCAGTAATTAAAATTTTATTTTGGCGATTTCATACATACATACTGTGTTTACATTATCTTCAGCCCTCTCTCTCTGCCCTGCAACTCTTCCCATGTGCCCTTCTCAATCTCATGACCTTTTCTTTAATTATGGTGTGTGTGTATGTGTGTGTGTGTGTGCGTGTGGTTTTAAAAAATACTTTTTTTTTTTTGGTTGTTTAAGACAGGGTTTCCCTGTAGTCCCAGCTGGCCTGGAACTTGCTATATTGACCAGACTGGCCTTGAATTCAGAGATCTACTTACCACTGCCTCCCAAGTGCTGGGCTTAAAGGCATGTACTACCACACTCTGCCTAAAAATTACTTTGACCTTGATTTGTTGTTTTCAGTGAAATAACTCCAAAGATATGAAATGTCAGTAGTATTTTTTTTCTATTCTTGCTGGGGGAAACCTGCATATTTTGGATCTCTCAGAGGATTGATACTTTTATTTTTACAAATCATTAATTATTTTTCCTATAGTTTTTCCTTGCCAACTACATGGAGTTTTACTAGTCTCAAGATAGACTGAAAAAGCATGACATCTCCCTTTGTTTTCTCCCTATGTGCTGATACTCTGCCCTATAAATCTGAGAAATCTTTTTTACAAACTCTGAGCTTTTTTTCTTCAGCACAGTCTTTCACTTTGCCTTGCTTCCCACCCCGGTTCATTGACTGAGAAATGACTCCAGTTGGTCCATGAATGTGAAAGCCACATTTAACTCGATATTTTTTTTCTTACTTAGTCAAAAGAAATCAAATTACAAAACTGTAAATTTTTATGAGTGGGAACAGAAAGTTTGACAAAATTTAGAAATAATTTTTATGGTTTTAGTTGCTAAACAAATAGCTTCCTGGGTTTTCAGAAGTTCCATAGTTTAAAATTAATACAATTTCTTTGTTGACCAGAAGAAAACAACTTTAGTAATATCCTTATTAGTATGAAAATGATCTTATTTCTATACTTTGAAATTATCTGGTTTACTTATTTATTTAGTCCTTTGCTTATTTTAGGTTGCATCTCACATAGACCAGGCTGGTCTCAAACTCATTATGTAGCTGAGGGTGACCTTGAATTTTTGATCTTCCTGTTTCTACTTCCCAAGTGCTGAGATTATAGGCATGTATGAACAAAGCAATGCTGGGATTCAAATCCATTTCACACAGGCCCTCTTCTAACAGGAAGGTTTCAATCTTATATTTTGAACTTATAATAGTCTTATAACTATTGACATCTAAAACCTTTAAAGTGCTTCTAAGAATTTTATAACATAACAATTTGGACCTTAAAACTTATGAGATGTAAAATTTAAACAAAATATCCCCATCAAAATTATTGTACAAAGTAGCCAAGAAATATTTGTGAAGTCTCTAAAGGAATGCTTGGTATAGTAATTCATTCGCCCATTCATCCATCAAATATTTGTTATGTGTGCTCTGTAAAGCAACCATTTAAAAACTCTTAATTATATGTATTTTATTTATTTATGTGTGTATTTATTTATTTATTGTGTGTTCTTGTATATGTGTGTTGCATGTGTGGGCGCATGCATGCTACAATATGCTTCTGGAAGTCAGAGAACAACTTGTAGAAGTCAGGTATCTCCTTCCTCTGTGGGGGTTCTGGGGATGGAACTCGGGTGTTCAGGCTTGACAGCAAGCATCCTGACCCACTGAGCTGTCTTGCCAACTCAAGGCAATCTTTTTCACTAATGAGTCCATCTCTTATCTTAGATTCAGATTAGCTTTCTGTGGACTGCCATCGTTTTGCTTTTATTATGCTCCCAACAAAACTGTCTTGAATTGCTGTTTTTGACTGTTTTGAGATCTCCCAGTGAACTGTAACTAGTCCCAGTAAGAGAATCTGTCGAATGAGATGCAGGATATAACGTTTCTCCCTTCATTATTCTCTGAAAACACAAGTGCTCATTTTTGTTTTACTATTAATAACCTCTACAGGGAATCTATTTTCAATGATGTAACTAATAATTTCGTCTAATTGAAACAGATGGTTATACAGAAAATAAGCCATATTCTCTTATTTGAGGATTCTGCTAAGGAAGCCGAAAAAGTAAAAATACTTATTTTTTTCTTCAGATTCTCATCCTTTCAGCTACATACTGCATTTCCCCTTGACACGAACAATGAAATGCAAATCAAAGTCAGACTGCTTCCATGAAAATCTTAAAAGTAAAAATAACTTTGAGTGTTAAGTCACTGACTTTTAAAATTTATTTTCCTTGTTCAGTCTTTCTACAAATAATAGACTTCGTATCTAGACAGGGACAACCAACTAAAGATCATGAGGTACAGTTTATGAAGACAATATGGACCCGTCTTCAGTGACGATATTGGCAGGTGATGCAGTTGGAATCCTTGAGCCTGCGTCCTCCAACAAGTGCAGCTTCAAGTACTCATTGAATCTCTAAAATATTATTTACCATTACCATTTTCTTTTGTTTATATTAAAATGAATTTGTATATGATTAAAATAGATTGTCTCTTTCACAATTCAAGATTTCATATGTAGTAGAAGATGCTATTGGAATGTTTACTGTAAAACAAAACAAAACTAAAAGAATTTGTCCTGAGAAAGGTAACAGAGGTGTGCCTCAGTAAGCCTGAATACACCAAGATTTGGACTGCTGAGCCTCCTTTTCATAACGAAGCATCCATTTCTAAACCAGCAGTTGATTTCATCAACAATAAATGATTTTTAAAATATTTTTTATCACTTAAGCATCACTTTTTATTTTTAATTAATTTTCTTTGTATTGCTTTTTGTGATATTCATACAATATAGTTTGATGCCCACACACACACACACACACACACACGTGTGTACGTCTATATAATCTGATTAGTGTCCCCAAATGTCCATCAGTGTTTGTCTATCAACTGGGCCTACCAGGAGTCCCATTCCTGTAAGTCACTGTCTCTGCTCCCTTCCAGCAGCCATCAGTTGCCAAAACTTCCTTAGGAGGGGTTGGAATTTCTTATCTACTTCCCCAAGTCTCAGTTGGGATTTTGTATAGGACCTGTGAATGCTATCACCATTGGTATGAGTTAATATAAGTAGCTGACCAGCTATCTGGAAGACTGCTTCCTTGTAGTCATCTACCTCCTCTGGCTCTTACAATCTTTCTGCCTCCTGTTCCACAATGATCCCTGACTTGGGAGTCAGAGGATTGAAATAGCTGCTCTATTTTGGGAGAAGTACTCTGTGGACTCTTGTTCTCTGAATATTGACCAATTGTGGGGTTTTGTGCTAATCACTATCTGCTGCATAAGAAACTTCTTTGGTGAGAGTTAAGAAATGCATTTAGCCTATGAATAAAGGTTGCATTGAAGATGTATCACTTAGGGTTAATTGTCTAACAAACACTTTGTGTGTTGTACCAGATCTGGAACTTTGTAATAGTCTTCATCTGTTACCAAAAAAAAAAAAAAAAGCTTCTTTGATGAGGGGTGAAAGATACACTTGTGTATGAGAATGGATATATAGAATAAAGTAAGAAACTACATTGTTCTAGAGATGTGACAATAGTAGGTTTTTCTCTAGGGTTTACGATCTCTCTAGCCATGTATATTTGCCTACATTTACAGTACCGCGCATGAGTTCCCTCTCACTGAGTGGGCCTTAATTCCAATTAGACAGGCATTTATTGCACTACTGCACCAATAGAAATAATTTGCTGGGCTGGTCTTTGTTTATTAGGCTTTACAGCTGGGTAGGACCATTGTTTTTTTGCTTTTCCCCTTTACAGCTATTTTTTTCAGAGAGCTATTTTTCAGGGTGGAGGCTTCCAGGTCACTTCCAGCTTCCTTGCTACAAGTTTTTCAGAAAGTGTGGCCTGTCTTCAGCAATAAAGTTTAACCTTCAAGTTCTGGGACGCAATCAAACATTGTGGTAACAGCCTGTGTTATTTCTGGAGTCTCATGGACTATTCTGGCCAACAACTTAGAGTTTTCTCCTATGCAGCACTGTGTTTTTTGTTATATAGATCCCAGGTATACACACACACACACACACACACACACACACACACACACATATATATATAGTATATGGATGTTTTTCAGTGGAACCTTAAACTAATATATTTCCCTCTGGTTTGTCATACCGTCTAAGAATCATTTATCTTTCCTCTTATTACTCCCTCTGGTTTTAAATATGTAATTTGGTTTTGGTGTTATGTTGATCTTTCATTTCTTTGTCTTGTTTCTTTTTTTATTGACTTTGAAAAAAAGTAGGAACAAGAGAGTTCTTATACGGGCATGGGCAGATGGCCTAGTCAGTAAAGGTCTTGCTATACAAGCATGAGGACTCAAGTTCAGATCCCCAGTACCCATATAATAAAGCTGGTTGTGGTCAGTTTATCTGTAACTCTACCATAGGCAAAATAGAAAATACAGATACCTGGAGCTCACTGGCCAGAAAATTTAGCCAATTGGTGAGCTCCAGGTTCAAGTGAGAGTCTCTCAAAAGATAAGGTGGAATATTTCCAAGGAAGACAACACTAAGCTCTTGTCTCCATACTTACATACACAGACATACACTACACACACACACACACACACACACACACACACACACACACACACACAAACTAAACAAATGAAAAAACAAACAAATAAATATTCTCCTATATCACACTCCTTCTCCCAGGGCTCAGAGAACACCATGAAGAGGATGTAGATACACTGTAAGAGCCAGCAGTTAAGGAAATTGGGGTGAAACAGTATCATTTGAACACTACAGGACTATTGCATTCATGACTTCACAATAGCTGTAGTTGCCTGTATAAGACCTGCACAAGATCAAGCTAGTCATCATTCCAGCATGAATGGGGAAGTATCTCAAAAGCCCTTCCCCTATCTGAGCATCAGTTGACAGTTGATGGCTGATACAGGCGTACTTTTTCTTTTGGATTGTGGTTTGTAGTAGGTTGACCATACTCCAGTGGAAGGCCCCAGATCCATGCAGATATGGGGAGCAGTGTTTTGATTAGGTGGATCATGAGAAAAGATGACATGAAGCTGGGAGTGGGACTTGTAGTGAATCTGGGAAAAAATGGAGGGAGAACATGGGGTGAATATGATCAAAGTACATTGTATACATGTATGAAATTCTCAAAGGGTAAATACAAATGTTATATTAATAATAAAAAGAGAATTCTTCTTTTGTGTTCAATGAAAAACTGTATAAGTGACTGGCAAGCCATCATTTTTACTCAAACACTAGTCTATATTTGGGAGTCCTCTCATGACATTTTAGATTTCAGTCCAGACTCTGACTTTATTTTAACTGTAATCTAGACAAATGTCTAAATTCCACAAGGCCTCAATTATTCTTTAAAATGTGAATAAAATATATGTAGATTCTACAGAATCAATGAAATCCAATATATGTTTTCATTGTCTAAAACATTTTAGGTCTGAATACATGATCAGTATTGTTAGTTTTAGTGTTATTACTCATCAGTTCAGATTACTGTTCAAGTAACCTCAGTCTATATTCATCATCATAGCCAGCTAGCACAGAATTAAATTAACGCACAGAAGAGTTATTACATATATGTAGACATGGCTACATTTGTTTAACACAACGTGGAGTGAATATTTACCAGTATCTAATCAAGAAAATGACAAATTATATGCAAACTATATGCAAATAAGTGAATGTCCGCATACTACAGGGTTTGGATCACAGATTCAGCCTCAGCTCTCTGATTCTGTATATATGAACATATATTCCACCAGCTGAGAAGATTTTAGAAATAGGTCAAGTGAGGAGCTTGATAAGCTCCTTTGTAATTAGCTTATTGCAAAAAAGACCATGGAGGTAGACGCACGGGTGTAAGGAGAGACTTGAAATTTGCCTGTTTAAAAGTTTCCTATTCTTTTGTGGCATACAAATTTCCTAGGACTACCATAGCTAAGTACTGGTACTGGGTAGGTAGAACAGCAACATTTAATTTTCTAGCAATTTTGAAGGCTAAAGACTGTGATTAAGGTTAATCACAGTGAGGCTGATCACCTCTGAAAACCGTCTCCTCAGTTTGTAGAGGGCTCTACATGCCTTAGATTTTCAGATAGTCTTCCTTCTGTTCATAACTGTGTCCTAATCTCCTTTTATTGGGATTAGGAACTACTCTAATGACATCAATTTAGCTTAAGTATTTTGTGCCTATATGTGCTCATGAGTGCACATGTGTGCACATGCCTGTAGAGGAAAGAGGCAACACTAGATATATTCCTCAATTTCTCTTTTTTTGAAGCGGTGTCTCCCACTGGACCTGGATATTGTAGGTTTGGTTAAACAGAATGACCAGGAAGCTCCAAGAATATACTTTTCTCCGAGTTGTGTCTAGTAAACTTGAAAATAGTATGTCAAAAACGCTGAATACATTTATGATTATCAAAGTCTAGCAGTACAGTCCATTGGAGGATATCAGTTGCTGGTCTTCAGGACAGCATGGTAGACTGTGGTACTGCTGCAGTCCAGCATTCTTAAACAGGATTCCAATGCATGTGGCCTGCTCAGTTGAGGATCGAGATTCAAAGCAAAGTTTCATGCCATGCTAATGAAAAAGAAATGGAAATGAAGCCATTATAAGCTGGAAACCATTTGTAGAGAGTATTATTGATCTATAAAGTAAAATTTCAATAATATATACATATCAAATGGGTTTATTCTTGTAAACAATTAAGGCTTTGGCACTGTAACCACAATGGATTTGTTTTGAGAGTATCTAATAGTTTATTTTAAAAGTTAACTCCAGAGTTTAGTTTTCCAGTTGATGTTCAGAAAATAGCTCATCCTCTCTGCAAGGGCAGCAAAAAAAAAAAAAAAAATATGGCTCAGGTAGTTAAGAATGCCTATTTGAAACCTATGCAGGGCCAGATAATTCAATAAATTATCAGACATATTTATAAATCCTAATCTATCATTAGCACTCATGGATTTTAAAAGTTAGCATTTAAAAAACTAAATGCCTGATCTTGCTGATGTTATTGTATAGTTTACTTAAGTATGTTTTCTCCTTTCACTGCACCTCTGACAGTGTGATTTTGGTAAATTCCTATTCATTAATGATATAATTATTTGAGTTATAATAGAGTTTTTAACCGATAATAATATTCTTGATAACTGATTGTTTGCCTGCATACAGAGCGTATGAGGAAACAACGGTAAGTACAATATTTATTTTCCTTGTCTAATGTGCCATAGTGTTTTAACAATTGCAGGGCTGGGGGAAGAAGAGTAATGTCTGATGGGGCACAGAGAACTGTTCCCCAGAGACCTAGGGGGAATAGCAGGTGATAACTTTCAGCAACACATTTGAATAGTAGTGAGAGTTTCCTTAATGTCTACACCATTGTAATACGAATTAGGTAAAAGTAACAAAATGCATTGAAGTATTCTAGAGTCATTGTATCTATTTTTTCAGTATGTATTTTTCCTGAAAATCACTTTCCACCAGCACATATTTACTATGCATAATTACATGTACATATGTATTGAATAGGTGTATTTGGCTTTACAAGATTCCACATAAGTTGGCAATACAGCACAGCGTGCACCACCACTCATTGCTTTTTTTTCCTTTTTTTCCAGTGTTTTATGTTGTTTTCAGTAGATGAATTAGAAAATCTTAGAAAATTGGTTACTGAGAATTGAGATGGGAATGATGGGATCACTTCTGAAGCCTGCTTTTCAGTGTTTACCACAAAGCACGCTTCTGGGTGCTTGCTTGATTTACATTTAGCAATGTCTAAGTGCAAATGGTAATCATAGAGCAAAGTAAGCGGGACTATATGCAATTGCTTCCTGCGTTTCTTCAATTGCGGTGGCAATCCCATAGATTCCAATCTTGACAGGTAGCATAATTAGAAAATTCTCTTTGTCTTATTAAATGTGACTCTTCTCAATAGAATTCACTCCATTGCCAGCAAAGAGCAGAAAATATACTTCAAATCTAAAATGGGAAATCAAGGGGGACTGTTTTATTTTTATCTGTCTTTGTGCAAGCGACATTATTATCAAAGGATATTGTAATGCTGAAAATGTACTTTGGGGATTTAAATCACGCATTAGCCTGGAAAGCAAAAAGTGCTGTAGGGCCCATGCAATATATTTTCTCATTAATCTGATTGAAAGATTATCCTTCCTATAGCTATGAAAAGTCTAATACTCATATATCCATCTTCTCTGCTAGTAAAATTCAGCTTTGTGCAATGTCATTGTCTCTTGTGTTGGGGGGTCTAACACGTTTTTTTCTCCTCTCAGCATAACTCCATCTATATTAAAATAAATTCAGAGCAGGCCGCCATTTCATGCACACATTGTGATTATTTCATAAGCTGCTGTGGAAAATGGAAGCATCAGCAAGCCATGCAGTTCCTGGTAATGTAATGCTGTCATTACCTCAGTGGCCATGTGAAGAAGTTTAGCTATACTGTCTTTGACAAATGTTCAGTGAGTCAAAACAGTGCATTTAAATGAAATGCAGATATGAATGGGCCATTACTGCAATCACAATTCCAGCTTCTAAATTACCTTATATGAATATATACACTTTCTCTAGAACCTGACATTTGTAATACATAACTAGCTCTGCATTTGCTCTCTCATTCTGCCTCTTTTCTCAGCATCATCCATCCCCCAGATTCACAATGCAGTATTGTGATCAGAGGCTGCATGCAGTAATTGAAGATGCTCCTGATGATTTCCTGCAATCAGCGTGGCACATTATTTGTGATGAAAATGAAGTAAAGGGACAAAGCCGATATATAGGTTGCCTTTCTATATAGTCAATGATTTCACAAAGGGTTAGCAAATCTGTATGAACAAGCCATGTCAAAAGCAAATGGCACTTGCATGCTTTGGAACACAGGAGTCTCACTAAAATCTCTTCTAACCTTAGTCATATCTTGTAGCCCTGTATTATTTTAAGTTTTAATGAACGTAAGGAAAATATCTTAAAAGAAATGTTTTCCATTCAGAGCACTTTGTGTGCTGATACCACGAACAGTATACATTGCTCTAGTCATATCTGTCACACAGATAATATTCTTTTATGCCTCAAGACACTGAGACGATACTGAAGATAACCAAAGGAAATAAGCTGCTACCATCACTAATCCATGGCTTTGAAACAGTATAGCTTTGCATGGTTAGGAGAAGGTAAAATAACCTACCAATGTAATGGAGAAGATGTTTTAAAAGTGAAGAGGGGCAGTAAGAATTTAAGCCTTCCATATTTATTTGCCATCCATATGCAGTATGGGTCAAATCGTCCATATCCTATTTTATGTGTTTATATACGACAATTGAAAATGCAAAATGAGCTGGTGCCTTTAAATTCCCCAAGGACATTTTTGCTAATGTAGCGAAATGAGAATCTAAGGAGCATTTGGCCGCTGTGTTCCCTTTAAAGGTTAACTTTGGAGATCTTAAGTGTGTTCTTATGGCTGGATTTGTAATGTGTGTAGCGGATTAGAGTGTATTATGATATTTAGATGCAACACCCAAGCAGTATAAAAAAAAATGCTGTCTATATTTTTCTCACCCAGCAAATACTGCTTGAGGGCTTTTTACATGGTTAAAATTGAATTTTACATTTCCATTGCATAATGTGGCTTATCAACTACTTTCTGCACTTGTGAGCCTGGGGTTTGTGAACACAAATCATAACCAAACTTTGATGAACGCCTTCTATAAAGCTAGGATACTAGACCCATAAAAAGAACATAATTAGTTTTATGACTCAAACTGCATTTTGGGGTAGAAATACATCACTTCATATCACAGTAGAATTCATCTTCACTGGTAAGAAAGACAGCAATCTTTGCTACTTTTTCAGAAGATATAATAAGTATAAAATAAAGATAAAGTTTCAAATGGCAAAAATATTTATTTTTATTAAAGACTTATTTCTTGAACCCAGCTTGGAAATCTCTAATTAGAAATATTTTCATTGCAAATATAATTTGACATTAACAACTCAGGAAATCACATAGAAAAAAATTAATCATAAAGTTAACATCATGAACACTATTTCCCACAATGAATCAATTTCTGGATTATCTTCTCTACAGATATGATAGCTTTACAGGGAAAAAATTTTACAATTTGAAATTGTAGAGTAAGACATAATTTTTTTAATCGAACACAAGAACTATCAATACTAATCTGCTAATTTGTGCCCCAAAATGCAATCATATTGTTGGGACAAAAACACAATGCATTCAGGAAGCTATTAAATGCACAGCAGTATTTGAAATCGAACCACGGTGACTTGCTGTTATGGCATGCTGACATTATTGGTTCCTGTATATAGTTACATAATGATCTCTGAAGCCAGCTTTTACAACTATTCTATAAAACCAGTTAACAGATGTCAAATGCTGACTGTAACATCAACTTTTTAAGATCCTTACCTTAAAGGTACGTGCAAAAGACTGGTTTTCCTAGTTAAAAAGAAGTAAATAAAATGCTATAAGGACACTCTCTAAAGGAAATCTGTGGCATGACAGTCTTTAATCCCCAACTTTCTTTGCTCCCACTCAAAGGCCTTTAAAATAGTTAAGCTGTACAATTGCAATTATGTCAGTGTGTGAAAATAAACACAAGGCATTATTATAGTTTTTATGTTCAGTATTGAGATGTCATATGCTTTACATGCTCTGTGAAAATTCATACTTTACTCAGGAAAGTATTCTTTCAAATAGATAAGACAATATTATCAGAAATCATATTTCATGTTTTTAGTGTTACATCTTACAATACGCTAGTGTCTCTTGGTACCATCTTGTCACATGGAATAGTCCCCGTACTGGATGATATCCATAGTATTCTGGACATTTACCTTGTAAAATTATTTTCTGACCAAAAAAATTGACTTTAAATTACACAATTAAGAGAATGGTATTGTGTTAAAACTAGACATTCTCTTTCTATTCAAGCTATTATGTGAAACAGCTCAAAAGCTGTATACAAAAGGTATTTATGCCTATTTCTCAAATAAAGAGGATGGCGTCTAGAAAATGAAATGGCTCTAGCACAATCCCTTTTTTTCTCTGAAGCTCTTGCTTTTGTAATTGTAAATGAAGCTATTCCATTTGGGTTATAAGCGCTGTTTCCGCTATCAATGCTTAGGGCAATGCCAATGATTAGTTGCCTGATTCCAGATTCATATAGCCTCAACTATGAGAACTAGACTCTGTCATTTAAATGACTGAACTGATGTGAGACTATAAACCATTGCAGACCATTTATACAAATGGAACTGGCTGGGCATTTGATCAGATCTCCTATTACAGGGAATAGCCTTGTATTAACCCCATGTAATTTTTTTTCAAACTCTCATAAAATATTTGGATGTAATTCATGTTGATTTTTGTTTTAAAATGCATAGACACTAAAACTCTCCCACACAATGATATTTTCTGATTAAAATATCAAGTGACCATAGCTTCAAGTTTCATTCAGTCACACTTCAGTAAGGAGTTCTCTGTAAGAAATAGTTCCCTCAAAGGAAGCTAGCTTTTTCTAAGAAGTTTCTAAGATGTTTCCATAGATTATGAGAGAGCTGATTCTAACTAGGCTTTGACGATTACATTTGCATATTAAAAATCAATTACTCAATCAACCATCTTGAGCAACAATTTTATTATCAAAGCTTTCTTATTCATAAAGAGTTGAAATGTCAGGAAATAATCTCTAACTCATCATTTCTTGCTCTCATCAGAAGGTTTGGGGTCTGCAAATTGCATGACATTTTGCCAAAAATTAAAAAATAACCAAGACATAATTTAAACACTACCAAATCTGTGCAGTTTAAATGTATAGCAAGGCCCATGGCTAGATGACTTAATATCTCAATATATGATGGAATAGTAACTGTGCAGTAATAAATGTGAAAAAGATTAGGATGAAACAATGCTGGATTGTTTAAGCCACCCAGGCAGAACAGATGTTTATAATGATAATGATGCCATTCAGAACACAAGTAACAATGGGCAACCAACAACAGTCATAACAAAATAGATGTTTTATGAAAAATTAAGAACTAAACCTAACTTGATTAACTGAGATCTATAAATCCATTCTTATATGGAAATTTCAAAGGCAATTGCACTAATAATCATTTTGACTTGTCTGTGAGTAAGATAACTAACAATAACATATGACATCAGATTTCACGTTTCGGGATTGAAAGAAATATCTCCTCCATCTCCAAAGACAAGAGTGTAAGTAGGATTCCAAGTTCATGCCTCTTTTTTATCTTCTCAAGAAAAAGCACTCAATTTGTTTTTCAGTTTTACATATTTAACCGTATTTCTTATTCCTATTACTGCTTTCATGGCATATTCTCTTGCTTTGGTATTAACTATGAAAATAATGTTGTGCCAGATACTTTCCAGGGGTGGAGCCCAAGCTCAGAACCATTCTCTTCAAGTAGTTAAAAGTCTGGTGAAACAGAGGTAACACGTTTTCCTCAGAGATGAAGACACACAAGAGATCATTAAAGCAAGAGGTGAATGCTTTTACAGTGATGGAGGTAAATTGGAATGAAAGAGAATTGGTGGGAAAAGACTACTTAGAGGAGAAAATATATTAGCAGAGTTAAGAAAAATAAATTTAATTTGTCAAGCAGAAAATGGCTGCAGTGAATAGCATGTACGATGTGCAGCATTTACATTTTAGGTAATGGTAAACAGCCTAAAATTAAAGAAATACAGTTCCAAGAGAAAGAGATTGCAACTCAAGATGTGCAAAGATCAGATCACTGAGAGATGTTATGCTATATATTGATCTTTGATTTTTCTTATTCAGGCAACTTGGAATGGCACATTGTCAAGAAAGGTACTGAGCACAGGGAATAGGAGTTATCTTTGAGAATATCTAGTTTCAGGTATAATATTCACTTGAAGTTGTGCTGCCTTGAAAAAGGTTACTCATGTCCACTAGAGTAACGAAAGAAGCAAACAAATTCTTGCAACTCCCCTCGTACTTCGTTGAAAGTTAGATGTTTCTTTATACTTTCTTAGTAACGCCTACTTAGCACTTATGGTTTAAATATGAAATGGCATGTCTCTGGCTCATTCTCCAGCTGATGGCACTATTCTGGGAGACTGTGGCACTTGGGAAATGGACGAGGCCAAACTGGACAGGAATAAATCACTAGTGGTGGCTTTCAGAAGGTTATGTACAGCCTCTGGTTCCTGCCCCATGTGTGATGTGAGCAGCCTCCAACAGACATGCCCACCACTTCGAGCTGAGCTGCCCTGACATGATGGACTGAAAGCCTCTAAAATCAGAAGCCAAAGTAAAGGTTTCCTCCATTAAGTAGTCTCTGACATGCACCTTTTTTTATGGTGTAGAAGTAATTACTATGTCACAACAATAGAATTCACTTTAGTACAGAAGCAACTATTTACACCATAACTCCCTGTCACCTCCAGTCCTAACCAGACTGTGGCTATATTAAATGTAGATTTTGTATTGCTTCTTTCCAAATCACAGAGGTCTCAGTGAAGCACATAGTCGGTAATTGTTTCAGGTAATTGGAACAAATTTATTAAAAGCTAAAATTTTGTTATGCAACATGTCTATCGTTTTACTACAACCAGAATTGCTCCATCTCCGTTATCACTTAGATGCATGTTAAACTTAGAAAAACACAATGCATAAATAGAATTGCTGTTTATAGTTCCTAAGGTAGACATTCTATGTAGCATGTATAATTTTGTCTTTTATATAATGAATATCCAAAAATCGACAATGAAAGAGCAGCAACTCAAGCTGGTTGTGTTCTCTTTAGTCCTCAAAATACTGCAAAGTTGGTATTGAGGTTTTATAAGGACAAAGAGAAGTCTGAGATTGATTGTTTTACCATTTCCTTGAATGAAGTTAAAATATATTTTCTAAATAAAATACATATTGAGAATGGAAGAATGACTTTGAAACAATCACACCTTTCTGAAAACATAAACAGAACTTTGCAATAAAATGCACATGTCCTAAGCTTAAGTCCTGAGTGAAGCTTCGTCCTTCCAGGTGAATACGAACCTTTGGATTCTGGATAATCAAATGTATGCTTATACAAAAAGGGAGATGGCTTCATTCCATCAGAATTCCATGTGCATTTGAGCATTCAGCTACAAGGACACAGCACCAAGAAAAGACACCTTGGAGCCCTGGATTCTCATGTTGATTTTATGATCACTTGGATCAGGAAAAAACTATCCAGATCTGAGAGAGAAATCTGTAAAGGAAACATGGAACTTTTTCTGCCAATACAGTGTTGGTAACTAAAGTTTCTTTGGTGAATGGCAGCCTGACCAAAATAAGCCAGAAAGCCCTTCCAACAGGAAATGGATATTAATAGTATTGTATCATAGATGGGTGCAATGAAATTTAAGGAAAATAAATAGCTCTTCCACACATACAATGGTTGAGGAACTGGAAACTATACTAGGTGTGTTTTATTTTAAAGCCACACCCTGGCTGACACTTTATGTGCAGCCCTGAGTTGATGCCTGATGGTACACAAGATCTACCCAGGTAGGTCTGTCAAGTCATTAAGTCTCCAGAACTTTCTACAAATAAATAGCTTTTGTTCAATCCATACAGTGGATTGAATAGCAAGCTTAAGTACAAGCATACCCTGGTGTTTTCTTATTTAATGTTGTGCACTTTGATAACAGATGCAGGCCTCTACTGTTTGGGGGGTATACAGGAGGGAGTACCATTTATCTAATTGCTGAAATTAATTCTAGATTTATTTGATCAGAGATCACTTGAAAAGTTCTGAAGAGCATCTTAGAAAATCAGCCTACTAAAAACATATAGGGTGTCATATTTTTCTATCCATAATGGACAATCTATATACCATTGTTTGAGAAAATAAGCAATGATGGTGTA
Organism: Eospalax fontanierii; assembly: GCA_035773235.1. Taxonomy (NCBI): domain Eukaryota; kingdom Metazoa; phylum Chordata; class Mammalia; order Rodentia; family Spalacidae; genus Eospalax; species Eospalax fontanierii. The sequence continues at coordinate 30,835,127 of CM069532.1, read as the reverse complement.
CTCTTCTGACATAATTTTGAATAAATATATAAGCAAATAATTCTACATTATTAGGTCCTAAAACGTTAGTCTATCCATTGTAACCCCATTAAACTAGAGAAATCATTTTATTTCTGAATCTTTCTATTCTCAAGATATGCACAGAAATTTAGCTTCTCCATATGCTTCCAAGAATCTTCCTTTCTTTTTTAGCCATAGCCCTTGAAAAGAATTTGTCTGCAATCAAATATGTAGCAGCTGTCTGGATTTGCTCTTTCCGTAGAGCTGTTACACACAGAAGAGCTTGTAAACATGAATGTTTGCAGAGGTTTGTTTGTGTATTATTGTCATTATAGTATGTCTTTGTGGATTATAAGATTTTTGTACTACTATTCAAGGAAATGGGTTAAAACAGCCCCACCAACACACAAATAATGAAAATTCAAATGTTTTAATTAATCAAATATTTGCATGTCAGTCAATGGAAGTCATTACATAAAGTATGAGGTATGCTAAAACTTAACATTATTAAAAGGGAGCAAGAACCATGCTGATTAATAATTTATTAGCATTTTTCCCCTTTCCTTTAAAATAAGCTATTGCCTGCATTATTTGAAAGTAGATAATAGACTACTATTTATCATTTTTTCAGGCACTAGAAATCACCCTATATTTTAAAGCCTTGTTTTAATTATATAGCCTGATATTTTGATAACCAGTATTATAACATCAAGAGGTTCAGAAGACACTGTGGGAGAGATATTTTGACATATTTAGTCTACATTTCTTGATTTCATAGTAAGTTTGTAATGAGGAATTCCCATTTACTCCAGAGCTCAGCATTTAGATAATTGAATAATAAACCACAATCAATGAGGACCTTTAAAGATTGTCACTGTGTGTTTCAGATTGAGCACACACACACACACACACACATACACATACGTATATGTGCACGCACACACATACAGACACACTTGCAACCATTTTTGGCTCAATCCCATTTGGTATTCAGAATGTAAATGAGATTTGTTATCAGGCAGGAAACCTGAAACTGATTTAACCTAGATATTAATCTCCATATTAGAGACGTATTTACATTTCTTGCATAGTACAGCAGGTTAGCACAAAAGGCAGATCTGTATTTAATTTGTTAAAACTGGCTAAGCCCATTTGATGTAAAGTGCATATTTCTCATTTTAACTATTTTGTTTATTGCATAGATTCTTTTATTTTCTTATGGTTGTACTAAGGCTTGCTGGACAGAAAATATGTTGCAGATAGAAGCCAAACCACAGTAAAATGACTCTGCCTAACCCTAAGAGTTCCAGCCATTTCCTTTTATATTTCATAATAAGATATGACAACTCAATTTAAAGAAAATACGCAATAGTTGCTGACTATAGTAAAAAGTTTATATTAAAATAATGTGTTGCTGTGGGGAGGTGGATAATTGCGCATACAGTAGGTAATTTCTGGCAGGATTCCTGAAATAAGCAAAAGTAGTATCTGTTAACTAAGAGTAAATGCAGATAATGTTACCCTAGTCAGTAATGAGGATTTTACAGATGCCATTTAAATGCTGATGGAAGAGAAAATTAGGAAGAAGCCTACATTTAGTCATTCAAATGGAGCTGACCCAAAGACCTTCCAGGAAGACCTGACCTTTGTTTGGAACTACTTCCCACAGGGAAGTGACTCCAGAAAGGTTTTCCTATAACATTTAATGAAGACTGAGCAAACTTGAGACCCCCAAAGAAAATCTAACTGAAATTTCTAGTGTAAAGCAATAAATTGGGAGCCTTAGAAAATTTCCTTTATTTTCAAATACAACTTTTCCTATTTTCTCTCCCCTAGTCACTTACTGAATTCTAGGACATAGACATCCAATACTTCGATACTGTTACTGAGGAAATCACTTGTCAAAGTTCCCAAGGACATTGATCTTAGACAGTTCCACATGATTATCAAGGGCTGGGAGATGGCTCTGGGGGAAGAGCACTGGCGAACTGCAGAGGACCGGCGTTTGTGTACCAATCACCCACATAGTGACTAACAATCATCCTAACTCCAGTTCCAGGGCATCCAATTCCCTTTTCTGACCTCCTTGGGCACTGCATGACATAGGTGCACTTAAATATACTCATACACATAAATAAATAAATAAATAAATAAACAATTAATTAACAAAGAAAATGTATACAATTAACATGGGCAAAATAATCTTGAGCTACTCTGTTCACTGGCAAGTTAGGGTCAAATATAAGAGAGCAGCTATTGTTTGCCTCTAAGAGCATCTCAAAGTGATAGTATGTGTGTATTGAATACTGGCTTACAAATAAAAGTCTAAAAGTCAAATTTATCTTCCAAACTGAAGATCAGACAGTATCAAGATCTTCTGCCACTCCTCTTTGCTCTGTTTCTGCAGGTGGTCATAGAACACTGGTCAGTCTCCATGTACACCCACAGTGGGTCTGAGGAATAATTACAGGAATTTAGATGTAATAAATATGGATCACCACTCCTTGCAAAAGCAAAGAACTATGAAGATTTGGGGTTTATCATTCCTTATTGTGTTCTATGTAATTTTTCCCACAATGCTTTTCAGTGACTGGGCCCAATGAGGAGGTTTTAGCAAGCATAAGTAGGATGGATTAAAGTGGGGGAGAATAGAGTTAAGGAAGCAATTAGCAAGGTATTTCAGAATACATTGGGGTGGAAGTCTCCATTATCGTTTATCAGTGTTCCTTTACTTGGGACCTGGAGACAAGCCCCTAATCAAGCATTATTGTAAATGATAGACACTTGAATCTTTATAATCATAATCTTCTCTACAGGCTTGGAAACTGCTTATTCCATTCCCACTAAATCCCTTTTATCCACTTGATCAAGTGTCCTGTCAACCCTTGCTCTGTTTCCTCAGGTTTTCTGGGATGAGTATTGACTGTCTTCTCTGTTGCTTGTCTATGCTTATCCCTGATTACAAAGTCAGAGGTTTTCTATGTAGTTAATTACTGATGTCCTTCTTTCCTTCCTTGCTTTCTTCCCTCTTTTCTTTCTTCCTTTTTTTTGTTCTCTCTCTCTTTCTTTCTTTCATCTTTCAAGAAGACCACGGGGAAATTGTGCGCTAGGTTAAATTTCTTCTCCCATCCACAGAACCTCATGTTGTGTGCGTTTGTTCATTTTGACCCATTCCACAAATGTGTTTAAAAATGTTATTCTTTACTATGTACAAAAGATTTTAATGAAAGAGACAAATACTTCAGGCTTCATAGAACTTATATAATGCAATTATATGAAAAATAATATCTTCAATTATAAAAATAAAAGCATTTTGAATAAGAATCCAAATGTCTTCATCACTGAGTCCCCAGCACTTCATATTACCTGGATTATTGGAAGCACAATGCGTGTTTATTTATTTTTAAATAATACTTGACCCTTAATAGAAACATGCTTTATATATTGCAGAGAAAAGTCAAGATGAATAACATTAACATTTAAAAATCTATAAAATGTAACATAATGGGAAGATTAAGCTAAAACATTGGAATGTGTAGAACCTTATATGACTAAATTGTTACTTAGATAATTTCCTAGAAAAATGATTAGATTTGCTTCACATCTTTCTTTCTTAAACAGGCATGTAGAAATTGTTTAAACAGTTTATAAAACCCATTACACTTGCATGTATGCAGTGAAACACACAGGGTATGTTCATTACCTTGACACCAAAGAACTCATCTTAGAATTCTGGAACAAAATATGTGACTTAAGATGAAGAGATTGTTTTTCACCTTGTCGAATGCACACACACACACACAACTTACTCATAAAAATTTCCAAAATGCTTTGAATAAAATGAAAGAATAATAGATGAAGTCACTTTGTTTCTTAATAGGATATGATTAGATATTTGAAAATGCCTGATTTCTGTTAACAAGAGATGGGAAAGAATATTCTGATTCTTCCTGTAGATAAGAATCCTGTAGATTCTTCCTGCTTTCACCTTTTCATTTTTTTTTAATTTCCAGATTTATTTTCAATGAAAATTAGTTTATTTAGAAAGTTTATCTATAGGTGTTATTAAAATTTCTCTTTGGGAGAGGCAGACTAACTTAACCTGCCTCTCTCTCCCTGCTTGCGACCCAAAGGCTCCCCCTCCCCCAGGCCTCGCAACAAACACACGAAGTTCTCCAGTCACAGTCCAACCGGTTCTAGCTAGTTTACTTGGGCTTACTAACAGAGCATTGGGTGAGGGGTTACTTACAGAACACAGGCGCCCACCCTCCCCTCCGCAAGTTCCATTAGTAAGTCCACGTGGCTGGGATCTTGCAACTTCCCGATGAACAGATCCTAATGGCCCATGGGGGAGGGGAGAAAAAGGGCCGGCCTCCTGGCGCCCCCAGTTTAAATACCTTTAGCCCCTCCCCTTCTCACATCCAAGGCCAAAAGACCGGGTGGGTGGGGCATAGGATTTTCCCAGCTCCTCATCTTCTGCTCAAGATGGTCTTGGGTGATACCACTGAGAGGGGTGTTTGTCCACCTTTTCCCTCTGAGAAGCAATTCACTCTACAATAGGGACATATATTCTGCCCATTCACCACCCCATCTCCTCATAAAACAGTTGATTAAATCACAGGAAAAATTCCAGGATGACTTTTTTCTTACTTTTATAGAATTATTTATTTCTTTATTTTTGATGTGTTTGTGTCCCTGCAAGTGTTTTTATGCACCACATTCTTGCAGGTAACCTCAGAGGCAAGAATAGGACATGAGATTCCCTGGAACTGGAGTTACAGGCAGTTGTGAGTCCCTGGAAGAGGGTGCATGGCACTGAGCCCCAGCTTGCCACAAGAATGTTATATGTTCTTTACCACTTGAGAACCCAATTTTTACTACTCCCATATTATAAATCAGTCCTCAAAACTGTAGTGATGAAAGAAAATAAGTATAGTTACCTGTTAGTTGAGATTGCAAATGATACTGCCTGAAACACTTTTAAACTTTATAATCTAAATGCTACTTTCAAACTCAGATGGTGTACCTGATGGGAAGTTAGCAACCCCATGATGGGATTGTTTGCACTCCCCAGGTCTGTATTCAATGATTGACAGGCTTAATTACTTGAAATGGTATTTTCTTATTTTAATTTTATTGTTACTTATTTTTGCTTTTGACACTTTCATGTATATAATATATGTTGATCAAATCCATCCTCTATTAACCTCTAATTTTCTCCTCCCATTCCTACCGCTCCACCTCCTCCTTCTAACTGGTCCCTCTTCTACTTTCATGTGCTTTATCTTTTTGGTAACAAATTCAGCTAAATTAGGGTTGTTTATATGAGTATGTATGAGACATTATTTACAGGAACACAAGCAACTTACCAAAAGCTACATCACTGAAGAAAATGTCTCCATTTCCATTTGTATTCTTAACATAAGGGAAGGGTGAGACCTCATGACTCCCTCCCTCAGTAGCCCTTAACTGCCTAAAAATCTTCAGGGAAGAATGGAGCCTTGTGAGTCTCTCCCACTAATGATGAAATGCTGATGGGCCCAATCGTGTGAGTCTGAATACACTGGGCTTGTCACATTCTACATCACTCCTTTCTTTCCTCTGGCTCTTACATTCTTTCTGACCTTTTTTTTTTCACACTGTTCCCTGAGCCTTGGAGGGGTGATGAAGATGTCCCATTTAGAACTTAATATGCAAAAGTCCTTTATTCATGACACTATCCTCAATTACAAAAAGAAGCTTCTCAGGCAAAGCTAAGCATTACTGATCTGCGGACTAAATATAAATATTTAGAAGACAGTGCCACACGTACAACATGTTCATTCAGCAGAATAACAGTAGTAGCTTCACCACCATGGCCTGTGACCTCCCCAGCCAAGAGCATTGGATGAGGTTTACAGTACCAAGCATGAACTCTTTTCTGTGAAGAGGACCTCAGATCCCATCACAGAATGGAACTAACGTCACTACTGTTCTCATTTTGCCTGGCAGGTTGTTAGTGTAACACAGGGGTCCACAGCTGAGGAGGGCGATGACTTTCTTCTGCATCTTGCATATATTATCTTCCAGCAAAATGAGAGCTAGCCTACAGGGAGGAAGCTTCTAAGTCAGCTCTAGCTTAATTTATCTATGTTCTGAAACCAAGTGGCACTTTTAAACATATATTACAGAGCCTGTAGCATTAAACAAAGCAGGATTTCCAGCCCTTTATGCCACTCTTGGGAGTACTTGGCAATATATGTAGATGGTTTTTGGTGACAGAACGGGTAAGTATTATTCCAGGACTGGACTTCCAGGATTAGGCCATTTCACAGTCCTGAACTTTGATAGTCTTTCACAACAATGCTCTGTCCTCCAATAATGGTTAAGAGCAGTTTTATATGTCTAAAAACTTGTGAAGTCTAAATAATCAGCTTCGTCTTCATATTTTATCAAGAGGTCCGCCCTTTACACAATCAGAAAAATTAGTTACTTCAGGAATGATTAAAAAGAGAAATGGGGGAGGGGGAGTCATGGGGGAGGTGGAGAAATTACTCATTGGTTAAAAGCACTGACTGCTTCTTGCAGAGGACCCGGGTTCAATTCCCAGCACCCCACAGGGCAGCTAACAATCATCCATAACTCTAGTTATAGGGAAATCTGATGCCTTTTTCTGACCTCCATGCAATGGAAATTGCATGACAGGACTGTAGTTACATACATGCAGGAACTACACTCATGCACACAAAATAAATAAATAAATAGATGGAGTTTTTTAACTTAAAAGAAATCTTTTTTATGAAGTTTTTAGAAGTTGGTTTAATGACTATATTAGAAGGAAAATCTTTTAAGGAATTGAGAGCTTTTCCTAATGATTGTCAAAGAAGAGTTACACTTGGTCAGATCATATCAACTTATATGGAGAAGGAAATAGGAACAGAGCTGAGGAAACATCCAGAAATGAGTGACTGATTCTGTAGCACACCAAGAAGGCTCCAGCCGTCCAAACAATAAAAGCCATGGATGAGAGGGAGACCATCATAGAGCTCAGAAAATAAAGATGACTTCTGCTTAGTTCTGCAGTCCTGATGATTGCCTTCTAATTCCTTGAGTAGAAGCTCCATGCTCTGTGTACTGCTTGGCCAGCAGATGCCCCAATGGTTCTGCAAGACTGTATAATGTGAGAGACGGGAGGATGAACACCTAGTTGTAGCACATAGAAACTATGTATCATTAAACTTTCCTTAAAAAAAAAAAAAGTGTTTGACTGGTTTCAAACTTCATTGTGAAAAGTAAAAAAAAAATGATTTCTAGAATTTTGTGTCAGATTTCTTCTGATGCCCCAAGAGTTTTAGAAGTTGTTTCAAAGCAAGAAAACCAACTTGGAAGATAATGATGCATATAGACTGTTTAATGAGAGATTAGCTGAGAGCCTAATTGAATTGAGCGTAAAGGAAAATTACTGCCCAACTCAAGGCTGGGCAGAGTTTCTCAGCAAAGGCAAATGGAGTGTGGTAATGACAGAAGGAGGTGGCAGATATGAAGATATGAAGACAAAGCTGTCAATTCCAGCCTCCATCGTAAACCAAACACAATTGTGTTTCCTCAATGTCATACTCATTCCTTCAGATGCAGCCCTAAGTGGAATGAAGAGGACAGAACTTATGATTTAAATATAACATGGAAATGACCAGTAGATCTGCAAGAGAGTGGATTTAATCGCAAAATGTCATACTACCATTGATGGTATCAGGGGAATAAGACTTGAGAAAGAGAATAGGTGGTTATGGAAACAAATATAATCACTTAAATTGTGTACTTAACCATGTGGAGTCTTCTTTCCTTAAAGTGGCTGTAAATCCAGTATACGTTAAAATGAGAACATTTTTCTGAAAATTCAGTGTTTTCATTTGAAAATCCAGAGCAGTGGGCTAGACAGAAACCAATACAAATCCAAACAAGTATGATTTGGAGTTGGAGAGAAAGGACTTGCAGAAGATTAAAGTAAATGATTATAAACAAGACAGGAATCAAAGAAGAAGAAAAATGATGTGACTAGGGAAAAAGATAATGTATAGTATATTTACAAGGGAGACAGAACATGACATGGAGACCTACTAGATACAAAATTATAGATCTTGAAAGTCCTCTGATACTGTTCATCAGAATACAGCTAGCAGAGCAGCAATCATCAGCACATCTGCAACAGCAGGAAGTTTCGTAGAAATGTGGTGTCTGGGCCCACCCCAGAACAATGGAATCAGATTTTCATTTGACAAGAACACTGGATAATTTTATGCACATGCACATTACAGTTAAAACAGTAAGCTCTAATTAATGGAAGAATGAATAAGAAAATATAAGATCTATGGGAGCAGTTCGTTTTATGTAACTTATTCATTGTTCTAACCCAGTTATCTATAAAAGTACCTGACACTTTGGTGAGTGCATAATATACTCATTATTAATAAGCAAATTAAAGTGTCACATCAGCACAGCTGTTTTTGAAACAAAATTAATGTCAGATCTTTAAGATCTTCCTTAGTTATATCAAATTGATCAATAATTTGACTCTCTCAGTTTTCCTCTACATAATACTGAAAAGGAATTCATATCTCTGTATTTTTTAAGTAACTTTGGTTCTGGAGCATTTTTATTTCACACAGAATTGGCGCATCTCATATTCCCTTCCATGCCCCTTGTTCCGTAAGTGAAGGAATCATTCTTTCATATTTTGTTTAGGGTACATTATTTCTAAAATCTATGAACTTCGCTTAATTTCTGGAGGAAAATGCAATGCATGCAAGCACTTTCTGTAAATACTTTTAAGTACATGGGAAAATGCACTTTTAAATAAAATCATTACTGTAAGTGTGTGTATGATGTGTGTTTTTTGAGTGTGAGTACAAATAAGCCAAGGTCTTCTCCCAGAGGTCAGAGGACAACTTGGGGGATTTATTAGATCAAACTCAAGTGGTGGCCAACATCCTTAGCCACTGAGCCATCTCACTGGACAGAAAATAAAATTTTAAACTACTAACTGTACATGTTAAATGGAGTAAAATGAATTATGTAAAATGGAATTTACATGTAAAATAATGAAAATAAATATACCAAGTTCATGTAAGGTCAAATCCAAAGTTTGATCTATTCAACCAGTGAAAATGCAATGTTATTTTTACATTCAAACAGCTAATTATCTGTGTAGACAACAAGAAAGAATTAGCAAAGATTTCAGTTTCCCATGGTCCTTTACTTACACATCAGAAAGGACAAGCTGAAACGAGGGGGTCAGGTTACAGTAACGTGAGTACTGAAATTCCCTGTTGCTGAGCAACCAGTTTCATACTGTAGCTCAGTAGTTTTATCACCTGCAGCTACATAGGTGGTAGAAGAACAAACAGGCTAGGTTTCAGGACAGCCATGTGGAATGAAACTGGCCCTGACAGCATCAGGCTGAGACAGAATGGTTGAGGAGAGGCACCTCCCTCCTGTTCTGTGAACATCAGGAGATGCATCAGTTACTTTCCTGTTGCTGTGATAAAATGCCTTGACAAAAGCAACTTAGAGAACACAGTGTTTATTTTGGCGTATGATTCACAAACAGCGCCACCAACTGGGGACCAAGTACTGAAATATATGAGACTATAGGGAACATTTCTCATTCAAATGACCACATTCCACCCCTGCTCCCCGTAGGCTCATGACCATCTCATAATGTAAAATGCATTTAATCTAATTTCACAAGTCCCCATGGTCTTTAACTCTCTTAATGTTGAAAAGTCCAAAGTCTCTTTTGGAACTCAAACGATCTCTTAACTGTTACCCCCCATAAAATAAAAATTTACAAAATAACAAACTATAATGACACAGAAGACACATTCCTATTCCAAAAGAGAGAGATGAGGTAAAAGTGAGGAAAATCCTGACCAAAACAAGACTGAAATCCAGAATATTTAGTATTTGGGGTTTTAGTTTCAAAGGGCTTAAATAAATAACTCTGCCCCTCCAGATTTGCTGTCTGAAACATATATCTCTTTGGGGCCAGTTCCATTCCCTGCTTGCATCACTCTTTGGCACATATTTTACACAACCTCCATCATCTTGGGTTCTCCATCACTCCCAAGGCATCACCTTCACAGTTTCATAAAATCACCTTTCAGGGTCTCTTTATAGGGATTCACATTGTTTGGCCTCAGCAGCTCTGGCTCTCTTGAAATACGAAGACTCCAAGACCTCCCTCAATCTTGAATCTTTCTTGTCTCCAAAACAAGTACTATGTGGACAACACTGCTAAATGTGCCTATCAACTTGAGACAAAGCCTGGCAGTCTTTTACCACAGTTGTAGTAGCTTTTGTATCTTGCAGTGTGGAAAACCTCCCTAACCTGTTTGCTTTCCAGCAGCAGAATACCCCTTAGGTTTCACACATTAGAGCCTTAGCTGGGTGGGTCTTGACTTCAGAGTACCTTGCCTGTTGTTCCAGGCAAGGTTATCTTTGCTTTAGCAGCAGTAAACTCTTCTTACAATTACAACCTCTTACTCAGCATATGACTTTACTGCAATGTGAGGCTTCCTAGTACTGTTGTCCTCTCCAAGATGCACATTTTAATTGCTTTCTGCCCCACTTGTACATTTGCACTTATATCTGTATGAGCAATAACCAGAACCGTATCATAGTCTCACTGCCACGCTGTCTTGAAATTTCCCCTGCTGGAGAAATAAGTTCATTACTTTCTAATTCAGCCTCACACAAATTCTCAGGATATGGGCAGAATGCAGCCAAGTTCTTTTGTCAAAGTATCACCTCTAGACCTGTAGCTAACAGAGTCTGTGTTTCCCTCTCTAATTTCCCCAGTCAGGCCTCTACAACCTGCACTTCTTTCAGCATTCTTCTCTTCCAAGACCCCAGTAGAAAGGTTCATTACGTTCTACTTCCAATACTCAATGGCTTTTCCGGCTCAAAGTTCTAAACTCTCCCAAAAAAGCAGTCGAAAGGCATAAGAAACATGTGATGAGGTTTATCATAGCAACACCCCACCTTCTCTGGTACCAAATCCTATATAAATTACCTTTCTTTTGCTGTGATAAAATATCATGTCAAAAGCTCCTTAAGGAAGAAATGGTTTATTTTTGATTATCATTCAGAAGGCTGGAGTGCATCATGGCAATAAAGCTATGGCAACAGTCAGGGAAAGTATGGGAGGATCCAGAAGCTTGGTGATCACATTTTCATCTACATATTGGAAGCTGAGAGAACAGGAAGTGGTATGAGGCTATAAATCCTTAAAGCCTGCCCCCAGTGATATACTTCCTTCAGCAAGGCTCCTTCTCTTAAACTTTCCATTACCTCATAAGGAGTGCCACTAACTGGGAACCAAATGGTCAAATAATTGAGCCTATGGGAACATGTCTCATACTCTAGTAACACTCACTTTAGAATCTGTTAAAGTTCAATTCTTTGTCAATGTTGACTCTACAGATAGGGAAATGATCTACCAGCCCACCATGGTAGAGTCATTGCCTTACAGAATTTAGAGAAAGACTGATGACTGACAACTCTTGGAAAGAATTTATAGACAGCATTAGGAAATAAAGTTTAGTTTGTGACTAACTTCTTCTGCCCTTAAACGTTAAACCTCATCCACTCAGGTATTTTAGGCATCCAGTCATGTTCGTCTGTCATATCTGTCACAGATGAATCATTTGGACACTTGAGACCACTGTCTTCCAGTCTCTCAGTTGCCTACCCATATTCAGCCTTTTTCATGGTATTTTTTTTCCAGGGTTATCACCCATAGTTCTACTGCCTCAAACTGTTGACTTGAGCTAGTTATCATAGTTCCTAGGCAGTTCATCCACAGCTCAGTATTTTCTGAGCACCAGTGTTTAATCCAGCTATTATGTTAGGTACTAGTAAGTGAGGAGAAGGCAGATAAAATCCTTATCTTCATAAAAACAAGCAAAACACAAAACTAAACTAAACTAAAATATAACTTACACTCTTCCTGGTTTATACATTATTTTCAAGAAAGCAGCAGAGCTGAACAAATGGATGCTGTTGTCACAAGAGAGGAAAAGTTACAATGGGAGATATGTGCATACAGAAGCATTCTGACTTTGGAATGGCAACTGTTAATTATATGCTGAATGTGACATTTTAGGATATGAAAGGACTAAAAGTGTTTAATTTTTGTTATTTACTTTTAATTTTTAATTTAATTTTTTTTATTTATGTATATAAGACATGACTATGTCATAGCACTTGAGGGAGTCAGTTTTCTCCTTCAAATATATAAATCCAGGGCTAAACTCAGGAAGTCAGAGATGAGGGGAAGTGCCTTTATCTGCTGAGCCCATCTCTGTCCTTGGAATGACATCTACTAATTCATAATAACTATCATGATTAAAAATATCTAATGATTAAAATTGGTTTTATTTTTATTTTTGTTTTAATAAAAACAAACAAGAAAGCTCAGATCTCCCCTAGGATCTTAAATGTCCATATTTTACTAAGGAAAATAACTGGCTACCTGGATTACTAGACAGGTCAGGCAGAGTTAAACGCCTCTGCCTGTATCTTCTTTCCTCTAAGGCCTTCAGTTGGTCAGTATGTCAGCCTGGAACGGCTACTGCCTCAAACAGTTTTCTTAATTTATTGAGAGGTCACCCATGGAGACCTGGGCAGGTAAAGGCAGGGTTCACCTTTGCTTCCTGCCTTGGTGAGTCATGAAACTGTGCAAGTAGAATTCCCAGCAAGAATGATCCCGGAGGCCAAGGAGTTCTATTAAACTGCAGCAAGAATTGGTCAGCTCTTTGCTCCTGGGAAAATCCTACTGCTGTGACTAATAAGTATTTCAAAAGAAATAAATGAGCATGTCATTCATCGGACGAGTACAGGATGAGTAGTGAGAGAGTTGCTGGCCATCAGGCCTGTAGCCTTACCTCTCCCCTAGTTACTGGATTCTTCCCCTCAATAATGCAAATTGTCCCATGACAGGATTAAATCCTTTTTGAACCACCACCATGGTAAATGTGAAAAGGAGTCACAGTAAACAGTGGGACTAAAGCAGTATCTGTTGTTAAAGAGGAAATAGAGTGTTTGTGCTAATCGCAAGTCAACAGGAAAATTTGTTATAGTTTATTACAGTCTAATTATACAGAATGTAGTTTTAATTCAACACTAAAGGGTTACATATATAGTGGCCAATCTACATACATAACTACATAGGAAGACATTTTATCAGATTCCCTCTAAAATAGGAAAGATGATTTTTTTTTTTTGCCATCATCACTTCCAACCCTTACATCCTTACTTTTATTCCAACATAAAGTAGCTATAAAAGCATATAGGGAGAAAACCCATGTTTTATCTTATATATGCCATGGACTGTTATATCCTAACTGTTCTTCAAAGATGAGCTTCTTGTGAAACTACATGTGATTACTTCCCTATAAAACTTCATTCTCCTTTCGCTGTAATTTCTTAAAAGCATTTGTCTCATAGATCCCATTTATTTGGCATTTCAGGTATCTATAGAGCTAGTTAACTTCTGCTAATGGATGAGAAATTAAGGTTAGATCTGTATATAATTAATGCATCACATTATAAATACTTCAAGCTAGAAATTCAGTATGTATTCATTACTTGAATGGAGAAATGGGCAAAGTTAGAGAATCAACCAACTGTGCCATTTCCCTGGATTTGTCAGTTGTGTTATAAATTAAACCCTGCTTTTACAACAAACGTCCACACGAATGCTTCCTATCTAATGTTCCATCAACATTTTCTTGAAGGGTTAAGATTGCCTAACCCACAAAAACCAGCGAGGAGAGCTTTGCCTCTCACTGGTCAATTGAGGCTCATTCGGTTGTTTTCACACCGCTGCTCCTTTAGGGTTAATCATGTCATACGCCAGTTCTCAGGACCTATAATAAAACTTAGCTCATTTCTTTGTACCAATGACCTATTTGTACTGGGGTTTTTTTACCTTTCGACTTTCAGTTCCTTTAGCTTTGACGTATCTATAGCACTAGACCAGAGATCTTCCTCCAGCCAGCTCTGGCTCTGGGGACTGAAGAAGAGAAAAACTGCAATCCAACATTGTTTCTGCCAATTGAAAGGAATTGAACACACACATCAATTATAAATACTTTGCATTTTTTGTCTTTACTGCCAAATAGAACAATGATTTATAAATATCTACATATTTGTCTCTAATTCACATTCTGTCTACTTTCAAAGAAAGAATATAATAAAAGTTAAAGAATGTTAACACATAAAAAAAATAGTACCATGTTACATGTGTATGCTAATTCAGCTACTCAGAGAGGTCCTTAGAATTTCTTCTGACTTCCAAAGTAAAGTAAAAAAAAAAAAAAAAAACATAGTAGGAAAGTAAAGACAATATCATTTTCCTGTTTATACAAATAGCTGTCCTATTTAAAATGTCAAATAGGGCTATGAATTTCCACAAGAGGTACACTGATGAAGATCGTCACTAATGTGTTTATGAGAGATGAAGAAATACCTCCTTAAGATTTGTCGGGCTGAAGCCTACACATTTTAGACAAAACAGTTATCTTTGACAAATGCTTACCCGATTGAAAACAGTCATAATGAACAAACAGTAAAGGCATTTTTCATGCTCAAATCAGGAATAGAGATGGGGAGTTTATAAGGGACACATCCCTCATCAAACCTGTAATTTGTATTATATTCTTATAGAATAACCACTTACCTGTGACTTTAAAGGGGAAATGAAATTGAAAATAAGATAAAACCAAATTTAAACTCCAGAAGAAACATGATCAAACTTTCACCACTGACAAATAACATTCCTACATAAATCTAAAGGTTCCAAAAACGCAAATATATTGGAGGCTTTTTAAATTTAGATTTTAGACTTCTGCTAATGTCACTGTTCATGTGTTAAGAAAGCTGTCTTACCTAGCCATTGATTAATTAAGTTCCAGTTCTCAAGATGTGTGTTCCTAGGGACTTTGTTTGCAAAAACTGTTGCCAACCACAGAACAGCTTCTTTTAACACCTGTCATTTGTTTTTCAATAACTGAGCATCATGACCATTCTCCCACATAATTTTAGAATTTATCTTGATGATATGAATATAGTTTTGCCCATTGAACGCTAGACAATGTGAGGCAAAAGCAATTGTGAGATTTTGGACCCAAATGATGTTGAACATTTCATTAACAATGATTTCTATTGTTCTTTACTTCCTATTTCAGAATTCAGTAACATCCTTTATTAGCTAAGGAATAAAAGTTCATATTCCTTATATGAATGATATGTACATGATACATCTACATGATATTTAAAACTAAATGAAATTTGTTTAGAAAAATAAAATATCGAGAGGACTCTGATTTATGTCTCTTGAACACAGATTTTTGTCAGCATAGTTAAATTAAAGAAACATTTTAATCATTTACACACACACACACACACATATATATATATATATATATATATATATATATATATATATATTTGCTAACTTGAACAGAGTTCAAAACTTAGGCTTTGAGTAAGAAAACAATGTCCTGAAGAGTCATGTTCAATGAAATCAACAATATAAAAAACAAGAAAAGAAATGAAACCTGAATGGCATTAATCTTTCTAAAAAAACACTCTCTAAAAGCAATCATGAAAAATAAACTAGCGTTCAAATAAGGCCAAAGACCTGTGTTGCCCTTACATTTTGTAAGACCACAGTACCTTTAACAGTATATTCCTTCCTGTTCACATAGCAGCAATAACTATCTCTGGATATTTTAAAGTGTACATTATGTGTTTACATTTTGGAGTGTTTCTCATTTTCCACATAAAATAGTCATCTTGGGCCTAACCCCATAAGCCTTTACTTGTACACTGCTCCCCAGAAGCCCTTAATGAGTTCACTAAGAGCTGTAGAACCCATCTCCACAAGGAGTGCTTCCTGTTTTGTGTGGAGCTCTGAAAGAGGTTAGATATGCAGTAGAATAAGATGTGAGTGAAACAATAAACTGACAGTGGGTCTTCCCAACACCCAAAGCAGCATTTATTCCAATGTTACTCTGCCTCATAAATCTTTCTCATGTATACAGTAGAAAAATAGACATGCCCCAAATACCTCCTGAGTAAGCCAAACAAATGAAAACTTCAACTGAGCTCAAAGCAATTAAACACTTGTGAATTTGAACCAATGAAGAAGAAACATGTACATGATCAACCTTGAACTGGATAGGCTAGTAGCACGACAACTCCGGTCTCTATATCATTTTCAAAATATTTTTAATTTTTATGTGTATAAGTTTATGTAAGTGTACTCATGTTGTGCAATACCTGAGGATGTCAGAAGAGGGTGTCAGATCCCTTAGGCCTGGAGTTACAATGGTTGTTAGCTACTATATGAGTGCTGGGAATTGAACCCAGTTCCTCTGTAAGAGCCACTGATGTTTTTAACCACAGAACTATCTCTTCAGTCCCTCAAATGATCAAACTTTGGGTATATCTTACACATAGTTATTCCTTGTCCATTGTTTTGTTGTTAAAGCTGATTTGACACAGTTGTTCACTTTGTGTTCGGAAATGTTGTAGATATGATCAATACAGTGGAAAATAAGACAAAGTCGTCATCACACTTTTATTCTGGTAACCAAGAGTAATCATGAAACAGTAAAACCATATAACTTCAGTAAGTTCCCATTAAGATGGCATTGATACATAGCAATCAATGAAGATCAGATGAAAGCAAAGGCAGATGAGAATGCAGAGAAATCCAGGAAGAGAAAATTAAAAATGCAACTCAAATAAAACCCATCTATTTGAAGGTGCTAATGAAATCAGAGTGACCTAGGCAAGAGAAGTGCCAGAGCCTGGGGAGAGGGCCCGGAGCCTCGAGAGAGGGCCCGGAGCCTGGGGAGAGGGCTTAGTGGTTGAGGTCACTTGCTGTTGCAGAGAGCCGGGGTTCAGTCCTCAGCACCCTCATGGTGACGCACAACCTGAAACTCCAGTTGCTGGGGATCTAACACCATTTTCTGGCCTCTGCAGGCACCAGGCACACACTTAGCACACATAGATGACTATAAGCACTCACACATAACTTAAATAAATCTTTAAAAACCTAAAAGAAAGGGAAGTGTCAAGTTGATTGCGAGTGGATTTATCAGCTGTATTAAAGAGTATGGAGTTAATTTTAAGTGAGTTGGGAGATAATTGGAGGGTGTTAAGTGGAGTCACGAGACAACTTGATCTTTCTGGTTGCCATATAAAAAAATGACTTCAAGGAAGGAGAGTGAAAATAAAAGTGCCAATTAAAACTTCATTCAGTATAGAATATTAAAAATGAGTCTAGCTTTTTTAAGCTTGAAGGAATTTGATGCAGGGAATTAAGAGCTTACTTCTTTCGGGTGATTGGTAGTGTGAACTACTGCCTGGTTTTGGCAGCACAGGAATGAGAAAGTTAGAATCAAGATGTCATTTGTCATCACTTGCAAGGCCATTACAGTCTTTTCTGCCCAGGAAACTGGAAAATGGCCCCTAGGATTTTGCTACAGTCAAAACTTCAATGTTCTTCACATAGCAACTAAGCAATACACAAAAAGCCCAAGAATCAGAAGAATGCCCTCTGCCTTATTTTTCCTAAATTCTGAGCACACATCTATAAGTGAAGACAAATCTCACCGAAGAAGAGTCCTTGTGACCCCCAACCCCTTCGAAGACATGGTAGAATCAGTTGGTGCATAGTAGAGAGAAGAGGTTGCTGTGACCTAAACTGGGAACAGAGCCCTCCATGAAAACAGAATCTAGGGGAATTTCAAGACAGAACTAAGAGAGTAGGTTGATGAATAGAGGCTGTAAGGGCCAAACTAAGGTCAGGGTTCTGTCTTAGTTCTTGGGTTTCAGGAAGTGGACGAAGGTCAATCGTTTTCTGAGGTGGGCATGGTGGACGCTAACGATACTTCGACAGTGGCCATTTCAGAGTGAGATATCACTCATTATTTATGAGAGTTGAGTGAACCCAGACATCAGAGGAAGTATATTAGGGCTTGATGTGCATATGGATGGCTTTTACCACCACACCAGGATGAATGCACTTTGGAAAATGAGTGTGAAAAATAGAAGAAGCTAAGGGGAAAACCTGCAGAACTCCAGGGCCAAGAGAGCAGTGAGAGAAGTGCACTAAGCATAGGAAATGGAGTGGGAGCAGAGAGAGAATGGCAACAGTGTTCAGGAAATCAAGCACTCTGTCAGGAAGGATGGAACAGTCTTCTGTGCTAATGGCAGAACAGGGAATGTGCTGAGAAATGGAAAGAGTCCATTCTAGCCACCAGTTTATCTAGTAGGAAAGGGAAGGGACATGTGTTCGAATACACAGGAGATTAGATTTTATATTAGACAAACTTGTTTGTGATTGTACAACCTGACCAAATGATTTGAGAATATGTCACCAAGGAGTAGAAACACAGTTTACAAAGAAGAAATGGAATGTATGACTGGCTTACTCAGGAAAGTGCTTGCCATGCCACACAAGGACCTCAGAGCAACCCTCATCACCTAAGTAAAAAGCTGGGCATAGCATGTGCACTCACAATCCAAGTGCTGGGAAGGTGTCAACAGGCAGATCCCTGTGGCTCCTTGGCTAGCTGGCCTAGCCAATTAATGAGATCCAGGTCCCCATGAAATGCCTATCTCAATAAACAAGGTGATGCTACCTTAGAAATGACACCTAAGCATTCCTGCACACACACACACACACACACACACACACAGTGACTGGAACAAAGAAACATGTCTATCATAATCTCCAGTTGACTTCTCAGTAAATCTATTTCAAAGGTAACAACATTTTAAAAATAAGGCAAATTACTTAGTGTAACTTAAGAAGGCTGGGAATGTGTTTATTTAGTCACTGACTAAGCGTTTAGCAAAACATTACTAGATTCCAGGCATCAGAGAAGCTTTAAAATTGTATATAAAGATTATGGCTTTATGTGTAGTGTGCTTGCATAGCACAGAGCTCTCGGTTCCTTTCCCTTGCCGTATAAACTGGGATGGTGACACATACCTGAAATCCCAACCTTGGAGAATAAGGGTTCAATACCATTTTTGGCTACACAGGTAATTCTAAGCTAGCATAGTGTACTGACTGAATGGCTTCCGTTGTGAACTTGACACACCTGTGTGGAGGGAACCTTAATTGAGAGATTTCATCCATTTGGTTGGCTTGTGGCCATGTCTGTGGCGCATTTTCTTGATTGTTAAGTGATGTAGGAGGGCCAAGCCCACTGTGGGTTACCCCCTCCCAGGCAGGAGATCAAAGTTGTTTAAGAAAGCAGGCTAGGCACAGGCCAGAGGAGCAAGCCAGTAAGCAGCATTCCTCTATGGTCTGTACTTCAGCTCCTGCCTCCAGGTTCTTGCCCAGCCTTGACTTCCTTTGATGATGGATTGTGAGCTGTAAGCCGAATAAACCCTTTCTTTTCCAAACTGGTTTGGTGACTGTTTTCATCACAGCAATAGAAAGCAACTAAGACAAATAGGATATTTGACATCCTGTCTCAAAAACAAAACAAAACAAAACAAAAAAACAAGAAAACAAACAGCTACCAAAAAGATTATGAAATAACAAACTACTGGTATATTGTAGATAAAATTAAGTCATATAATAGAGATCTATAGTATTTAGAAATCGTTTATTCTATATTGAGGTTATGTTTCCAACCAATCTCCTGATATTAGTATAACACTAAGTAATTTAATAAACTTTCATTTTATCTTCCTAGGGTCTTTAATATAAAATTTTTGTTATCAGCCTATAAAGACAGGATGAAGAATTTTTAAGATATCATCAACAATACATGGCTATCAATTGGTACAGCAAGTGTTAGAACCTCTAACTCCAAAGTCTGTTATCTTTTTTTTTCCTGTCTAATCAGCTACAGCAGTGGCATTATGTACACAGGATATTAGGGGAAGGAGGAGTTACTTGAAATTATATCATAGTCTTTGTATAGTTAATGTTTAATCTCTAGACATTTAACAGCATATTCATCCATTCACCAGTTAGGAAAAAATGGCTGTCATAGAAGAACTTTTAAAAAGAGAGTAGTATACGCAGTCAGATTTATGGAGGAAGGAATCTAGATACTGCTCCTTAAAGGTAGTGCCTTGAAGATTGTTCTACCTTACAGAATTCGACAGGCCTTGGGTTTTACCACATTCTTCCTGGCATCCTGGGAATGTCATTGTCCAGCCCTGTTGCTGATTTACCTCCAGGCAGTCAGTCTCCGTCTTTGCTTTCATTGTCTTCGGTTTTCTTCAGCAAAACTAATTCATTTGCTTGTCAAATATTTGTAAGTCTCAACAAGCACCAGACCAATCATCTAGCTGCTGATGCCATAGCAACAAATAAAACAAGAAACACTTATAAAAGGAGTGTGGATCTTTTGAGAAGAAGCAGCTGGTGTGTGTGTGTGTGTGTGTGTGTGTGTGTGTGTGTGTGTGGTGGTAATTAGCTTAATGGAGAAAAGGGCCCAGGTAAGAGTTGAGGCAATTCATCAGACAATGTATTTTTTCCTTTCTACTAATTTACAGAGTCCCGAGTTACATCCAGAAGTTAGCCATGTGCATGCCCAGGGATACAATGAACATAGCAGCCCGGACAAGTGGGAAAGATGGAGGAATCAAGTTTGAGGAGATAATATGGGGTATGAAAACCAAAGTGGAGATGCCATGTCAACTACATATTGCATGTATGAAACTGGAGTTGAAAAAGTTTGATTATATGTAAAGTTTTGAGATTGTGTTAGGTTTTATATGATATAATAACCCTTTCAGGAATGCTTAGGCTTTCCTCACTCCTGAGCTGAAGACGATATTCAACACCTGCCAGCATCCCATGCAAGTTCCACGTTGCTGCTCAAACTTTTCCCCAATGGATTAGATTCCAACAAGATGCTTATCTTGCTGAGATCACAAATTTTGGTTACTTTTTCTTCTCTTTCATGTTTTTTCTAATTCCACACTTAACCTCTGTTCTTCCTCAAACAAACTACCTGACCTAATAACTAATGCATAGCAACCAAGCCAAAGCAATAGGTAAGGCCAAATGCAGTTGTATTTTTGTGAGTGATGGGGAAATGCATAATCACCTCAAGACAGAAATAAAGACATGCAGGTGGACAGATGTTTGGACACATTTTATCTAAAGAGATTCACGGAGTAGGAAGGAAAGAGAAGGTTGCTGGCAGAGTTTTCTTTGTTTTGATGAACCTTACTGAGGCATCCATTTTGATGAGAGTTCCCTGGTAGCTAGAAAGTAAGAGTTATGAATGGATATGGTGTGTGTGGGATTTCTTTTCTGAAACAGGTCTTCTCTGGAAAACAAAGAATGGAGATATGCTATTCAAAATATGAAGGTAGAAAATCATTTTCTGGATGGTAAGCAAGCAAACACCTGGGTCATCAGATAAACTTAGTAGAGGTTTGTACTTAGGGGTCGTAGACAAAACATGCTTCTGGTGGGGGTGTTCCATATACTTTTCTTTGGCTGAGTTCATCTTTGGGTATAAATATCAATTGAGAACAAATCTGGATTGTTGAAGATTTGAGGTTTTCCGAGGTAAACAGGGAGATAGGGATTGAGGGCACTGTTGTTTAGTGATTATAAATTTAGAGAACGGATCTAGATGAGGAAAAGAAGAAGGGGTAGAATAAATCAGTTATAGAATCCAGTGATAGCAAAGTAATTGGAGTACAAAACTAGCAGAGAGATATCTGAAAAGATAGGATAGAGCAAGAGAGTGGCGTCCAGAAACGAGTCTCTGCCAGGGGACAGCTACAGGAGGCAGATCTCCCTGGGGTCACTCAAGGCTGGGCGCCTCTCCTCTTCTGACATTTGAGGGTTAGGAATTTCTATATTCTTAATGGCACTTGACATCTTCTGTAACTACCACAGTCAAACTCACCTGTTTTTCTATCCATCTTCACTCAAATTTGAACATGTTTCAAATTCTTTTCCTCAACATATCACCAAACACCATCAAATCCTATTAGAACAGAAGACATAAGTGGATATTTCCAGAGAAGTGTTACATTTCTTGACTCCTTCATACCCTGACCATTGCACAGGCTGTTGGAATATAAAGCCATGTTAAATGGCAGTATGCCCACCATGTAATACAGATTCAGTAAATATTTATTGACAGTTGGCTCTTGAATGATTCATGACATAATTATCTGAAGCTGTAAATGGTTAAATTCTCTGACATGTTTGAATGGAACTGATTTTTTCATTCAAAAGAACTGGGATCAAGAGAAAAGGAAGAATGATGTCATTCCATCCTCAAGAGCTGAAGTTGGAGTGAATATCTGTAACTAGTTAGACATTTTTTTTCTTTAGGGTGAAAGAAAATGCAGAGAAGATGACACTATCATCAATATTTTTTTATTTTGTGTATAGAGGATATGATTTTAATACTTATGAAATATCCCCATAGTAAAAGAATCTAGTCATAAAGATAATATTTTAAGTATATAAAGAGGCATAATAAAAATAAAAAGAATTTTAATTTCTTCTTCATTTCTTTTGATTATCCTTCAAAAATATACAGCTTAATGTTCTGGGTCTTTTCTGGCACAGTTTTCTTTATTTTGGTGATAAAGGAGTTGATAGCAATTGTGGGTGTTGCTAATATAAATTTATCTGAAGCAAGTGTTATTTTTCTTACCATAGTGCTCTGGTTAAATTTAGTGATGCAATGTCTTAAGGACAAATGCAAATATTAAGCACTAAATTCTTTTTGAGGGGGTGAAAAGACATTCTAAAAGAAAAAATTAGTAAGACACAAAACAAAATAATCCCTCACAATGTAACCTAGGATTTTCTACCAGTGATATTTGACCAACAAGGTTTTAAGCAGGGATGGAGGCAGCTGTCGCTTACAGGCCACCATGCTGAATCCTTAATGGAAGAAAGAAGTGGTAAATCATTTAAGGTTCAAAATGTTTAAATCTGTCAGACTAGTTTTAAACAACTTTAGAATCTATTAATAACACTGAAAAAGAAAAGAAGATACTATTAACATAAGCCATATGAACAAAGATAAACAAAAAAGAACAAAATAGAAGCAGCAGTCAAAAACACAAATGCTGTTAATTCAAGTATAATCCCTATTTATCTGCTTGACTTTGACGATTCTTTATGAGCACAGATGTCTGTTTCTTCTTTTACACCATTAAAATGCCAAAATTTGGGGACCAGAAATATCGCTTAGTGACTACGAGTGCTTACTGCTCTTGTGAGGGACCTGAGTTCAGCTCCCAGTATCCGTATTACGTGGTTAAGCATTCTACAACTCCACTACCAGGGGATTCAAGCTCTCTGGCCTCTGAGGACACTTGCACACACATGATGCACATAAACTCTCACAGACACACACAAACACACATAAATAAAAATAATAAAACTTTAAAAAATGTTAGCATTTCTAATATTTGCAGGGTAGACACCTATTTCAAAAGGCCATCGTTATAAAATTTTTACATGCTAATGTCTTCTGAGTTCTTATAATTTAACAGGAAATGAACAGATATAGGGAGTTTGTTGATAAATATGAAGTAAAACATTTTATGGACCAGTCTCCAGTTCTCCACAATAAAATGACCTAGTCGATAGCAAGAAACACAGAAGAGGCCAAGGCATCTGGTTTAGTGATAGTAGTCACGACATTTAAGGGAGTTAAATGCCTTTTTTCTCATTTATATAAATCCCAGAACAAATCTCTTTTGCTTTTGCAAAATGCTATTTATATCCATGTCATTCTCCCTCATTAGGCATCCTTGAAAAGATGCTATGTTCATCCTTTTACATCCCTGACAGAACCTAGCACTGTAACTACTTGTAAGTTCTCAATAAATGTTGTTGAAATTGGACTAAATTCAATATTGTCAAAAAAATGTGTGAAATCTAAATAAAGAATGCAAAATGATTCCAGTCATTAAATAATAAGTCTCAGGTGATCTTCAAATAAGTAGGAGAGTAATTCATAACTCAGACTGAAATAAAAACTAAGCTGGAAATAATTATGGGTTATTATTATCAAAGTAATTGGAAAGTTAAGAACAGAGCTGTGGTGGGGAGGGTTTTGGGAAACTTTACTTACAAATTGGAGGCTAATGAGAATGGTTAATAGTGAAATGAAGAAGTAGGACATAGCCCAAACCTGAAGCTCATTGGATCCAGAGCCTCTTTTAAACAGATCCTGAGATATCACTTTGTGGAAGAAGAGCGCTAGAAGAATATCTTGTATTCCAGATAAACATCTTGTCTCTGTTGTTTTGAGGTGCCTTGCCTATACTGATCAGCTACTGGTTTTCTCAGCTGTCCAAGTAGGACACTATTCATTGAAATATTCTTTCACAAATGATACCTAATATCTAATTATAAATTGAATTGCTTTAAGAGAATGTATCTACTATTATCAAAGGTAAGTTCAAGTCTGGGGAGATGGCTCAGCAGGTAACAGGGCTAGCTATGCAAACATGAGAACCCGAGTTCAAATCTGAGGAAGCCACATAAAAAGCAGAGCAATGTCACACACCCACCTGTAACCCTAATGTTATATTGGGTAGTCAGTAGAATATCTGAGGCTTGCTGTCTGCCATTCTAGCTCCAGGTTCAATGTGAGAACTTCTGTCAACAGAATAAGGTAGAGTGGAGCATCCAACATCAACCTTTGGCTTCTGCATCAGTACATGGGTGCACACCTACACAGTTTTGAGCTCATTTACTACAAACGCACACACAGACAAATAAATATACAAACAAGCAAACAAACAAATGGCATAAGTCCATTGCAAATTCTATGCTTATTTTCAAAACAGTAGGATCATAACTTAAAATTCTTACATATACTAAGTCATTGACAGTATTTCAATGATTTGCCACATTTAAATATTATTTCAGAGTACAGCCATCTTTTCTTACTGCAGGGGACTCAACTCTGTAATCTTTGTAGATAGGAAAACCCACATATGCTCAAGTTTTTGTTATAAAATGTTGTAGTAGTGTTTGCATATTACCAATCCTCAGTGTACTTGGCATCAACCCTATATAACTTATAATACTTTAGACAATGCAAACACTGTATAACTATGTATTATACTGAATTATTCAGAGAATAACTTTAAGTCTGTGAGCTCAACAGAGATTAGACTAGTAAGTCAAATTACATAACACGAGTCAGTAAGAGAAACAATATAATCTTCCTATGATATTATCCATCTGTGATTAGTTGGATTTGCACATCAACACTCCTGGATACAGTAAGCCAGCTCTATCCCTAGTGAGGATCATCTGTTATGCAGAAGGCTTGTATTACTCACATGCTGGTCAAATGCTGACTTCACCTAAGGAGGCTGTTAATAAGACAAAGATAACTTCTTCTAACCTAATTGAGAACCCTACTTTAAAAGTGCCTTCCTATATTCTTGAAAGAAGGATGGCAGAGTAGAGATATTTTTGAGATTTTAGTTTCTGGCTTATTAAAGCTTTTATTCAAAGTGGTGAGGGTAGAGGAAGAAGAGTAGAACTGATAAAGAGTTGTGCAATAATGTTTTATATTCATGGATACAGCAAGGGGAGGGTTGTGAGGTGAAGGTTCACAGAGAGCCTTAAGACTGCATAATCACGTGATGGTAGCTATTGAAAAGTATGAGCTTCTAATATCCTTTTAAATGGTTTTTCCAGGAAGCTTCTAAGTGAATACTGTGACTTGAAACTTCTGAGAGTTTCCTGGAAGAATAAACTTGGGTTGATGAGGCCACTGGTAGTAAAGTGACATTGGTGAAGACAGTCTAATGGTGTAGTCCAGGGACAATGATAAAAAGAACACACTATGGTGGTTGGCTCCAGCCTTCACTAGAGTGGTTCAAAGATGAACAGGCTACAGTCTCTGTGGAAAACATCAGACTCCACTAACTTGAAAGAGAATTCCTCACATTTTAAGGTTTGTATTTTATGTACATACCAATTTAGTTTCTAGAGATAAAAAATATATACATCAAATAAAATACCTAATTTAATCAGAAAATTGGTGAATGTGTTATCAGTAAACTTATAGCCAGCATTATTTTATACTTAATTTAAAAAGCCAGGGACAATGTCTAGTGCTACTAGATTTTTTATGACCACTTGACTTTTGTTTGTTTGTTTGTTTGTTTTGAGACCGGCTCCTTCTGTAGCCCCTACTGACCTGGAACTTGCTTGTAGATCATGCTGGCCTTGATCTCATGGGGATTTGTCAGCCTCTGCCTCCTACATTCTGGGATTAAAAGCATGCACCACCATGCCTGGCTTGAAAACTTGATCTTTTTAAATCTATCATATATACACTTAGAATCATTTCATGATTTTCCAGAAACATGATGTGTCAATACATACATATTTAGAAAAAAATATATATAGAAAAGAATGTATAAAGTTATCTATAAATATTTTTAATAATTTAATACAGTTAAATTTATCATTGGGAGCTAGGGATTAATGCTTTATAGTAAATAGATAGGTGATTGATAGCCTGGTAGATAAATAGATATAGAGATTCTTATACATTATTGAAATATGCTTAGCACAAAAACACTGATATTGTTTGATCTCATATATGTGTATTCAAAGCAAGTGTAATTTGTAGTAGGAACAGAATGGTACTTACCAGAAGTTTGGTGGAGGGTGAAAGGCAAAAGAGAAGATGTTGCTGAATGGGTACAGGGTGAAACGCTAAAGAAAATGTGGTGCATACGAAAAATAGAATTTTATTCAGACAAAGAAAAATGCAGTCATGACATTGCAGGAAAGTTGATCTAGGTAGAAATAATTATGCTAAACAAAACAAGACAGACTCAGACAAATAGCGCGTGCCTTCTCTGATATGCAGATCCCCTATTTTAGCTTTTATATGTGGGTGTACATATATAGGGAGCAAGAGGACCCTCGGGCGCTGGTGGAGAAATAAGACAAGAAGTGTGAAAGGGAAACATACTTTGGATGATAAGTTAAAAACTAAGTAGGAAAAGTTGTATAGCAGGATTAAGTTCTAGTTTCCAACTGCATAGCACTGTGGCTATATATAAAATATTGCATATCTCAAAGTAATTAAGAAAGAAATGGTAAATGCTTGTGGTATTGTCTGTACTGCTTATAAGAATTTGGTAATGACATGTATGTGCATCAAACTCTACAGAACATTGCATTAATATGTGTAATTATATTTCTCAATTAAAAATAGCTAAAAAGTAAGAAATTAATTTTAAACAGATGTTCTGAACAAATTTAGAGTGAAAACAGATATTTCAAAATTCTTTGAAGAACAGAAGTGATAAAATTAATAAGTAGTGTAATTGTACGTGAGAATGACAAGAATGACCATATGCTAAAAAGAAAATTACAGATATAATTTTCTCAGAACAGAAAATATAAAGAATATATTGATGTAATGTGTTTATTATGCAAAGAAGCAAGCAGTGAAAAAGATCTGAACTGAGAGGACAAAGTGATTGAACGCTGCCTGAGCATGGAGTTGGCAAGAAGGTGAGTGCATGGGATGGATGTTAAAGGCCATGGCTGTGATAATTAGCAGAAGGTGAAGTATCAGCACTGATCAGAACTGTGATTTGTAAGGGGAAGGCAGATGGAAAGAAAGATGATTTAGGCTATTCTGTAAGTGAAAGAAAATAAAACAACTGAGTTAAATGAGGAAGGTCGAGCAAAGCACAAAGATTTATGATGACGAGAAAGAATTGAAATTGATTTAAGAAAATAGAAAACTGTAGGACTAAAGTGTTGTAGAAGAGCACACACTCTGTGTAGCTTAACATTTTTAAGTTGGTTTTAAAACACAAAACACTCTTTCTTGGGACACACAACCACTCATAGTATGAAAAATAAATATGTGAATTATTTTTCCATTACTGCTTAAATATTTTTTTATAAACTGCAGAATGCCTTGCTTGCTTGCTTTGCTTATGATAATTCTTTCAGAAATTAATCCAAATTTGTGTCTGAGCCTATATTTAAGCAAACAGACACAGCTATTTAACATAGATATTCACTTATATATATGAGCTATGAACTATATTATATGCAATATTATGGATATATTGCATATGAACACATATGTAAATCAAGGAATTAGATCAGAGATGCTTACCTTAGTCACTTCTAGGGACAATGTAAGAATGAGAATGTTTGAGTTTAAACACCTTTATTTTAGCTCTTTATATTTGCCTGAAAAATTTAGATTTCTCCCTACCCAAATAATTTTATATATATTTTATAACAAAAGTTTCAACTTTTGAGTAATCATTGGTTTATTAAGTACCACAAACATAAGTGAAAGAAGTCCTTAATGGCAATCATTAATTTGGGGCAGTCTTGGTAGCTCCTAAGTCCCAGTTAAAACAGTGCTTCTCTAATTTCAATCACAAAGCTTCTTGACTCAAAAAGAAAACTGAAACAAGTTCTCTGACAATAACCAGCAAAAGAAAAGGTTATTTTGAATACCTGGGCAATAACCTTGTTTTTCACTTCTGAGGGTAGCAGGGACTATGCTAGAATGAATTAAGTCTCTCCACTATATCATAAAGGATCTGCATTTTATATTGCGTTCTTACTGACAATTCGTTTTGCCTAAATAGAAGACATCAGCAGGAGACAAGAGTTCTCTGACATGAACAGGATCATAAGTGAGTTCTAATATCTCTTGCAAGCATTCATTCTCTAAAGTTAAAACAGACAGGAAGCAATCATCTATTAATTAAACAATGCTACACCTTGAAGCTACAATGTAGGAACCAAAAATGCAGTCTCAATTCCTGGAATCTCTAACTAAAGCAGCTGGTTTCCGTCATCCTGTATTGAGGGGAGAAAAGTTGATCTGGCTTCTTTAACACATATCAAATCATCCGCCTGGCATGCTGGATTGCTTTTACTTTTAGACAGACAGCATAATACAGCAACATATTAAAGGCTTTTAAAAAATTATATTTGGGGCATTGGAAAGATGGCTCTGCAGTTAAAAGCACTGACTGCTCTTGCAGAGGATCCAGGTTTGGTTCCCAGCACCCATATAACCATCTGTAACTCCAGTTTTAGGCGATCCAGTGCCTTCTTCTGACTTCTGAGGGCACATCATGGGTGCAATTACACACATGTAAGCAATACACTCATACATACAAATTTCAAAAAAATAAATAATAATAATAAGTAAATAAATAATTAAATAAAAGGAAGAGTTTATTTGAGCTTATGGTTCTAGGGGAATTAGAGTCTATCATGGTGGCAAGTGGTGGTTGGAGTAAAGAGAGGAGCACTCACGTCTTCAAGCAAGAACAGGAAGCAAAGCACAACTAGGAATCCTTAGGAACTTTAAGCATGACAGTGACGCACTTCCTCTAGCAAGGCCATGCCTCCTAAAACCTCCCCAAACCGTGACACCAACAGGGGACAAAATGTCCAACTTGGAGCCTATGGAGGACATTTTCATTCAAACCACCGCACATATTGTCTTATTTGAACTCTGACATTTAAAAATCTCTCTCTTTCTGTGAAAGAACATGAAAGCAAAGAGAGAGAGGAAGGAGATCAGTGGGAGGATGGAGAGTTGGAGGAGGGATGGAGGAGGGATGCTAGAGGCCAGCAAGGGGACTGATAAAGTACAATTATATATGATGCCATCATCATAAAACTCATCTTGTACATTAAAATTTTAAATTATTTACAAAAAGGGCTGGAAAGAAGGCTTAGCAGTGAAGAGCACTGCCTGCTCTTGCAGAAGACTGGCGTTCAACTCTCAGAACCCACATAATGGCTAACAACTGTCCATAACTCTAGTTTAGGGGATCTGACACCCTCTTCTGTTTTCTTTAGGCACTGCAGAACACACGTGTACTTACATACATGGAGGCATCACACTGGTAAGTATAAAATAATAAAATAAAATTTAAAAATTGTTTCCAAAAGTCCTAAATAAATGGTATGGTGAAATTTTCCAATGTTGGTGTCATGGAACTTTTTTCTCACTGAATCTTATTAAATCCTTCTGGTAACTTTACATTTGAGAAATTTGCAGCTACTGACTGAATAAAAGGGGATGGGTGGGTAATAATTTATTTCAAGAATATCTATTGCTAATAACAGATGAAGAGGAAACTATTAATTAGGTAAGCAAAGAAAGAGTGCCTCATCCCAACTATCACATGATAGTATTGTCTAGTGATTAAGGAGTCCTTGTGGCATTTCATATACATTTTAAGTCATTTACAAATTTTAATTCTTTCAAGATGTAGACAAACTCAACGTAAGCAATACTAACATCTCCCCTTTAAAACAATGTGCATCATGTCACTCAGATAGTAAATAGGTTTCATGGGTAGCCTAGCTTCAGGCCAGGATTGTAATCCACATTCCACACTGCAAAGGCCATTCTTTCTCCAAGAGATGACTGGTTTTCCATCTCCAGGTGAAACATTCACATCATCAAGCCTATCAACTCTCCAAATCAGCAGCTCCATGCTTTTGAATTCACATTTCCCCCATAGTGATTCACTAGTACACATACAGGGTGTATATTAGCTGCTGATGAAAATCAGTAGTATTCGACTTTTCTGCTGAAGATTGGAACTATGCTCATGTTTATTAGCACCTACATCTCACTGCTCACAAATAGTAATAGAGAAACTTAGAACCTTGCATGGTTCTTGTTCAAAAAACTTTCTGACTGATATTTTAACTTGGCAAATCAAATTAAAAAGGTCTTGGATATAGGATGATACTATGGGTCAAGCCCAGGGTCATCAACTTTTCCTACATTCGGAAAATCTCCATCCAAGACCAAGGAAGATGTTCTTAAGGATGCAGCCCAGCCCCTCACACCAGGAAACATTCCCTCTAGGGGAGAATACTGCAGGCCCTCTCCTCACTCTGTGTGTGCCAACTCTTCCTGCTTCACCTGAACTCTCTACTTACCTGTAACTCCTCATTTGTCTTCTGTAATGATCATTACTTTCTTATTGGAATTGCCCAAAACAAGAAGACTATGTTTTTCAACATCGTTGTATATTACCAGATTCATTATGTATTACTGATATCCTTTAACCAGTTAACAGCACCATTATGTGCTGAAACACCCTTTCATACTGTGTTGAGAAAAACTAATCAACTCCACTGTGTGTTACAAGAAATAAAATGAGGCAAAGCATTTTGTTCTTATAACCATTTACAGCATACTTTTCAAAATTATATGGACATAGTCCTCTACAACTATTCAAGGGCTGTAGAATTCCTGTCAAATGCAAATATTCTTTAAATATGTTAAAAGAAAATAATTTAGGAAGACAGTTTGTGTTCACAACTTAGATTTAAACAAATTTATATCAAATTTATATAAAATTTGCATAAAAACATGTTCCCAAAGAATGTTAGCAAGTCTTGATGACTTCTAGGAGGTTAGAGTTTCGATTTTAATAGATAGGTCAGGGGGCGGACTGTGGAGAAAGCTAAGTGGGTAAAGAGCTTATAGGAAATCAGGCAGTGATTCTCGGGAACCAGGAATGCCTGTATTAGTAGCATGCACTCAGGATCTCAGCCCTGAAAATAGAGACATAAGAAATGGAGCCAGGGAAACCTCGGAAGCTTGCATCTCATCCAGCCTGGGGTATGCAGCAGCAAACAAGACACAGGAGCACAGAAGCACAAGCAGACACGTGGCAAAACACACACACACATACACACACACAGGCACACACGATGCACATGCACACACACAATTTAAAAATTATGTGAAATTTCCACTTCCTAAGTTATTCTAATTGTCTCTTTTTTAGATTTCTTTAAATAAGATTTCAGGACAGGAAAAAGCACTCACGTAAATGTAAAGCTGACCACTATTATTGGCCCTCCTGTTATGGTGCCTCTCCAAGGTATTTAGGAAGCCCCATGAGTCTGCTATCCAAACACTTTGTAGTCTGGCTCAGCGGGCCTTCACCCTTCTGTGCAGGTTGCCCTCTCTCTCCTGTGGCTACACTGTTTTTCGACTGTCATTTTTATTGAAAAATAAAAGCTAAATTGGAGTTTCAGAATACCTTCCATTTAACTCCTTTGATAAAACAGGAAAGATAAAAGCAACCGAGTCACAAGAGAAGTGTTTTTGAAAGCTGCGCCTTGGATATCAGAGATGCAGAAATAAAAGGCTGCTTCAAAAATAGAGCCTACTGGCCTCGCTCTGGCCTCCGCAGCTCTTCTCCTGAACTAGACCTGCTTTTAGCTTTAATTTTTTATTCAAGAAGTTAAATGGGAGACTTGAAATAGTTTGGATCAAATACAACAGCAATTGAAAAGTGGTCAGCAGATCATTCTTTCAAATTCATTATTCTTATACAGAATAATGGGCCAGAAGACTTCATCAGTCAAATTTGCACACAGCTGTTGAAAAAGAGCATACAAGAGCATATTATTTATATTATTTTTCTTTGCACAGAGAACTCTTCACTAATCCTATGAAATGACCAAGGTCTGTCACTGTGGCGCATTTCATACACTCTTTATCCTAAGTGCTGTGAAGAGCCATAAAGAAAAACAAACAAACCTCAGGCATTTTGCATTTGACAATGAATTACTTTGACATGTTATATTTATTAGTAGTTCAAGTTACTATTTTAGATGGTTTAGGATTGTGATCTTCAGTTATACTACTGGCATTTCAAAAAATACTTTTATAAAAAGATAGCCAACAAACTGGGTGATTAAGATCTGTTTATTGAATTATTATTGGTTATTGAATCATAGGCCAACAGATGAAAGATTAGCACCCTCAGGAAAAGACCATAAAGATTGGATAAGCTATGAGCATCAAGACACCATTGTATAAGTTGTGCATATGTTGTTGCATTAGAAGATGGTGCTACAAAGAACCTGGAAGAGAAAGTTGTAAGACTGAGCCAAGGAAAAGGATTTAATTTAAAGTGAAAGGATTCTATTTGGGAGAAAATTTCAGTTTTATTCTTAAATAGATCATTTAGATCCACACAGTAACTATAAGATTTTACTTTATTGTTCCTGAAATTTCAACTAATAACTTAATGAAGGTGACTTTAAAGCATGACTCATTGTTACCCTCTTAATTAACTCAAAAGGTACATTGAGATTGTAATATTCCAATCCAACTTATATCTTGAAATATAATTTATTTTTATTAGAAAAGACCACTGGGTTTCAGTCATTTCATACTATTCTAATGAATCAAAGAGAAACTGATATCAGGATGTTCTAATGACACTGAGTGTATCTCCCAGCACAGGGAGATGCAGGATGATCTGTAAGGGGACAGCTACTCTCCACAAGGGCCAGATTCTAAGGCTTGTGCTAAAAGCACTCTAGTGCCCTTCAATCAGGGCTGCCTCATTATTGTGAGCATAGTATTATTTTAAATTAGCTTTTTATATTGAATTAAATAACACCTAGTCTACAAAGTACCTCTTATTTTCCATCCCGGCATTTTGTATGACTACCTTCAAAATAAGTTTCATAGAATGGACAAAGAATAAACAGAACACAATTACTGCTGCTTCATAGAGAAACAGAACAGGAAGGAACGTGAGGG
This sequence comes from Eospalax fontanierii, assembly GCA_035773235.1. NCBI lineage: Eukaryota > Metazoa > Chordata > Mammalia > Rodentia > Spalacidae > Eospalax > Eospalax fontanierii. The sequence continues at coordinate 30,801,492 of CM069532.1, read as the reverse complement.
AAGTTTGGCAGCCTGTTTTGATCCTACGATACAATTTCATTTTTCACAAACACCATTATACTTAAGAAAGGCATAATTTTCCTGAGGTTTCAACAAAAGGAAAAGGAGGCCATTTCAACAATGCTAAAATGCAAATCACTTTACTATTGTCTTAGGGTCTTCAATAGGGATAACTGATCTGACCCAAATTGTGAGCCAAATCATTTCACTATTTAGGGATCCACTTTCTTGCTTTAATTTTCTTGGCATGGGCCCTGGACAGAGACAAAAGCATAATTCTGAAGTGCTGAATACCATATTGTCTTCCAAGTATCCATAGAAGAGTTTCCTTTGTAACAACATTGCTTTTGAAAATGCAAAGGTGATAAGACTAAATCATGGCAACTCTAGTCTGGAGTGGTTTAATTTCATTTAAATTACCAAAATGTAGAGTCATTCTGTATGCACATACATATTAATAGAGAACATTTGGGTCGATATATGATTCAGGTACATGTTTTCCAGATTCACAGAATTAATTTATTTGTGACATAAGTTGTTCTGTAGTTTAAAGCATTCTAACTTGGTTAAGAAGATGAGATTCTTGGATCATTGTCACTTATCTTTAAAGAATTCCATATATATTAATTATTTTTCTGCCTACAGTAAATATGTATTACATGTCCAAAACTTATCTTACTAATTGAATAGGGGAGCATATATTTAACTACATATATATATGTATATATATATATATGATATATAAGTGTGTGTACATATATTGTTGCTGTTTTGAAAACCTTTCCTCATTAAAAAGGAACAAAGAAAATGTGTATGCGCTAACTGTAGTTTGTTCATGGAGATTCTATTTGTTTTTCTCTGACTGCTCAGTGTTTAGTGAGAATGAATTTTTTTCAGCAGTGAATATAATTACATGTTAAAATTAGGGAGTTCTGACCTTAAGCATATGTTCATAATCAATGCTGCTAGGCATGATCACTGACTAAAATTTATCTGACTAGAACTATTCGGCCAATTTACTGGTGATAAAATAAGAAAAACAAATGCTCAATTTCTTTCTTGTTAAATTTTTATAATTTATTTAATTCAATCTCTGATAGCTTCAAATTTTTCAAATCTTCTAAAGAATAGCATGCCTTAATGGCAATATTTATTATTTGAATTTTTAAGTCAGTATTTTAATTGAGATAATATTAGACTTTCATGTATGATGCAATGATGAGAGATTCTGCGTATGCTTAGATACGTTCTGATGATTCCGTCTCACAAAGCAACAGTGCAGACAAAGCTTCCATCATCTCTAACATCACCCGTACTGCTTCCTTAGAAGCATTTTTCTTCCCCCATCTCACTCCCACCTCTCCCTTAGTTTTTGGTTCTGCATTCTGCAATTTTATCATTTCAATAATCTTATATGAAGGAAATCACATGATATATAAGCTTTGGTACACTCTTTTTCATTCATAGTTCTCCTGGTGTTTACAACTATCAGCACTTGTTTTTTCTGTTGTTATGTACAATTTGTGATGTATAGTCTGTAGATGTTTTAGTATTTACTTCTTGAACAGCCCCTTTGTGAAGAACTCACAGGGTGTTTCCTTTTTTTCAGTTGTGAATAAAACTGCTATAATATTTGTTTTTGAGTTTTTATGTATAAACGCACTTTTCTGTCTTTGGAGGAAAATTTCTAGAAAACGGTTGCCATAATAATCATATATAAAGTTCTGATTTTTGTTGTTGTTAAAAAGTGTTCTTATACCTTTCTTTTGCTGTGATAAACCACTCTGACCAAAAGCAACCTCGGGAGAAAGGATTTATTTCAGCTCCCAGGACCATCATCCAGGGAAGCCAGGACAGGAGCTCAAGCACAAACTAGAAAATAAGAACTGAGCCAGAGCCCAAGGATGAATGCTGCACACTGGCTAGCTACTGTGCATCAGTTTCCTCCGAGATAAAATCCTTCTATCTTGGGGGAATGCTGAACAACTGTTTCTTCTAAAGGATGATAAACAAATGGAGGTTTTGAAGGGAGTTGAAACATTCCATCCCGCAGGAAAGCTCCTTAAGCTCAGGAAGTAAACAATAACTTCTGAAAGTCCCCCAAATTGTCCGGATTCACTAGGCTGCTCCCTCCCCAAGCCTGTACAAGCCCTAAGGATCACTGAGAGACTCTCTCAGACCAGCTGAGGTATCTGAAAAGGACACTCTCCAATCTGTTGGTCCACAAGGGAGTTGCGCAGAGTGCTCCAGGATTCCTGGTCTCGTGGCCTGTGGTCCATGCTGCCTGGACTTTGGTGATGCTTCAGTAGTCGAGTCGCGTCTGCTCCTGTAAGTCATCCCTCACCCATACTCCTGTAGTAACCCTAAAAGCTCATGGGTGCACTAAGTTGGATTTTGGTGGTATCCTTACGTTGGTTGCCTCTTTGAAGTGACGTAATGTCACACAGCGCTTGTTTCCGTTTTGTTCAGGTACATCTTTCATATAGCCCAGGCCCACTTGCCCAGAATGCTTTGGACCCTCCTACATCAATTAGCAATTAAGAAAATGCCTCACAGACATGCCCACAAGCCAGTCTGGTGGAAGCATTTCTTCTATTGAGATTCCCAATTTCCAGGTGACTCTAGTTTGTGTCAAGTTGACAAACGCATTAATAAGCACACGGGGAAACTGCAAAACTTTTCCAACTTTTCATTCTCATCATTATTATAGGAATGCATGCTTCTGCAGCATGCTTACCAGTACTTAGTGTTATATTTCTTACTTTTTGTCAGTTTAATCTTTGGATCCTGATATCTTGGTGCAGGTTACTTTCATTATTCTATAGGCTAACAAAGGGAAACATCTATTCACATGTTTTATTTTAATCTTTTTTGAGAGATCTTTCCTTCATTTTGCGTATGTCATTCAAAACATAAATACGTGAGGGGAATGCATTTATTTATTGTATTATTTGTTCATTTACTCTTCAGTTATGAGAATATTAAAATAAAAAATATAAATGTGTATATATGTATATGCTGAACTTTACCAACTTGAAGAATATCCCCTTCTGCTCCTATTTTTTGACATTTACAGTATTTGGGATACTGAGTAATCTATAAATTTCTGTATAGATTGATATAATTATGTCATTTTCTTCCTCTCCAGCTCACTAATATAATGAACTTCACTGATTTATTGTGAACCATCCATACATTCCTTTAATAAATCTCAGTTGTCTATATTAATTATTCCTTTATTAATAATGTTAAATTCTGTTTAATATTGTACTCAATTTAGCATCTGTACTTGTAAGTATTATTAATAGTTTTCTTGTTTATGTCATCAGCTTTTGTATCAGAGTAATAGGAACTTCAAAAGCTGACCCTGAAAATGTCTCCAGCTTCAGGTGGAGTTCATATATGATAAGAAATAATTCTTTAAACACTTGTTTTAAAATGTTGTTTAGGGGCTGGAGAGATGGCTCAGGGTTAGGAGCCATGGCTACTCTTGAAGAGGACCCAGATTCATTTCTCACCACCCACATGACTTCTAACAACTGTCTATAATTCCAGCTCCAGGAGAGTCTGACACCCTCTTCTGACCTTAGTGGGCATTGCATGATACCGGAAACACTTACATACATGCAGGTAGTACGTTCGTACAGATAAATAGAATGTTTTTAAAATTCTGGTTAGCCCATTTAGGACTGAAGATTTCGTTGGAGGGATTTTAAAAATAGGGATTTATGTTTATTAAAAGTTAAAAATCCATTGAAATTTTGTTTCCTGCTTGATTTTGTTTTGATGATTTAGAGGGAATAGTTCATTTTAAGTTATCAACATTCCCTGTAGTATTCCTTTCTCTCTGTTTCATGCTTTCAAGATCTGTGGCGGCATCTTCTCTTAATGGGTATTGATAGTTTGACTCCTCTCTTTTTTTAATCCGTTGCTATTGATAAATATTTGACAATTATGTGAAAATCATCAAAGAAAAGGTTTTTCCTTCAGTTTTTCTCTACTGTGGCAGTGGTTTCCTCTCAGTATATTTTATTCTTATCTGTTGATGATCCTTCTCTTGGCTGGTTTGTTCATTTTGCTTCTGTTTTTCTAGATTTCTTGAGCTTTTCTAGTGTATGCAATCAGTGCTTAGTAATTCCCCCTCCCAGAGATAGTCTGTGTTTACACAAATGTTGATACCTTGCAATTTCCCTTTCATTCAGCTCCACTTACATTTCTTAATATCTTATTTATTCTTTTAATTTTATGTGTACAAATGTATCGCCTGCCTATAGGTCGGTACACCCCTGTCATGCCCATGGAGCTCAGAAGGGGGTGTCAGATCCCCTGGAACTGGAGTTATGGACAGTTGTTAGCTGCCATATGTGTTCAGGGAATGGAAACCGGGTCCTCTGCAAAGCAGCTGGTGCTTTTAACCTCTAAGACATCTGTCTAGCCCCAGCTCCACTTATTTTTTAAAAGGTTTCCCGTCTTTTTGACCTAGTGTGTTGGTTACTTAGTATTTGGATGTTTTCCTATCGTCTTTCTATTGTTCATTTCTAATTCCCTGGCTATGATTTTTTATATATTTCATCCTTCATCTATTATCTATCTCTATATCTATCTATCTATCTATCTATCTATGTGTGAGCACCCACACAGTCCACAAGACTTGAATGGAGGTCAGAGGACAGCCTCAGGGAGTTGTTTCTTTCCTTCTACCGTGTGGGGCCAATGGATAGAACTCAGCTTATCAGCCTGGTGAATTGCACCTTTACCCTGAGTCATGTTACTGTCTCTGGTATGATTTTCATCATTTTGCGTGGGTTGACTTGTTTTATGGATTGATATATAGAGCATCATTGCTTATATGTTATAGGAACTTTAAAATGGATTTGTGACTCTCCTTGGAAACAGTAGCTATATACTGCTCCTTGATGATGGTTTGCTCTTCTGTTAATTTTCTCACCATAAAATTGTAAAAATTCTATCAATTTTTGGAGAACACAGTATAAAGTCCTTAACTATAATCATAACTTTACCAAATTATCATTTAAAAATCAATTAATTTACAATATATAGTGCATACACATTAAAGATTACTATTCGTATTTTCTGATCTTTTATCATTTTATGTAATCTTCTTCCTCTGATTATTTCCTTGTTCTGAAGTCCACTTTAGTTAAAATAGTCACTCTTGTACTCGTTGATCAATGTTTGCATTATTTTTTTCATTTCTTTAGTTCAACATTCCAGCACTGTCGTACATAAGATACATCTTTTTTTTCTAAATTAGTTTTACCAGTCATTCTGTCTTTGTATTGTTGTGCTTGGATGATTTGTGTTTAATTATTGCCCTGTTAATGATTAAGTGTGCCATTGTGTTTCCTTTGTTCTCTCTCTCTTTCTTACCTTTTAATCTTCTTCACATGGCTTATTTGAACTTTTTAAAAAATAAATTTTACTTGTATTTGCAAAGTATCTCTTACATGAATTTTTTTAGTAATTCCTTAAGATATAGATAAAGATGTGTATATGTATATATACACATATATGTATGTAATTTGTCACAGCTTACTATTACTGCCATTTTATCAGTTCAACTGAAGGGTGGAACCTTCAAGACCCCTTTATGTGGTGTTGACTTACTAGTATGATTTTCTTTATTCTTCTACATATATTTAGTACCATATCAGAGAGTCTTTTAGCATCTGACATACTTTAAATCACTAAAAGGCAGTGAATTATATCTATTCAGATTTTTGCTTATCATATTCTTTCTTCCTGTCTTATGTTTCCAAATCCTGTCATAAGTGTCTGCTTCTAGAACTTTCTTTGATTATTCTTTTTTGTATATCCTTAAATTTTTAAATTTTTCTTCATCTAGGTATGGGGGTTATTTGGGAGGCAAACAGGTCAAAAGGGGTTGCTTTCATTAGCAGAAATAGTACTTTTCTTATTTTATGTTTTGTTATATGTTCATGTATAAACCCTGGCTTTTACAGTCCTTCTGCCCCCTCTTCTTCAATGATCCCTGAGCTGTGCATGGGCGAGTCTTAGTATAAGGGTCTTGTCTTATGCTCTGAAACTTAGCCAGTTGTGGTCCTCTGTAAGCATTGCACTGTTGTATGAGGATGTTTCCCTGTTAAAGTTGAGGGTGTGTTATTATTCTCTCTATTCCCTGTTCAGCTATGTTCCATGAGCCTTAGGTGTAGGGGTTCCACTGTAGATGTATCACTTAGAGCTGGGCATCTGTCAGCCATATAGTCTCTGTGTGATACCAGTTGTAGAACTGTGTAATAGCCTTTGTCTATTGCAAAGAGAAGCTTCTTTGATAAGTGATAGACTTGTCTATAAATATAAAGATCCATATTTAGCATACAGTAAATAATTTTGTTGATTGAGATAGGAGAGAGAGGATTTTTTCTGGGATTTACAACATGTGGAGCCATATGTACTTGGCCATATTTACAATGCCACCTATGAGTCATTGAGGGGGCTTTATGTACAATAAGATAGCTATTGATTACTCCCTAGGTAAACTGCCACTACTGCACCAATACAGATAGTTTGCTCTGCCAGTCATTATGGTTATTGGGCTTCTTAGCTGGGCTAGACTATTGTTTGATTTTTCTCCCTAATCAGCTTGCATAGTAACCTCCAGAATGACAGCAAGTCTTTAGGGAGGAGGCTTCCAGGTCAGTTCCAGCTCCATTGGCTTAAGTCCTGTGTCTGACATATGCCCTATCTTAAGCAATAGAGACAAAGCATCAGCTGTCTGTATAGCACCAGTTGGTCTAGAACTCACTATGTAGACCATACTGGACTCAGTCTCACAGTTATGCCTGCCTCTGTTTCCCAAGTATTGGGATTACAGGCTTTTGCCATCACACTGGTTTAGCATTAGTACTCTTTAAAGAGAAGCCTGAGGATACTTGTTTACCCGTACCAGCAGGCGGAAGCCCTCTATCAAGATCTCACCAATACTATTCTGAACATTCTTTGATTTTGATCTACTAAACTTCCAGAACTATGAGCAATACATTTTGATTTAGGTTATGAGCAATACATTTTGATTTAGATTGTCTAATGTATTTTGCTAATTGAACCATTTGAAAAATCTATTGAACTTTTTATTTCAATAATTGTGTTTTTTTAATTCTACACTTTTCTATTTGTTTCTCCTTTATATCTTCTTTTTCTTTTCTGAAATGTTTCAATTTTTTATTTATTTCAAGTATCCTTGCAATTGTTTACTAAAAGGTATTTATGATGGCTTATTTAAACACTTTTATTTTACGTGTATGAGTGTTTTACCTGCATGCATGTGAGTGCACTCATGCATGTCAAGCAATGCCTGTGGAGCATTTGATCCCCCTGGAACTGGAGTTACACACAGTTCGTAGCTACCATGTGGATGTTGGGAACTGAACCTGGGTCCTCTGACAGAGCAGTCAGTGCTTTTAACTGCTGAGTTAGCACTCTATCCCATTATGACTTATTTTCAATCTTTCAAATAATTCAAATATCTGTCAGAACGGTGCCGGTTAGCACACAGAAGTGATCTTTTTCACTTATTTTGAGATCTTTCTAATTAAGGTTATGACCAAATATTCATTGGACACTTGAAGATTCAAAAATTGTGAGATTCTTACTTAAACCTTCTGTTTTAGATGGCTTCTGCTGGCACCTCTTTAACAAGACAAGAAGGGGGTGCCATTTAATAACTGTAAATATACATGTAGTCCAGCTATCCCTCCCCACTGATTGTGACACGCAAGACAATGCCCAAAGTTTCAACAGAGGATGGAATGAAGTTCATTCTCCTTCTTAGGCTTTGCCTGAGAATGCTAGCTTGTGAAAAGTACATTTTCTTGTTTTGCTCCCCCACCTAACCTAGACTAAAACAGCAGAATGGAAATGTAGCCTCAGACCTCTAGAGAGTACTAACATTTCTGATTGTCTCACTTTCCTACCCTGAAACTACCTCACAGAGGAGGGGAAAGTATATGATGCTTCTTCCATATGTAGGTAGAATTCCAGGCTATTCACATGGACAACAAACCCAACAGCAGGTGGTTCATATCTACCTGGCAAGGATTAGACTTTGGTTGCATTACCCATCGCACATATTCTGGAATACCTCATTCTAGTCTGGCAAAGAAAATTAAGTGCCCTGGATCAGCACTTAATATATGGTCAGGGGTGGGGTCATAAATATTTGGCTAAAATACAGTGATGGTTGCTTATTATTTTTCTCTTTTACTATTTTTACTGGTCAATTTTTTGTCAACTAGAGACACTTGGGAAAAGGGAACCTCAGTTGAGGAATTTTCTTCATTGGATTGGCCTGTGGCTAACTCTACCTGGTATTTTCTTAATTGTTAATTGATGTAGGAGAGCCCATCCCACTGTAGTAGTGTTCCTGGGCAAGTGGGCCTGAACTGTGTAAGAAAAACAACTGAGCAGGCAAGGAGGAGCAGATCAGTAAGTACTGTTCTTTTGTGATCTGTGTTTCAGTTCCTGCTCCAGTGATGTTCCTGCCTGACTGCCCTCAAAGATGGACTGTGCCTTGGAAATGTTAAGATGACATAAACCCTTTCCTCTCAAGTTTTGATCAGAGTGGTTTATTGGAGCATCAGAAACCAAACTAGAATACAACTGCATCCATTTCCTACTACTTTGGTTAGATGTTACAGGCTTTGATCTGCATTAGTGATATTTCTAGAATACCATCTTATTTAGTTCTATATTTGCTTACAAGAATCAAAAAAGAATCTCAAAGGACAGACTAATATACCATTTCATTAGTCCCAAGGTTTCTAGCCAGTCTGTCTTTTCTTTATACTTTGTTTCTGCAATGCTTTTAACATTATTTCATGGAAGAAATACAGAAAAGTTCCTGTCCATCATTCTAGAGTTAGTTATTATTTGACTTTTTTGAAAACTGTGTGAGAATATGTAATGTTTCCTTTTCTGAGAAACTTTAAAACATTATTCTAAAAAAGACTAGGAAGAACATGCTGCATAATAGCTCAGGTTATCAGCATTCCAGCTGATAACTCAAAAGACTGAAGAAGTGCTTTGAACTTCATGCTTTACATCTGTGGACACTGCTCACAAGCCCCTTAGCATTTCCATGTGTCAAAGGGAAGACTGGAAGTAGAGTTAACTACTCTTTTTCCAAGCCATGCCTAATTCATCCTGAACAGACAGCTTTTCTCAGACCAATATAACATTTTACTTGGAGAATAAATTGTGATGATTTTTTTTTTAATTCAGAATGCTTCTAAATTTCAGGTTTTCTTAACTTGAATTTTTTAAGAACATTAAGCCTTATAGGATAAATTTTAAGTGGTGATTTTGGTAATCCACATGGTTCTGTGTGTAGGTGCATGAAAAGGTGTGCTCATGTATTCCCTATCATGAGTATCATGAGTATATTAGAGCACCGTGGAGCGGAGATAAGAAGTGCTGTACCATCCTATATTCTCAACACTCTCCCCAGAACAGAGTCCAGAGAACTAAGAGCTTAACACAGGAACCAGTAGTACTTAAAAAAAAAAAGAAAGAAAGAAAAGAAGAAGAAAAATACAAGCCAGATTAAAGAATGAAATTAATCTTATTTTTTTTTAAATGGGAAGAGAACCAACATTTGAACATTTGGATAAAATTTAGTCCCCCTAAGGCAAAGAAAAACTGAGCACATTAACTGTGATAAAGTATCTATTTAAAATTTAAATATGGGGCTACAGAGATGGTTTGTTGGTTAAGAGCACTGGCTGCTCTTTCAGAGGACTCCAGTTTTGTTCTCAGTACTTGTATGGCAGCTAACAACCATCCATAACTCCAGTTGCAGGGAATCTGAAGCCCTCGTCTGACCTATCTGGTGCACTCACATACATGGAGGCCACTCATACACACAAAATAAACATGGATAAGTAAAATGGTTTAAAGTTGAAACACAAAGAATGACATCATATTATCAATGACATACTTATTTGAAGAAAATATTATTGACCAATGCATATGGAATATAATATCTTAAAAGCTTGAAGCACTTATTAGTCAAGCCCATGCATGGCATGCCCTAGCTTCTCCAAGCTTATAGATAGAGAAAATACCATTTTCAGTCTTTTTTCCAGGTCTCAGTTCTCCCCTGAGTTGGCTCTTGTAGCTATCTCACTCAGGTTTATTCCCACCATGAGGCAAGAGTGAACTCTTAAGTTTTCTGTGGTACAAGATTTGGTGTCACAACTATTGTGACTCAGGATAGTGGATGCACACTTCTAACTTCTTTCCAGTTTTCACCTGGGATGTGTGATAACACACTGAGAGTAAGTGGCAGGGCTGGAGTTACAGGGAAATGAGACCTTCTGAATAAACCAAAGCTAAGCTTTTCCTTGCTGCTTATCATCACAAAACATATGGATAAACCCCAAGACAGAAAGAAGCCAAACATACCAAGTACAGTAAAGATGTCTGCTTGGATGATCTTGTCAAAACAACGTGAGTGATGAAGCACAGATGTTTCCCCAGAGGGGGCTCCGTAACCCCATTTCTAAGCTGCGGGTACAACCTAGTGTGAATTTGGTTCTGAACACAACATTCTAATATTTTCTTCAAATCACAAGAGGTGCATCTGATTCTCAAGTTAGCTAAGCGCTGCAATGGAAATAGAGAGGAGTTGAAACTGTTTTGACATGCCATCCATAGAATAGAGCTTACTCTTAAGTTCTCAAAAAGCTTCTTTCTGTCATAGAACAAAAGATTGACTTACTTTCCTTTGAGAAAGAATTTTTTTTAATGTCCAGAAACAGTTAAGATAAAGGCTAGAGAAAGTTGTAACATTGGTGAAAGACAATATTTTTCATTATATCAAGGAGGATAAAGCACATAAGAATTCCTTTCACTGGGTAAGACATGAGTACTTTATGCATAACTAGATTATCAAAGTCAATGTGACACTAAATGTTTCTTCTTATATCTTAAAAGAATCTCATAGATGCACTAAACAAACAGAAAAAATGAAATTATTATTTTTGGGTTCCCCAAACAACAAAGAGACCTGATGAGCCAGTATCTCCAAGGACATACTAGACAACTAGTAGCAAAATAAGTCATCACTTTGTAGTACAGCAAGAGATACGTACTTTATAATCAAACCCATGCTTATGCTTTTTCTTTGGCTATGTTTAACGTTTGGTCTCAAGTACCATAAAAATTATGCTCAATGATATGTGTTGGGACAAAGTATAAAGATTTCAGTGGTGATGGAACAATGGGTCAGAAGCTGGTAAAACTGTGCTGTCTTAAAGCCCAACAGTATCTGTAATTATTTTGCCCAGATTCAAGCATCCCCAGTTACCTAACTTTTAAAAAGACCTTTAGAATAATATTCTTTGATTTAGAAGTAAATTCTGAATTTTTTTAAATACAATTTTTTTCCTTTGTATTCTGGTCCACTAAATAAATATACAATGTGAACATCACATTAATTTGAATATTATAATTTTCTAGTATGAGTTTTTTCACAAAAATGATAATTTACTTTATTTGCTGATAGGTTTAGTCTATTCTCTTCTTTCTAATCCTGAAGTGTGGGCAAAAATGTAAAATTATATTTGTTGTCGTAACTCTACCATGATCAAATACTTCAGTGCTTTAAGATTTGCTCTTTGAGAGGTACATCTATTTCCATCATGACAGAGTTATCACTGTGCATAATTCTACTTGGAATTTGAATAATACTTCATAAGAACCTTAAGGAATATATAAAGCATAGCACAGGATGAGAAGTCTAAACCAAAAGATGAATTATGTATCCATATGAAAATGAATTAAACCTCTTCCAAAAGGAACCAGGAAAGGGAGGAGATTAGAGGGGATTTAATTATTGAACTGATATTTTCCCCATTCTATTAATATCTTATTCTTTAGAATTCAAAATGAGCCTAATCATATAACTTCTAATTCAATGAATCATCAAGATTTGTGGTGCTAACCTCTTGCTTATAATAGGAGTAAAGAATTGAGCAAGCATTAAGAAATAAACAGAAAATAAGTATATATCATGGTAGATAGAAAAGCAACGATCAGAGTCATATAGAAATGTTACATTCAGAGTGAGGAATGTCTCTCTTTGAAGTATACTAAGGGAAAATAGAGTAAGAAAATAAAATTAAGTAATTATCCTTTGTTTAGGCTATGAGGAAGAAATAAATAAAAAGGTAATTGGACAGAAGTGCAGGAAGAAATCAGGGAAATGAAATTTCCTTGATGTTTGGGATGTTTTGCTCCAATAAATTAGAAAGGTGTGAATTACACTTCAAATTGACATTCAAACTGGTACCATAAATAGGAAAAAGTGAATATGCATCTACTTTTGTACTTTACCCATGAAACATGCAAATCTCTGAAAAAAGGACCCCCTGATGTGAATATTTTTCAAATCAAACCTTTATAGAGGCTTTCAAGAAAATGAGAGCACACCAGAGATGAAGTTCTGATAATGTGTGTTTTACAATTATTGTTGAAAATGATCCTTATGCAAGGATGGGGGAATTGACCAAGCTGGCAAGGCACATCTATGGAAGGCCAATTACTAAACAGTTGATACCTTGAAGAACAGGCAAGAGTAAAGAAGCCAGAAAACACTGGATTAAATGTATATTGGAGGTGATATTATGTCCTAAGACTCGTTCTTTTCTGATTATAAAAACTTTCCAAAATGCATAATTATCCGCACACCTAAAACCAAGAAATTGACCTAAGTGATGAATGCGATTTTCCCTTTTAATATGCTAAGATTTGAATTTTTATGTAAGGTAAAATGAAATTTAATGAAACTAACAATAGTTCAAATTTAAGAGAATTCTGATGGTTTATCTGTACTTAAGAATTTATTACTTTTCCATTTTGATCTAAGTATATAATTGAATGAGTGATTTTTAAGAACAGGACCTGAAAAATTATTATGAGTCTGCAAATAAAATAAAACATCATTTTATAACAGTTGACTAAAATATTGGAGTGATGGGTAAGGTCAAGCAGTAGCAAAGATATGGAGAGCAGACACTCACAGTGCTGATGACAGAAACCAGACCCCATCTCTGAGTCCATCCTGATGAGAAAGGTGAAAGATCATTAGTACACCCTGGTGATAAAGTAAGGAATGACAATCCCATACAACTACTGACTCTTCAGATGCTCCTTTTTAACCAAATGCATACAGCCTTGCAATAGTAGAAACAAAATGCAAAGCCTCACTTCTTGATACCATTACCTAGACTACACCTTGGAGTACACTTTGCTCAGATTTCCCTTGCATTTCTCTTTTTTCAGATTTTTCTTTTATTTCTTTTTTGATCTATTTTCCTTTTACATTGTTAAATACCCCATTAAAGCACCATCTTTCAGATAAAACCATGTACTGAGACCTCTACTGCACTAGCACAGCATCTTATCCCGTCAGCATCAGGTGTGCTGTTTCGTAACAAATACCTGCTCCTTATGTGTCTACCTCATGTACACATGCAGAAAGGAGGAATTCTGAATGTCTTAGCATGATGATCAACTATAGCAAGTTTTCAGGAATGCTAGATACAGATTTCTTTTGTAATTGCTACACCTTGGTATCAGCAACTTTCAGAATATCTGTTATCCCAGTTTCTGTCCTGAATGAAACACAGTTTTGTCTGTTTGTCTTTCTCTCTTTTGAAACATGGGGAACAAGGTGTGGCGACTAAAGGCTGTGCCATCATCATCGTTGAGTAACAGGCAGAGATCACTGTGGAGGAGGGAGTTTTGCACTGGTTGCAATAATTATGAATCATTTGCTTTCTTTGTCATCTAGCATTAATAGAAAATGTAAAAAGGGCCCTAATTATTCCAGGTTCCATGGTAGGAGACAACGAAAAAGTAGCCATGATAATCACTTAACTGAGTTAAAGCATTTAAGGGGCAGTGATTATTTCAGATATGCAACCGAGTTCCTGGTAAATCTGCAAACAGTGCTAGCTGTTTGCAGCCTCATCCTGTCATCGCTGAGAGATATGTTTGCAGAAGCCACATATACACAGGTACTGTTTTCACTATTTCCTTCACTTGTATTTACTTTTAACATAGATATGGATTATTATATTATCTATGCTTTATACAGCTTCTTCTGGGCTACTATTTGATGCCAATGTAAATGATATCCAGCGATACTTTTATTATGGCACTACAGTAGACAGAGGGATTCTACCCAGTGTGTAAAAGCACCTGCTGCTCTTGCAGAGAACCCAGGTTCGGTTCCCAACACCCACATGGTGGCTTACAAGCATCTCTAATTCTAGTTCCAAGGGACCCGATACTCTCTTCTGACCTCTATGGGCATTGCACGACCTGGGTGCACTTAAATACATGCAGGCATTACACTCACATACATAAATAAATAAAATATTTAAAAATAAAATGAAAACTAATGTATGGCTAAAAATTTGATGGATATATCACAAAGAAATAAATATTCAAAGTAAATAAGCTTGTCAACATATATACAACACCATTACAGAGATATGTAAATTATAATCACATACATGTCATGAAATACTAATCAAAATTAAGCCCCCTGACACACAAGAGCATAGATGCATTTTACCAATCATTTTGGAAGGATGAAGTGAGACACACATGCTTCTGTGGTTTTCCATTTACATGGGATTCTGTTACAGGTAAAATCGTCACTGAGAGAAAAGAGAGAATGTTTCTGCATGATCCAAGGGAGACCAAGAAAAGCTTAGGTACTAATACTGGAATATTTTATAGGTTGTTTTGAGGATAATTGCTTGGTATATATGTTGATTTGCTCGTCAAAGCGCATCCAACTGCACACTTAAAATAAATGTAACAGGCCATGTAAATTTTACCCCAAGATGTTTTTTTTTTTTTTTTTTTTTTCAGTGCTGGGAATGGAATCCGGGCCTTGCACGTGCTAGGCAAACTCTCTATCACTGCACTATAGCTCTGTTGTTAATGTCAGTTTTCAGTGTTACAAAAGCTGTAGAGTGAGAAGCTGATATAATTATGAGTAGGATGACCCAGAATCGTTCTGAAGACGATAAATTATGTCAACTAGGAGACCAGGCTTTCTGAGAACTTCAGCAAAATACATTTGAACTCCGATTTTTAATATTTTTTAATTAAAAGTGAGAAACAGAGCCAAGATTTATTGATTCTGAAATGCATAATGAAGGGACTAGAGAGATGGCTCAGTAGGTTAAGAGCACCAGCTGCTCTCCTCAGAGGACCTGGAATCCCAGCACCCACATGGCACCTAACAACTATCTGTAACTCCAGTTTCAGGGGATCCAACACCCTCTTTTGACCCCCTCAGGCTCTGCATGACGCAGGTGCACTCACATACACTCACGCAATACATTCAGACATAAAATAAAAATAATAAATTGTTAAGTAAAAATAACACATATTAAAATAGATGCCTAGGCTTGGTGGCTCATGCCTTTAATTCCAACGCTCAGAAGGCAGAGGCAGGCGGATCTCTGTGAATTCAAGGCCAAGTTGGTCTAAATAGTGAGTTCCAGGCCAGCAGGGTCTACAGGGAGACTTCAAAAGACACACACACACACACACACACACACACACACACACACACACAAATAAATAAAAGGAAAGAAAAGAAAAGACACACATAAGGAATTATTTCTTTTCTTTTTTTTTCCTTCTTTACGTGGACTAAATGAGAGACTCAAAATAAGTGTGAAACTCACACAGATTTCTTTGTACCTTAAGGGCAGAGTCAACAGTTGACAATAAATCCATGTCTGTCCAACTCCGCAAGGAAATATAAACCCTTTATGAATATTCCTACTTTTGAGTGACCATTTGTGTTCCTTCTCTTCCACTTGGGCAGAAACCACAGTTTTAGAAATATTTGGTTTTCTTCTACTTCAAAATTTTGGCATTTTTTCCCATTTCCTCAGAATTGATGAATTCTCCTAACTAGCAACATTCAACCTTAGTAATTTGAATCAAAGAGATAATAGTTGGGATAAATGAATCCAAATTATAAGATTTTCTTGAAGAAATATAGCGTCATCACTTCTGGGTGGATAGTGTAACTTGAACTGTCCTAATCCAGGCCTTCTCTAACAGTAGTCCTGTGGTTGAGCAGAGCAGAATGCCTTCCAATTAACATGCCAAAGTCCCCTCAAATTCCGTTGATTAATGCATGGAGGAAGGGATTCCTTTCATGTAGAAACCACTATTTTAAAACTTTATTTGTATTCCTAATTTAAATATTTTCATTTTATATCTTGTGCTTTTACAAATCCTTTTTGGGAACTGAACAGAATAAAATCAAAGATAAACACAAATCCCTAGGAATGCTTAATAAATGTTAAATTAGGGTAAAAGCAGAATTAGAAAAGCCTAGTTGCACCCCCCCCAAGAGTATAATATTATAGGTTATTTTTCCCCTTTAAATCAGAAATAGTTATTAAAAGTCTTTAAAATCTAGGGAAATGCCAAAGGCAGGTCTGAAAAAGTTAGCCCATTGGAGTTGAAAGAGAATTCATGTGTATGACAAGTTCCAAGGATTCCTCTTGCAAGAGAAAATATTTGCAGTAGGGGACAGAGGAATGCCTCTTTTATATTAATTTCTTGAGCAGCTGGTAGCCAGAGCCATCCCCTGTGCTGTTCCCTGTCACTTTTGGAGGCCTTTGAGCCAAGCCCAAGCTGCCTGCCTGTCCTAACAGTGGTGCTTTTTCATCAAAGAACCATTGCCACAGCCTCTCAGTTCTGTGCAGGAATTGAAAAGCCTTTGAAATCGGTGCAGCCTCACTGCACAGCTAGTCATAAGCATTAGAGGAAAACATGCAGCTCATTTGTTTAAAAGTTCATTGGCAGCAGTGTGATTTAGACTGATGTGAGGTGGGCTTGTGCTGCTCAACCCCATGGCAAAGCAGAGCTAGGTCGCCTTTCAAAGACTTCCTCTGTCCCTGCCCATTGCTGAGCTCCTGCAACAATGGGGCTTTGAAAAGAAGAAAAAAAAATGGAAAAGAGAAAGAAAAGAGAGAGAGAGGGAGAGTGAGGGGAAAAAAGAAAGAGAAAGAGATGACAGCTCAGTCCAAATTCAAACAACGTGCTAGTGTCCAGGACAGAGGGGTGCATCTGACGGTGGGAGGAGGTCTGGGTTCAGGACAGCCCAAAGAATTAATTTAAAAGAGTTTCTCCACCCATTTCCTGTGAAGGCAGCAAAAGCAGCTTTGGTAAAACACTCCCCAGATCACAGGGCAGTTGGCCATGTAGATTCTACTGCACTCCTTGAGAATCCTATTTCAGGGAAGTAAATGTGAGAAATGGCAGGCTCTAGAGCTGCTTTCTACCAGACACAAATAACAAACAAAAGCTATCCGTGTTGTTCATTGAATAGGGCTTCTGAACCATCAACACACATTACAAATGACAGTTTATTTCCCCCAGAAACAATGTTCTCTGGTAAGAGGCATGCTTATTAGATATGATGCATGCAGAGTACCAGTCATTTTGAGATGTGAAGTACCCAATGCAATCAAGATATGTTTTTGCTGGCTTATGCAGACATATTGATAGTGTTGAGGTATGATGCTAATTCTGCAAGCCAATGGATCTATTGTTATAATCTTGCTGAGGTCTTTGGAATTGCTTTTATATTTAAAACCTTATTTTGAGAGCTGTCAGGCTAGAGATAATACAAATCCAGTTAAAGTGTGTCAGAGATTCTTGACGTAAATCTGAACACATACACAAGATAAAACATGATTCCTATAGCATCTGTGAGGTGTTTAACAACACATTTCTGGGTCATGATTGCAAACTACACCAAATGTATGTATACAATTAGAACAACCAGGCAATTTAACTGCTTGTAAACTAAAATAAAGCTTCAAAGAAATGAGAAGGTAATTAGAATAGGGTGAAGGGAAGAATAATTTAATTAAAATTGATGTTTTCATGTGCCTGTAATTAAGTGATTGTAGGATAATTTGAATGTGGCTAAATATGGTGAAAATTTAACCATTCACTGAAGTGATTATGAGTAGATAGAATTTGAACATATCTTGAAGATTCACTGAAACATTCTATGAATTAACTGCATAGGTGTAGAAGCTCTGATGTGGGTAGGAAAAGGCTTGGAGTTAAACAAGTAGTTTGAGTCCTGTCTTGGTTAGGCAAATAATTCTGGGTAATAAACAACTGTCTGTGAGGTGGATTACTTTGAGTGCTGACTGACATAGTATCTAGGGTCAGGGTATTTATGGTTTCCCTTTGGGACTAACACTTATGGACGAGGAAGGAAGGCAGAGTGGGGAAGAGGGAGAAGAGTTGTGCTGCCCAGCTGACTAAGGTCCTGATCCATGTGCACTGAATTCTTCAGGGACACCCAGGCCTCTATCAATCATTGAATTAACATCAGCAAGTGCAAGTGGTTACCTTGGATGAGGTGCCTTCCAGCTGAGAAAGTCCTTGAGGGCCTCAGAGATGAAGACTGGCTGCTGCTAGAATTCCCAGGAAAGAAAAATGGGAGCTGTGTAATGTCCACCAGAGCACCACACACTTAGAAACACACACTTACCACACATACCAGACATATACATACCACATACTACTTATACACACAGCATTTAACACATATATACACATTCCACAAATACAAACACACACCACATATACATGCACTCCACCGAAGCACATACAGAGCACACTCACCTCACTACACACATACATACATCACACATATACACACACATGACCTGCCTAACACATACATATACATCACACACATATGCACATGAATCCTCTGTAAAATGAAGAGAACAAATCCACACCTCATATGTTTGTTCTATTTGACAAGTGTGTCAAAGTAGTGTAGATTACAAAATGGGCTTCATTTGAACAGCAGAATAGGAAATACTTGTACAGTTAACTACAAAAAAATAATAGATGCAATGGTTACTAAAATATGTTAAACACATACTGGATGTAATTATGTGATAATTATTCATATCTGTTCCATATACACATTGTGAAAGGAAATAAACTGTAAATTACTATCATCTTAGGATATTACAAGAGGTTCATTTATTGTTACAAGCACCCAGCAATCTATTACTATAGTAGAAGTGCAGCTAGGGCCAGCCCCTAACAGTTGAATGTGTAGTCCAGAACCAAGCTTCTTACATGTTTTCCACTCATGACCCTTTTTACCAGAGAAATTTTTAAATAACGTTAAATATATGAGTACATAAAAGTTACAAGATTCAAACATTTATTGTTGATGAACCATAAATTTATTTTAAAATATTTTTGGTTTGCATACAATTTACCAATCATTAAACACAAAAGCAGAAGCTAAGGACAGGTTAATGGTAGAATGCTTGCCTGACATGCACCAAGTCCTGGATTTCTACTTAGCCCTGCATAGAACCTGATGTGGTAGTACATGTCTATAATACACATAGTGAGGTGGTGGAGGAGGTGGGATCAGAAGTTCAAGGTCATTCCAGTCTACATAGCAAGTTGAAGACCATACTGGAATCCAGGATATTCTGCTTCCAAAAAAATAGCTAAATAAAAGTTGAAAACAGATTTGTATGATTTGTATACTAATGATATGCTTGTGTTCATTTCATATAAGGTTTAAATTTTGGCTGAGTAGTTCTTATTGCAGGGCACAGAATTTTCATTGTTTTTCAGGATTGGCTTATATTTTGATTTTATAATTGTCAGGGCTGAGAATATCACTTCATATAAATACATAATACAAAATGGCAAAAGGATGCTTAGGGTCATTTCAAAAAGGAAATTCTATCTTGATAATACCATGCTGAAATTTATTCAGTGGCTTTCCATGAAACAAGTCAAAAGCTGAAACAGCAAAGTTTAAAATCAAACATTCTAAGACCATCCACTCCAAAGACACTGATTTGATACTTCCATGCCAAGAAATGGCAGTAGGAAAATACTAAAACTTTCCATTTCTGTAATTAAACCAAGATATTTCTATTACAGCAGAAAGCTTTGTATGTACCATAAAGACACTGCAGCTGAAATATACAATAATGTTGAAGAGGAGCCATGGTGTTTCAGTGTTTACTGTGTCCATGTTGTGTAGGAGGATGGCATGCGCAGTGCCAAAAATACATGTGATGTATTCAGAACCAAGGCTTCAGTGAGATCATGGAACACCACACAGGCAAGCATTCCGGAAACACCCTGGATTCATTGCATATTAATTTTCAGTTATTTTTTGGTTGTAGTGTTCAGAAGCATTTTACTGGTCCCTTTAAAAATTTTTTTTTTTTCTAGAGCTTCCACATGCAGCTACAAAACCCAAGTTTGGGTATAACTTATATTTTAAGAAGAAGCTGGTCTTGTTGTTAATCTATAGTCATAATACTATTTGATATGATAAAAGTATGTTTATTGGTGCTAATGTTACAATTATGCAGTGACTATTGTGTACATATAGAACTATGGTCTCTGAGCTTTTATCAAGTCAAGTATATACTGCTGATTTTTCAGATGTGCTGCAATACTTCATGGTGTATTCTCGTTCCCCAAGTGTTAATGAATGAACTTTTCTTTTAATACACAGTATTGAAATATGGGGATATTTTAAATAAAATTTTAATTGACTTTTTGTGGGTTTCATATACTGTATTTTGGTAATATTTAGACTCCTCCTAGCTACACTTGTATATGTTTTTATGTACTCTGTCATATATGTTAAGACCTACAGAGCCAAGTTGTGTTTGCAAATATTCTTTGGTGTATATTCATCTACTGGAGCCTGGTTATCTAGTGTCATACCCTTCAAGGAACCCAGTTCTCCTCCTAGTAGGAACTGATTTCCCATAGTTCCTCAGCTAAGGTTGGGACTTCAGTTCCTCACTTCTATGCAGGGATTTCATCTGCTTTGGGTTTACATGGGTCTTGTGCATGATGTGCCCATTGCTGTGAGTTCATATGAGTAACTTCCCAGCTGTCAGGAAAACTGTTTCCTTACAGTCATCAATCACCTAAGACTCTTAAAATCTTTCTGCTCCCTATTGGGCAATGATCCTTGAGCCTTGAGTGATAGAGATTTGATACTGGTGTCCTATTCAGAGATATTTTCTGACTTGTTTAATTGCAGTATAAGGAAGACACTCATTACCAAAGAAGTATGTTACCAGCTTCCTTTATAATTTTTATTTTATTCTGTTGGGCGTTTCATACATGCATAATGTTTTTTAATCAAATCCATCTCCCCATTTCCTTCTCTTCAATTTCTCCCCCAAATCCCTGTCACTGTACTTCCAAGCTTTATGTGCTTATTTCATTGTATTTTTTAAAGATATTTTTATTGGTTTCAGAATTTCACACCATTGTACTTTGATCACATGCAGACATCTTCCCTATTATCCCCTTCCCAATTTCAGGCCCTCCATTAATTTGTCTCCTTTTCTAAAAAATTTATTTGATTTCTGCTTTTTTTAAGGTCTATTGATTCCATTGTGCACCTGCTAAGTATTCTTGGGTGTGGGTTCATGCTCTGGAGTCTGGTCAACCTACCAAATGTCATACCTATAAGGAAAATCGACTCTTCTCCTCCCAGCATCCATCAATTGCCAACAGATTCTAGGCTAGTGCTGGGGATTCCAGTTCATCTCCCCCAAACACGATGAACTCTTGTCTGGCGTCGGATGTCCTGGATGCCCTGGAACTTACTAAGTAGACCAGTTTGGCCTGGAACTTAAGGAAATCTGCCTTCCTCTGCCTCACAAGTACTGGGAATAAAGGCATATGCCACCATGCCTACTGCGTGCTCTTCTTTTAAACCCACTGAGTACACTAGTGAGGCCAGCATGTGCATGGATACGGATAACCTCTCATAGATCATATCTCTGAAGCAAACTAAGTCACCGCCCTCAGCAGTTATCACTTGAAAATAGCTCCTCCACTGTGAGTGGAGCCCCTCCCAGTCCATGCTGGGATTTTTGTAGGCTTGATCTTATGCAGATCTTGAACATGCAGTAACAACTACTATGAGTTCATTTAAATAATCGCCCTATCATGTCTGGAAAATCCTGTTTTGCCACTGTTATTCAGTATCTTGGGTTCTTAATCTTCTTAAGATATCATTTATCAGCCCTGGGGGAGGGGAGGGGATGACAGAGGTGCCCCACTTATAGCTGAATATTCCATATTCTCTTTTTCTAAGCATGTTGACAGTTGGGAGTCTCTGTATTAACTGCCATCTACAGGTAAAAAACTTTTTTCTAATGAGGGTTAAGTGATGTACTCATCTACGGCTGTAAAAATAGGTCCTTAGGAGACAGTTGATTACCATGTCCACGTAGCAGAATAATAGTGTTAAGTCTTCTGCAGGACGGACAATGTAGCTAGCCAGAGGATTTTGGCCCAGATGAGTTCTATCTACTAGAGTGGGCCTTAAATTCAATAAGACAGGGGTTGGTTATTCCCATAGCATTTGTGTCGCCATTGCAACAGTGGGCATCTCTTGTCAGGCCAGTTGTTACTATAGCTCACAGGGTTCCCAACTGAGTAGGATCATTGCTCACTTTTTCCCTCATTAACATGTATAAGGCCTTCTAGCATTATGAATGCTCTCCAGGATGGCTTTTTCGAAGGTCAGTAGTGTGCTATTCCTCTCCATACTCTCTTCCTACCCTCCCTTCTTATTTTCCACCCTACTTAACCTTCCTATTCCATTGTACACAGCACCGTCACCTGCACTGTGTAACCCTACACTTGGAAATAGCACCTCAGCCTCCATACTAGTCTGCTGATTTCTATGGATACTCAAATTAAGCACACATACCTAGACACTAAAAGTTAGTATCCACATATGAAAAAGAACATGTAGAATTTGTCTTTCTGGACCTGGGTTACCTCATTCGGAATGATGATTTAGCAGTCCATTGATTTAATTATAACTTTCATAATTTCAATTTCCATTGTGTATATGTACCTAATTTTCACTGTTCATTCATCTGTCAGTGGACAACTGAGGCTGTATTCATTTCCTAATTAGTAAGAATGAAGCGTTAGTAAACATGAGTGGCCAATTATCTGTGTAGTAGAATTTGAGTCCTTTGAAAATATGCCAGTGAGTAGAATAGCTAGATCATATGGTAGATCTCTTACTAACTTTTTCAGGAACCTCCACATTGATTTTCATACTGAATCTACCAGTTTATACTCGAACCATTGAGTATCATATGAAGTAATATCAAAATGA
This sequence comes from Eospalax fontanierii, assembly GCA_035773235.1. Taxonomy (NCBI): domain Eukaryota; kingdom Metazoa; phylum Chordata; class Mammalia; order Rodentia; family Spalacidae; genus Eospalax; species Eospalax fontanierii. The sequence goes on along the minus strand of CM069532.1, from coordinate 30,778,223 downwards.
GCTACATAACTGGTGGATTAAAATTAAAGTAAATTACATTTAAAACATACTACATTTGTCAGATTTCTGTCACTATAATAAAACTCCTGAGAAAGTCATGATAAAGGGAGATAAAACTGATTTTGGTTTCTGATTTGAGAGCTTTCACTCCATGGTGGTTGAATGCATTGCTTTGGGGCTTGTGGTGAAATATCAGATGATGGCAGAAGTACTTGCAGTGAAAAGCTGTTTACCTCACCAAGGCTAGGAAGCAACAATCAGTAGGAAGAGGTGGGGTTCCAACATTCCCATCAATGATTTGCCCTCCATGATCTAATTTCTTCTAAATACACCTAACCTAGTTGCTCCATGGGATGACCAACAAAGTTTGACATACTGGACGAATTTATTGTTCAAAGAAAACACTATCAGTTGTTCTCCCAATGCTCATCATCATACACTTTTAAAAAATTTTTATATTATGTGTATGCATGTCCATGTTGTACAATGCATGTGGTGGACAGAAGAGGCCTCGGATCCTCTAGATTGGAATCATGGGTGGTTTTTAGCCACCATGTGGGTAACAGCCAGTGCTCTTCACCACTGAGTCATCTCCCCAGCTCTGACATCATGTACTTTTAAAGCCTTTTGAAATTTCAAATCCATTCACAGTTACGTCACTTACTTATTAATATAAATCTACAAAGCAATAAAATAATATCACAGAAAGGATTCTTTTGACTTTTGCTGATTCAGAGTCTGATTTAGTTCATTTATGGCTCAGAACTTGAACAAATTTGGTGGGCATGTGAAATTTTAAGCTAATGGGAAGATTTTTGTATATTTTGTTTTATTCGTTAAAGGGAAATCTCAGATTATTTTAGGAAAAAAGCAAAATTGTCACTGATATATACATATATATTTTTGTTGTTTTTGTTGTCAAACGTTTTCAAGTTCATCCTGTAGAATGTAAAATGAGCAGATACTTTCTGCATTTTTTAATTTACAAAAAATTAATAATTCTTTTGAATAATCAAAGATGTATGGATTTACTTATTTGTATTTTCAGTCACTTCCTGGAACTCCAGACCATCATTAATTGTTGACCTGAGCAATCTTGCAAATGAGTCAGAAGGTAAACTTTTCCAGCTACATTACTAGCAAATTAAGTCTACCTCATAATTAATATTCAGGGAAATTGCCACAGCATTGATGAAGTTGTCTAGAATGTTAAGGTTTAGTAATGAAAGATACTTTTGCAGGGAGATATGAGTAATTTATTTCCAAGACGAAAGACCAAAACTTTTTTTAAACTTCATAGTTTAGGACATGCTTAGTGGATAAGTTGTGGACCAAGCAAAGGTGAAAAGCTGCATTCGAATCCCCAACACTTGCGTAAAAGCTGGATGCAACACCACGCCCCTATAACTTCAGTTCCGCCAGACAGAGGTGCAACTCAGATTCCTGGAGCTCATTGGTTGGTCAGTATAACTGAATTACTAACCTTCAGGTTTGGTGAGAAACCCTGTCTCAGCAAATAGAGAGTTTTTAAGAAAGTCAAGTGACTTTGACCTCTGGCCTTTACATGGAAGCATGTACAAGTGCTTTCACACCTTGATACACTCATATACACACCCTCATGAAAACACACAGAGATACTCATACAAAGTGCATGGGGAAAGTTGGTACTGTCAAGATATATTGAGATGGATGGGAACCATCAATTCATCTCACAAACTCATAGCAAACATAAACTTTGGTTTACCCTGAACTATTTAATCTAGCAGCACTCAGTAAATGTTAGTTACAGTCATCATAATGATGGTGCAGGGATTTTCAGGGGATCAGCTCATAGGCTGAGAAAGCTTTGCCATATTTATTTTTTTAATATTTTATTATTTTTATTTTACATATATGAGTGTATTCCTTGCATGTGTGTAAGTGCACTTACATTTTCAATGCCCATGAAAGTCAGAAAATGGTATTGGATTTCCTGGAACTGGAATTATGATTGCTAACCACCATGTGGGTGCTGGTAATCAAATCCCAGGTCCTCCACAAGAGCAGCCAGTACTCTTAACTGCTGAGCTGGCTCTCAAACTCCAGAAAGCTTAGGGATATTTCTATGTTGACAGTGCTAGATTCAGGACAAATTCCAACCTTCCCAAGTCTAGTTGCATTTTCTTTTCATGCATTTCCTTCATCATTATGGTTTCAATTATAATAAATATTTCTAAAAAGTAAATATATCATTCTCCTATGCTGTTCTTACGGAAGACATATCTGAAAAGACTTTCTTGTGGCATGCTCATATTAACTACCCAAATCCTAATTCAGCGAGGCACATGGAATCCAAAACAATCAGAGAGCTTTTGCATTGTGAAAGTTTGAGATTATTATAATCTCTCTCTCTCTCTCTCTCTCTCTCTCTCTCTCTCTCTCTCTCTCTCTCTCTCTGTTTCTCTCTCTCCCCCCCTCAGGAATTGTCTCCAGTTATCTGGTTCTTGGGTGTGACTGAAGGGGAATTGCAGTCCCGGTTGTAAGAGCCTCACAGAAGTGGAGGTAGATGTGAGTGTGCTCTGGTTTATTTGCCTTCAAAGGCAGCTTCCCAGGAACACAATTTATTATCCTCATTGATTGACTATGGTCTGAGAGAGTTGATCCCTTCAGTGGCAAAATAGCTTCAGGATCCAGAACATCAGACACAAAGGGTTAACATAGAATCAAACAGAATGTGTAGAAAGGGACCCCCGAATACCAATATACTTAATATGAGATGAGCTGAGCTTTAAAAGTACTGTGAGGCTGTGAAAAATTCCAGGTTCATACGTAAGTGTGAACCTGAATTATATGTTAATCAGTATTTTAAGAATTGATATGAAGCAAAGAGATTAACAATCCAGAAAATAATTAGATCCTTATCTTACACCTTACTCTCAAATAAATTGCAGAAAATTCATTTTGTTGCAAATAAATGCAAAACTTTATTTTAAAGTCCATGTCTAATGGAATAGAAAATGCAGCAGAACAATTTAAAATATATAATTGGGGAATAAAAATGTATCATGATTTTGACCATGTAGAATTATTGAATATCAAGTATTCAAATTATATATTTCCTTATTCATAGTTTTCTGCATATCCACCATTTCTTGAATGCATACCATTAGTTAGAAATGTTGATATTCATTTCTTGAGTAGCCACTATCAATTTCCAATTAAAACAAGAAAGGATCATTCAAAGGAAAAGATGGCTTATTTTTTAAGGTTTAATGATCTTATAAATTACCTTTTGATGATGATAAATTCATATAGGTAGTTTTTAATGTCCAGTATCTCCTATACAAGTATTCTATGGTTTCACTTTAATTTATATAATCATTGTTTTCAAATGATTTGTTTACAATTATGTCATAGTACAGAAATTTATTGTATAGCAGAGATCATATTCCTTTATATCACACACACACACACACACATAAACACACATACACACACATAAACACACACACAAGCACATATACATAGATTTTATCAGGCAGTTTCAATTTCCCAAATGATCAGCCCAAGACTAAGCAACAATAAATGTTTGATCAATTCAACTGCTTCTGGTCAGTTTTTGGGACTCTCTTGATATCTTGATCTTTTAAAATCATTAATAGTTGTATAAAGGCCTTAAATATCCTTTCACTGGGTCAGAATCAGTTTCTTTCTTTGAGTCTAGTGTCTGACACAAATTGAAAAATGAAGTGTGAATTTATAGAACCAGCAGCAGAGCCTATCTTGGAAATATTCCAGAGGACTAAACATATTACCATATTAATCTAGGTGGTAATGTGATGATGTCTATACTCAGAAATACCTTTGAAAATATTTTTGTAGAAATTGTTCTTTGCAACTATACTAAATAGTACATAATAAAGAAATATCTTGTCTAGACCACTCCATTAATTCAATATTGCTGATACAACTGCACAGTCTGCATTATCTAAATCCAGGTGATAACATAGTCTAAAAGGTTCCATTCCTGCATATGCTATATTATTTCAAGGTGTCTATTTATATAATAATCCCACACCCTGAATTGGTTCCTGGAACATTAATGAACTATAATAGTAGCAAGTTTTGCAGTTCTGAACCGTTGTAGAACATTCTGGCATGAGAAAAGGCCCAAGCATTTGAGAATAGGTCCTCACTCACACACCATGCAGTTTTGGTGTAGGAATCTGTTCCCACCTTCTCTGGACACGTTCCTGGGTATTTTAAGATGTCAGATTTGGTTCTGTGGTAATCCTGATGTAGTCTTATGGTACATACTACATAAAGACCTCATTACAGCAGTTGGCAAATATCGTTCCTCATTAAACCTTGCTAATGGAATTTCTTCGGGAAACTAGCTTCATCAGCTACACTCCTTTTGGTCAAAGTGAAAAGATAAAAGATCAGACATAGTAGATTTTGCTTCTGAATATTTCTGAATACTGGCGCTAAAGTTTTGTAGGCAATGCTGTAATCAAATATACTAATGGGTTCCACTTAAGAAACAAAAAAAAAAAAGAAGAAGAAGAAAGAAAACCCCAGAAATACCATTAATAAAGAAATTAGCTTCAAAATTAACTGATTTTGAATTTTAGTGTCTTTTGATTCTACATGTTTCTCGTTAAGTCACAATTGGTATTTGACAAAAGTTTTATCCAATTAAATATCTTTGTAGCAATGAAGGCAGATTATAACCTAAAGAGAGATGGTTCAAGATATGAGGAGCAAGCCTCCACTTTAGGATGAGTAGACAAGAAAGGTGCTAGCTGACTGACAAGGCTACACATAGTACGAAATATGCAAAGCTAGCTGGGAAGTTCTGCATTTGGGCTCTGTACGCAGTAGCAATTCAAGAATATTTAGTACTAATGAAGAGCATCAGACCCATTCAAGTTAATTAGCATTTATCCTTCCTCCTTCACTGAGTCTTTCTATCATGCTTCATTCAACATTGAGTCTAAGCATGTACAATTAGGGATAAAAGTGGTGACTGAATTACCTATCCTTGGAAAACTGGCAGCTTAACACAGCTTTCCACATTCATTTGTCAGTATCATCAACACAAAAGCCCTCATTTTTGCTGTTTAAAAACATATTTCCTTATTTTAGAAATTAAATTAATGTGCTAATAATTCATGAAATAAAATATTAATATGCTTAAACATTAACCAGTGAAATAAAATACTTGCTTTTCCTTTTTTTTCTTTCTTTTCTAACATTTTAGTGTATTGTAACTCTGAAACCATATTTTTAAGTTCACAGTTTATATTATTGCTGGAATGGGTTCTGTTTTTATGGTTTTGATGCATACTGAGTGACATGACGATATATTAATATTTTTCCATAAAGGAGAAAAGAATTTCTCTTTGGGTGGTGTAAACTGCAACCAAAAAAGTATCTAGTTAAGTCTTTCAATTTTTACTCTTATTTTTATTACTTCTTATAAAATTGGTGTGTGTTTGTATGTTTCTGCATGCTTCTGTGTGTGCCCTTGTGTGTGTGTGCCTGTGTGTGTGTGTGCTTGTGTATGCTTGTTGTTGTGTTTATTTGTTATTGTGTTTGTGTGTGTGTGTGTGTGTGTGTGTGTGTGTGTGTGTTTGTGTTGCTGGAGATTTAACACAGGTCAGCCTCATTGGGGTTAGCCACTAAGACACAATCTTTGCTCCTAAAATAATAATCCCTAAAGTTTATTTATTTTATGTTTTAAATTATGTGTGTGGATGTGTATTAATGTGTCTGTGTATGTGCACATGAGTGTAGGTACACAATGAAGCCAGAAGAGTGATTCAGATCCCCTAGAACTGGAGTTACTGTAGTTGTGGAGTGCCCTGTGAGAGTCCCAGGAACCAAATTCTGGTCTTCTGAAAGAGTAGTATGTTCTCCTAATGTAGCCATCTCTCCATCTCCAAAACGATCTTTTTTGACTAGGAAAGTTTCTGCTTTAGATCTTACATGGTTTCTTCTCCAGGTCTCTTTATACTTTTATATTTACCAAGAGTTCAGATTTCTAGAAAGTTATATGAAATGGAAATGCAATAAATTTCTCATTCAAATAATCATTTGCTTCTCTCTTTCATTATTTAACATTGCTAGATCCTATTCCCTGTACAATGCAGGCAAAATCTGTCGCTTAAAATGAATAAATTAGAAGTCACTGAAGAATTAGTGAAGGTGATACATTTTAAATTCTATTTTGCTTAAGGAATTGTTCTCTCAAGTCCTGTAATTGCTTGATGTGTGATTTTGGATGAGATAATTGACTTACTGAGCCTTGGTTTCCTAATGAAATTGTGAGGCTTTATAGGACATGCCTAAGTAAATATTTATAAATTTTAAAACTGAATATGAAGACTACCATTATTATTTTTATTATTAATTTTAACAAATAAAATTTGCCAAGATGACCATTTACACAGGAAGTACTGTCAAAACTCTATGAACAAAGATTCTGTGCATTATATAAAAAAGTCTGCTAAGTATTAAGAGAACAGGACAGAGGGAGGATGGCAGAGAATGCCAGAACACAATGCAGTAATGCAAGTGTTCTCAAAGGGAAAGTACCAAGAATTTGTTCCTTGTTCATTATAACAGGATGACTCATATTGTTTTAAAGTAAAAAGAATTATAATTTTCATTTTATTATTTAACTGACTTTCTTCATACCCCTCGTGTGTTCAGACTAGGTATTTTTCTAGATAATGATGTTTTATTTCCTTTTCTGTGTGATATTACAACACTGTCACATCATGGACACATTTGTTCATCTCTGAGAGCACTGGATTTCTGTAATAAATTCAATGCCATTAGTCTCCAATTTTAAGGATACTTTGGTGAATTCTGGAAGCTTAAAATAAAGTAATATTTATAGATCTAAGTAAACAAGATTTTTAAAAATAGAAATGTTGGTATTACAAATCCATCAATATACTTTTGTCTGTAGTTTATCTTATTATTATTTTTTAAATCAATTTATTCTCAACTAGAAAATGCTATTCAAACCACTTTTATAGCTGGGTTGAATCATTTGAAATTACCTGTCCAAACCTACTTTAAAAATGTTATTGTCTATGGTAGAGAATTCTCCCTTCATTATCAGTTCAAGAAACAGCTATTGGAGGAGAGGAAACTTTGAACCCTAATGCAGTTGTAATGAAGTGAAAGTTTTCTGGTTTGCTTGTGGATTCTTCCTCTTAGAGTTTTCCAATCCATGCCAGAACACACCTTGGCTCATATATGCATGCATTTTTTTCTTCCCCAGAACTTAGAATTTAGAGATTATAGAGATCACATGAAAGCAAGTGTTACATTAAAAAAGAATTGTAGTTAGTCATAGTCTATGAAAAGAATGAAGAACACATAAAGAAAAATTGCTGTTAAGTTTTAAGAAATATTCATAATGTCGGAGACTCTTAAAATCAGATTTAATATAAACATTCCATGGAACAACAGTCAAAGTTCTTTTACCATCAGTGAGTCGTGGAGGCTGAAAACCAGCAGAACAAATTGTGGCTTAAAAAAGAATATATTTAGAAAGAGAGAGAAAAACAGAGAAAGAAACACAGAGACAGAGAAAGGGAGGCAGAGGAGTAAAACAGAGATAAACTTTAAAGAGCTGAAGACTATTAAGACGTAAAATAATTTGGTTGAAATCTACATCTATCTTATTCTAGGTTATATGCTAACTGAAAATCATTGCTAGTTTAAACTCCATTAAAATATTCTTGTCAGCTATTGATGGAGAAGTTGCCCTTGATCTTATTCTATACTTATACAATAGTAACTATATAGACAGTCAGAGGAGTATTTAGTAAGAGAAATAAGCAATTCCTCAAAGCAGATGTAAGCTCCCACTGTAGGCACTACAATTTCTGTAGCCTGAGACTCATAATCATGCACCTTCGCTATGCATGGAAAAGTTCAACTTCTCAATAGCTACCATGTCATGAGCTGCTAAAAGCCACACAACTATACCCTAATACAGGATATAAACTATGGTTCTTAGAATGATTGCACAGAAAAACTTGGGCAATTTTAAAAACACACTATTTTTTAGTAAAACTTAAAGAGATATTTATTTGTGTATAGTTATAGAGGGGTTTGTTTCATGTTATTTGCACATCAACATTTATATAGAAACAAATGAAAAGTGAAAAATTAAATAGCAAAAAAACGATGAGGTATTCTAATGTCTTTTTTTCCCCTTTGGAGAAAAATGGCCTAAGGTAACCTTTTGTTCTTGTGATTAACTGTCATTCTACCTTTATAGACCCCTTCAAAATTCTACATAAAATTATATTGCATATTTTCCTAACTAAAGAAATAAATTAAATATCTCTTGTGGTTCAGTAGCAAATGTGGAAATAATTGAATTAACGTAATTTCCTACTTTTGTGAAGACTTGCAAGGATTATTTTTTCTAAGGAGCTTGTCATATGAGAAAAATTAATACATTTGTCTCTGATGGGATGTAATTTCTTAGTTTCCAGCCTTAATGTTAGATAATTAGTAAAGAGCAGAGAGGAACATAAGAATTCTTCTTGGTCCTGCAATGATACAATTTTGGAAAGGAAAACTGCACCCTTGTTGACAAAGTTGCCCAAGGACTCCATCTCTTTATGTTCTACATAATTTGTGTTCTATTGAAGCTTTCTAATGATAAGCAAATTGAGCTGTCCAAGACTGATGTGGTCCTGCACTGAAACAGTCAACTGCATTCGACTGGGAAGCATAAACAATCTACTTGACACCTGGAATGTATAAAACATACATTTAGCAAAGAAAATAGTCATTTGTAACTTGACACAATAGACTTTAACATGGATGAAAGAATGTATAGTTTCCAATTGGGGGGATATGGAGGTGTCGATGGGGAGGGGATACAGAGATGATTAAGGCTGACTGATGTTCTGCATGAAATAAAAAATGATTCAATAAAAAAGAAAATAGTCATTTCATTATAAAAATGGTTGAATGTTGGCAATTCTTTCAGGTTTGATATAATGTCTATACATGAAGACTAGAATTCTCAAGGGAATTGCATCTTCAGATGGTTAAAGAAAATTGTGTACGAGGATAGTTTGGAATGCATTTCAACTTGTGCTATAACTGAGGAGTGAGACGTTTGCAGGAAAATAACTCATTGTTTAGACAAAACACTTCAGGTAGAGCAAGACCCCAAGCAATATGAAAAGTGAGGCCCAGTTTTATGGGAGGACATTAATTCACTTTATTGTGCCTATGAGAGTAAACAAAGTACAAATATAGTTATTTGTTTGTTTGGTTGTTTGTTTGTTTGAGACAGGGTCTCCTTGTAGTCTCAGATGACCTGGAACTATGCAGACGTAGACCAGTGTGACTTTGATCTCACAGAGTCACCCTCTCTCTGCCTTCCAAGTACTGGGATTGAAGGTGTACCACCATATCTGGTGCATTATTTTTAAAGAATGGTTCATTGCTTACTTGCTGTATTAGTTTGTCTCTCCATTGACCAAAACCAACTTGAAGATCAAAGGGTTTATTTTATCTTATACTTTGAAGGTGCAGTTTATCTTTGAGGGAAGTCAGGCAGCAATTTAAGGTGGGAACCTAGAGGAAGGAACTGAAGCAGAGATCATGGAGGAATGCTACTAAGGTTTGCTTCCCATGGCTTGCTTAATTAACTTTCTTATACAATCCAGGACCACCTGCCCAGTAGTTGCACAACTTACAATGGGCTAGGTAGGCACTCTACACCTATGAACATTTAAGACAATATCTCAAAGGCAAGTGCTCAAGCCAATACAATGTAGGAAAATACTTCAGTTGAAGTTCTCTGTCTCCAGGTGTGTCAAGTTGACAGCTGAAGACATCCAGCACACATGCATTTTAATTTAACCATTCAAATTCATTAATTCACTAGCAAACATTCTTTGATGCTTTTCTGGGAGCTGGGAAAAAAGAAAGTCCATAGAGTTATATTTGGAAACTAGATGCCTCATGATTTATTGCATTCCAGATGGTGACTTCAATGAGAACAAAATATATGATACACCATAAAAATGCTATAATGATCAAGCTTGAGAGACTTAAAGAGTGTCAAGAAAGAGCATATGACATGATTAGGGAATCCTGTTTCCTTAGGAAAAGATTATCAGAAACAAGAGTTAGAAGGCTTAAAAATATTTGGAGAGACTCTGTTCCCCTGCTAGCCTTGGGCCTAGGTTCACTTCACTTCCTCTGCCTAAGATCTCTAGACTAGTTTCTAACACAGACTACCTAAATTCTCTCGACTGCTTTGGTAAGGCCCTCCATAGACCTTCTCTACCTCCACCTTCCACTGGCTCATGATCAGCCTGAAAAAGACTGGCCCTCCGATGATCCTGGTGAGTCAGATGAAACCCATCACATCTCTCTCTCTTCCATTCCCTGCCCCTAACACTTCCAATCTACCCAAACCCCACTCTGTTCTCCTGGTAGTTTTGGGTCCAGGACTGCTTCACTTCTTCGACCTCAGATCTCTGGACTAGCTTCGTAACCCAGACTAGATAAATCTTCTAGCCTAATTGCTAAGACCCTCCACAGGAGGTCTCAGCCCCCACCTTCCTGATCCATCTGACACAGAGCAGCCTTAGGGTGAAAGGATGGAAAAAAATATTCCAGGAAAATGGTGCTAAGAAGGAAGCAGGTGTGACAATTCTAATATCAGGCAAAATAGACTTCAAATTAAAATTAATAAGAAGAGATAAAGAGTTACTTCATTCTAATCAAAGAAAAAATCAATCAAAAAGATATTACATTAGATAAAAATCACTTTAAGATTCCATCTTACCACAGTAATACCATCTAAGATTGAGAGAACCAAAGACACTGAATGTTGAAGAGGATGTAGAGAAAGGGGAACACTCATTCCTGCTGGTGGGAATGCGACTTCTACATCCACTACGGAAAGCAGTGCGGAGAAATCTCAAAAAACTAAAGTGAATCTACCATATGATCCAGTTATACCACTCCTTGGCAAATACTCAAAGGACTCATCCTGTTGTAGAGACACCTGTACATCCATGTTTGCTGCTGCTCTCTTCACAAGAGCTAAGAAAGAGAAAGAGCTTAAACGTCCCTCAACTGATGAATGGAGAATGGCAATGTGAGTACATTTACACAGGGGAGTTCTACCCAGCAGTGCGAAGATGAAATCATGAAATTTCCAGGCAAATGTATGCAAGTAATGAGTGTTATACTAAGTGAAATAACACAAACACAGAAGAAAAGATGATGTATGCTCTCCCTCATTTGTGGTTTGTTGCACCAATTTCCTATATGTGAGAATATATCCTGATATAATACGAGGAGCCAGGAAAAGGGAAAAGATACATCGAGATAAAAGAAAAGAAAGAACCCAAACGAAGAGGGATAGTATGGAACAGATTTTACCAGGGGTGAGGTGGGGAAAGTGGGAGTGTCCAGCAGGGAGAAGAGGAGGGAGAGTCACGAAGGCGGGGACACAGGTGGGAGAGAGTGAAGTTAGGAGGGAGGGATGGAGGAAGGCAGGTTTTAACGGGGGCATGGTGGGAGTATTGTGAGTGCTGGGACGGAGAAGGTAGGATGGAAGTTGAACGGGAGGAAAAAGAGCAGAGATGAATGAATCTTGGAGAGCTGCGGAACCTAGAGGGATCAGTGATGCCATAGAACCCCCCGGAGAAATGCACAGCATGTAAACATTACATGTGTATTCCAGGGGCTGTTTGGCAAGGATTACAGTGCCAGACAGAAGAGACCTCTCTTTATGTGGTTGAGAGTGGTCCAAGAGATTGCTAAAATCGTACAAGCTGATGCCGAAACTCTTGGTTATCTCCCAGAACTAGAAGATGATACCCTGCTGCTGAAGACAGGACACATTTGGGATACAGGACATGGAGCAATGGAGCAGGAATTGACCTTGAAGCCTTCTACCTGAAGTTTAGCTCCCATAATGCTAGATGACAGCATGCAAACTGCTAAGGGAGACAACCAATGGTCCAACCCAATACAAAAATTCTAATAACTGTAACAACTGGCACAGCACACCACCTCTATTGGTGCAGTAGTACCACACTCATCTGTGGAGCAATCAACAGCCATCTAATTGGACTTAAAGCCCTCTCAACAGAATGAACTCATGGGTGGTGCTGTATACTCAGCCAAATACATGAAGTTGGAGGGGTCATAGATCCCAGAGAAAACCCTATCTCTGTCATATATCTAGAGAAATGAAATTTCTTACCATATGCTATATATGGATCTTTATGTTTATAGATAAGCATACTGTACTCCACTTATCAAAGAAGCTTAACACATGGAGGCTACTTCACAATGTCACAACTGGTCAAACACAGAAAATATATGTCTGAGAGATGCCAAGTTCTAGTTGACACATATAGAGTTGAACCTCTATACCTAAGACTCATGAAACATAGTGGAATGAGGGGCAGAAAGAAAACTAGTGCATCCCTCCCTCAACTCTCACCACTGAAGCACATTTATACAGAAGGTGTGATGTACACAGAAGGCTCAAACTGGCCAAGTTTTAAAGAATAAGAGAGTGGAATGGACACCTATATTTAATCTCTTCCCCACCTATCATTTGGGCACCATTGTGGAAGAAGGGGCAGAAAGATTTTAAGAGCCAGGGCTGGTTCATGAACATAGGGAAGCAGAGGCTAAACTCACTGACAGCTTGTACATATGAACTTGAGCAAGGGTGGCATCGAGCACAGGCCTGTGCCAACTTAGAAAAGAGCCCAGAATGGAGTGAGATAAGTAGGTGGTGGGAACTATTGGAGTCAGATTCCTACTAATGAGAGAGAGTAGGCCTTACTTATGATCTGTAGATAGCTTCACTAGACTCTAGAGGATAAATTTGCACTAAAGGACATCTGGGCACAAATGTTTGACTAGATAGGATTTAACATGTATGCTGGAATACATGAGGTCCAGTAAGGGACTGGGGGAGTGAACATAGGAGGGGGTCTAAATTTCATTAAGAATAGTTGTATGAAATGTGTAAAAATCAATAAAATAATGAAAAAAGAAGATATTACAATCATGAATATATATGAACCAAACTCCGGTGTGGCCAATAAAGACAGTACTACAGGACTATAAAATACAGATTAACTCCAACTCAGTAATAGTAGGTGATTTCAATACACAACTATAATTAATAGACAGGACAGCTGGACAAAGAATAAACAGAGAGATATGAGTTAAATGACATCGTACAAGAAATGCACCTAAAAGACATCTACAGAATATTCTATTGAAGCACCAAAGAATACAATTTCTATTCAGCTGTCCATTGAAGTTGCTTTGAAAACTGACCACATTCTGGGACTGAAAACAAATCTCTACAAATATAAAAAAAAATTGAAATAATTCCATTCATTCTGTCAGACCACAGTGCAATAAAGCTTATAGTCAACAGAAAAAGAAGCTCTAATAACTATAAGAACTCATCAAGATTTAATGATGAATTTCTGTATGATGAATGGATCAAAGAAGAAGTTAAAAAAAATAAAAGTATTCCTAGAACTAAATAAAAATGAGAATAAAACATAACCAAATCTCTGAGAAACTTTAAAAAGCAATCCTAAGAGGGAATTTCATAGCTCTAGGTGCCTACAATTAAAAAAATATCAGAAAGAGTACTTATACATTTTTAACAGTATAACTAAAATCTCAGGAAAAGCAAACAAACCAATCCCAAACTTAGTAGATGAAATAACAAAAATTAGAGCAGAAATTAATGAAATAGAAACAATAATAAACAATACAAAAAATCAAGAATTTAAGAACTTATTATTTGAAAAGATAGAGAGTCAGACCGTTAGCCCAGTTAACCTAAAAAAAAAGAGCAAAACCAAATTAACAAGATCATTGATGAAAGGGGAAACATCACAGCAGACACCAAAAATATCCAGACTATCATATTGGAATACTTTAAAAACTTATACTCCATTAAATTTGAAAATCTAAAAATAAAAAAAAAAAGAGGATGAATTTCTAAAGTAAGGGACACCACCAAAGTTAAACTAAGAAGAGATCAACAGCTTCAACAGACACATAACAAACAAGGAAATTAAAACAACTATACAAAAGCTCCTGACTAAAAATAAACCCAGGCCAAAATGAATTCACAGCAGAATTCTAGCAGACAGTCAGAGAAGACCTACAACCAATAATGCTTAAAATATACAAAAAGATAGAAGCAAAGAGAGAACCCCAAAACTCCTTCTATATAGCCAGCATTACTGTAATATCAAAACCAGATAAAAACAAAACAAAAAAGAAAACTATAGGCCCGTATCCTTAATAAACATAGATGCAAAGATACTCAGAAAAATAATTGCAAACTGCATGTAGGCACATATCTAAAAGATCATTCGCCACAATCATGTCAATTTTATTCCAGAGATGCAGGAATAGTTCAATATATGTAAGTCAATGAATGTAAAAAAAAAACATGTAAATGGACATAAAGACAAAAATCACATAGTCATTTCAATAGATGTAGTAAAGGCCTTTGACAAAATGCAACATGTATTCATGCTAAAAGTCTCAGAAGGAATTGGATTGGATAGAACTTATCTCAACATAAAGCTATATACAACAAACCCACAGTCATCATCATTCTATGGAGAAAAACGAGAAGCATTTCCATTAAAATCAGGAATCAGACAAGGTGGCCACTCTCTCCACTTCTTTTGACTATAGAGCAACACTACTTGCAGGTGATAAGATATACATAGGTGATCCTCAAAATTCCATCAAGAAGATTCTGGAAATGATTAATACTTGCAATAAAGTGGCAGGTTACAAAATCAACTTACAAAAATCAATCACCTTTTTATACACTAACGACAAACCATCATAAAAACATAAGAGAAACACTCCCATTCACAATAACCTCAAAAGATATATATTTAGAAGTCAACATAAACAAAGACATTAAAGATCTCTACAGTGAACATTTTAACTCTTTAATGGGAAAGATAGAGGAAGACACTAGGGAAGGGAAAGACTTATGGATTGGAATAATTAATATTGTGAAAATGACCATCTTACCAAAAGCAATCTGTAGATTAAACGCAATGTCAATCCAAAGACACAAGACATTCTTCACAGAGCTAGAAAAAAGTCATCCAAAAGTTTACATAGAAACACAAAAGTCTCAGGATATTAAAAGCAAATCTCGGGCAAACAAAAAGAACCAAAAACAAAACAATGCTGGGGGCGGATCACCACACCATATCTCAGACTATATTACAGAGATGCAGTCATACAAAAAGCATGGTATTGGCACAGAGCGACATGTAGATCAATGCAACACAACAGAAGACCCAACATGGTTGAATACATGAATTCAACCTCTGCAATTTCAGACACTTGATATATGAAAAAGTGCCAAGAACAGACAATGGAGGAAAGGCATTATCTTCAACAAATGTTGCTGGCAAAACTGGATCTCCACCTATTGAAGAATGAAATTGAACTCTTATCTTTCACTCTGCACAAAAGTCAGCTCCAAATAGATCAAAGCTCTCAATACAAAACCCAAAACTGCTAGAACAAAACAGTGATAGTACCCTACAAGATATGGGTGTAGGAAAGGACTTTCTAAATTGTACATCACTTGCTCAGGGATTAAGGCCAATAATCAGCAGGCGGGACCTCATTAAGCCACAAAACTTCTGTACAGAAAAAGAAACAATCAAGGAAGTAGAGAGAAACCCAGTGAGTAGGAGAAAATCTTCACCAGCTACACATCTGACAGAGGATTAAATTCCAGAATATGCAAGGAACTCAGAATCAAAGAAACAAGAGAATAAATGATCCAATGAAAAAAAATGAACAGAGAATTCTCAAAGAAATAAAAATGGCTAAGAAACAACTTAAAAAGTGCTCACATCTTTAATAATTAGAGAAATGCAGACAAAAACCACTTTCAGATTCCATCTTACCCCAGTAAAACCAGCTAAGATCAAGAGAACAAAAGACAATAAATGCTGATGAAGATGTGGAGAGAGAGGAATGCTCATTGACTGCTGGTAGCAATATAAATTTGTGCAACCACTGTGAAAAGCAGTGTGCAGAACTCTCAAAACACTAGAAATAAATTTACCATCTGATCCTGATATACCATACCTTGGCATATACCCAAAGGACTCACCCTACTGTAGACCAATGAGAGGCCCTCCCTCAAAGAAGATGAAAGATGTTCCTAAGGATGACACCTAAGATAGTCCTCTGGAATCACAAACACAGGCACACACATGTATCCACATCCATACAAAAAAGCATCCCCCATATGAACACACAGATAGGGACATACACATGTACACACACTTGACTGTCATTACTTTAATTCCTTTATTGTTGCCCGTGTCTAATACTAAGTACTATGTTAAGTCCTCTGCCTTTCACTGATAGAATCACTGAAATACAATCTTAACAGACTTAGATATAATATTTTCACTTATGGTTTCAATGTTTTTGATCAAAAATCTTCTGAAGAAATAGTGCTTATAGTGGTTTGGTGACCTGCTGTCTGGGCACCTGTGGAGCACAGAGAAATTATTTGGAGCTCCAAGTGAGAAGCAGCCATTTACTCTCCTTCCTTTCAGATAGTTTGAGGACTCTGTAATTCCCATCTACTGTTTACACGGAAACCTATGCTTATTTTACCTTTCCCAATTCTGTCCTTGGATAATTTTTTTTCTTGTTTTGTTCTTGCTATTTTTGTCAGGCAGGTCTGAACCAAATGAATCTAAGCTATTGTTCTCCCTCAGGAATGAGCCACAAGGCCTGGTTCCTCCCTTGAAACTTTATTTGGATATCAGCCTGCTCAACCTCCGAAATTCCTTCTGGATTTTCTGGAACTTCCATTTTTGTAATAAATGAACGTTTTCTAATGTCTTAGTTCATTTTACACAGTTGTAATAATATTCCTAAGTCATAGTCCACACATACTGATTAATTTACAGGTCTAGAGGCTGGAAATCCAAAGAGGAGTAAGGTGGGATCTTCTTGCTATACCATTCAATGGGAGAAGGCAGAAGGACAGAGGAAGGAAAGATGAATCTTAGCTTGGCTCTATACTTCCATTATCCACTGGGCTGGGCTCTAGGAATCTAATCACCTGTCAATACAGTTATAGTACCAGTTAAATATCAACATCTGTTTCAGTACAGACATCATTCAAACCATAGAACCACATTCTCAGTATCATTTTTGTTAACTCTGTACTTCAAGTAAAATGATGGATTTGCTGAGTACATGGCTTCTCTAGAAGTGACTTTGTTCCATTCTTTTTTATGATGGGGGGTAATGGGATCATCATCCAAGTACTTCTTTGCCAGAAGATGAAGTATACACATTTTCTAGTTGCCAGACTTCCTTGAAGAACACAGTTGTTGCTGACATTTCAGGCTGATACCTTCCAGATGGAACATCTCTCCATCCTTCTGGATACTCATTACCTTTCCCTCCAGCTTTTGACTAAATATTGTTATTTGATAGTTTCCTAAAATTTGAATCTTGTCTTGTCTGCCAGTATTCTGGTTATCCATGTAGGTAGTCCCATCACTTTGATAAGATGGTTGGGTTGACAGGTGAAGAATAAGTGACAAGAATCACATGACACCATAGGAGTCTGTGGTGCTAAAGATGACTCTCCATAAAGATACGAAACTAAACTTAAGAAAGTTTGATTTATGATGTCACACTGGACAGGAGTGTCACAATATTCTCAACATTAGATTAATATATAACTAGTTCCATTTCTACTGGTGACAAATAAGAACAGCAATCCTCTTCCTCTCCCCCTGCACCTCCCTTCTTTCTCAGAGCCCTTTGGAGGCTGGGACTCTACCTTTGCTTATGCATGCATCAGGCTGAAGAAGCAGCATTCATCATTGTCCTATTACTTCCCAGTGGGACTTTATTGCCAGGACCCTTTACCCACTGTCAAGTCATTAGAGTCAGCCTGCTGGGAAATTAGCATCTACATAATAAGAATTGTAAATACTTTCCTTTCATTTTGCTTGTATGAATGAATATTTTGTTGAGAAGTAAACATGGAAGTTAATGAAGCTGAAAGCCCAACACCTCATGCCAAGGATGAAGGACACCCCACCTGCAGATGCTTCATTTGGTTTAATTATTATGACCATTTAACAAACCAATCAGGACTCTTAGCCCATATCCTTTCCTATTTCAATGCTGTCAGCAAAGAACATAGCTTTACTACAATGACTTTTCCTGCATTTCCCACAGAAGAATCTGATTACCTCATTTCCAAAGTCTTATGCCAAAGCCCTTCCCTCCAATCATATCCACTTTTCTTCCTGATTCATAAGGTGCCCTTCTATAAAAATATTTATGCACTCAGGAGGCAGAGGCAGAGTTAGAGACAGACGGATCTCTGTGAGGTCCAGGCCAGCTAGGGATGGCCTATGTGGTTAGACCCTGTCTCAAAAAAAAAATCGATTTAGCCACCACAATTTCTCAGTTCTTCAACGTGATTGATTCTTTCACGTCTCTCCTTTTCTCAGATAAATTTGAAATATTTTATTATAATGACTCCCAGGAAGACACCCTCAGATCTCATCTCCTACCTGCCTTGATTGCATTCACAGTAGTACTTCTGGAATGAAGATCATAAATTTATTTTATTCAGATTCAGTCATACAGGAGCTATCTCCTCTCAGTTTGCTCAAGCGAAGATGAGTTCATTAGGCCCTTGCCATGAAGACTGAAGAACTGCCTCACAGTACCTGTTTCAGGCTTCCCTAACCCTTCCAAGTTCCTGCAGTGGTCAATCCTTTGAAGTTACCAGTTCTGCTCTTCCAAGTGTCAATTTGTTCGACAATATGCGGTTTCTTTTTCTTTGTATTTCCAGTGTTGCCCCATCATTTGCTGCTGCTGCTGCTGCTGCTGGATATATTCCCATTGTTTTTCATGGCAAGCACATCTGAATGAAGATTTGAGAAGTGTTCCAACTGTTTAGCTTTCCTTCCCATGCATCTGTTTCTGGGCTCCTTGACTCTTGGGCAGGAAGAGTAGCAATTTCTTCTCACACTTGGTTACTTGAAACCATCAGTTTTGCCTTAGAGATCCACTTCTGTCTTTCAGTTCTTACAGAGCAGAGATTAGGTTCCCATTCTCACAAGTATTTTTGGCTAATAGCCTTAAATGATTTGCTAAAATGAGTTAAATCAGACTAAAACAAGACAGAAGATAAAAACCAATTGATATAAAAGTGCTATTTCTAACTTTGCCTCAGTCCAAAGTGTTTCACTTTAATTCTAACCTTCAAATGATCATTCATTATTTCAGAAAAATATTGAGAACAACTCAATTACAAATAAAGTGACTATATTCTTACATATATATTCTGTTAGGCAAAATATAATTACATATTTTAGAATAATAAGTTATGAATTAGTAACAAAAATAGTAAAATCATTCTATCATTTTTCTCTCAAGGAAATGGTTTAAAAAATGCATTTCTTCTCTATCACCTGACAAAGCCAAAAACTATGCCTCAATCTTATTTTCTTCCTCTTTGCTCTATCTTCTCCATCTTTCAACAAAAAATATATCATTTGGGGTAAATTGTACTTTTCCTAAGAGGGGAAATATGAAGGTTTTGAGAGAAGGGAGACGGACAGTGTCCTTCTGAAAGAGGCTAGAGAGGAATCTTCAAAATGGTTTTCTGTCCTGAGCCTTCACACCTGTGTCCCATTGCAGCTTGGTGCCTGAGTGCTTCTCAAAGTACAGAACTTTCAGAGAGGAGAGGTTGCTACTGTTCACATACTCAAGAGGCCTCAGAACTCCAGAAATGGAGAGGGCAGAGGCAGAACAAGGCGGGGGCAGGAGAGTAAGATAATCATCTCGCCCTGTGCGGGCACCCTGCACATGTGCGGGCATAAGTACAGAGGGAAGAAGTCAATCTAAGTGAAGAGTCATCACACGACAGGGAGCACAGGGCACCTCCTGAGGGCATCACATGCCACCTGAGCCACGTGAACACACAGAAATGAAAAACAGGAGAGGCTCAACTTCAGGCTTGATCAATACTTTTGAAATGCTAACGGTGAGAAGGCTTATTCTAGGGGAGACTTCATTACTGTTCTTTTTCAGAACACATTTTATCAAGAGTTTATTCGGTCAGCATTGTTGATGGAGCATGCTGCAAATTGTCCATCCAAGTGTTGTTTGTGTCTCAGTTAAGGGTTATTGTTTATCTCAGGAGATGATGGAGGGGCTCCAAGCACTGATGATAACTGATTTACTTATGTATGTCATCCACAGTGCTTGTCATAATGCTTTGTGCAAAAAATATGCTCAGGCAGAATTACTGAGTCTGATAACTGATGTTTTTTCAAAGTTAAACAGTTGTTTTCACTGTAACTGCTCAAGAAGTAGAACTAAAACCTTCAGAATTTCTATTTCTGTGTCATTGTTTAACTAGCATGTCTGAATTTCTAAATAGGGAAACAGGAACGTTTAGTCAGTTTTACTGGGAACTTTTGTTCCATCATGTCTAATGGCATATAGTATTTATCAATTTGTTTATTCTAAGAGATTATGTAAAAATCATGAGTCAAATGATTCATAAAATAAGTCAGATTCAGACAACTTTAGCTCTTGATTATTTTGTTTGTGTTTACAATGCTAGGTATGTTGTATGTGGTTTAGTCACTAAATACCCTAGGAGTGTACATAGAACACTTACTGTTTTAGGTTTTACACTTAGTCCAAAAGATGAAAATTGATTTTCTTTACGTTCCATGGTTTTGTTTTAGAGACGAAGTCTCACTTTTTAGCCCAGTCTGGCCTTAAACTTGAAATATTCCTAATGCAGGTTCTGGAAGGTTCTGTTTGCAGCACTTAATTTTTAAACTTTTAAAATTGCTAGATATTATAGTTCTCCTCAGTGTAGACATTTCAATGTAATTTAACAGTTTACATTTTTCTTTTAGTCTAACTGTCTATATTTACTATGGGGTTTATTAAGTATTCAATAAAAATTCACTTAACTTTGCAGGTGACATTATGTATAAAATGCAGTTTACAAGTTGATAGGACACATTCCTGCCATTATAAGCCATTGCTTAGATTGGAATTAAATGTAAAAACAGGTACAATACAGTATCAGCTTTTCAGTGCATAATGTAGGATGTGTAAGGGCATCACATCCTTATGCCAAGCTCTCTGAGACATGCAATGGTAGTGAAGTTCACAATTGAATTGAGACTCAAACAAGGAGTAGGAATTTTGTTGGTTTTATTCCAGGAAAAATATTACAAGAAAGAGTTACACAGATGGAGGTGCATTTAGGACTTCAGCCAGAGTTAAGGGGGGAGGGGGGAATTCCTTGGTGAAAAACTGGTTTAGACCAAATAGAAGGGTTATCATTATAATTCACTTAGTTAGAGAAAACACCTTGCAATCCTACTGTCCAAAATAGATACATGAAAGATGATAAATGTGGTACTAGAAGATAGGGCAAACCTCTTATGAACATATATAAAGAGATGTAGAAGCAGAAATTGGCCTGGGTACAAAGTGTGTGGTAAACGAAGTTGGAGAAAAAAATTGAAATGCAGAAAAGATGCTGATGAATGACAGAATGTTAAAATATCCATTGAGTTTGGGAACAGGATGATTAGTGACACATATAATGAGTGTGAAAATAGCGGAGTGATAAGGGATAAACGTGGTTGTAGCAGAGAGGGTGCTGGCGGTGTTCAAGTATCTAGTGATAATAAATGTGGAGGGAGGGAGGGAGAGAGGGATGGAGGGAGGGAGGGAGAGAGAGAGACGGAGGGAGGGAGAGAGAGAGAGAGAACAGCAGGAGACTGGTTTGTTTAGTGTCAGCCACCTAATTCAAGAAAATCCCTAGCTCCATAGCAGAATCCTTCTTCCTCTCCACAGTCAATATCTTTTATTCTAAGATGACAACCACAAACCTGATAATCACTGCATATTGAATCTATTGTTTCTTTAACCTCATACAAATAAAATGGATCACGTAAAACAGAACATGGATGTTTGTCCGCAGGGAATCACGTGGAACATACTGGGATTTTGTCCACGTTCTTTGTCTTAAATGTTCTTGCAGTTACTTTATGAATTACAACATTAATGAAATGTCATAGCAGGCCTCAGAAGGACTTTTTTTTTTCACTATTGACTCCCATTTCTTGAATAGACTTCATTGCATCTATTCGTTGGTTAGTTGCTTGTTTGCATTCTCCTCTGCCTTTTATTTTGAAGAACACTTTAACGCTTTCACTGTGTTGGAAATTTAACTTAGTAGGGCTTAAGTTGTTTTTAGAATTTTTAAAACTTTTTGAAAATGTGACCCATGTATACAATGTACGTTGGTCATATTCAGACTTCATCGTCCCTCCCTCCTCCTCCAACTCTCACCATTCCCTCCCCCAGTATATCTCCTGTATCCATTCCAACTTCATGTCATCCTTTTTTTTTCCAAAAATGCATTAAGTGCTCCATATGACCATGAGTGTGAGAGAATTCACAGGACATGGGTAAACGACTAAGAGCTTGTACCACCAAAGAAAGGTGGTCCTTCCCCAGCAGCTGTCAAGTGCCATTAGCTCCTCAGTTAGAAATGGGCAATTGGGATTCCCCTCCCTACTCCATGCTAGAATTTTTAACTCTCTTTATCTGTAGAGATCTGTGCAGGAACGCCAGGTGCTGTGAGTTCATGTGTGAAATGTCCACGTCATGTCCAGAGGCCAGTCTCTCACATTACACCTCTCTATCCTCACGCTCACACATCCTTTCCAAGAATGTCCCTGACATTCTCACATGTTGGGGAGTTGGGTAGAGATGTTCAATCTGTGGCTGAGCATTCACAATAGCTTATTCTCAGCATTTTAAACAGTTATGGATCTTGCATTAACCACTACCCTCTACAATAAGAGGCTTCTCTGACCAAAGTTGAGCACAACACGGACTTATGAATATAAACATAAATATTTAGAAGGGAGTTTGATAACATGATCATTTATCAAAACAGCATCAGTAATTCCTGTGGTTTCTCTAACTATGGCATTGACTACGTTTATATACCAGACATAAATTCCCTCCTGTAGAGCAGCCCTCAAATCCAATCAAGAGAGCTGTATTTGCTTCCATAAACAGTGTTGCCACTATTACAACAGTGGGCATTTCTTGCCTGGCATGTCACTATTGTAGCATAAAGGATCTAGTACTAGTAAGACAACTGATATCTTTCTACCCCAGAAACCTGCAGAGCACTTTTAAGCATGATGAAAGTTATCCAGCTGAGAGGGAGTTTCCTGGTCATTTCAAAACTGAGTTCTTTATGATATATAAACAAAGTGTGTAGTATCTTCAACAATGGTGTCTTACTATTAGTCATGATGTAGATCCAGGAACAATGGCAATATCTTGATTTATTCTGGATGTCTCTTGGAGCTTCCCTGATATTAACTTGTAAGTAGGTAACCTGTCTGCATGGGCCAACAGTGCAGAATGAATGAATGAATGAATATTAAGTATACCATCCCACTACCTTCCTTTTCTGTTTCTCTTTGGAAATCAGTCATGAATATTAATGATGCTGTAGCACTGGCATTTCAGATATTCCTATGGGAAAATATGGGATGGTTTAATAGTGTAGAACCTGGTAATCTCTAGCAACAAATCTCTCATAACTGGCAGGCTTGGCTAGCTACTGCTTCACGCTCTGCAACTATTTTGTATGCTCAATTTTGCCTTTGCAGTTGGATAGTCATAAAGCATTCCCATAAGAACCTGGATTGACAGATTTGGATTTAATATTCTACAAAACCCTCTTCTCGTGGACTCCACTTCCATCCCCTGCAACATAAACCCAGTTGCTTGGTCTCTAAGTTTGAAAGTATAGAAAGAAATAGAGAAAGTACAGAGATGCATTGAAGGGAGCCTTAGAACTTTTTCCACTTCCTAGGGTGTTTATTTTTGAATCATTCTGTCATAGTATGAGGTATTTAATCATTCTTAGGAACTGATGATTAAACTACTTCTAGAAGTAGAGAGAAGACAGTGAGTCAGATAGTAAATAAAAAGAGGAGATGCCAATGTGTTCCTGCACAAAGAGAATCAGAGGGACGTAAAAGGTCAAGAACTCAAGAATCAAGAGGTGCATGTATTAGCTGCACTATAAGAAAGGCTTCTCACAGAAAGAATTTCAGAGATTAGTGACAATGCTAACAAGTGTATACATAGAAGAGCAGAAAACTGATGCAGTTCAGACTTTATAACCTCCACTTCACTTTGTGGTATAAGAGTAAAAGCCATTGTTCTGTAAAATAAGAAAAAGAGAATATTGAAGAGAGTCTTAGAAAGGTGATAAAACCATGTGAACCTGGATAATTTCAGAGAAACTTTCCCAAATAGAATTAATAGGTCATCCAAGCTTTATTGAAGGCAAACTAAGCACCATTTAATGAATTAATATATCATAATATACTCTCTCTATATAGACATATATATGTATATATATTAAATTGGAAGGGGTCAGTAAGTGGAGGTGCAGCTAGAGGAATGGATCTTAATAGCATCAAATTATATTGTATAAAACCCACAAATATTCAATAAAAATTATTTTTTCATAATAGCTCCACCCAGAAAAGTAACACACTGACACACTGAGCATAGAGACAATGTCTTTGTGTCTTATTTGTCTCATTGTGAACTTACACTATGGTCATATGTGAGCTCACTTTAAGAAATTTAGGGACTGAGATAAGTTAGCATTTTTATTTATTTCTTGAGACTATTACACAGTGCATTTGATCACATTCAGACCTACTTTCCCATCTCCACCACCATTCTGCCTCCCCCTAACTTCATGCCCTATATTAGTGTTTTTCTTATTTTAAAGGCCTATCATGTCTAATTTGTGTCTCCCAAACGCTCTTTTGTGTGGGTTTCTTCCTTGTTCCAGTCAACCTACCAACATCTTATCACTATAGACAATCTTCTCCCAGCAGCTAACAATTGCCAGTAGATTCTCATTGAGGGCTGGGGCTTCTTGTCCAGCTCCTCCATCCATGCTTGGATTTTGTCTGGCTTGGGATTTCACAATTTGTGCATTCTGTCACAAGCACTGTGGGTTCATATGTGCAACTACCCTGTGGTGTCCAGACAGTATGTTTTCCTTGTATTCAACTACCACCTCTAGGTCTTACAAATCTTCCCATTCCCTCTTTTCTTCTTTTCTGCAATAATCCTGAAGCCTTTGTAGGAAAAGGTGTGACATCAAGATCTCTCTTAGGGCTGAGCACTCCAGTTTCTTATCTTCTCTGTGTTGATCAATTGGGAGTCTCTGTGTTAACTGCCACCTATTACAAGAAGAAACTTCAATGGTAAGAGTTGAGAGATGCACAAATCTGTGAGTAATAAAAATCCCTTAGGAGTCAGTTTAATACTAGGTCTATTTAGCAGTATAGTAATACTAAGTTCTCTCTTAGGGCCTGTGAACTTTCTTGCCACAGGTTCCTGGCCCCAACAATTGTGCCAGTTTATGGACTCCATTTTCTGAAGTGGGCCTTAACAGAAGGTGGTTGGTTACTCCCACAAACATTCATGCCACTATCGTACCAATGGGCATATCTTGCTAGTCCATTCATTATTTCATTATTGTACTTTGCACAGTTTACAGTTACAAAAGGTTGACTATTTCCTTTGTATCCCCAGTACTATGTGTATCACCTTCTAGTACTATGAAAGATAGCCAATAGAGTAGAAGATTTGCCATCAGGACCAGCTCAATTTCTCCTTGTTTGTTTTACAACTCATGTATGTAGTATCTTCAGGAATAGGGTCTTATTGTAAAGTGTTGGCAGGTAAGCAAAAACAATGGCACTGACCAGTATTGCTAGAGGATCTATGGTATGCCTATGGTCAACAACTCTGAAAGAAGGAGTCCATTTATGACTTTGGGCTTTTTATTATCTAGCTTGTAGTGTCTAGTAGGGCACTTGAACCCTCCTTAAAGGATAACTCCATTTTTACACTTTTCATATTGTATGTGTATATATTTAAGAAGCTTCCACAGTGGTAGGTTTCCATAAGGTCTTTATTGTTAGTTAGCCTACCTGTTATACCTTCTCTATCCTCTCTTCCAAATCCCCACCTCATTTAAACCTTCCTATCCTTTTATTTGCGCTGTCCCCTTTATATTACTAAATTGTATGTCCCCTTTCATGGAGCCCACACATGTCCGCTTTTTAGTTGCCTCACCTCTAAGGATTTTCAAAATCAAACAACACACATCTAAATATTCAAGGCTGGCATTCACTTATGAAAGAGAATATGTGACATTTGTACTTCTGGATCTGCGTTAATCACTCAGGATTACAATTCCTTCCATTTTCCTACAAATTTCATAGTTTCGTTTTCTTAACAACTGAATAATATTCTATTGTGTAGATGTATCATACTTTCATTATTTATTCATCAGTTGGTTGATATCAAGATTGTTTTCTTTTCCTGTCTTTTTATTGTGAATGAAGCAGCAATAGGCATGAATATACAGATATCTCTGTAGTGGAATGTAGAGTCCTTTGGGTATACGGCCCCAAGTGGTATTACCATTTGCTAATTTTAATTATAGAGTGCCATCACTTAATTTCTGAGTTAACTTTATAACATACCCAAATAGTATGGAGGATGGCCTGTGGGTATTTTTGTCTACTCTAGAATTTTCACTGTCAAAATATTTGTGTCTTATAAAGGGCATATGTTTGATATAGTCTCAATATATCATTCTTTGAGGATTTCATGTGTTAACAGACTAACCCATTAGAGTGCCTTTTCCCTCCCACTTATGTTAGCACCAGAAGTCCAGCCAATTCTTTCATAGTTCCTTTGAGATTTCTATGATAAAAGTGGAGGATTAAATCCCCCTAGAAGTTATGTTTCTAATTATCATGAACTACATTAATTTTGCTTATCCAACTAAACTTTAGAAATATTATGAACCAAAACATCCTGGCAGTAAAACGTTACTGAACAATAGCATGCTATTCAATTTTATTTACTGAAATTAATATATACAGGAAAAAGTCCTAAGTTAAAGTTTTTTCTTTCTTTGCATACGTTAGTCACAGATATCATTGTTCAGTAAACTATTTCCATACTCGTTGGCTTAGAGTAACAGTCATCTAGTATTATGCAAGTATCTATAGTCCAGCTGTAAGCTTTAGCTGCCCCAAATTTTGAGCAGCTGTACAGCTTTGCGTTGTACTCTCATGAGACAAACAGGTGACCCAAGGGACAATTAGAAATTCAAGACCAAGACGGCAAGCAGAGAAATTTCCCCATTTCCACTTTCATAAACTAATATCTGTGCCTATTTGTTACTGGACAAAATAAATAAAATACTCAATTTCAATATCAAAGAGAAACTCATAAAGTAAGGCTCAAAGAAGAAAGGGTTCAGACCAGATCTACTAATGCCATGTCCTTTAAAAAAAATATAATAGCTATTTTTTAAAATGGGCTGGAGAGATGGCTTAGAGGTTAAGAGCACTGGCTGCTCTTGGGAGGACTTTGGTTCAAGTGTTAGAACCCACATGGTGGCTAACAACAGTCCATAAATTCAGTTCCAGGGGATCTGATGGCCCGCTTCTGACCACAACAGTTGTTGCATGACATGGGTGTACTTTCATATATATGCAAGTAATACATTCATAAACATAAACTAGAAATAATAAATAATAATAAGTAATATTGATGTGGAGCATCTCAATGAATAGCAACCTGAAACAAAACTTTAAAATATTTATTTGTTCTATACAACCTGTTCATATATATGTTATATTAATTAACATTTTATTGTACTATGTCCCAAAACAGGTAGGCATATCTGTCTTCTCAAATATTTACCATGTATTATAATTTTTATTCATGTTTCTTGAACAGGATGCTTTTTGGAAGCTACTCAGAATTTGTATAGGGAATAAGAACAGTATAGCAGATGATAAAAGAGAATAAATGTTGCAAGTAGAAAACCCTTGGTCACATTCCCAGGCTATCATATTTAGCTGCTAATTGCTACCTAGCCTTAAGTCTGCCTTTGTCACTGTGAAAGGAGAATACTCCTAGTGTTGATGACTTGTGTATGCCTGACTGTATTTGTTAGACTTCTGCTGCTGCTGTGATAAAACACCACGAATAAGGCAAATTATTGAAGGAGGAGTTTAATTGGCTTAAGCGTCCATGAACGTGGGGAGGCATGGTAGCAGAGGTGGCCAGAACTGAAAAGCGAGTGCTCATATCTTACAGCATGAGAAGGAAGCAGAGAACAAGCAAGAAATCGGGCAAGGCTGCAAACTACCAAATTCCATCCCACTGATATACTTCCTCCAGCGAGGCCACAACTCTTAAATCTTCCATGACTTTCCCCAAACAAGTTGATCAAGTGTTCAAATATCTGAAGCTACTTCTCAGGCAAACTTCTCTTTCAAACCACTGACATAGACTCCATGATCAAGAATGATAATTAATTTTACTTCCAGGGAAGCTCTCAGAAGATATTGGCATATGGAGGACACACATACTCTTATAATGATAGCCAGGATGCCTTCCAAGAAGTGACCGAATGATTTGAGATGATTGCTGAAGAATTTTGCTGGCTAGTGACAGTACTGAACACAACTTAAGAATCAACTCTTGCAAGCTGGAGAGATGGCTCAGAATGTAAGAGCACTTGCTGCTCAAGCATGAGTTCAAATCTCTAGCACTTACACAAATATCAGGCATGCTCACAGGATCCTGTAAATTCAGTGTTGTAAGGAACAGAGGACGATGAATGCTGGAGCTTGCTAGCTAGCCAGCCAGCCTTACTAAAAAACTGTGTTCCAGGTTCAGCAGGAAGCCCTGTCTCAAGTGAACAAGGTGGAGAGTGATAGAGCAGGACACAGGATGTCTTTCTCTGGCCTCCTCTTACGAGTGAGCACTTGAGTGCATACAAGTGTGCATACAGACACAACATATACACATTTGGTTAAAATTAGCATTTGCTAGATTAGATTAATGAAAATGAATACTAATTGTGACAATAGAAATTTACAGGTCTCTAAAACTTTAGGAATTTTTCAGTGCCCTATATTCCTATTCATGAAGGATTAGATTTATAATTTCACACATATTGGATGCCCAGGAAACATCTGCATTTCTTGTCTCCTTCTAGTCCATGTTCGAATAAAGGAAATCAAGACCAACAAGGGCAGGAGATTCGAGTGCTTTATAATTAGGAAAGCTGTTAAACCAGTTGCTAGAAATGGACATGCAGCTGGGAAATAGCACTCATTGAATTAAACTGAAATGTAATTTTATTCAAACACTGTTACTTTATGAATTTCACAAAAATAATGTATATTCTATAGATACACACATTATTTCTCCACCGACAAACAGTGATTTAAGTTACAACCACAAAAACGTTAAGTTACAATGAAAGGCCACTTTCCACTTTGCCATTTAGAGGATTACTTATTGTTCATAACTCTTCTAATTGAAGGTTTATTGTATTATCCTGCTGCATAGCATGATTTCCTGTTACTTGTCTAATGTTTTTTAAAGAACAGTAATTTAATAACTGAAGTGATATTCATCCTTAGCTCTAACAAATGTGCTATTTCATGAGGTCTATGTGCAAAACACTTTTGCAATCACTGTATAGTCTAACTTGCCCACTGGGTGACTTAGAGCAATGCAAAGCCAAAAATAATACCCGGGCCCTGGGATGGTATTTCAAGAAAGAAAGAACTTTAACTTTTAGAGCACTGTAGTTTCATTTCTCTTGAAAGCATTTTTGTTTTACATTTGCTCCAAAAAAAAAGGAATTTTATTCCTTTCTTAGAGAAAAATTTGAACAGTGTATTTCAGGTCCAGGGAAACATTGTTGAAGTTTATTGTCTCTACTGCACAAAAGTATACTATATTTTCCAAACAAAACCAAACAAGAGCCCTAAAACGATAAATAAAATAACACAGAGCACCACTGAGAGGCTGTTAAGTCCCTTCATTTTAAACTTAATCATATTTATTTGTTGGTCACATCCCACCTTCAAATATTTTATTGCAGAATATTATCACATAACTTGAAAAATTTGAACTCTTTGACAAAAATGGCTCTTATCCAGAGTCAAATCGCTAGCTAGTATTCATAAATAAAAAGACACAGACAGCTTTGTATCCTCCTCCCCTACCTGCTTCCTTCCTTTTCCAAGATGATAGTCTTAAAAATGCACACCTTATGTTTGGTTTTACTTCATTAGAAGAAAAAGTTTACTATAATTTTGAAGAAAAGCTTCCAGTATTTATGATTGTATTTCAGATTTTTGTCATGAAATTGATTAGTCTCAATATTTGTCCAACTTAGTATAGAGTAAGTAGAAAAAAGAAACACTGAATTTCTATGGTAAGCATGCCAATTTTTAAATTACATGTACACTTCACATTTGAAACTCTGTAATATACATGGGAAAGGAAAAGCTCACCCTTAAATGTGTGTTTTACTCTCCAATAATTTCTTGAATAGTTTCATAGTAAAGACACAATTTAATCTAGAAACTTTGCTATCCTCAAGTTGTTCATGATTCATCTTTTACCTTTATTCTTCTTTATATAATTATGGAAATAAGTAATTTTTTGCTATAGCTATAAAATAATGCTTTATTTGCCAGAAGGTGATTTGGAGAGGAGACTGTGATGTGAACTACATGGTAATTGGGACCGAGAATGGCATTTCTGGGATTAAAGCAAATATAATTTCCATCATATCAGATATTGGAATATATTCGTTTTTTAATTTTAAAAAATTTGATCCAAGATAGTGTTTACCCATTATTTTAGGCAGAAAACACATCTGCATACTTCCAAACACCTTATTTAAAAATTAAAATTAAAAATAGAGACTTGTATGCATTACTATCTTAAAGCCAAAAGAACACCATTTTTAAAAAATAACATAATTTTTGTCTCAAAGAATTAGAATCCAGGCATTTGTTTTAATATTCTATTTTAGAACTTTAGAAAATAATGCTCATTGATGGAATTTTGCATTTAATTAGTGTAGAAAAAATTCCCCTCATTTAACTGTGTGAGTTAGTGTTCCTTTTTAAGTACACATACTATGTCTATTGTCCCACAATTGAGGTCCATTTTATGGTATGGGTTTCCAACGTTATGTCTAAAGTGTCAGTGATTTTGCATTTTATGTTGAGATCTGATGACTGTATCTTTAATTTGCTGTTTGTACTTTATTTTAAAAAGTTAATATGTAAATCATTTGAAATGGCATCTTTCTACCACGTGTATGCGTGTAAGCAGACAGTGAGGGTACACGTCTACAGATGGTCGCTATCAACACAAACAGCTCCCAGGCGTGGTGCCAAACACTACCCTAATTGGTAATGAACACTTGTTCATGGTCACCTTTGAAGTGGTGCCAGCATTAGCTGGAGTTGTGGTTTCTATGGCCTTCACTTGCTGGTACTGACCACCAGCAGAACCAAAATCAATCTCTGTCAGGCTTGTAATTGAGCACTTCCCTAATTTATGAGACAGTTTTCCCATTAACAACAAAATCTTGAGAATTAAATAAAAACAGACCTTCACAAGTGCTGCTGCGTAGGTGAATGTGGGGTAAACATTGATAAATGCGCGTGCCTTGTGGAAGCCTGACTTTGAAAAATTCCGTGTCAGAGTTTTAGGTCACTTTCTGACAACAATTAGGAACACTGAAATAAATAGTTGGCAATTCTTCTTGGTTATGACAGGTGATGTAAAGCCATCTTTACAGAGAAAAGTCCCGTTTTATGAATATGAAATGGAGTGCCCTGCCGTCCGGGTGCAACTGTGAATCCTTTGGTCTTTTCTAAACCAGAGTAGAATCCTTTTGAAGATTTGAAGTTTCCATAAGCTGTTTTCCCTTCGCGGCTTGCGTAATTCCTCTGCCCCTACAATTCCATGCTCACACAGAACCCCGTGAAACAGTTAAAAGAGTTAAATGTCCAGTGAAATTTATTTTAGTATGAATATCTAACCATGATATTTTGTGAAATGGTCTGTCAAAATCTAAACAAATATACATCATTCATTGAGATGCTAAGATTTTAAAGTTATTTGAATTTCAAGTATTTTTATAAGCTTCAATGACTCACTTGTTGGTAGCATAATTATGAGTAAATTTTGGGGAATTTATAATAAATTTTGTGTATATGTATATTTAACTTGGTCTAGAAACTAGATTAGGGAAACTCAGTACTTCATCGTCAAACTGACTCTATATGGACATAAAACTTTGTGCCAATCAGTCAAAAAAATTAAACAAATCCTGTCTGAAGCGGTTAACGTTATTTGAACTAAGTTTCTGAAATTATTTTAAAAATAATTAGAAATTATGCATCTCCTACTAATCGTTGCATTGGTCAGTTCATCCTGGAATTTTTTCAAAAAAGACAAATGGGATAAAAGATATACAATAAAAAAAGATGCTAGATTTTTTTAATGCATTTAAGGATAAGATTTTAATTATAGAAAATACTTGAAATTGAAATATGAAATGTGAATTCTAACATGTTACCAATAATTAGGCACATGAATATCTCTCTATATAGTTCCACATATATAAGCATATGTCATACCATGTAAAGTTCCTGAATTATAGTAAAACACTATTCTCCAAATTAACATAATAAAATTTATGTTCCTCTCACATAACTGTCCAAATGGATATTCCTGGCTAGTGAAGGTATGGTGCTAATCCCTTCCACATGATGATTGATTCAAGACCCTGGAGAACTTTCTGTTCTGTGATCCTACTACCCAATGAATGATGTCCAATCATCATCTTATTAAAATAATTAGAAATTATGCATCTCCTACTAATCGTTGCATTGGTCAGTTCATCCTGGAATTTTTTCAAAAAAGACAAATGGGATAAAAGATATACAATAAAAAAGATGCTAGATTTTTTTAATGCATTTAAGGATAAGATTTTAATTATAGAAAATACTGGAAATTGAAATATGAAATATGAATTCTAACATGTTACCAATAATTAGGCACATGAATATCTCTCTATATAGTTCCACATACATAAGCATATGTCATACCATGTCAAGTTCCTGAATTATAGTAAAACACTATTCTCCAAATTAACATAATAAAATTTATGTTCCTCTCACATAACTGTCCAAATGGATATTCCTGGCTAGTGAAGGTATGGTGCTAATCCCTTCCACATGATGATTGATTCAAGACCCTGGAGAACTTTCTGTTCTGTGATCCTACTACCCAATGAATGATGTCCAATCATCATCTAAAATGGCACCTGACTCCCTCTTGCATTGTGTTGACTAAAACTATTTGCAAGATTTTCTCTGCTGTCTACTATTAAGAGGAGGGCATAGATTTGCCCTGCTGCATTTGCATAATAAACACTAAGTTAACCTTTTTACCTTATCTGCTTTAAAAGAAATGATTGATCAACTTCCTAAGAATAATAAAGTTCCTCATAGCAAGTGACCTCAATATTGTAAAATAAATGAATTAAAGAACCTGCACTTTCTGTATTGTAGAGTATTTAAAATGTCAACATAGACATGCTGGAGACATGGTGCAGAAGCTCAAAAGACTACTTTCTCTTTCAAAGGATCCACGTTGGGTTGCCCACACCCATGCCAGCTAACAGAAGAAGGCCTGTAACTCCATCTCTTGGGAATCTGATGCCCTCTTTGGCTTCCATTGATACTTGCACATGTGATATTGATGTGTATGCATGTAAAAAATGACCACTTTGAGCCCAATCATATTTTTTACTTTGTATGTTCTTAATGGGTTTCTTCAATGACCACAGACAAGTACATAGGTACATTAGACAGCAAGATAGATAGATAACAATTGTGTAGAAAGCTCAGTTGCTCAATAAATTAATCATGATAACAACAAGCTACTTAGCATATGGTTAAACTTAATATTCATTTTTAAAAGCATAATTCCAATTTCATGTCTTCTGTAAGGCCTTTGTCAACCTTCTCTATCTCCTCTGGGCTTTGGATTTCATTTCTGAAACCACTTTCTTTTCTAAACTTGTAGTTCTTGTTCATTGGAGATGGCTTATTTCTTAATTTTGAAAACTTCTCTACCCTCTGTGCTTTAGCACACAGCTTTCCATAAAAATAAATAAAACCACATTCCAAAATATTAGGTGAAATCCACAATGACAGCATAGAAAATATAATGACTCATTTTTAATTATCATGTCTCTACTTTTCTGTTTATGAAGGCAGGAAAGATGAATTCCAGGTTAGAAATGATTATATTATTACATAACTTTCCTTAAATTCTGTGCTATAAAAAGTTCATTTATATAAGTATATTTGTATTATATTAATGTATTATGTAACACATAATTACCTAAAAATTAAAATGTATATATAATGTTACATATATTATTAATGTATTTGATTGTTATGCAATATAAATGGAGATGACTCTTTGCCAATGTGTCAATATGGCTATTCCATGGACTTTCCTTTGCCATAGTATAACTAGACCTTGAGCTCATAAACATAGACATGGAAAATTATGAAGATCATGAGTTAACTATGTCACTTCACTCAGGAACTTTATCTCTGACTTCTATCAGCTCTGAGAAAGTTCATAGATATTATATAATCAAACGGAGAAGTTCCCATGGTCTGCAATTCATCTTAAATCCTAAGACCCCAGAGCAAATTGACTCATTGGAATGTTCATTTACAGGCCACTCAAAGTCTCAATTCATCCATGAATTGAATAAGTCATTCTTGTCTGGCTCACCTAACTCCCAAATATGATATTGACCACAGTTGTTTTGAAGCAAGATAATTTCATTTTTAAAATTTACAGACACACAAACAAAATTTCTATTTGTCAATTGCTTAAAAATCTCCCACTCATCTTAAATCTATGTAAATAAAGTTGTCCAAAGTGAGACAGGTCACTTTCTTTACATGTTATATGATCCTGAGGAAGACTATGAATATTTCAATAAAAGATCATGTTGACAGCAATTTTTATATTTCAAGAAATGCTATTTCTGTCAGATTTATGCCTGTTCGGTAGATAAACATATTTCCCCAGTCTTTAGAGCATGAAGTGCCACATCTTTTATAGACACACTTATACTAAGATATGCTGTTATTCATGAAATGTTTAGGGTATGAAAACCTCACATGTATTGACACAAGAAATGAACTATCAAATTAGTTGCTAAGTTGAAGTTTCCATAAGAACAGAAAGTTTTTTTTTTGTTTTCCTGAAAAGTTCAATGAAGTAGGAACATATAGACTTAACTTTTATTAACTCTTAAAGCTGCCATATGTAGATCTTAGATGACATGAAGTCAGGGTCTTCTTCCTTTAAATAAATAAAGACTGTGGAAGTATAAACTCCCTGAAAAACGAGGTTTATAACAGAAATAGATATTGACCCTCAGAGCTCTAGCATTACCACCGGAAGCCGTCTTAGTCAGCTCCCTCAGATGCCATAGTGTAAATGTATTAGCTGTACTAAGAGACCCACTCTTGCTGTAATTATGTTAGGAACCAATAAGACAGCTCAGGAATCAATATGCTAAGACAGATAGAGTAAAGGACCATGGCCAGTCGACTGGGAATGGATTAGTCTGGCAGGTCCCTAGCTGAGCCATGAAGAAGAGGATATCTTTGTTGTTGTAGAAACCCATTAATTGTAAATTTTCCTGAACAAGGAACTTGAAGGGCAAGCTTAGACTGTGTTCTGCCTATCACTCAATGAAAACTGAAACTCTCATTTATCAAGATTTATATTTATTATTTTTATTTTAAAATCCACTGGGCAAACAACTAAATTTTCAGGATATTTAGGCATCATCTCCCACTGGGAAACTGGAATCCATCTTTGGTTATGTTTATGTTATGGTTATGGTTATGTTAATATGTTTATGTTAATATGTTTAAAGTTTATAGATAAATAAAATCATATTTAGGCAATGGATTTCCACAGAGATAAGTTTATTGATGTGACATCATCATCAAATTGAGTAATAGCCATGTGCTTTAAATGAGGAGAGAGAAGGAGGTATTCTAATACTTGTAAGTTCAGAATCACTGAATTATTAAATGCTATGCAGTAATCTACTAGATTAAAAGAAGGAGAGAGGCTGTTGTGGCTTATTTTACCCATTTTACTTGAGTTTCTTTACAGTATTAAACTTTTCTTAATAATTTAATTAATAGGAAAAAGAAGGATAGTTCAGTAGTTTTGCAGTTAGAGAGAAATACTGAAAGAGATAGAGAGAGAAAGAAAGGAAGATGAAAAAGAATTGAGAGAAAACAAAAGCTCGACCTTTTGTGGTTACAGTTTGGCACATCTGCTCATGCCCAATCAAGCTTTCAAACACAGAGCTGTAAACAAAAGGAGCCATCAAGCAAGGACAAAGTCAGAGACATAAGTGGTTTGAATGAGAGTGTGCAATTTCTGCCCATATGACCATCCTGACACAATTGCTCTAATTTTCTTTCCAGAAATGACTGATAAAAGATTTAGGTAATTGCTATGGAGACAGACTTCCTTCCATCACTAGGTATCTTGAATAATACAGCCTCAGGGTCATAAGATGGAGTGTCAGTTTCTGCAGAGTCCTAAATTAATACTTGTCCCGCTTTGGCTACACTTCCTGTACATCTAATGAAGTGAATGTAATTTATTTTGACAATGTATTGAAAATCACTTGATCAAATGACTAGTCTATAATGAACACAAAAGGCAATATAAGCTTAAAAACTATAAACTCCAAAATAGCATAAGTATATATCAAATTCTCAAAGCATTGTTTCCCCTAAAACCTCTGTATGTGGCAAGAATAAATGTGAAACAAAATAGTTCCTGAAAGCATACTTCATGTGCATGTAAAAATAATTCTTTTTCTTTCATGACTGAGCTTGACCTATCTCCCCTCAGCACATGACCTTGTCCCGTCTAATCAAACTTAATTTGCCTGGTTGATCTCTGCATTTCTAAGTATTAAGTAGCTGGAAGGAGAAAAACTGGAGAGTCTCGTACATAATAATGCTTAGAAGTAAATTCAAAACATACACAGAAGCATTGCAAGAAACTGTACTTTTACTCAAGAGCAGTTACATGCAGGGGAATCTCACACACATCCACTGAAAGTCCACAACAGGAGGTATTATAACTTCTGTGTTTCCTGCATGTTATAACATTTTCAGTAATGAAGTCAGCTGTGTGCGAGTGAGAACCACCTACCCTGACAACATAAATTAGAAGATCATAAAATCTATTCAAAACCCCACATATCACATCCACTAAAAACATGATTTCTTTAGTAACATGAAAACCAGTCTAACGTTTTTGGATAAAGTTTATATTTTTCTCTGCACTGGTTAAGAATAGCTAAAATTTGAAAACTTTCAAACACTTGAATTATGCATATACACAATTGTACCAGCAGCAATCTTATGATTTTTTTTCTCTTCAGAACATCAGGAAAACACTTTCAGAGCCAACAAGTATAATCGAGATATTTGGTTTGTTCTAAAACGAAATACACTTGGAGCTATTTTGGCAAGAGGACCAAGGCAAGGCAAGTGTCTGTACAGTGGCCTTGTGAAAGTGCAATGTAGTGTTTAAATACAGTCAGGCAGAAGCCAGTGGATAATGCGCAGTAATGGGTTAATCAATACTTATTATGGTTTTATTGGTTCACTAAAGAGAGAACAGAACCTAGTGCGCACAGAGTCGAAGAAATCACAGCATCTGATCTAGATAACATCTACTCTCCCTAAGGGATTTCCCTATTCAAGAATCCAATTTACCATGCCTGATTGACAAGGATTGGATCCTAGGGAATCACATAACTCTTTTTAGGACCCAATAAAATCCTAATGGATTTGTTGGACTGGTCAGGAGACTTTTAGTTTTACTGAACTGAGGTAGTTTGTTGCAATTAGCCTTTATTCCATGTGCAGTTGAAAAACTAGGCTATTAGAAGTCATCCTCTCTTTGTAAAGGCTGGAGTCATGCTGAGTTGTACCCCCTGGAAGGAGGTACTGTGCTGTATAAAGGAAATTCTTATGATAAATTGCAAAAATTTGAAAGCTTCTGAAAAGTGGGAACCGAAACAAGATTCAAATGAAAAAAGGTGTGAGGTCCAACAAAACAACACCCTCAAAATCCCCCACTTCTTGAATCAAATGCATACATTACCACACACAGCTCTGCCAGGGAATTTTTACACGTTTTTATGATTATGTTCATGATGTTATTATGGGTACTAAATGAGTTAGTGTTGTTGGATAATAATTTCATAACAATTCATATTTTGCATTATATTGATTTTTCTAATACATGACATTTTACATATTAATTTTTATTTTCTATTAATTCCATTTCGATTGTATCACAACTAACAGTGGTTCCTTTACACTTATTATTATTTGTATAATTATACAATTATAAAATTATTGTAATAATTTTCACGCTCAAAATAAAATTTAAATGGCAACCCAATTCAAATGAGTTATTTTGAAAATGATTTGCAAAACTATTTAGGTAAAATAACAATTTGAGTTTAAAAAGATGGTTTACAGTGATTGATATCCAAAATACATAAGAAACTTAACAAAATAACAAAGTAAATGAAATATCTAATTTAAAATGGGCAAAGCATTTAAATAGATATTTTAAAATTTTTATTATGCAGCAAATTTTGTAAAAAAATGTTCAGCTTCATTATCTATCTGGGAAATGCAAGTCAAAATCACAACAAAATAACATCTCTGTTTGAGAACATGAATATTTACCAAACTACCAATAATAGACTCCAATCTAGAGCCTATCACTTCTCCAGCTGCGAGCCTTTGACTATCATTACAGTAGTGGGAATGATATTCTCTCCTGTGGAACAAGCCACAAATCCAGTCAGAGAGCAGTTATTCACTGAATAACAATGTATACTTCTTGCCAGGCAGGTCAGTATTGTAATATACAGGGCCCAGCTCTGGGTGAGACCATCAATTTCTTTTCTCCACCAGAAGCCTGAATACCATCCAGGTATTCACACCAAATACATACCAAAAGTTGGCCTGTAAGAAGTTTTCTGATCAGTTTGAGAGTAGTTTCCATAGGTTCTGCAGCCTGAGTGTGTGATATTCTCAGCAATATGGTGTTTCCATCTAGCTATGAAAGGTAACCAAAGGAAATGGTAATAGCTTCTGTTGTTTTGGAGACCTCTGGAGTCTCCCTGAACAATAATCCATAGGGAGGTATTCCATGCCTTGAGCTGTGATTTTTTCAATGAATAATTCACATATTCTGTGAGTCACTCACATCACCATTATGTGTAGACTAATTCGGCTGGAGCTATTTTTTTTAGTTGCATTTTGAAATTAGCTTATTAACTGATGGATTTCCATAAGTCTTTTTCATAATCCTTAGTTTTGATTAATGGACTCAGTAACTCCTCCTTCCCCCAAGGCCCCAGCCCTTCTTTCTTAAGCTTTCCCACCCCCAGTATTCCACCTGTTTATTTTCATTTTATCTATATTCAACTATTCCCTGCCTTAACATGCCCCTCCAAAACTCCTTTTGTGATTTACACTTGTGCACAAAGTTAAAC
This sequence comes from Eospalax fontanierii, assembly GCA_035773235.1. Classification (NCBI taxonomy): domain Eukaryota; kingdom Metazoa; phylum Chordata; class Mammalia; order Rodentia; family Spalacidae; genus Eospalax; species Eospalax fontanierii. The sequence continues at coordinate 30,738,475 of CM069532.1, read as the reverse complement.
ACACAGAATAAATATTTGAATCTAGGATCCACATGTGAGAGCGGACATCGGGTATCTGTGTTTCTGGAACTGAATTGCCAGTTCCATTCTTTACATGCAAACTTCGTGACCTCATTTCTTTAAAGTTGAGTAATATTCCATTGTGTATATGTCACATCTTTCTCTTTTATTATTTTCTTTTATTTTATTGAATCTTTGTGTATGTCAAATAGAACATCTCAATCAATCTTAATCATCTTTATACCCACTTCCCCACTGGCACACTCTCGTAGCTTCTAAACAAGAATCCACACACTCTTTCATCTGTGTTAAGGCCTATTGTGTCAAGTTAGTGTCCCCAGGTGTTCCTCAATGCAATTTCATCCACTGAGGTCTAGTCAGCCTCTCCAGAGCCCCTCACTTAAAGAAGATCAGTTCTTCTTCACATGACAGTAATGATCAATATTTCCTCAGCAAAGACGGGGCTTTGTTGCCCATTTCCACAGTTCAAAGCCGAGTCTTTGTCTGCTTGAGTTTGCATGAACCTTGAGCATGCTGACACCTTTGCTATAGGTGCATATGAACAGAGTCCTAGGAGCTTGTAGGTTTCTATTTCCATATGGTCACACATCTCCTCCCTAGCTCTTACAATCATTCCATTCCCTCATCTGCAATGGTCTTCTGGATGAGTGAGACTTAATATACAAGTCCTGTCCAGAGACCCACACTCTGCAGACTCCAAACCTCCATGCTTTGATCATTTGAGACTATTTTTGTTCCTGTCCCTCTGTTTCAGAGGGAGATTCAACAGAGTTGAGTGTTGCATTTGTGTCCTTGTACCCTATTTATCCTTTGTTCTATGTTTTGTGAGCCTAAAGTGTGGATGTTGCATTGTAGATGTGCCACTTAGGTTTTGGAAATTCACAGACAATGTCTGTGTGTCACTGGTGTAGTAGTCTCTGTCTGATGCAACAGAAGATTCTTTGATGACTAATGACTGGGATACTTGATTGTAAATATAAGGACACATATTTTGCACTTTGTAAGAAGTTACCTTAGCCTAGGGTTGTGGCAGCCTTGGGGGTTTCTCTAAGATTTATGACCTTTTTAGGCATATGAATTTGGTTAGATTACAGTACCACACATGAGTTTCCTCCCATTGAATGGGCTATAAATCCAGTTAGGTAGCTGTTGATTTCCCCCAAGATAAAAGTTCCAGTACTTCACCAGTGTCGAATGCTGTATAGGTCTTTGATATGGTTATTTGGTCTGAAGCTGGGGTTGGGCCATTGATTGATGGTGCCCTTAGTCACTTGCATAATGCTCTCCAGAGCTATGGGAGCTAGCCTTCAGGGGAAGTAACTTCTAGGTTACCAGCTCCATTGCTCCAAAACTGATCTCCAAAGTATGTCTCGTCTTCTGCAATAGGGTCTTACTTTCAAGTTTTGGGAAGCAATCAAGGGCTGTTTGCCAGAGTTTTCTTATCCATTCATCTGTTTATGTTTATGGACCTCGAGGTTCATTCCATCCTAGTTACTGTGAATAGAGCAGCAATGAACATAGATGAACAAAAGTTTCTGTAGTAAGATATAAAACCTGGATAGTTTAAACTTAGAAATGAAATATCAGGGTCATAAGGCACCTCTATTTATAGTGTTTTTTATAAACTTCCAGACTAATTTTCAATGTGGCTGGACTACTTTACACTCATAGACCTGGGCTGCTCTCAACCTTAGTCAGAGATGCTTATTCTTGCAGAGGGCAGCAGTCAATGAAGAGATGGCGTAAGTAGTCAAAATGCTGAGAATGAAAGATAGAGTTGTCATCCCTAAATGAACCACTTTATTATTCTCTATACACAACCACCAAGGCTCAGGGATCATCGCAGAAAGGGAGGCAGAAAGATTCTAATAGCCAGAGGCTGGGGAATGAGTGCTATAAAGTGCTGTCTTCTGGACATGATATAGCTATCACACTCATGAACTCACAGTAACTGTTACACGTACAGTCTACAGAAGATCAAGCCAGCTCAAATTATGGCATAGGTGGGTTAGATGCCCTCCAGACCCCAATCCTTAAAGAAGAGATATTTCATCACTGACTGACTGGATACCCATCCCCAGTGAATGAACCTATGAACATATGGGCAGGTCTCACACGACTTAGTGGCTTATAAAAACAAGACATTCAGTTATGAGAAGACCATGTTGGGGGGAGATATGTGAGGGATTAGGAGGAGAAATGGCCAAGTATGGTTATATTTTACTATATGCATGTATGGAATTATCAATAACAAAGAAAAATTAAAAAATAAAATAAAGTGTTTGTAGGGGAAAAGATAATAGCGTGGTTCAGTTAAAATGTCTATCACCAAAAAAATACAAAAAGCACCTGGCAAGTAAGGCTGTAGAGGAAAAGGAAGTCTTGTATACTCTTTGTAAGTATGCAAATTAGTATCCATAGTCATTAAATGTAACTGTGGGGAGGTTCCTCAGAAATGTGAAAAGAGGACTACTATACATCCGGTCATCCCACTCCTGAATATGCATTAAAAACTTTGGTATCCACATTAAAAACTATGGTCTCCACATATTAAGGAGACACCTAAATATCCATGTCTGTTGCTGCACTAATCACAGTAGCTAAGATATGGAATCAGCTGAGATGCCCACCAATGAATGAAAAAAAATTGATGTATGTATACACATAAAATGGAATATTATTAAGTCATGAAGAATGCTATCCTCTCATTTGCAGCGAATGGAAACTGGAAATCATTTGTATAGCCTGAGACAGAAAGACAAATTGTGTATGCAATTTTTCATATATGAATGTTCATAAATGGTACTTGGGAGTAAACATTCAAAATAAAAATAGTGACTACTCAAAGCTAGGAAAGGTGGAAGCGGGGAGAACAGAAGCGGGTAGGAAAATAGGTAGGGAAACAGTTAACAGAGGTAGTAAGGTACAGTGTTTGTGGCAAAGTGGGGTGCTTATAGCTTGTCCAAACCTACCGTATACAGGCTGGATAACCAGTCTCTACAGAGAGAGTCTAATGATGAGGCGATGGAGACATTAATTGCCCTAATTTATCTGTGCATAATGTGTACATATATTTAAGCAGTATAGTGTACTTCATATTTATGTACAATTATGTGACCAAGGCATTGAAGGAAGAATAAATGCTAATCATTGTGACTTGCTCCTTGCACATTTTACGTATCTGACTATGCATGGCGCTGTGTAACTACAACTCTGTTAAATGAAAGGAATTAAAATTTAAAAGCTTATCTGAGGTATACTGTGTTTATCTTAACTCATGAGCTCCACCTGCTATGCCAAGGAGGGACATGTAGCAATGAGATATTTAACATCCACATCAAAAAAAAGCAAATACGAATTTGACATAAATGTGAGGTCATTAAACTGACCATCCTTCTGAACCACAGAGACGTGATGGAAGCTAGCCATGGTTGAAATAAGTCATGGCAAACTGTTGTTTCCAAGGAGACCACAGGAACTTCTCATTCCATATATCATTGTATAACTCCGTCATCCCCTCCTGACAGACTAGAATGCATTTCCCTTCCCTTGAAATGGTGCGGACTCATATTTCTCATCCATAGACGCACAGAGTATGTAAATAATGCTATGTAGCTTTGGGGATCATATTTTTAAAGGTGATATGGCATTGGCCTAGCTCTTCTTAAGATTCTTAATCATGGAACCAAGACCAAATTTAAGGAAAGCCTAGAGCTTGTGGACAGGTGATGAGGGGGTCGCTTCATTCACTAAACACAGCTGAGCTCTCAACAATATAGACTAGAAGTCATTTGAATATGTTCATGTTCAGCTTAGGCCAGCCCCTCATTTTTGCCCAGCTGATGACAAATGGCACAGAAAGATTGTTTCAGTGAAGCTTCACCAAGGTGGAACATCAAAGGTCAAAATGAGATTTCGTTGTTAAGTAGTCAAGTTTTGGCATAGTCTTAAATTATGTATATTTATAAATGTGCATGCATGAATATATATGGTCATGTCTAACTTTACTAATTAGTAATAGTAGGCAGTTATAAAAAAGATACAACATGTTCTTTTGAGGTCAAGTAACTGAAAGAGATTTGAAAAAGGTGATACGACAAAACTGAAAATCATCGAAGAGATTATTAACAGTTCATTACTGGCCCTGAGCAGGCCATTAGTAATGGTTTATTCCTAGCTTTTAGGTATATATGTGAATATATGTAGATGTGAGAGTGGGTCTAAATCATGAAACTGGAAAGGGGGTCAGAAGTCAAGAAAAAGAACTATTGAAGAAGGAGAAGGGCGATAAACACATGTGACATGAAAAATGAAAAGGAGGCTGCTGGGAGTGGGTAGGTCAAAGGAGCAGTTTGGGAGAAGTGTCAGGAGGAAGAAAAACAACAAATTGCCCTTGAAGTGCCATAGCAAAGCCTGTTGCTTGTATGCAAATTAACAGATAAATTAAGGCACTGGAGCCATGGCTCAGGGGCAAAAAGTACATCCTGCTCTTCCAGAGGACCTGATTTTGCTTCCTAGGCCCCATATCACACAGCTGAAAACCACCTGTAGTTCTAGTTACAGGTATTCCAATCCCTATTTCTGGCTTCAGATACACATATACATAGCAGACACTCAGACAGACACAGAAATAAAAATAAATGTGAAAAAATTAAAAGAGAATAAATAAATTGTTAGTGAAAGCTGGAAGAAGAGATACTTGTTCAATGTGGGTGAAATATGTAAGCATTCCTAGCCTGCAATACTGTGTAAGATAAAAAACTATGAAATGAACTAGTCATCTGACCCACCAGGGTTCTAGGCACAATGCTGAAGCGGACATCTGGAAAAAAAGGAGTGGACTTTCCACCTCCTTTCTTTTCACTCCCTTTGATGAAATGGAAAAAAAAAAAATAGGTCATCCCAACAGGCTTTACTGAGTCTTCAAATGAAATTAAAGGGGATATAAAGCAGCCAAGTTCTACTTTAAAAAATACAAATATTTCCCATTATTGGTCTCTTTGAGAAGCTGAAATAAGAAAAAGCTTCACTACAAACACAAAACTTCTGGGCTTAAAAAAAAAAAAAGGAAATATGGCTTTATTTTTGTAATAATAAATTTATCTATTATTTAAGAATTTCATACAATGTACTTTGATCATATTCAGACCCCTCCCCCACCTCTTCCTCCACCTCTACCTGTCTCATTGCCCTCCTAGGCTTCATGGCATCTATTAGTTGCTTAATGCCTATTAAGTATAATATGTGTTTTTAATGTCCTTAGAAGATATAGCATTTCACTCAGCATTTAATTTCCTCTAATAAACACTGAGATCTCCTATTCAAAACTTTTTAAGGGAACGTGCTAAACCAGAGGGCTAAAAAGAATGTGTATATGGAAGAGTTACGTCAAAAGTTGAGTGGGAGATGATAAGATGAAACAAGATAAACAAGATTCATAAAAATATTTCCACTGAGCTTTTAAGGGAAATTTGTGGTTGGGAATATATCATCATGAATTGGTTTTGTTTGTTTGTCTGTGATAGGGTCCCCTGTACACCCAGCTGGCCTGGAACTCGCTATGTAGATTAGGCTGGGCTTGATCTCACAGAAATCAGCTGCCTCGGACCCTGAGTGCTAGTATTGAAGGCATATGCCAACCACACCTGACTTGAATTTGTTTTTAAAAGACAGTGACATTACTAAATGAACTGTGACCTTTAAATGTCTGAATCACTGTAAACATAAAGCAAATCTATGAATTATTGCACTGTGTTGTGGGTTTGAATATGAAATCTCCCCAACAGTTCATGCTTTAGCAGGACATAGTGGCTTTATTCTGGGAGGCTTTAAGACAAGGTTTCTAGGTGGAGGAAGTATGCCATGGGCTGGGTCTTTGAATGTATCTTGTCCATGGCCTCTTCCTATCTCTCTCTTTGCTTCCTGGATGTTATGAGATAAAGAATACTCTTAGATACTTACCTTGATGTCATAGGAAACACCCATGACACAGCATACCTAATCCTACACTTTTGTCGGTAGCAAGATTTCCAACTTAAAACTCAAGACTAATGGTCCAGCTGTTTGGGATGATTTTCTTTGAAATACATTGAAGAATCACAGGTCACATGTAAAAGATACAGTATTCCAACCAACAACCCCAAATATAGTCTTTAAAACCAGGCAGAGAAGATGGTGATTTCTTTGTCTAGGCTTAAAGTTGTTCTAGCTAACACCCAGGGATATGAGAAGCATGTCACCACTGAGGCATCATCCTTAAATAAAGTTCAACAATCATCATCACTGTTCTTGCTGCTGTAAGACCACAGCTTTTGGGTAGTTTGTTGCACGTATTAAGAGTAAAGCAAAAAACAAGGGAAGATAGCACAATATATAAACAGGAAAATGAGATTGTTGATAGATTTGAGTTTGTTTGAGAAATCTGTCTAGAGCAATGATTGCCAAATATGTGTGAGTAACATCATTATCAGCTGGAGGAGAGAAAAAATTTTTAGCTCCGCCGATCCATGTTGAGTTCAAAATCTTTGGAGTTGGTGTGTGGCTGCTGTGTACTACCAAATGCTCCAGGTAATCGTCATCCAATTAAAAAGGGAGAACTGCCACTCTAGATCATTCCTGTAAATTCCTTCTGGATAATTATTAGCATTTTTTTAAATCCTTCTAAACCTTACCTGAGTATACTCTGGCAAAACTAGAGTGCTGGTGTGTGGAATGGTGACAGGAGGGTCAAAGGCTTCCACTTTTTCCAGTGTTTGTTGTTTCATCACATACAGTACCATCATTTTCCCTGTTACATGAGAACTTTGCCCAGAATAAACAAGTTAAAAATGAATCCTGTAAAGGTGAAGGATAGTCATTTCTGTTCAAAAAACAATATGCAAAACACAACAGCTTGTACCCCGAGAAAAGTGAGTAATGGAAGGAAACAATGAATTTATAAACCTAGAAAAGCAGGAAGAACAAAAGGGCAATGACTCAAAAAGTAAAATAAGACATTACAAAGCTTTTTAAAAATTTAAGAAAAATAAATACCTAAAAATTCAATAGAGTATAATATAAAAAATAAAATATGCCCAAATATGAGTAAAAATAGCAAAACTCCTAGAATACAAAACTTAAACAAAAATAATGAGATAAAAGATAATCTTGACTTCAAGGTCCAATAATACATATTCAACATCAAATAAATTTGAACACCAAAAAGAGTGAGTAGATAAAACAGAAGTTAGAAAATACAAGAAATTCGAAGGTATTGTGTAAGCTTGGTATATGATCAAGAGAGAAAAAGGTCAAATTTGAGGAATCGTTTCCATTCACTATGGGATCCAATGACTCCAGGTCCAAGCTTAAAGCTCAGAAAACAGAATCAACCTCTGAGTAGAAGCCTTGCCAGGAGGCAAGTCTGAGACTTAAGAGTATCTGTATGTGTATTTGGCTGGGTTTTAGAGCTACTATGAGCATCTGCATCCTACTTCCTGTCCCCACCCTTCTTGAGCATTTATTGTAATTATTTTATGACTATGTTTATGCCAGTGTTTGTTCAGCAACTCTGAAGTTCACAGGTCAGCAGATAAAAATCAGAACTTGTGAGGATTTTTAGATTATTTATATGTGGAAGAGGGTCTATGTTTTATTTTTTTTGGATTTGGGACTCCTCTGTTGCTTTGTGACCCATAGAACTCAGGGAAACTGCAGTCCCTGAGTCTCCAGGTCTAACTTTGGATTTCCATTTTTTTTTGGATTGTTTGCATCCCAGAACAAACTATGCATGGAGAGGAAGTTTTGACATTCCAATGAAGGATTCCAGCTGGGCTCTCAGGCCATACCTATCCATGCCAACAATAGGAATAAGCTTTTTTTGGAGCCAATCTCAAGCTCCATTTTGACCACGCAAGCTCATAATGAGCACATCAAAGATTTACCATCCATGCCACGCCCTGACATATGTAGCTTGCCACGCAAACAAGGGAAAGCTGTGTTTTAAGACAAAAATTCTTATCATGAAGACTAATGAACTAATAACTAGAACTGAATATTTGGTACTGTAGTTTATTGTGTAGTAAAAGATCACAGAAACAATGAATACCTGTGAAAATTCAGAATGAAATGTATTTATTGTACTGTATATAAAAACACATATATTGCTAGTCACCCTCTTTATTGTTATTATTGTTAACATGACAAATACCTGACAGAAACAATTTTGGAGAAGAAATTATTCTAGAACATGGTTTCAGAACTTTCCATCCACTGTCAGTGAGCTCCATTGTTTCTGGGTAGTTATGAGGCATCATATCAACTGAAATGTGAGACACTGGCTGCTAGCCTCAAGGCAACAGGAAGCAGAGAGCCAAGACTGAGGCCATGTACAAGCTATAATCTGAAAGAACACGTTTACTATAAGCACTCCTTCCCCATCAGATCAGCCTCCCATCAAATCCCAACAGTGACATCAATCTATAGTTTTATTTAATGAAGTAATTCATTTACAAGTGCCTCCATGATCCAACCACATCTCAGCGATTGGATCTTTCAGGTGTTACTCAAGCCTTAAGGAGGACCCTTCATGTCTAAACTTTATCATATGCACACATGAACTCATGTACCAAATAAAAGTGGTGAAAATGGAGACAATTACAGGTTTCATATTGCTACGTAAATTTATAGAACACAATACAAGACTTTTGACTTCTAAAAGCGTGGTGTTGAACTGATAAAATAACGTTTTAAAGTGTATCTAACCAATAAATTCAAAATCTATTTACTTTTTATAATCAGCATGAAAGATTTTCAATGAATTCAATATATAGTGAAAACTTAATTTGTCTTTATAATTATCTGAAACTATGTTAACAAACGAATGCAAGTTATAATGCATTGTCCGTGATCAAATAATTTGTTACTTTAACATATTAAATATTTATCTGTTGTAGCATTCTTATTTGCACAACAGGCTATAGATTTGACAGCATTAACCTGTACCCTTTTTGTAGTACTTTTATTAAAAATCCAAGTACACTATTATAATTAATATAGAAAGAACAAAACACCTTGTAGCATTTGCAGTAGATGCTCTAAGACTATTTTCTATTAAGGATGCAAAGATCTTGGTGACAGACCTGGAGGAGTGTAACTCTGAATATATTTGTTCTCTCCGCTCTCTGCCACACGTTTGCTTACTGATGATGGAAGGAAGAGTCATACATCACTATCAATGTTGCAGAAAGAAAGCTCATTTCAAGCTTCACTTTGGTTAAGCCAAAATACAGCTGCCTCAACCACAGTTAATTACAGCAGTAATTAAAGTTCTTGCCTTACCTGTGTAGTCAAGGACACAGGGGCTTCTAATGGGAACAAATCTAGACATAAAGGCTTTCTGTCAATTAACCCTGACGGCTTGATAAAATAATGAAGGAAAATGAGTATTGGGTTACAGCTTTCTACAATAACAAATACAGTAATTCAGCATCTCTTTCTTTTCCTGGATCCAACCCAAGAGTTTGAGAGAAGAAAGACAAGAAGATTATCTGGGTAATATGATCTTTCCACTATCTGCAGATAATGGACTTCTCCATCAACTTTGGACTAGTGCTTCACTCTCACAAAAGATGAGGCTGCTACAAATGCAGGCCCTTCAATCCCCGGACAGCAAAACTCTTTCTTGTCAAAGACTCTGACAAAAGAATGGAAACCAAAAAAGAAGAAGAAATGTGACTGCTGGGGGTAGTATTTTCCGCTCCTCCAGCTGACTAAAACCATCTTTTATGAGAAGCCTGCCCTTCATTAGCATAAGGTTGGGAACAGATTTTATGTATTTTTATCACATTTTTATATTCAGGTAAAGAAAGGCCTATAGATTGCTGGGGAGCTAAATTCACATACCTCAATTTCTAACATTGCAAAAGCAAAACAGAACTGTTTTGGAAAACCGTTTTCATTTTGTAGAATATATATTAATCTTTAACGTAGATCTGTGTAGTACTGAAATACTATTGCTTCTGCCTCCTTTCACCCTTGCTGTAAGATGCTGAAGGAAATCAACACATGTCCTTTTTAGTTTTGAGATTATGTTGTGAACAAATCCAAAACAAGGAAATGCTCACTGTGAGCTTCAACTAGTTACAAAGAATACTCTTCTCTTTTTATTTAAAAATATTTTATTAGCATTGCTTTTTTTAAGAAGTAACATGATTACACAGAAAAATGGAATTTGGAGAAGGAGTGAATGACAGTCACATTATAGGAACAATGACAAATTTCAAGTTTTATAGTACAGTTTTTACTTTCTTTTTCTTTTTTACCTTTTTTTAGTTTCCCTGACTTTGATTTTAATCTCTAGAACTCTAATTAGGGCAGAGGTGAAGGTATACTGTGACTATAGACGAGTAACAGAAAATTAACAGAAAACGTCTTGGTGCCTGGAAATAGGAGAGATCAAACATCAGGGTCTGTATACCCAGGACCTCATGTGGAGTTAAGAACACAGCTGGACCTCAGGGGAGGTGGGAGGTTTGTTCCAGAGCATCAGTCCTCTCTAGACCAGAATCTGCAAATAACAGGGGCCTTCCGTGTTCCCAGCATAACAGACAAAGCCTCTGACATGCACAACATGGTGTCACAGCGGAGGCTGGAAGGAATGCAGACATTCAGAGGAGTGAAACTTCCCCCTAGCATCAGGAAGTCCTCCATGCTCTACTCTACTCCACCATCAGCCTACTGCCAGAGGAATGTGGAACTCTAGCTCACTGTAGGACTCCAAAGCTTCAGGCTAATGTGAGCTTCAGCACACAGGAGGAGACCACAGCTCTGGATTCACAAGAGGGGATCATAAATGTTTTTCAGACAGTCTCCTTCTGCAGCTCAGACTGACCTTGACTCACTATATAGCCCTGGCTGACCTCAAATTTTTGGCTCCTACCTCAAACTCTGAGTGCTGGAATTACAGGTGTGAATCATCTGGTCAGCTCTTTTCCCATTCCCTCACTTTGATTGTAACAGAGGGAAAAGTAGCTGCCTCCTTCACAGTTTTATTTATTTTCTGGGCTACATTGTTCAGTTATCTCTTCAGGCACTGACCTAGGTGGTACTGTTAAGGTATTTTATAAGTATGATGGAGTTTACAATCAATAGACTTCAAGTCACAGCATAAGAGACCATAAAATAATTTTTAAAAACTATACCACTAACAGTTTGTAACCTTCTCACTTTCCTGTAGATTTCAGCTTTTACAGCATTTGCAATCAATGAGCTGATTTGATTTGTTAACATACATCTCTATCTATCTATCATCTACCTAACATCTATCTTCTATTATCTGCATCTACATGCATGAATACTTTTTTCCTGGAGAATCAAGATTACTATACACATTTAGTAAATATGAAACATTATAATTTCAGGAACTGCAATGATATTATGTATGTTAGCCATTCATTTTTCTGTAGTTATTATTGTATCTTTATATTCACTAGTATATATATATATATATATATATATATATATATATAAACAAGCAATCTTAAAATTATGTATCAGTATTTTAAAACAGCACTATGAAATTCCATAAATTATATATTGTATCATATCATTGGGGTGAGCTACTTATAAAACTGTTAAGCAATCTGTTGAGTTTACTTATAATACTTTATAAAACGGGTATCTGTGGGTGGTTATCACAATAATAGAAGGTACTAAAAGTTTGGAATTTTAATCTGAAAAATGTTTCTTTTCTATTCTGTAAAGGGATTTTCCTTATATTAATATACACTATTGAACTAGAATAAATACTTGAAGCATTTACAAACTCATGTTTATGAAATTTACAGTTATAATTTTGAACTTTCATGAAAAAAAATCTAGAACTTTCAGTAGCACCCATATTTAAGCTAACAGAATGAGAGTTAGAATCTTTAATAGATGGAAAGAATATAATGAATGAGAGTTTTCAAGAGATTTCTGAAGGGGAATCCAGCATTAGAGGAAATGATTGCTATGGGTGGGAGATTGCACATGGTCAGCATCTGCCAGAGATGTCTGTCCGCACTGATGAAGCCTGCCCTGGGATGACCATCAAGACCATTTAATGCCCTTACCAACTCTAAATGTGTGTGATTCTTACATAAATGAACCATCTCAAAAGAAGTGAATATTAATATTTGTGCAGGAAGGAAATCATATTACTTAACAGTCCTATTAAAAGTGAGAACAAATGAGTTTTATGAGTTCTGACTTTAGAAATAGTCACTTTAGAGTTGGTATATCTCTAAATGTTGCTGCTCTGTCAATATGTAGTATGTGGTCAATGCCTCTCCTGGTCAACTGTAGTTATCAGTATAAAAACACTTCTGACTAACACACACATACACAAACCAGAAAATAAATATTAAAAAGACATAGATTGCAATAGTATGGAAAGTTACCTAAATATATTTGAAATATACATAATAATTGAATTTTTTCAAAAATGGTAATTAAAATGGAATTTACAAACAGGTACAGCATCCAAGTGAATATCATTAATTAATTTTTAAAATTGCCTGCTTTATTTACATAACAAATTATGTCTACTCACTACTGTGCTGCATAAGAATGTTTCCTTTTTTACTTTGGTGGTTTTATTAATGTTACTGATTATATACAATGGGTTTCATCACAATTTTTATGCCGATTGTGCTCTTATTTACACCCCACTTCTGATACATTCTCTGTGTTCTCCCCCATTCTTGCTAAGCCCCTTCCTCCTCACAAGGGACCCCCATTCTACTTCCATCTCGTTTTGTGTATGTGACTCAATGCATTTCCTTAGGGTTCTTTAAAGGAATGTGGATGGGAATTCGTTCACAGGAGAATGTGTAATTTACTGGTGGCTATGTGTATCTCCCTTTGAATAGTCTCCTTTCTTTTGCGGGACCTCTTTGCTTCTACTTTCAAGTCATATACACATGCATGATTTTATGCAGCTATATAAAATATAGGAACCATAAGTGAGAGAAAACACCATGATATTTGTCTTTCTGTGCCTGGCTTAAATTGTATGACATGATTAGCTCCAGTTGCAACCATTTTGCTACAACCAATATAACTTCTTTATTCTTTGTGGCTATAAAATCACCTATTGTGTATATATACTATAATTTTTTGGTCATTCTTCTCTTATTGAAGACATAGTTTGGTTCCATAAATTGGTGAAGAGAGCTGCAATAATTATTGATGCACAAATATCTCTATGATATGTTGACCTGAACTTCTGTGAGTGTATACTCAGTAGTACCAGGAGTGCATACCAGGAGTAGTACCAGGGTGATAGAGAAAATCTATTCTCATTTCTATGAGAAGCCTGCATACTTACTTTCATGGATGCTGAATCAGTTTACCATTCCAGGAACAGTGTAAAAGTGTTCCGTTTTGTCCACATTCTTGCCAGCATTTGTTACTTTTTTTCTTAATGACTAGAATCTCAATGTAATTTTAACTTGCATTTCTCTGATGGCCAGTGAGGTTGGATATATTCTCACAGGCTTAATGGCCATGCATGTGGAATCTTTCAGAAATATCTTTTCCTATCATTTGATCATTTATTCTTTGGATATTTTTATTTCTTGTTGTGAGGGTTGTTTGCTACTTCTTTGTATATTCTATATATCAATCATCTCTCAGATGTACAGTTAGCAAAATTTTTTGCTCACCACATATATATGTATATAAAATATTTCAGATAATCAAATATATTTTTGTGTGTGTATTTTGTCTGTAAATACTTTGAATTTACTCAAAATTTTTACTTATAACTCACAACTGGACCTCCTAGCATGTACAAGGTGGTATATATATATGTGTGTATATATATATATATATATACTTCTGAATGTATCCTACCTTCTGCCCCTCTCTTACACTTTTTAAAAAATTTATTCTTATTTTATGTGTATGAGTGTTTTCCCTGCATGTACATAAGGGCACCCACATCATGCAGTATCCCAAAGAGGTCAGAAGAGGGCTTCGTATCTCCTGGAACTGGAGTTACATATGATTGTTAACTGCCATTTGGGTACTAGTATTCGAACCTGGGTCTTCTCCAAGTGCAGCCAGTACTCTTAACACTGAGTAAGCTCTCTAACTTTTTTACTCTTTTTTTAAAAATGTATTTTACTATTTTCTGTTTCCATGTGTCTTCTGGATACATTTTTAAAATTTGTTTTATGGGATATTGATGTCCCCAAATTTGCCTTGTCTCTATTTTTGTACAATCTAGATCTCTATCAATAATTTCCATCTTGTGTTGAAAGACTTAATTATGCTCAGTTCAGCCATTTTAAAATCTGTGCTTGAAACTCTAGTTTCTGAAATATCAGACTATACTTATATTATTTTTTTTTTGGTTTTATAACATGTCATCTTAGTATACATTTTGCTATCGGACACAGTGCTAGGGTTTATAATATTGCAGAAATAATTTGAAGTCTCAAATGACTATCTTCTTTTAGAGAGAATGCACTTTTGTGCTTGAAAATGATTACAGACACTTAGAATTTCAGATCACACATTTCACTTCTAAAGAGATGTCCCAGGCTATACTTTGTTCCAACAGATGGCTAAACCATTTCTGATTAACCCTTGCTCCGATCTTGTGGACCTTTGTGGCCTAACATCAAGCCTGAGGGCCTTGGATTCTGTGTTTTGTCCTCAAGCTCCACAAGGCTGTCAAAATCTTGCTCACTTTCTCTCTTCTTCAGCCACAGTAATCAGAAAAATCCCCGAAGTGAAAGGTGTCTGTCTAAGGGCAGTCAGAAATGATAGACTTGTCTCTCTCGGTTTCTCTCTTCTCTGATTATTATATATCTTGACCACATTTTTCCTTCTTAGCTTCTTTATTTGCAGTGTTTTTAGACAGATTTATTCTCCCAGGTTTTTCTTTCTTTTTTTTTTTTTTAAATGTTGGGGTCATTTTGAATTTCTTAGTCTACTATTTCTGGAAGCAACACCTCCAAAGGGCACTTTCAGGTAACATAATCTTATAAACACAGGTCAGGTACAATACAAACTCAGCTACAAATGAGCCATGATCATTGCAATGCCCCACCCAATGAAAAGCATAGCATATTTCACCTGTTCACTAGGACATTGTTGCTGTTAAGAATTTCTCTGGAAGAAATGAGAAGACAATTATTTAAGGGTTCTTCAAATTTAATGTAAGACAAAATTGGCTTGAAAGTTAATTCAGTGAAATACTTCCTAATGAAAAATTTTGACTTTTCCATTAAAATATAGCTCAAATTTTCCTTTGAGCTAAGCAGCCAATGCATCAAAGTGATTAGTAGGAAACACACAAGCATCCGTCAGTCAAATGGCAGACAGCAATGAGGGAAGAGCTGCGTGGAATCTCTCTGAAAGCATTCAGTGATGATCATGAGTATTTACACATAGTTGTTCTTTTAAGTATGAACTGATTGACTATTTCACTTTCTGTAGGCAAGAGACTTCAAAAAGTATGGCAACAGCAAATTTGAGAGGTTTATGGAAAAGGAACTCAATATTTTCTATAGTCCTTCATGGAGAAACTGTTACATTAGAAGAGACTAATGTACCCCTGATTTCTAATAATTTAAGATCGGAATACATATCAAAATGACTTGATAATTATCAGAATTACTACAAGAAACATGAGAATTGAATACAAAGTGTACATGAATATTTTCCTGATAGTTTAATAGCAAAATGACATCTTCCGTACTTGGTAACAGAGAAACTGCCAGAAGAACAAAGCTGAATTTAGCAATTGGCATATTTTTAGGTTCAAAATAGGATATAGTGAGTTTCAGATAGTATTTTTCTGGTTGGATATTTTACTTTTAGGAATTTCCCACTTGAGTATTCTATTTACATTCTTTCCATCCCTTCAGTGTCGGGAACAGCTGCCGCTGCGGGGAGCACGAATTCCTGCCCAGCTTCATTTTCCATTGCCACAGTTTGGATCTGGAATGTCCCTCAAAGATTGTTAGAGAGCACCGCAGTGCTGCGATGACAGAGACAGAGACCTTTGGAAGACTGTATTATGACGGAACCACTGATGGGTTTATTATTTGATGGAGCTTCCGGTAGTTGTAAAAACTTCAGGAGGTCGTGCCTAGTCCGAGGGAAATCAGTTGGGAGCTTATCCTGGGAAGATATGTCTCGGCTTGGTTTCCCTCCTCCTCTCCTCCCCTCCCCTCCCTTACTCTCCCTGCCTCCTTCCTCCCATCCGCTCCCGTTTCCCTCCCTCCCCACTCTTTCCTCTTCCTCCTTTTCCTCTGTCTCCACCTTCCTTCTTCCTCTTCTTCCTTTCTCTCTGTCTCTCTCAACCTTTCTCTTTCATGGCAACCGCTTTGCTCTACCATAGATTCTACCCAGTCCCACACTGCTCCCTGTCAGACCCATATCCAACAATCCGCATGGATATAGACCTCTAACGATCAGCCAAATTTAATATTTCCTCCTTTAACTTGATTTCCAGTGAAGGAAAACTGGATAACACAAAGAATAAAACACATCCCTGACTGGAGTCACCATACCAAAATCAAACTCCAAAACAATAAATTTTATAAGCGATGAAAGAGGACGTTATGTAGTTATGAAAGGAAAATTTTCTCAAATATTCAACCATCTTAGACACAGATGTACCTAATGTAAGAGCATCAATATTTAAGATACAAAACCTTGGGGCTGGAGTGATAGTTCAGTAGTTAAGAGTACTCTCTGCTCTTGCAGAAGACCCAAGTTTGATTCCCAGAACCCACATGTTGGCTAATAACTGTCAATAACTACAGTTTCAGGGGATCTGATTCTGCCTTCTGACCTCCAAGGCCACTGCACTACAGGGGTGCACCTACAAACATACAGGCATAAAATTGAAAAAATATATCTATACATGCATAATCCAATAAAATTAAAAAGGGAAATAAGCAAATATATAATTACAATCAGACATTTCTAAATTTAGAGACTTCTAATGGAAAATTTATTCCTCCTTCTAAACTTTCTCTTGTCAGAAAATGTCACCAAAACTTAACATAGAGTCACTTACCACTCTCTGTTTTTATGGTACTTCATGGCAATTTGAAACCTGATGATGGAGTCATTCACCACCTGCTGTCTTGCTTCTACACTACAGAATATATTTTTATGATGAAGGGATTTATTTTTCATGCTAGTGTCATATTTTTATTTTGTGTGATGAGAGTCTGTATTTTGGGGGATTTCATGCAATATCTTTTAATGGAATTTTAATCTTCTCTTCCATCCACAGCCTCTCCTACTCTCTGTCAACCCATTTTCATGGACTTTATTACACACACACACACACACACACACACACACACACACACAAAAACACACACACAAATGTATAAAGGCCTATAGAGTCAAATTAGAGTCTTTTGGTGTAGGTCCATCCACTGGAGCCTGGTCAATTTACCAAGAGTCTTAAATGAGACTGATTTTCTCCCTCCCAGCATCAATGAGTTGCCAATAATGTCTCAGGCACTGTTGGCTTGAGTCTACATGGGACTTGTGCATGCTGTCACCATTGCTGTGAGTTCATACGAGAACTGCCCAGCTCTCTGGAATACTATTTCCCTGTACCACCTCCCACCTCTGCTCCTTGCACTCTTTCTACTCTCCTGAAGAAGGGATTTTAACTTGCTTTATTTTTTTATTTTAATTTTTTATTATTTTTGTTTCATATATATGAGTATATTATTTGCATGTACATAAATGCACCTGCATTATGAAGCGTCCATAGTGGTAAAAAGAGGGTGCTGGAACCCCTCGAACAGGAATTTCTGACAGTTGTTAGCCAGTATATGGGTGCTGTGATTTGATCCTATGTCTTCTGCAAGAGTAACCAGTGTTTTAATTACTGAGCCATCTTTCCAGTCACTTAAACCTTTTTATAACTACCTGTGTCTCATTAAATAGTCATTATATAAATTAATTTGTAGACTAATGAATCAAGTTTGCCTTTGTAAATAGTATACACAGGTAACATGAGAAAACTCTGCTAATTAGATTTGCTTTGGGCAAATCACTGAAGCCTCTAGGTTTTTTTTTAATGTTTACTTTTTATTGAAACTTTTTTGCATTTCATAATAAAACAACTTAACCAACTCCTCCTTCCCAATCCTCAATCCTCATCTCCCTATATAACCCACACAGATTTCATGCAATCTGTCATATATGTAAAAGCCTATCAAGTCAAATTAGTGTCCCCAAATGTTCCTCAGTGTAAGTTCATCTGCTGGGTTCTAGTCATCTTATCTAGAGTCTCTCCCTTAAAGAAGATCAGCTGTCCCTCACCAGAAGTAACCAGCTGTCCATTTCCCCAGTCCCAATAGTTCTTCAACTGTCCATTTCCCCAGTCCTTTGCTGTTTTTTTATTTATTTATTTATTTTTGCATGTATCAGAGTTTGCATGGTCTTGTGCATGCTGATGCCATTGCTGTACACTAATAATGAGCAAAGTCCCAGGAGTCTGGAAGACACTGTTTCTTATGTTCTGACAACTCCTCCCCTGGCTCTCACAATCTTGCTGACTCCTCTTCTGTAATGTACCTGAGTTCTGGGTGGATGAAGTCCTTACAGGAGTCCTGTCAAGGGACCCACACTCTGCAGATGCTTACTGTCTACGCTTTGGTCAGTTGTGGCCTTCTGTGTTCATTGCCCTCTGTTGCACAAGGAGGCCTAAGTAAACTATATTGGTTTAGTAGTGACGCTTTATCTTGGGAGTAATCAATAGCTACCTAAAGTTGGACTTAAAGCCCACTCAGTGAGGGAGAGCTTATGTGTGGCATTGTAAATATAGCCAAATACATCTGAATGGAGAGAGGTCATTGATCTTAGAGGAAAATCTGTGTCTGTCACATCCTTAGATAAAGCTGTTAGCAGTTAGGTTTTTAACTATACAATATAAACAAAATTATTTTTCCTATTGCTAAGAATATTAAAATTGATTATTTAATGTTTTAGAGCATTTTATTGAGACAAGCTATTATTAAAATTAGGTGAGTCATAGCACCAAAAATACTAAATATACTAAAAACACTAAAAATAACAAAATAATAAAGATTCATCATAACTGAAGTAATGGTTTCCCACAAAAGTAACTAACTATTCTAAGAATTTATTAACATAAAGGTATTAATTTTGATGTGTAAATTTCCAGCAGTCAGCATATACTTCATCATTTTGCTTTTGAAGGTAACTGTTACATATGCAAATCTTTTCTTGAAATAAAAGTATTTTCATCTATTTTAGACATCACAATCCAAATGATAGTTACTATACAGTCACAGAAAAGGAGATCTGAGAAAAATTAAGAAATACATTAACAACAGTAAATGTGAAAGGGACAATGAGAGTGTTTTGTGGCTATTTCTTTCTAATCTTCCTAATTCTGGAGAGAGGACGAAGTCTCCTAAGATTCAAAAAGCAACAAAACTTACCAGCCACAGGGATCTTAGAAAAGTCACAGATTCACAAGATTTCTCAGAATTATTTAAGAAAAGGAAAGGAGGGGCTGCTGCAAGGGGTCCTCAGTGCTGTAGGGACACAGCTTTCTTGAGACAATACCAGAGCTGGGATGGACTTTATAATTTTGTAGTAGCCTGTGGGTCACCCATTCTTATGTGAGAGACTCCAATAAACTCATTGGTTAGGCATGTTAATCTTCAGTGAAAAGTTTTTCATTGGTGTACCATTGGCTCCTTGTTTAGAATGAAGAGGCATTTTTTCATATCTCTCCAGGAAAAAAAAAATCACAATATAGAGATTATTTAAAATTCTTTAAAAATTTCAGTTGAAGGGAAAGGACTTCAAAATAACATTTGTTGTTAACTGTTTCTGTAATGAGAAAAATGGTATAAATCAGGTAGGAATGCTTAATGTAAAGTCTTTCCAAAAGAGTCCCAGGAAATTGTTCCTTTCCTTTCAGGGAAACAATTTGAAATTCTTCTTTCTGTGCTAAATGGGAAGGAAAAAAAAAACATCTTGAAGATATAAAAATTAAAAGAAATAACAACAATCATTAATTATGATGGGTTAATACATGGGGCTTTGTGGCCTTTAAGAAATCACGAATTTCATGTTTAAAATGTCATAGTGTATTAAATTTCCAAAGAAATGAAGATATTTGCCCATTGTAAGCTAAGTAAAAATATTGATTCTATTATCTATACTTAAATCTACTGAAAGTTATATTTCAAATCAAAAGGTCTGATTTCATGTGATATAGTACTTTAGTTAATTTAAAGAGGAAAACGGTGAATTATCTTTTAGTAAATCCATTATCTTTCCATAAATGACAGATAAAATTTTTTTAAGATACTGAATTCATATGTAGGGCATCATAATAAATACTTCTAGGAAACCAGTTAGAAACAAATAATATAATCTAATTCTCTTTTTTCAAATTAAATAGCAATAGCCTAAAATGCAAATAACTGGCCCAAGGTCATTGTTTTTTATGGCAAAGGAAATAAATGCAAATGGCATAGTGTAAAACTTGAATCCATTGTATCTTCTCCATTAAAGTGCACAAAGCTATGCTTGAATTGAGAAGAAGTAGATCAAATTACACTTCCTAGACAGAGTCAACATTTTTAGATTGAAAATCCAAATGGCCAAATGACTATTTCCTGCTTGGCATTAACATATTGATAAAGAATATATATTTCAGAACAACAACAACAAAAAAATCAAGGTATATGCATGTCTAGCATTTTGACATTCTGACATGACATTATCATCTACAAAATCCATGCTTGAGAACAATGTAGTCAAATAACAGAAAAAAATTCTCATAAGAAACGCATGTTTTAAGTCAGTTTACTGTTTGGAGTTGGGCCACATTCATAGCAATACTGGAACACATGCAACTCACAGGCCATAGGTTGGATAAGTCTGATAGACTGAAAAATGTATATTTATGATAATCATGAGGTCACTATTTGGTATTCAGATGGGCATTCTAAAATACTAAAGTGCATCCTTCATGAAAAGAGCCATATGACTTCATTATTAGATCCAGATTTAATTTATATTCTTATTTAGGACCATCATTGCCCTTATAGCTGTGACTCACACTAAAATATTTTAGCATGTAATTAAAATTATCATAAAATGTTTCCTTTTATGAGCAAATTTGAAAATTCTAGCAAATGTTTTCAACAGCAGTCTATAAAGTAGAAACAATTTAGGTTTGGTGTCTGAATTTGAGGCCAAATTCAATCTCTATTAGTGAGTTCTTGTTTATTGGTTTCTATTCTCACCTGTAAAATAGAGAGAATAACACCAAAATGATGCAAGTACAGAGGAGGCCTTCTTGTAACCAAGAATTGTCTTTACCTGTGAGGAATAATTATCATGACAGTACAAAAATCCTGTGTATTTGGGCTAGAGAAATTGCTCAGAAGTTAGGCGAACTGGCTAATGCTGCAGAGGACCCAGGTTCAACTCCAGCATCCACATGGTGACTTGCAACTGTCCATAATTCCGGTTCTAGGGGATTCTATCCCCTCTTCTGATCTCTGTGGAAATTACGCAACACTGGTGTCCTTACATATATGCAGGCAATACAGTTACAGACATAAAATAATAAAAATAATAAATAGCATTTTTAAAAGCCTGAGTATTTGATGCTGAAACACAGGTTGAATAAGCAAAGTAAATGAATGTGAAGGTAAATGTGTAAGAACAGCACATTCACAGTGACAAATGCCTGAAGTACAACGAAACCTCAGTTTAATAACAGCTATATTTTTCCACTGCAAGTTATAACAGTAAATATAAAAGTTACATACTTATCTACCAAGAACAGCTCAATGTAACTTTATCTAGATCTCAAGAGTGAAACTGAATAGCTCTATGGAAAATGCTTCTTAGACACTGTTTCCTATCAAGGATATCAAGTTTCTATGAGATTTATACCTAATAAAATGACTATATATGCAGGATGTGGTGACACATGCCCTTAATTCCAACACTTGTGAGGCAGAAGCAGGTGGATCTCTGCGAGTACAAGGTCAGCATCATCTACATAGTGAGTTCCAGGACAGCTGCGGCTACAGGGAGACACTGTCTCAAAAAAATGACAAAAAAAAAGAGTATGTATGTATGTATGTATGTATGTATGTATATATGTATGTAAAATTTTAAGGTGCATATGCTCTGGTGTTTTCAAATATGAATTTATCCTCTTGGAAAAATAAAAGCTAATTTTTTATTGTTTGCCTTATTGTGTGGCATAATCAGTAGAGTATAACTTTTCAACTTCAACATAACATATGTGGAACAGTCACTACTGTTTTCAAATAAATGAAGAGTCCAGGCAGGTGTGGTCAGGACAACTTACTGAGATAGATTTTTATCTTATTGATTTCAAATTCTGAATCATTCTTTTATGTTCCTGGTGAGTATAGATAGCACATTTATACTCTGTTTATCTCTTTTGTTATCCTTGGATGAAAAATAAGATAGTTAAATCCATTTTCAGGCATGTGAAGACTGATGAATGACAAAGGGACTCCATATCATCTTGGTTGATTGAAATCATGACTTTCTAATCCACAATGGTGTAATCATTTTTATGGGAATGCCCTCGGAATAAAGGTGTCATGACCCAACTTGACTTACAAGTTATCACCTTCTAATTTCTAATGGTATTCCATGATATTTTTCCCTGATTTAGAAATGTTACAATTTTCCATCATTTTATACTTTTGGACACCATATTTTAAACATAATCCATGTAGTCCTTTTATTCTTAACATCTATTGTTCAGAACTGAATAAACTGCTCTACAGAAGAGTCCAATAGCATAATTCAAACAAGATCAGGCCACATAAAGAAGAGATCAAATGTCCCACATTCCAAATATATGGTCATGCTTAACTCAGAATATTGATGGATTAAAGGCTAATGTTTTGAAGGCACAGACAACAATGGTTCAGAATGCTCAAACTACAGCTTTGTAGCAAATAGTGGAAGAAAAATAGATCAGAAAAAGTATGAGAAGTTTTAGAAACTATAGCCAAATTGGTTAGCAAAAGTTAATTGTTAAAATGTCTAATATTAGCAAGAGATCATTATTTAAAAGAAAGAGAGAAACATGACCAATTAAAGGCACAAAATAAAACTCCACAAACTGGACCCAAAAGAAAAGCTACAATATGCTTGATTGAATATTAAAAATAAGGCTGGCAAGATGACTTGGCAGATTAAGTGCTTGTCAAACAAGCCTGATGACCTTAGTTTGATGAATAGAACCCACCTAAAGGCTAAAGGATAGAACTGAATCTAGAAAATTATTCTCTTACCTCTACAAATTCACTATAACATGTATGACCATATATATACACATAATACACAAAAAACTAATTAATTTAATTAAAAATAATTGCCATAAGATTTTAAAAGTACTAAAATAGAGTATAAAAAGATAGTGAAATGGTATCAGTGAAGGGAACCATATGAAACTATTGACTATAGTAAAACACACACACACATTTTGAAATAAAAAATGTAATAAACTGAAAAATATACACAAGGGTCAATTGGCAGATTTACGAGATAGAAGAAAAAAGCAGACAAATTGAAAAACATAACATAAAGTCATTTTATCAGAGGATGAAGAAAAGGCAAGGAAAGAAAAGAAAGTTTAAAATACTGAAGGAAAAATGCCCAGGGGGACACTATGGAAATCCTCAAGGAGAAAAGAGAAACAGGAAGAGAGTTTAACTTAAGAAACAGCCAAAACTTGCCAGGTCTAAGGCTAGAGATAGATATTAAGATTCAGGAACTCAAATTCATCTAAGATATCTAAAGAGAAACACGCTGAAGAACAGTTTAAGTAAACTCTCATACAGGTTTAAGTTTCCTATCCTGAAAACAGTAAGAGAAAAGTGATCCATCATGTGCAAGGAGGCGAGAAAGATGCATTCAGTGGGCTTTGCAACAGGAAAATTATAGGGTAAATGGGAGCATGATCGCATATTAAAAGCAGGGGGCCACTCTTTTAGACAAGTGCACTGTCTCTAGCAAAACTGTTCTTCAAAAATAAAGACAAAATGAAAATTTTACTAGAGTAATAGTTAAAAGTTCATAAGCACAAGTCTGCCCAATAGAGATGACAAAAAATGCCTGAAATTAACAATCATTCTTTGACTAACTTTGGGGCCTGCTGCCAATTTCCCTCATTCTATGCTGGGTCAGGTGCACAAAATCTCAATAAAAATACTTTTTAAGAAAGAAAAAAAAAGTGTAGAGATTTTAAAAAAGAAAGCACTTGAAACTGAAATGAATAAACAGTACACAAAAACATACAAAAATCAGTCTCTGTGTCATAGGTAAATATATGACAGATGTAGAAACCTGTATTATTGTAATTTAAGCACAAAGAACTTAAAGAAAGAAAAATGTAAGTTTAAATGAATGATCTTGCAATATGTAATTTTAACATTAGTAACATAGCATAAATGAGGCCAAGTTGTAAAGGAATAAAGGTTTTGAATGCAATTGAATTTAGGTCATTATTGATTTAAAGTATAATGCAATAACTTTAACATGCTTTACAAAATTGCATTGGCAACCACGAGTAAACTACACAAAAATTGCAAAGTACAGAAAAAGTTAAATGAAGAAAGAATCAAAGCATATAAATAGAAAAAAATATGAGACAAACTTGAAGGCAAAGAAAGAAATGCACAGTCAAGACAATTTTACAAGAAACACATTGGAATCGGCAGTATTTGCCTTCCTCTACTATTATTTACTTTAAATGTAAGTTTATGAAGATCTTCAATCACAAGACATATATTGGGACTGAAGTTATGGCTCAGCGGTTAAGAGCACTGGATGTTCTTTCAGTGAACCGGAGTTCAATTCCCAGCACCCACATGGCAGATAGCAACAGTCAGTAAATCCAGTTCCAGGGGATTTGATGCTGTCTTCTGATCTCCATGGGCATTGCAAGACATAGGTACACTTCCATACATGCAGACAATACATTTATACACATAAAATAAAAATAATAAATAAAACATCATAAAATAAAAATAATAAATAAAACATTTATTGAGTACATTAGAAAAGCAATATTCAACCCATATATATATATATATATATATATATATATATATATATATATATGATATAGAGTTTAGGAACAAGGACAAATGTAGATGAAAGTAAAAATCTTTAAAACAATTATTTGTAAATGGCAACCACAGAGTGCAAGGATAGCTATAGTAATATCATGAAGAGATGATTTAATTTCAAAACACTCCTGACAAACAAAAATACTTATATAATGATAAAAGGTCAATTCACCAAGATGATGCACAATAATATATGCACTAAATATTCTAATCTCTAAATCCATGAAGCAAAGATTGAATTCAGGAGACAGAAAGCAGCACAAACAAGGGGAAAATTCAACACCTTATATTCAACAATGAGGGCAAAACCAGGCAGAAACTCAGTAATGAAAGACAGTAGTTGAAAAAGATGGTAAAGTTGAAATTAAGCAGACATGTAAAGAATGTTTTCCCCAACCACAGGAGAATATGTTCACAGGTGCACTGGATGCACATTCCCCAGGATACATCACATAAGGTCAATCACCATAGTGAAATGAAAGCAGTCAAGTAAACAAAGAGTTAAACATGAGAGATTCAAGCACAATGCAACTTTTTCTTGGTACTTGTAACTCCTGATGTTCAGACTGTCCCTTTATGGTTAAATATCATTGAAGCCACATTTTAGGTCTTTTACTCTTATCAGAATATAA
The DNA here is from genome assembly GCA_035773235.1 of Eospalax fontanierii. Lineage (NCBI taxonomy): Eukaryota > Metazoa > Chordata > Mammalia > Rodentia > Spalacidae > Eospalax > Eospalax fontanierii. Next base: position 30,712,638 of record CM069532.1, on the reverse strand, counting down.
AGTGACTGGAAACTATTTAAACTGCCACACATGTACATTGATGAAAGCCTGCATCCTCAAAAGATCTAGACTTCATTATAATATCATTTATATTCTTATGTTAACAACACCCCACTTCGTGAACTTTTCTAAAGGAAGAATTATCCTAAAAGTCCTATCTGATTCACCATGATTTAAGTTGGGAAAATGGTCACGCTACACCTGTAAAAACGCTACTCATCTCATACATGTTGATAAAATCATCTAAAATTCCTCAGAATAGTAACCAATGTATTGTTGTCTACCTTTTGGGTCAATGCACTCCAATCTCTTTCAGGAGTATAGTATCTTATGTTTTGTTTTGCTAAATACTGATTAAATTCTCTGTCTCAAATTTTCTACTTCCAGAAGACAAGAAAGGGGGGAAAACTGCCCACTAGTAAGACTAAAAATAATAGTACAAGGAAAAGACAAAAATAAACAAATAAATATAAGGACATTTCTCCAACCCTATTAAAAATAAGTAGGTTAGAAAAGAAGTTATGATGGAAATTATAAAATACTTTCAGGAAAAAAAATGAAAAAATGACACTTTGAAATTCATGGGATGCCCAAAATCATGTTAAGAAAGCAATTTTTAAGATTTTTTGTTATTAATAAAACTCTGCAAATAAGGAAGCGCTCAAATTAATAAACTAAAATTATAAGCCTTATAAGTAAAGAAACTTGGTAGTCAGCCTTTAACATATGCTCCACCAAGTAGACCCAATGAAATATATACGTATAAATGAAAAATAAGAAAATGCAAATGTATGTGCATATATGTAATGATAATAATCAAAGAAGAGGATATCAAACATTTAATATTTTTACTTAATTTTTTATTGAGCTTTTGTATATTTTATACAACAGTTCTTAATCAAAGTTAGACCTCCTCTCCCATCTACACATCCACCCATCAGACCGCATGCATTCTTCCATATATGTTATGTTAAGCATTTGTACCCAGATGTCTCCAACAATTCCCAGGCCACCCATTTCTCTTGCTCCACTCTGTGCCCTTGTCTGATTGAGTGGGCACAGCTCTTGTGCTCTACAAATTGTGTCATACAAATTAAAAAAAAAAAAGAATTACCAAGAACATTGTGGAAAAAATTTGCATGCAAACCAATTTGAAACCTAAAGAAAAAAGGTCAATTTCTTGTTCACAAAACCTGCAAAAAGTGAATCATGAGGAGTAAAGCCTAAGGAGACTGAGACAGTAATCACACACCTCTGAGAAGTGCCACAGCTCTTCTGAGAAAGTCCACTGAACTTTTAAAGAATAGTTCATTTGAATCTTCCTGAAATGCTTCCTAAAAATTGGAGCCTAGAGAACAGTTCCAAGCCTCTGCTTCCTAAAAATTGGAGCCTAGAGAACAGTTCCAAGCCTCTTCTATGAGACCAGCATTAATCTTATAAGGAAGCCAGACAAAACCACTACAAGGAATGAAACAGCAGCCACAAGGTCTTTGAAGAAAAAATTGTTGAATTTTATCAGTGTACTGAAAGGTTTATGTAAAACATTCAAGTATAATTTATGTATAAAAGGCAATGAAAGTTCAATAATTTAAAAGAATCAACCAAAATAGTCTAACATTCTAACAATATAAATCAGAAAACAAATATTATTATCTTAATTACTGATGAAAATTAGCAAATTCAGAATAATTTCATTATAAAAAAACAACAAATCTATTTATAAGGGAAGAAACTTCATAAAGTGAATCCCATTTATGAAAACTCAGCATCATATTCAACAATAAAAAAAGAAAAGTATTTTTCTCTAAGATCAGGACAAGTCAGATGTGCCACAATCTCCACTTATGTTAGTGTATTACAGAAAGTCCTAAGCAGTGCATTACAGTAGGAAAAGATAAGTTATGCAAGCTGGAAAAGAACTAGTGACATTACATCTGTTTGTAGAGAGCATGCAATTACACGCAGACAAACCTGGAGAGCACCCATCACTACCACCACCACCACGACCACATACACATTAGAACTGATAAACATGTGAAACACAGATTCAGTGCATTAAAAGTAAACCAGAAGATCAGTTACACTTCTGCTTATCAAAAATGAGCCATCAGAAAAAGCAAACTAAGGAAACTATTTCATTTTAATAGCTTTGAAAAGAAGATGCTTCAAAATTAACTTAACCAAAGAAATAACAGAGATGTACAATGAAATCTAAAACACTGCTCAAGAAATTTGAAAAGACTCTTGAATAAATCAAATTAGATTCAATTTCTAAAGCTATTAAACTACCCTAAGAGAAAACATAGGGGAAAGCTTCATAACTTTGAACTGGGAAGTGAGTGTTTGGCTATCACACTGAAAGCACAGAGAATTAAAAGACAAAACTGATAAGTGATAATCTACAAAACTTACTAAAAACCATGTGTGCTATAACTGTAAGATATAATCAGTAGAGAGAAAAGATAACCTAAGAAGTAGAAAAAAATATTGCAAATCATTTGTCAGATGAAGATTTACTATGCTTCAACAACAAAAAATTTGAATAGTCTAGTTTAAAAAATTTGCAAAAGCCTGGAGATGGTTTGGATATAAACGAGACCCCAAGTGACTGGATCATAAGGGTTGTGATTATCAATGGTTTTGTAATCTGATGGCATCTTTGGGCCGTGTTGGAATAAAGGAGGTGGGGTTTAGCTGAGGAATTAAGTCACTGAGGGCATTCCTGGAAGGATACATCTTGGTCCTAGCCCTTTCTCTCTTTGTGTCCCATGCCTACTATGAAGGGAATTAGTTTGCTTACTCCACACTGTTCTCTGATTCAACATGTGGCCAGAAAGCCATGGACCCTGTCAACTACAGGCTGAAATTTATGAAACTATGAGTCAAAATACATGTTTCTTCCTTTAAGTTCTTTCTTTCAGGTATTTTAGCACTACATAAATCTGACTAATACAATACTTGAACAAGTATTTCTCCAAAAAGGCAAGAGAGCATATTTTTAAAATGCCCCAAACCAAAAAAAAATCCCTAATCAACAAAGAAAAGCAAGTCAAAACCATAATGAAATATCAGCTCACATACATTAGGGTGGCTACTATGAAAAGAAATGAGAAATGAGAGAAAAATGTAATGAATTAGAACAATTTTCTGTTAGATACTACTTATAGAATTATAAAATTAGACAATTCTTGTGGATTTTATAAAGTTTTTATCAGATTTTATAAACTTAAAATTACAACTAACAAATAATCCAACAACTTTTGGGTTATAATCAAAAGGATGAAGAGACATGATCTTAATGAGATATTTCCACATTGTATCAGTCACTTTTCTGTTGCTGTAATAGAAACATCATGACCAAGGGAACTTATAAAAATGAGAGTTTATTTAACTTACGGCTGCAAAGGGGCAAGGTCTCATCATAGTAGGGAGGCATGGTGGCAGAGGTAACTGGAGTAGGAGCAGAAACTAAGCACTTACATCTTCAAGCAGGCACAGGAAGCAGAGTATGACTGGAGATCTGCCAAGGGTTAAGAACTCTCTAAGCCTTCCCCCAATGATATATTTCCTCCAGCATATATAGACCTCCCAAAACAATGTCACAACGTTGGGGCCAATGGAGGACAGTCTCATTCAAACTACCACATACACCAATGTTTTAGTAACCCTGTTCACAGTACCAGAAGCTGAAGCATGTTATGATAAGTGAAAGAATGAAATAGACCAGTCATATGAGAACAAATGCTGTATGTCTGATTCTCATAATATCGGAAGGAGACAAAAAGCATAGATTAGAATGGATTGAGAAAGAGCAGGGCACTGTTGACTAATAAGTATATAGTTTCATATTTGCAGAAGGAAAGGTTCTAGAAATCTGTCTTACAATATTGTGAGTACTCTTAACAGAACTGAACTTTGTACTTAAAATGGTTAAGATAGTTATCTTCTTGCTACATGTTTTTTAATCACAGTAGATAGTTAACTGATAGATCAATAGGTAGGAGATGCTATATATATATATATATATATATAGTCGTTCTATATATGCTCACACATGCACACATAGATGCAGCTTTTAATTCTGTATCATACCTTTGATGGATCTGAAAACTTCAAATATCTCACAATAAACAGGTTCAGTGAAGTTTATTTCTAAGTGGGTACTAAACTGACTTTTGAGATTTGGTAATTTTACATCAATTCTGTGTAGTCACAGGAATACACTGAGTGCACTAATTCTTGTATTTGTTTTGGTTTGGTTTGGTTTTTGTCAGAGTCTCTCTAAGTCCTAGCCTGCCTGAAAGTCACTATGTTGACCAGGCTGGCCTTTATCTCACATAGATTTGCCTGCCTCTGCTTCCCAAAGGACTGGGATTAAAGGTGTAAATCACCATACCCAGCATCACTAATTGTTTTCTGGTTTATTTGGTTACAGTGTAATTCAGGTTATTTCTGTCTCACAGATTCAGATGTGAAACTGTTGCGACTCCTTTGATGTATCAGCCTTGACACCAAAAACTTTACAGACTGAGTTTTCTCAATAGTATAAAGAGCAGTGTTTTCCACTGCTCAAGTTTTACATGATTAATTCTTTTCCAATAAATCTGAGACTGTCAAGTCTATGAATATCACAAGTTCTTGGTCTACTAATATTCTACTCACATACTTGGCACATATATCTAGTTTATTATTTAGACAAGCAGTGGGAGCTTAGAAATACCTAATATTGCAACTACTTAGCTTTCCTTCCTGTCATTGAAAAACTAAACTTTTTCAGAAGGAGTGTTGGCTGGGCATATAACTTATAATGAGAGTGCTTACTGACATGCACATGCTTGTGTTCAATAAAAACAAGAAATATGGGGCAGTTCTATTTCTTCCCAAGATGGCAGGACTTTAGTACCTATATACTACGTGGTATATTTATTTTATATTTATGAATATCTAAATAGTACTATTTACTATATGGTATAGTTATTCAACTAGTTTTGAATATTGCTATTGTAATCTAGTCCACACATTTTCATCCCATATTAGAGAATATGGCAAGGCCTTATTAATTCCAGTATTCTGTTCTTTAATTCCTCTGGAACAGCAATTCAGTCATTCTGAAAACAATGAATGAAGACAATCCACTGAGACTTATTCCTGGTGAACACATGATGACCACTGTTAATTGTGACCTTTTATGATACTCAAAAACCATCCATTCATTCAGAGTGCCTTTCAAATATTTTACTAAGCATAAATGTCAAGATCCCTGGCCTATAGTTTTAAGACTATGAATAACCTTTGTAGAAACTTCGGACATTTATCTTTCTCACCCCTCGTGGTAGCTCCCTTATTATCAACAACTCCTCCAAGATTACTGACATTGATCGTACCCTCAATATCATTCAGTACCCTCAGATAGACACTTCCTAGTCACTTGCAGAATTAGTTATACTATCTCTGTCATTTCTATTCATTTTAGTAATTTAATTTCTCTTTGTCACATATGTTTCAATTTTCCAGTGTGAAAAAAGATTCTCCTAGACATAATAAATGAAAACAAAATTGAAGTTAGAAAAATAATCTTTATCTCCTTTGATGATCTTTATTCTAGTATGTAGCCTAGAAAGAACTACCAGAGCTTTGCCCATTGCATCACTAAGCAATTGTTTTCTTTAGTGCATTTGAATATATCAGAGTGCTTCTTAAATCAGCCTTCCCATTGCTGTGCCAAAATATGTCTTCTCGAATTCTTTATTTTTCCAGTTTTTTCAATTTTATGAATTTTAATTTTTACTTAGTGCTTATTAAAATCATAATAAAGAATGCATTCATCTTTCCAGACACACATCTTTGCTATTTTTCCCCTGAATTAATCATGATTCAATGATTATACCACCATTTTAAAAACCTTACATAAAATATTCTTCCTTGCATCATTCTAAGTATATTATGAATATATAAAACTTTGTGTCAAAATTCAGTTTTAGTGGTTTGTATGTTGATATTTTGCTACTTAGTTTACTTATTGATTTCTTGTGATTTTCATATAGTTTAATTTGAAGATATCCTTCTCTATTCCCACCTGTCCTTGTTGCCCAAGCCCAATTTAGTGTATTCTATTGTACAGAATTGGGCCTGGAGAGCCCAACTTGTGTCCCTAATTGTGATTCATTTTCGATCTGTCTACTGGAACCTGGTAAAAATACCAAGAGTCCCATAATAAAAAAAGACTGTCTCTGCCACTTCCAGAAACCATCTGTTGACAGTTTCCTAGATGGGGTTGGAGCTTATTACCTACGTAATATCCACGCTGGGATTTTGTCTGCTTTGAGCTTACATGGGGCTTGTGCATGCGGTCACTTTTGTTGTGAGTTCATATAGAAGGAATTTGATAGTGTTCCCTCAATTTCTGTTTTATAGAATAATTTTAGGAGTAATCGTATTAGTTCTTTTTGAAGGTTTGGTAGATTCTGCACTATATTCATCTGGTCCTTGGCTTTTTTGTGGTAGATTTTTTTATACTCTATTTCATTGGTTGTTTTGATCCTGTTCAGATTATTTATGTCATTTTGATTTAATTTTATGCCATACATATATAGATGTTTATCAATTTCTTTTAGACTTTCAAGTTTAGTGGAATATAGATTCTTAATGTATGTCCTTACGGTTTTCCTAATTTCCTCCAGTTCAGTTTTAATGTTTCTTTTTCATCTCTGAGTTTGTATCTCCCTTTTTTTTTTTTTTTTTGGTTAATTTGGCTAAAGGTTTGTCAAATTTTAAAATCTTTTCAAACAACCAACTCATCATATCATTGATTCTTTTTATAATGTTCTTTGTTTCTATTTTGTTAATTTCATGCTTGATTTTATTTATCTTGTCCTATTTACTTTTTAAACGCAGTTTGTTTTTGATTTTCCAAGGATTTCAGGGGCATGAGTAATTTATGTACATAAGCTGCTTGTAATTTTCTGGTGTAGTCACATTTTAATGCTATAAATTTTCCATGTAAGACTACCTTTATTGTGTCCCAAAATTTTTAATAGGTTGTGTTTTCCTTTTAATTCCTTCTATCTTTCTTTTATTCAATTCTAGGAAACTTTCTATTGCTTTATTGATTTCACCTATGATCTAATTTTCATTCAGTAGTGTAGGTTTAGCTTCCATGAGTTTGTGTATTTTTTTCCTATTTTTATTGCTGTTGATTACATTGTGATTGGATGGGATACAAGATGATATTTCAGTTTTCATAAATTTGAGGAGACTTGCTTTATGTCTTAACATGTAGTCCATTTTGGAGAAATTTCCATTGGCAACTAAGAAAAAAGTTTATTCTATGGTGTTAAATGGAATATTTTGTAGATGTCCATAAGTTCATTTGATCTGCAGAGTCATTTAACTCTAAGATTTGTCAGGGTTTTTTTTTTTGGTTGACCTGTTTATTGGTGACAGCAGGATATTGAAATCACCCTCTATCCCTGTGTTGAAATTATTGTGCTAAGAAATTATTTTAATGAATTTTTATGAAATGTGCCCCTATGTGAGATGCATATGTTAAGGATTCTAATTTCTTCTTCATGTGTTTTCCTTTTAATGTGTATGAAGTAACTTTCCCCATTTGTTTTGAATAGTTCTATTTTGAAATTTATTTTGTCAGATATGAGAATAGTTGTACCTACTTATTTCTTGACTCCACTTGCTTAAATATTTTTCTTCCTTCCTTTTATTCTAAAGTGGTGTTGCATGGAACTGTCCTCTGACCATTAGACTATGGGAAGATAACTTCTTCTCAAGTTTGATTGCATCTGCTTACCTAGGATCATCACAGTCAAACAAACTTGATGACTTTTATTCTATGCAAGAAAGAGTGGACAAGGATAGTCAGACAAACATTCCAACAAATATCAGTGAACCTTAGTTGCATGATGGGGTGCTGTTTAGGGAATATATGCACAGGAAATTGTAGAGAGGTTCTCTTGACATTTTGTGTGGCTGTGGGGAAGTCAGGGTTAATGCTTGCATGGAGATTTTCCAGTGCAATCTTAGGAAGGGAGCACCCACACTTTTGAAAGTAAACTTTAACTCATTGCTCTGCAAATAAACCCAATAAACCTTGTTTTTTCTTAGGGACCAAGGGACGATGGCACCTCCCAGAAGGAATTTTAGCGATAGGTTTCAATTATTATTAGTGAAGTGCATTTCTTGGAGGCAACAAAGTGATGAATCCTCTTTTCTAACCCAACTGGTTAGTCTGTGTCTTTTTTAAAGAGGTAATTGAGTTAATATTGAAGATTACTATTGACCAATGTTTATTAATTCCTGTTATGTAGATATTGTAGTGCTGTTTTCTTAGAGCATTTTGGTTGACTGTTAAAGTGCAATTTATTTATTCTTTGTTCCCTATTGAAAATGTATTTAATCTCTTCTGATCAAAGTATTCCATAAGTTTTCTCTGTAGAGTTAGTTTTGTGGACATAAATTCCTTAAATCTTCTTTTTAATCAAAAGTTTTTCTTTCTCCTTCATTTACAACTGACAGTTTTGCTAGGTATAGTAATCTGGGCTCAAATCTGTGTTCTTTCACAACTGTCTGACATTTGTCCACGCCCTTCTAGATTTCATAGTCTTCATTGAAAGGTCAGCAGTTATTCTGATGGTCCTGCCTTTACATGTGACTTGATCTTTCTCTCAGCTTTCAATATCTTTTCTTTGTTATGTAAATTTATTGTTTTGATTGTTATGTGACGTGGGGCATTCTTTTCCAGTCCTGTCTATTTCATGTTCCACCTGTCTCTTGTACCTTTCTCCCTAGGCTCTGAAAATTTTCTCTGTGATTTTATTAAAAATAGTTTCAGTGCCTTTGGCCTGGGTTTCCTCTCCTTCTCGTATGCCTGTAATCTGTACATTTGGTATGTTTCTGGAGTCCCAGAGGTCTGGCATATTCTGCTCCTGGCTTATTTTAGATTTGACATTTTTTAAAGTAATACATTTCCCCAGATTGTCTTAAGACCCAAAATTCTCTGTTGCAGTTCCTTGACTTCCTTTTTGCTCCCTTTCTCTAAGCTTACTATTTTTAATTCTTTTTGGATTGGAGATAGTTTCTTACTGAGTTTTGTGCATTGCATAGAACAGTTCTTCCTTCTCCCAATCATGTTTGCAAGCCCCCCCACACACACACCAGACTTCATGCATTCAGCCATACATGTTAAGTCCTATTCAGAAAAGAAACTGTCTTTCAGTGCAAATTCATCCACTGGAGTCTATTCAGCCTATCTAGGGGTCTTAAGGAATGTCTACTCTCCCTCACCCAGCAGTAATGAGTCTCCCACATTTCCCAGGCTGGGGCTGGCCCACCACCCATTTCCCTCACTCCATTCTGGGCCCTTGTCTGATTGAATTGGAATGGGTCTTGGGCCAAAAGTTCACATGTGCAAACTGACAGTGGCCTGACAGCCTGTTTCCCTCTGTTCATGAACTTACCTTGGTTCTTGGAATCTTCCACATTTGTCCCTGAGTCATAGGTGGGTGAGATTTAATATGGAATCCTATCCAGGGACACACACTCTGAACTCTTACTCTCTAAAACTTGACTAGTTGTAGCCTTCATTGTACATTGCATTCTGTGATATAAGGAAGCTTTGCTGATAAGAATTGAGAGATGCATTAGTTTTCTCTCTAACCCTGTTCTGATATGTTCCCCATTAACCTTAGGTGTAGAGGTCCAATGTAGATATATCCCCTAGGACTGGGCACCTCTTAGATGTATATTCTTTGTGTGTGACCAGTTGTAGAACCATGCAGTAGCCTCTATCTGTTACAGGAAGAAGCATCTTTGATGAGTGGTGTATGTACTTGTCTGTAAATATAAGGATCCATATTTAGCATATAGTAAAAATTACATCTGTCTAGCGATCTGACATCTTGGGGATTTTTCCAAGGTCTATTACCTCTGCAGTCATGTGTATTTGACTATGTTTACAGTACCAAACATGAGTATTACCCAGTGAGTGGGCTTTAAGTCCGATTAAACAGCTGTTGATTACCCCCAAGTTAAAAGTGCCACTAGGGCCACAGTGTAGTTTGCTGTGCTGGTTATTATTGTGGTTATTAGCACATAAAGCTGGGCCTGGAGCACCGATTGATGTTCTCCGTTAGTAACTTTCATATGTCCTCCAAAACTATGGGAGCTAGTCTTCAGGGAGGAGGCTTCCAGGTCAGGTCCAGCTCCACTGCTCCAAATCCTGTATCTGAAGCATGTCTTATTTTCAGAAATAGGGACTAACCTTCAAGATCTCCAAGGCTCTCAATTTCTAGCTGTTGGAGGCAATCAAGGGCTTGTGGCAGTAGCTGGTGTAATGTTGGGACTCTATCCGACTCTTGTGGTCAATAACTGGAAGGTCGGTTTCTCTTGTGTAACACAGTTTCTTGTTATGTAGCCTTCCATTTCTACGCTTTTTAAAAGTTTGAGTTCATGAGTTTTTTATTTCAATTTTTATTTCAGATTGGCTCTATATCAGAGACTTTTATCTCTACTGAATTCTAGTTTCACATCTTGAATTGTTTAAGATATTTTATTCAACTCTTTATGTTTTCATTTTCTTCAGATTTTTACTCATAACTTCTTTTATCATATTTATCATTGTTATTTTTCAAATTGTTTTCTTGTGTATCTGTTTAGATGTCATTCTCAGGAAATATTAAGACAAGGTTGTTAATTTCTGTATTGGGCAGATTATCTTAGTTATTCATGTTGTTTGTGACTTTTTTTCTGAGGCCTGATCATCTGGACTTTTGTGGTAGTATGCCTTGGTATGGGTAAGTGATCTGATCCTTGTTAATTATTTGTATCTTGTTTGTTGTTTTCCTAGCTCATCCGGTTATGGGGGCTTTGGGGGCCACTTTACGTTAATGTAAAATTTGAATGAAAGAAGTGGTATTAGGTCAGCTAGAGTTAGGTGTGATTTTCAGTTGCAATTTCAGGATTGACTGCACAGGGTCCTGGATCAGCAGGGTGTGACAGAGCTGCTGCTTGAGTCCATTGGCTGGTAGGTTAAGATGGGATTTTTCATGTCTGGAGGTGGTGGTTAGCTTGGGAGTTCATAGGTATGGGGTCCATGATGCTGAGATGGTGGGAGGGAGGTTTCGGGGATTAAGCTCCAAACTGCAGGTTTAGGGCCGGAAGAATCATGGAGACCAACTGGGCTGAGAGTAGAGATGGCTCAGATTTTCTCACTCTGCCAAGAAGAGGTGAGATCAGGTCCAGGATGTGACAGGATCCCTGTGATCCTGGGGAAGTCTGAGATCGGCGATGGTGGGTACTAGGGGTTTTCAGGGAAGGAGTTGTAAGCCACAAGTCTAGGCTAAGAAAGGATCTGGGAGACTCAGGCTGGGATGAAAGCTGAAAATGACCAATTTACCTGTTCTGCCAAGAAGAGGTATATACGTACAGAGCTGGGACGGGCTAGGATTCCTGTGAAGGGCAAAATCTGAGACTAAGGTGGCAGGGCGCTAGAGAATCCCAGGAAAGGAGTTCTAAGCCCAATACTCGGTTGGAGAAGGAACCTGGCGACTCAGGCTAGACTGAGAATGGAGATGGAAGAGCCTGAGTCACTATGCCAAGATGGGGTGTGCACAGATAACACTACTTTTGTTCTTTAAAAGAATATTCTTATAGTTTCTTTGAGAGTTTCACAAAATATAATTTTATCATATTATCCTCCTTCAGCAACTCTTCCTAGATCCACCCCCTACATCTCTACACATGGTTTCAATTTCTTTCTACATTTCACTATCAACGCCAATTTGCGGAACCTGCATTAGAGTATGGTTGACCTATCAGTAGCCATACCCTTAAAGAAAACAAACTCTTCCTCGCTCATCAGCTATCATACCCATAGTTCCTTAACAAGAGGTGGTACCTAATTTCAACCTCCCATCTCAATGTTGGGATTTTGTCTAGCTTCAGCTTAACAGATATTATGTATGCTGTCACATTTGCTGTGAGTTTATATGTGCAGTTTCCCTACTGTCCAGAAAATACTGCTTTTGGTAGCCATCCACCACCTCCAGCTCTTATAATATTTCCACCCTCCTTCCACAATAATCCACGAGCTGAACTGTTCCCTAGCTTTGGGAAGGATGTGATATAGATGTCCCATTTGGGCATGAGTACTCCATACTCACTTAGTCCTTGTATTTTCATCATGTGTGGTACTCTGTGTTAAACTCTGTCCACTGCAATAATCATCTTCTCTGATGAACTGAACTAAGCTATGGGTATAAGGATAAATATTTATAAATATTAAATATTATATACATTTACCAAAATGTTAACAGTAAATTCTCTACTAGGGTATATGACATCTCTAGTTATGAGTTCTTGGCCAGCTTTGTAGTATTAGGTGTGAGTTACTTCCTTTTGAGGGTCCTTAAGTCCAATTAAACAGCTGTTGTTTACTCCCCAAGACATTGTTGCCACTATTGTACCAATGGGCATATCCTGAAAGATGAGTTGTTATACTTCACAGGATTCAAAGCTTGGTAAAACTACTGGTAACTTTGGTTCCTGGCAGCCTGCCTAGAAAGTTTCAGTGCTATGAAAACTAACTATCAAGGAGGAGGCTTCCAGTTTAGTACCAGCTTGATTTCTCCAAGTTCTGTTGCTGACGTACAACATTTCTTTTACAATTGGGTCTTCATCTCAAATTTTGGTGGGCCACCAAGTGCAAGGACAATACTTGTGTTTTGAGAGTTTTGAGAGTCTTTTGGACATCCCCAAGCAACAACTCAAAGGGACAAATTTCATTCCTTGGACTGGGTTTTCTGTTTGATAGTCTATGATTTCTCAGAGCATTATCCCTACCCACATGGGGTAATTCTAATTAAGCTATTTTTAAAGATTTTATATATATATATATGTGTGTGTGTGTGTGTGTGTGTGTGTTATAAATATATAATACATATGACACCCATAAAACAGATTTCCATATAGCTTTTGCAAACATCTTGAGTATTATTTATCCTTCCTCCAACCTCTCCTCTGGTTTGATTAATTCTAATTCTCACCTCAAGCCTGATATTCTTTCTCAATTCATAATGCTTGTGTTTTTGTGTTTCACTATCTCATTCCCTTAAACTTGAACTCTCCTTCAGGGGTACATTTATGGCTTCTACAGATAATCCAAATAACACACACAAATCTAAAGTTTAAAAGTACGGAACTTAGTTTCCAGGTTTCTCTTTTCTGAAGACTGGTAGTTGAACTGAAATGTCCCATCACCTAATCCTTTAATATTGTTGTCTTTTTTAGTGAATGATCCCATATAGAGACTATCTAAAGGCTCCATCTTAAATCATATCATAAGCATAAATCCTTATCATGATGAAAATACCTACTTTTGAACAGCAACATATACTGTATCACTCAGGCATTTCCAAAGGCTTTAGAAGCCCTGTGTCAGGAGTCGGGGACAAAAGGCACGGTGTTTCCAACTACACTACAGAGCATTATCACTGATATCTGAAGTTTCCCACGGTATCCATCGCTCTTGCAGATGTTTCAACATCTGTGTCTGACTAAGCTTTTATAGTAAAATTTCACATATATCCATTTTCAGGCAGTTTTACAATAATCTAAAACCTAAACATATCAATTCTTCAGCAAAATTACAAATATTTAAATGCAAGAAATAGAAGCCAGGAATTTAAGTGACCTTGTAAACTCTGCGATAAATGTGAAAACAAGCCAGAGGTGGTTAGCATTCATTACATTGGGTTTCCATAAAAACACAACTTCCATTCTGCTAAATAGTTTGTGCTTAAATATTTTCTTCTAGGATGTTACCACTAAATTTGGAAACTTCCACTTCATTTGCTGTTACTATGCCTTTCCTCAGAACGCTACAACTAATTGTTGCAGTCTGTCCGTGAATGTAATCCTAAGAATTTGCATCACCTGTAAAGTCAAAAGAGTATTATTTCACAAATGTTTGTTATTTTGCCCATTAATATTATCTGTTGCTTTCTACAGTAAAATGAGGTCTTATATTCTACTTCACTTTTGTTAGACTTTCCGCTGTCTTCAGATCTTAGTGTCATCTCATTCATACAGAGACTCCCAAGAGCCACGTTACTTTCTTCAATCAACTCTGTGGATAATTAATTTTTTTTAATTTAAATTTTTGACTTCTCACACTGTGATTTTTATCTCAAGGTATTCAATTAGGTGATTTACATTTTCTGTAGGGCACAGGTGAAAGTGCACTGAGGCTGTAGAAGAGTAAAAGAAACAAATGGAAAATCTCTTGGTGCCTGGGAAAAGGAAAGCTCCAATGTCAAGTCCTGGATGCCAAGAACCATGCGTGGAGTAAAGCCAATAGCTAGCCAACAACAGAGATGGTAAATCCATTTCTGAGAATCTCTTTTCCCAAGACTAGGATCTGCCAACGACAGAAACCTCCCCCGTCCCCAGCAAAAGTCTGCACAGGGACAAAGCCACTACTGCACACAATCTGGGCCCTCTGGAGAGAGTTGTGAGGAATGAAGCCATTCAGACAAGTCTGAAATAGCTCCCCAACTTTGGGAAGCTTTCTGTCCTCCACTCTGCTTCACCATCAGAGGAATGGGAAACCCTCACTCACAGTTAAGGACCTCAACTCCAAATCCATGGTAAGGGACCACAGCACAAGGTCATGGAAGGGGACCATAGCTGCAGCTCACAGGAGAGGAATAGAGCCCCAGGTTCATGGGAGGGAACCTCTGTGATTATTTCTACTGATAAAACTTAGGTACATTGGAAGGATTATGTGCAGTCTATTCATCTGTCAGGAAAAAGGGGCACAAAGAAAGTAAACTACTCAAACATGAACTATTCAAATATTCCAGATGGGAACAAAAAGTAGTATTGCCTTTAACATATATATATATATATATATATATATATATATATATATATATATATAAAATATGTGTGTGTGTGTGTGTGTGTACTGCCTGCACATGTGTAAGGGCACCTTTGTTGTGTAGAGGTCAGAAGAGGGTGACAGATCCCCTAGAGTTTGAGTTATGAACTGTTGTTTGTTGCCATGTGGTTGTGGAGAATTGAACCTGGGCCCTCTGCAAGAGCAGCCAGTGCTCTTAACTGCCAAGCCATCTCTCTAGTCCCATATTGCTTTATATAAATATCAGTATAAATATATAAAATATCAATATAAATATATAAAAACCTGTGAGATTAAAATTTATGTATTAATGGAGAACTCTTTTCCTCCCATGTCGGTTTCCCTGTGTGACCCTGGCATACACGTAAATGCTCAGTCAGCTTCACATAGAAAACAATTTGTTGATGTTACTAACCCTATTAAATGTCATTTACTACCAGATGTTTTCTTCTCGTTTTTAACGTTCTCTTCTAATATTTGGTTTCTTTCCCCAAATTGATTTTTCTGCTGATACTTCTCCTCTATTGAAATGTTTACTAAGGTTCTTCTAGGAATATTACTTTTATTCTTACAAAAATCAAAAACAAAAACAAACGTTTGCAACAGATGTATTCTATTGCAAAGTTCCACAAAGTGATCACACATAGAGAACACACATCTGAGAGATGATGGTTCCAGGGGTCTATCTGCAATGGAAATTCTTCAGGCTCATAGAACACAGTGGGGCAGGGGAAGATAAAATACTAGTGCATCCCTCAACTCTTATGAGTGCAACTTCCTTTTATAACAGAGTGCAATGCACGCATAAGGCCACAACTGGCTAAGTTTTAGAGAATAAGAATCTGCAGAGTGTGTGTCCCTGGATAGGATTCCTACATTAAACCTCACCCATCCGTGGCTCAGGGATCATTGCAGAAGAAGGGGTGGAAAGATTGAAAGTGACAGGTTTGGTCCATGAATATAGGGAAACAGGCTTTCAGGTCAGTGGTGGTGTGGAGCATAATATTTATGATGACAAGGACACAGAGTGAAGAGCAGGAAATGGATGGTAGGCAGATCCTTGCCTGGAAACTATTGGAGATTGATTACTACAGGGTGAGGTAGAATAGACCTTCTTTAAGATTTCTAAATAGGCTGATTAGACTCCAGTGGATGAACTTACACCAAAGGATATCTGGGTACAAATGTTCGACTGGATATGACTTAACATGTATGGTAGAATACATGGGGTCTGGCAGGGGGGTTGAGGGTGATGGATCAGGGAGGGGGTCTAAATTTGATTAAGAACTGTTGTATGAAATGTATAAAAGCCCAGTTTAAAAAATGAGGCCAGACTGATCCCTCATACTGAAACCTAGCACTTCAGAGCCTGAGGCATGAGGGTTACAAGCTCAAGGCCAGTCTGGGCTTTGTACTTGGCATGCTTGAATTTGGGAGACTGACAGTTTCCATCCATATATATTCCATAAGAAGTACCAAAAATGTATGTTTACATTTATGATTCATTCAGACAATTTTATTCAACTACTTCTCTCTCTCTCTCTCTCTCTCTCTCTCTCTCTCTCTCTCTGATAGGTATGGAATCCAGCACCTTTCAAATGCAAGGCAAGTACTTTACAATTAAATCACATTGCTAGTCCCTATTCAGCAATTTTTAGAAAAGAGTAATGCACAAAAGGAGAAAAATGTACTACCCACAAAAAGACACTGTTTACTAAGAAATTCCAACAAAGAAAAAAGAAATTGAAACAGAAAATAATACAATCTGTGCTGAGAGAAGGCAAAATGCTTTAGCACTAAAGAAGATATTGAAATAATACCATGCCAAATAGCAAGCAGTTGTCTCCTGAAGTCAATCACAAACTTACATAAAATTCTTCTCCTTCATATCTGATATTCCACCCATTACACCACTTGGCTTCCAAAAGTGATTATGCTTTAAACTTAGTAAAAAGCACCATTCAGTCAAAATATTTTATTAATTCTTTAAGAACTTCATACAATGCATTCTGGTCATGTTTTGTCCTTCCTCCAACTTCTCTCAGGTCTATCGCCTTTTCTGTACCCCCAACATCAAGTTGTTGGATTTTTCTTTTTTTCTGCACTCGATCCAATTTGTGTTACCCAAATACTCTTTGGTATGGAACCTGCCCTGGACATATTGAGGTTACCAGGGCCTACCTCCTTAAAAAACCTGACTCAGTTATCAAATGCAATAGTTTCTCAGCTAGGGCTGGGGATTACTGTCCATCTGCCCCCTCCCCAAGGCTGAGATTTTTGTCTGGCTTGACCTTGTGTAGCTCTTGTCTCATGCTGTCAGAATTACAGTGAGTTCTATGAACAACTTTCCTGTTGTCTGGAAAGTACTGTTTCTCTGTAGTCTTACACCAGTTGTGACTCTTACAGTTTTTCAGATGTATTAATCTTTACCATTCCTGTTAAGATAAACTCATGAAAAAGAGAAAAATAATAATAATCCTACTTCCTATAAAGAACAAACCAGACCAATAGTAAAACTATTTATATGAAGGGTAACATAGATTTCTCACCACCATAGAACAAATGGCTTACCAGATCAGACTTGCCACTTCATCTTATTCAGGCTTAAGATAAAGTGGAATCTCAAGAACCTGAATGATTAATTTTGAATGACTGCACCACTACTGGTGATTAATTTGTGTTTAAGGGCAATTTATTAAGTAACTTTAAATACTGCATTTTTGCTAATCAGAATAAGGACAGAGAATAAAAATATAAGCAAATAACAAATGTTCATGTGTGTATGTGTGCATGTGTTTTGTATGTGTGTGTGTGTGCATGTGTGTGTGTGTGTGTGTGTGTATGTGTATCCCAGTTAGTTTCCAGGAACAAATTTATATTGTTACACTGTGAAATAAGAGAACATAATTAAGATGACTTCAGAAAATTCAAGGAAAACTCTTTTTCAACACTCAAAAAAAAATACTATTCAAAGAACTACAGAGAAAGCTGAAATTCCACTGATATGCATGATATATGCACATGTGCATATTCACACATTTGCATTCTGTGTTATGACACGTATGTATGAACCCCAAGCATAAGAAGTAATAAAATTAAAGAATCCCACTAGAGTGACTCACTGAACAAATACAGATATTGTTGTTACATTCTCTATAACATGCTTGGGCATATGTAGTATCATGGAGTGAGAAACTCTACCAATCTTTAGTGTTTACAGGTTTGCATTCCAAGTTGTCCTTCCTTTCACTAAAGGTCTGTAGCAAATTAGGAAACCATCACTGGAACTTTACAGAATGTAATTAAAATGTAAAGTATAATATTGTTTTATAATTAGAGTTAGGAGGTAGCTGAAGTTTACTACAAACCCCATAAAGGACTGAAATGGATAAGGAAAGAGCTTTGCTTTTTCCCAGAAAAACACCCACTGAGGCAATTGAAGGCTTGAATTCAGTAAAATATTGTTTTCACACCAGGATAGTCTCATGACAATACATAATTACAATGGTTTATGTTTTCCCAATTACTCAGTGAATGTAAGAATCACAGGTGACTCCTGATTGCACAAGAGCTGTCTTTTCTTGAAAATATGATGGGTAGGAGGTCAATACATCACTCTTAAATTTGAAGGACTGGTTGCTAATGATCTGAAGATGAAAGGCTTTGGAACCCAATTGTAGCTTTTTTCCCTATCCAAATCTTTTATACATACCTTTAAAAATAATAAAACTTATTTTCATATACGTACTACAGAATTACGAAGGGAATGTAAAATGCACAAGATACCTTTCCCACACTGCTTATATATTTTATGAGATTAGTCATTGGACTTAGAGTATATTTGTGATACTCTTCAGACATTCTTAACAGTCTAAAACAGGAAACAGGCTAAATATTAAAAAAAAGAAATAAGAAAATAGATCCCCTTTTAAACACCTCAGCTTTGTAGCCAAGATTTTACATCTTCCTTTCTTGACTCAATGAGACCAGAATCTCCAATATTTTAACAACCAATATAGTGGGACCAGAGTGATGGCTGGGATGGCATATGAAACATCTTAGAAGAAGCCTGCTCAAAGGAAGGGTTTTAATGCCATTGACTTGCCGCCCATCTCTTTAAAACCTGATCTCTATTGCTCATATAATTTTTAAAGCACATGAAAAATTTATAGTCAATAAAAGTTTTCAAAACCAAAACATGTTCAGTGTTATTGTTAATAGTTTTTTCTTCCCCTCAGTTTATAGAATATGATTTTATTGCTTAACATGGGCATTGGTTCCATGTGTAAAGTTCTTTGACTATTCCTTTTTTATAAAAATTACTTTAGCCACCTGTTTATGGACCATAAATTATGAATATGGTTTAACTTCATATTATTCTAAATAAAGAGATGTTTCTGATGGCAGCGCATGCACTATGTTCTTAGAAGACACATGCTTTGATAAAAAGAGATTCTTTAAGCAGAGAGATGATTATGCTGGGTGACAGAAAATCTCAATGTTTTAAAGCATGAGCATGTTCTTCATGGTAGAAGAAACAATAATTTTAATGTAATTTTCAGTCTTTTTATTTTTGGTTATTTTGAAAATTTTTCCATTTTTTTATTGACTCCAGAATTAGATAAATGTATTGTGTTGACATTCAGACCGACTCTCCCACCCTAGAGTTCACATCCTTCATCATTAACTGTCGTTTTCTATAATTTATTTGTTTTTGATTTTTGTTCTTTAAAGGTCTATTGATTGGTAATTGATGGATGCTGGGAGAGGGAGAGTCAGTTTTCCTTATTGGTACAGTATTGAGTTTTAACTGGAAAGAATTTGTATATAGGTACAATGTTTTACATCTGTGTTCCAAATATAGTACATATATGGTCATATTTAATCAGTTATTGAATTTTTAATGACTCCATTTAAGGGCAAAATCCTATTATCACTTAATACAAGATTCCAAAGAAATATCTATTTCTGAAGTAATTTTGGTATTAAAAACCAGCCTTGCCTGAAAACCACAGGGACGGACTTGATATTTGTTGCTCTCATCTCCAATCAACTCCATCTCCTTCAGCACAGGAACATGACTTTTTTCAAGGAAGACATTCAGATAAAAGAGTTAATTTTATAACACTATTAGTCAATATTATTCCATGCCACTTTACTTTCGAGTAAATGTTTTATTATGTTTTCAAGCATGTTTAAAACTAGAAATAATAATATCCTAGCACTCTCCAGCTATTTATTTGGCTTTCTGTGATTATAAATAAATAAGCTCTTAATTAATAGGTCTCCCTCTTGGATTATTTTAAATAAAATTTCAAAGCACATATAATTTGACTCATAAATATGTCTATATATTTTTCTAAAATAGAAAAATATTTTATAACTTAAATTTTTGATAAAAATTTATATGATCATCATATTCAACAACCTGTCTGAATAAAACATACCTCTTTACATTGTTATACCTAAAATAATTCCATTTACTATTATGACTGAATTTTTATTCAACTTACAAAGTTAGGTGAGTGTGTCATCTCATTTTAAAAAGTTGGTGGGAAAGCATGTCCAAACTAATAGGTCCACATATTTCTTAAGTCTTACTTAGTTCCTGAGATACTCCACCACTCCCTGTCTTTTTCTCTTTGAACCTAATATGTTTACAGATCGGTAGAAGAGCCCACCATTTCTGCAGTGTAAAGTTCAAGTTTGTTGATTGCTTCTTTGGGATATTATTTACCATGTTTTGAAATCAGATTGAAAAACTGATTTTCTTTAATTACCTAAATTATTTTACTTTAAAAAATCCTCTGATTTATATGCCCAAAGTACCATTTTTTATTTAAAAAGTCAGAATAGCAGGCTTAGTCTCAGTTTTGTCTCTCCTATCCTTCCTTCTGTCCTTTCTATCCTCCTTCCCTGTGTCCCTCCCTTCGCTCTCTCCTTCCTTCCCTCTCTCCATTTTCCTTGCTTTCTTCTTCTTACTTTCCTTCCTCCCTGCTTCCTTCTGTCTTCCTTTCTTCCTTTTTTAAAATTTATTTTTCTTTCTTGAAAGTCTTATAGTGTTGAACAAGTTGATCTTGAACACATAGGTTTATGTGCTAGTCCTGCCTCAGCTTCCCAAGTGCTGGGGTTACGGGTATGCATCACCATATCTGTCTCTATTGATCAGGTTTACTTTATATGCTTTCTTTCAGGATCAATGAATAAGCTAGACAATCTGCCTTTAATAATCCAGCATGGAACTGACAAATTATGCTTTAGGTTTGATTTGTGTTTGCTTTTCAAATTGTCTGTTATGCTTATTTATTTAAACTTAGTTGGAGCACCTCAAATCTAGCAAAGTTTATATACTTCTTTGTATATATTATATACATATGTGTTGATTTTTAGATAAAGTATTGGGATAAAGCCCATTGTACTCAAGCCTGTAGATTTTCTGGATCTTTTGTGCTTTCTGCTATGAGGTTTATAATCCTGTGTATTTCAGGACCAAATCACTAATTAGCTTTGTTGGCAGGCAGCCCTGTTCTAACATTTAGACACCAAAATTTAGTCACCAGGATGTTTATTGACACTGCTCTTGACATTTTGTATTTTTTGTGAACAGAACACAAAACCATGTTTAAAAATGTAAACTAAATTATAAAATTTTATTTCTGTATGTTATTAAAATTTCTTTTTTGGAGAAACAGACCTATTTAACCTACCTCTCTCCCCCAACCTTGCAACCCCCAAATCTCCCCAGGCATTGCAACAAACACACAAATTTTTCCACTCATAGTTAGACAAATTCTAGCTAGTTTACTTAGGCTTACTAACAGAGCAGTGGGTAGAGGGTTACTTACAGAACATGGGTGCCTACCCTCCCCTTCAGAAGTTACATTAGTAAATCCACGAGGCTTGGATCTGGCAACTTCCTGGTAAACAGATCCAAATAGTCCATGGGAGAGGGGAAAAAAGGGCCAGTCTCCTGGTACCCCCTGGTTAAATACTCTTAGCCCCTCCTCTTCTCACATCCAAGGCCAATGGACAGGGTGGGTGGGGCATAGGACTTTCTCAGCTTCTCCTCTTTCTGCTCAAGGTGATCCTGGATGATAACACTCTGGGAGTGGTGTTTGTCCACACCTTACCAGGCTTTTCCCTAGGAGAGTCTATCCACTCTACACCATATTTAATTAAGTGACACCAACATAATTACTGGTTTCATGTCACAGTAAGTACATAATAATCTCCAATTTACAAAACCTACTCTGTCACCAATACACTCCTTAAAAGGGTTTTGAATTTTCTCTCACATTTTGGTTTTATTTGCAGCTAATTTTTTTTGGAACATATAAGCTATGGATATGTAATGTACTTAGGAAATTCCATTATGTATACGTACCACATTTTCTTTATTAATGCCTATTTCTAACTACCTTTAGTAGAGCAGCAATAAAGATGCATGTGCAAATAGATGATAGTGAGATGCAGAATCTGTTGTCTATTTTACCAGGAGTGGTAAAGCTGAATCATGTGGTAGTATTGACTTCATTTTTGAGAAGCTTCCAATTTGATTTCCCTAGTGACTATATGAGTTTACACTCAGACCAACGGTATGTAAGAATTCCCTTTTCCCCACATTCTTCTAGTATTTATTTGGAATTTGTTGTTATTTCTTATCTTGATTATAGCCATTTGTATTAGGGTCACATAGAGTCTCCAAGTATCTCATTTCCCTAACAAATAACCTTTCAAAATATTTACTAGATATTTCTTCTTCTGATTATTCTGTTCAGTGTCAGAGGTGTGTGTGGGTTTATGAACTGGTTTTCTATCTGTGCCATTGATCTGCATGTTTTATTTTCTGTTAAAATCATGCTGTTTTGTCACTATGGCTTTATAGTATAATCTGAGGTTAAGTGTCACCATGCTTCATGCAGTGATTTTTTTTTTTTTTTTTTTTTTTTTTTTGCTTAGTGTTGATTTTGCTAGCTGAGGTTTTTTGAGTTTTCATTTGAACACCAGGATTGACTTTACTAGTTATTTGATGACTGTCAATGGGATTTTATGGGTATTGTACTCAATCTATGCATTAAATGGATACAGTCATTTAACTAATTCTGGCAATCTAGGAGCATGGAAGAATGGAATAACTTCACTACATAGTCTCTTCTTCAATTCTTCCTTCAGTGTCTTAAAGTTTTTATTGTAGAGATATTTCAATTCTTTGGTCAGGTATTTTATTTCTAGGTAATTCATTCATTTTTTAATCTATTGTGGATGAGATATTATTTTCCATTATTTCTCAGTTCATTATTGGCATCTAGAAAAGCTACATTTTTCTATGCTGATTTTCTATCCTTCAGCTTTATTAGAAGAATTTATCATACCTAAGTTTTCTGGGAGAGTTCATGGAGATTTCTTACATAGAGGATTACAATAACTGCAAATAGGAATAATTCGAACACTTCATTCCCTACTTGCATCAGTTTTACATCTTTCTCTATTTTTATGCCTCTATTTTAGACTTAAAGCAGTATATTGAATGAGAGTTTAGATAATAAAAACCCTGTCTCAGTCAATATCTTAGGGGAATTTCTCTTTTTTTGTCAATTAATATGTTGTTAGTTATAGGTTTTTCATATACATCTGTTATTATATTGAGATGTGTTCCATATTTTCTTAGTTTCTTTAGAACTTTTACCAGGAAGGCTTTGAACTATGTCAGATGACTTTTCTGTATCTATTAAGATGACCACGCTTTTTCTGCCCTTTGATCTATTACATGTTTATATTGATATGTGTAAATTGAAGGAACTATGTATTCCAGGGATAAAATCATTATGGCCAAGCTGTATGATTTTTGTTCTTGAATTTGGTCTGGAGATATTGTGTTCAGAACTTTTGCTTCTCTATTAATTAGGGAAATTTCTCTGAAGCTCTCTCTCTCTCTCTTTTTGTTTGTTTTGTTATGTCTTTATCTTACATGATTTCATCAAATCAAATCTAGTAACACTGGCTTCATAAGATGAATTTTGTAATGTTCCTTCCTTTTCTACTTCATAGATAGTTTGAAAAGTATCAGTGCTAGATCTTCCTCAAAGGTTCAGTAAAATTCAGCAATTAGTCTGTCTGACAATGGGCTTTTCTTATATGGAAATTTTTAACTATTTCTTTAATCTCAATTGCATGTTATAGGTCTGTTTAAATTGTTTATATATTCCGGATTTTCTTTTGGTAAGTTGTGATGTTTGATCTTGATTGTCAACTTGAATTTAGAATTTAGAACCACTACAAAAATGAGCCTCCTGGCATGTCTGTGAGGGATTTTCTACATTGGGTTAATTGAGATGGGAGGACCCACTGTAAATATGGGTGGCACATTTCCATAGATCAGGAACCTTGACTGAATAAAAAGGAGAAAAACAGATCAACAACAGCATTGAGGTTATATGTGTCCTGACTATGGATGCAATGTGACCATGCACCTCAGTTCCCTAATACTTCCATGACTTCCTTAATATGGTAATTCCCAAAAATGTGAGCCAAGAATAACCCTTCTTTCACATAGATCCATGTGTAGAAATTTATCCATTTCTTGTAGGTTTTCCATCTTTGGGAAATATGTTTTCAAAATATATTCTATTGAATTTTATTAGAGTCTTTTGCAACAACTCTCTTTTAATATTTAATTCTTTTTTATTTTTTAATTTGGTCTTTTTGAGACAGCGTATCACCAGAGCGCAGCTGTCCTGGAACTCACTAGGTAGACCAGATTAGCCTAGGTCTCCCAGAGATCCATGTGCCTCTGCCTGTTCTGGGAAAGGTGTTTGCCACCATGCCTGGCATATCTCCAATTTTATTAATTTTGGTCTTTTCTTTCTATTTATTAGTGTGGTAGACATATCAATATTTGGTCTTTTTAAAGGATTAACACATTGTTTGACTTCTTGATTGGTTGATTGATTGATTGATTATATATTATTTCAGTTTCTATTTCATAAATTTCTCTCCTAGTCTTTATTATTTCTTACCATCTTCCTTGGTTTCAGGTTGGATTCTTCTTGCTTTTTAGAGTCTTAATATGTATCATTAGATTATTCATCCTCATATATCCAATTTTTAAAAATGTGTCCATAAACATTTTATTTAGGAAAACCTGGATTGTATTCCAGAGAGTTAGATAAGCTATGCTATCATTTTCACTTGATTGTAGAAATTTAAAATTTTCATTGCTGATTTCTTCAGTGACACACAATTCATTCTAAAAGTGTAGATTTCAGTTTGTGTAGATTCTGGGATTTTTCTTGGTTTTAATTTCTAAGTTGATTCCATAAATGTCTAATGAGACACAATTATTTCAATAACATTGTAAAAGCAATCTTGCTTTTGGCACATAGACCAATTTTAGAAAATGTACAATAAGCCACTGTGAATAATATGTATTCTCTATTTGTTGAATGGAATTTCTGGAGATAGCTGTTTATTATAGTTTATTTATAATATAATTTATTTCTGAAGATTTTGTGTATGTTTACTTTAGAACGAGAGTTAGGTGTTGAAGTTTCCACTATGATTGTGTCAAAATCTATGTATCCTTTTATGTCTTTTAGTGTTTGTTTTATGAAATTGGGTGTCACAAGATTTGATGTTAAAATATAATTGTTGTATCTTCCTGATTAATTTTCCCTTTATTAATATATGGTAGCCTTCCTTATTTCTTCTGAGAAGCTTTGGCTTGAAGTTCACTTCATGAACTTGCTTTGCCAGCTCATTTATAGCTTCAATTTTTGATAAGGTGATTTTTATTCTTTTACTCTCATTTTTTTGGATAATTTTTTGGCAAAATGAATTTCTTAGAGACAACAGATAGTTAGATCTTAATTTTAATATGGGCAGATAATCTGTATATTTTAATTATCTGCATTTAAAATTTTATTGCGAATGGTTTCTTATTGCCAGTGATTTTACTAACTTATGTTTTCCTTGGTTATTGATAATTTCTTTTCCTGATTTCTGAGCAGTTTAGGGTTTCTATGGTTTGCTCTTTGAACATGATTTCTTTCTGCCTAGATCTTCTCTGTTTATTAGCCCTTCTCATCGAACAAATTCTTTGCTATGCTCTCCTCGAAGAAATTGAATTTTTCTTACTGTAAAATGTCCTATAAGAATTGCCTGCAGTTCTGCCTTGGATGTCATGATTTTCTTAATTTTTTTGCTTGTCTTCAAAATATCATTATTTCCCCATTAATTTTAAGAGATAGCTTTACTTGAGCGAGAAGTCTTGGTTAACAATTATTTACTTAGAAGACTTGAAGTATATGATGCTATGCTTTTCTGGCATTTAACGTGGCTAATGAGCAACCTGATGTTACTATGATGTTTTTATCTTCTTAATGTAAGTTATCATTTTTCCCTCACAGACATTATTATTGTGTTTTTCTTTATGTTTGTGGTGTCTTAAACTAAGACCTGTGCTAAGAGGTTTTGTAATCATGTGTAGTTGGGCTTTTAAGTGCATTTTCTGCTTTGCTTGGCTTCGGAAATCTTCTGCTCTAATTTTATTGAATAAATTATCTCTTACTTTCAATTTTATCTCAGCTTTTTTAGCTCATAACATTTTAGGTTTGGTCCCTTGAATGTATCCAGTATTTTTAGGAAGTTTTCATCATGTTTGTTGAATTATTTTCAAAATATTCCTGAATACATTATTGTTTCAACTTTATCCTTCATCTAAACGATTTGTTTTTCTGCTCTGGTCACATGTGTTGACCATGCTTTCTGCTACTTTTTTTCCCCCTCAATACATAATTTTATTGAATTTTTGTGCATATTGTTTAAAACATCTTTAATCATATTTAGAACCTCCTGCCCCATCCGCAGCACCCCAATCCCCTTCCCCAGATTTCATATATTCTGTCATATATGTTAAGGGCTATTGAGTCAAGTTTGTGTACCTAGAAATCCCTCAGCGCAAGTTCATCCACTGAACTCCAGTAAGCCTATCTGGAGTCAGTCCCTTAACAATCAACTCAATGTCACCCAACAATGGTCATCTGCAAATAGTTCCTCAGCTATGCTTGGCACCTATGGCCCATTTCCCCAGTTCTAAGTTGTGTTTTTGTCTGAATGAGTTTACATGGGTCTTGTGCATGCTGTCACCATTGCTGTAAATTCATATGAGCAAGTTCCCAGTGGCCCAGAAGACTCTCTTTCCATATGGTCATGCACAATCGCTGGCTTTTACATGCTTTCAGCCTCCTCTTCTGCAATGGTCCCTGAGCTATGGGTCAATGAGGTTTAATATAGGAGTCCTGCCCAGGGATACATACTCTGCAGTTTCTTATTCTCTATCCTTTGGTCAGTGGTGGCCTTCTGTGTTCATCGCACACTGTTGAGTGAGGAAGCTTTGCTGGTGAGAGTTGAGAGATACATAGTATTCTGTTGTGTTTTTTATTTGATGGAAGGACTCCTGTTTGTAAAATTTCTGTTGACTTTTCTTTTTGAGTCCCAAATTATTTGTCAATTTTTCCCTCGATGGTTTTGAAATTCTTCAAAGGAGAATTCTGAATCATTTCTCTGACATAACTGTTACTGCGGTGGGTTGTTTCCTTGTTGGGTTTTAAGCCCTTGTTGATGTGTCTGTGTCTTCCATCTCTAGCTTTCCACTTTCTACACAGTTCTGCTTTGTTGTTATTGCTGCTTGTTTTATGTAAATCTGCATAGGATGTTGTCTTTGCTAAAAATTACTTTTCCCGCTGTTACTTAGAGGGGAGAGACAGCTGGAGCTTCCTGTAGTGACTGACCAGCAGTCCTGACACTCACATGCAGTAGGACACAAGGCACTTTTCATTTATGTCCATGTTTCAGAGACAGAGGTGTTGGGGCAATGACTGGAGTTAATATAGTTTACAAAATTTTAGTGATTTTGTTTAAGTAACGAAGTAAGGAAGGATTGGGGAAGAGGGAGTGATGCATGAGCCAAATGTAAAGCGTATGGGCTGGTGGCGGGGGAGGTGGAGAAGACAAGATTTAGATATGGGAATGTAGAAATTAAAAAAAATTGTGCATTCCATGCAATACATTTTTATCTTATTTAGTTGCCCTCCTGCAATTGTATCCCCACTTCCAATCCCATCACCAAACTTCCACAGTCCAGTCTATTGAATACATTATACATTAAGGCCTATACAGTCAGGGTTGTGTTCCCAAATGCCCTTCCACTGGGGCCTGGCCAACCGACTAAGAGTCTTAACCTTAAATGAAATTGAATCTCTCCTTCCCAGTGGTCATTTGTCAGTAGTTCTTCAGGTAGATTTGAATCCATCAAACTTCTGCCTGCTGAGGCTCAGGGATCATTGCAGAAAAAATGTAAGAGACATAAAGATGGTAAGAGCCAGGGGAGAAAGATGACCGCAAAGAAACAGGATTTTCCAGACAGCTGGTCAGTTACTCAGATGAACTCACAGCAATGCTGACAACTTGGACAAGACCCATGTAAGCTCTACATAGACAAAATCCCAACGTAGACTTTTGGAAATGGGGAATATAAGACTTTTGTAAGCATAAAAAATGAAGGGATAACTATTTATGTTTTTCCAGTGAGAGTGAAGTAAAATCACAGTATATTAACAATTATAGTAAAACAATAAAAAATGGAACATAGAGAAAAATTAAAGCAATTAAACGGTTAAAAATAACTAAAATATGCATTGACATGACATGGAAGGCCTTCTTCCCATACTACATCTTACTCCTTGGGATGACATGGATTCTCCATCCCCTTGGGTTGTTATTTGTCAGTTGCCACTGGTGTGGGATGGGAAGTGCTAGTCTCAGTAATTCTGACAAATTAAGTCCTTATACCCTTGGTAGGAGGAGAGCACCTTCTTCACAATCCCTTGGCAAGAATGCCCATGACCCTACCCACAGAACTGCAATTTTGTGCCTAGTGAACGAGTGATGGATGTTCACACAGACATTTTTCTGTGGCACAGGTTGAGAAGGTCCGCCCTCTTGTTCATCTTTGTTTCTCGGCAGAGACCTGTGCTGGGGTCCATAGCAAACATTCAACAGTCAAGTGTAGCTTGTCCCCCGTAACGTTAAGGGAGACAAAGTCAATTTCTCTGGCTGTTTGTCTGCCCTGGCGTCATGTCTTCTGGCATGTAATCCTTGAGTTACACGTGCTCCCGTTTACCTTTCCAGTGCTCATTTCCGATTTTCTTTGTGCCTTCCTGGACCTCCTGTGTCTGAAACTCCTAGTCAGTGTTGCTCACCCGGGTGGATAAGGTCACACTGCTGCAGCCCTGGTGGTGTGCACACCTGAATCGAAGTGTGTGTTGGGAAGTTCACTAGTGCATACACCACTGGCGGGGGGATGAGGATGGGCAACAAATTGTCATAGGGCACAGAAGTCTTCATATTTGCTTTCTGGTAGTAATATTCATCCACCCACTGGGATTTATCTCCTAATCGGACATCTAACGTGGAAATCCCATCCATAACTATTTTTCCAAAGAGCTCTGTTTTGTTCTGTTGGCAGTAAGGATTAGAAAAAAAATCTGGGCCTAATTTGCTCAGTGATACAGAGTGTTTTTGTTTCTATGTCTTCTTATTGGACCGACAGAGCTGGGAAATACACTCATGTGGACAAAATTATGCATACATACAGGTCTATAGTTCTTGTCCTTTTTCTTTACTTTCTTCATTTGTTTGTGCTTTGTTTCAAACCCAGGGCTTTTCGCCATTGACCTATATTTGCATCCACGGAATTGCTTCTTTCTCTGTTCATGATGATGTAAAGCTCAATAGATCTCCATAGTAATGTCAGTTCAGTCCAGTGCACTGCTCTTCTTTCTAAGTTTTCCCTCTTCCCTGACTGTACCTGCTCTCCGCTAGTGAAAAGATTGGTCTCTGTGATTCACTTCCATCTATTTATTGGTTGATTCTAATACACACATAAAAGTTTCAGAATCGATAACCCCTATCCACATGAGAAGCAACCTTACCAACTGGAGAAATGTTTATTTACAGAGTCTTTCTTATTTCCTCTTATACTTTCCAGTCCAAATACCATTTCCAAGCGAATCATTTTAGCCTTCGTTTTCCTCGTTCCTCTAGTTAGATGGGTTTTGTGAAGACAGGGAGCTTGTAAAATTCTGTGCAGCAACAGAGCACTAATACCTCTCTTTACTGAGGATAAATTTTGTTACTTAGTCTGAGGTTCGAGGTCCTGGGCAGTTTCATAATTATTTAAACTTCTTGCAGTTTCCTTGTTTTGCCACCCCCCTAGAGCTTTTAAAATTCACCTTCTGCATCAGCTCTTGTCTTACGTAGTTTGTTTTCCTATCAGCAATACTCTGGGAATTGTCGCCATATATATATTTGAGTTTTGGAGCTAGTTTGCCATGATGTTTTGCTGCTGAAACTTAGAGTGCTACTTCCCACATAGTACCAGATTTTGGTGTGTATGTTGAGTGGGAAGGGTTAGAAACATATTTATTTTTGACTACTGAGATTAAAATGAGCATTTTTATTATTGATAGGATGAGAAAAGATAACACATGTCACATATAATTATGAGGCATACATTATGAGACAGAATCCAAATTACATACTTCGGGATCAAAATGTCAATACACTTACCACATCTTATTTCAATTTTGGCTAGAGGCAACAGTTTTTTTTTCCAAAATAAATCTCATTTAGTTTATTTATAAATCAATGAAGTATTCCAAATTGCAAACATTTATAAGAAAAGGTATGAATGTGAAGAAACAGAGTATGCCATTATTCTTTCTCTGTAGTATCATGATCATTTTTGTTTATTGTGGTTTAATTTAATATCTCTAATATTAATTCTTAACTTTGAAAGTGAGTGGGTCACTTGAAGATCTTTTTGAAATTCCAGTCTAGGACATCTAAATAAGGAGTGAGATTCTGCAAGTCTAACAAGCTCCCACTCGGGCCAGGTTGCTTTAAGTAGCAAAGCATTTGGAGACCTACTAAACATATTTTCCACATTTTTAGTGACATCTAAAAGAAATGGGTGCATAAATGTTGATAACTATTAGCCAAGAAGATAAAGATCCAATTCTCTAAGTATATATGCGGAGACTCTTCATTACTCCTCATTTTTCTTTCTCTGTTCTTTAAGCACACCTACAATTTGTTACAAACATTTAAAACCAACTCTTGTAAGTCAGATCCCATGCAGACTCTCTATCTGTTCCATTTCTCTATCGCCCACACCCTCCCTCCTGCTAGCCTTGGACCCATGCCACTCCAATTCCTCTGTCTCAGATCTCTGGACTAGCTTCCTAAACCAGAGTAGCTAACAACTAACATTGCTTCGTCTCTCCTCAGGTGCTCTCCACCCCCATCTTCCCTGGCTCCTGATCTGCCTGACAGACCAGCCCACTTAAGACTCTGGTAAGTCAGATCCTACCTACCACATTTCTACTCCATTCCTCCACTCTACCCCTCTTGACCCCTGGGACCCTGTTAACCTTGGGTTCAGGCCCAGTCCAATTCCTCTGCCTTAGGTCTCTGGACTAGCTTCCTAACACACACTAACTAAAGTGCCTAGCAGAGATTCCACTGGCTCCAGATCTAACACAGACTAACCTTCTAACCTTCCTATTATCTTGAAAAGCTTTCCTACAACATTCTGCCACCACCTACATAGATCAGCTTACTACCCTGCGAAAACCGAAACACACACCAAATTAGTTTTCTCATCTGAACAAAAAGCTACTGAAGAACATAAACAATATAAACAGAACCAAAATTCAATTAAACAAAAGCAGAATAGAAATTCCTACCAGACACACAACCAACAAAGAACAGTCATATGCCCAAATGGCAGCATAAAAAAACACAAATAATTTGAAAAACCAAGAGACTATGTCCCCAACAAAACCCAGTAGACTAGTTGTACAGAAGTGCACTACAGTGAAAACCACCCACAGGTACCTTAGAACACAGACTTTTGTCGCGTCTGTCTCTCGTCCATCAAGGAAAACACGACCCCGGACTCTTCCAAATGCAGTTTATTCAGGAACCTTGAACAACCTTTTGGCTTCTTAACTTCCTAACTTCTTCTTCCCTTCTTACTTCTCCTGACTTACTTCTCCTCCCTTACTTCTCCTGACTACTTCTCCTGCCTTACTTCTCCTCCCGGGGAAAGCCCGCCACAGAGTTAAATCCCCTCCTGCCAGCCAACCCCAAACTACCACGTGGTGAAAGCAGATAGGTGAACACATGCCGAAGCAGGGCCAGACCTCAGCCACAGCCAATTATGGAGCTGTTTGCTCCAGAGAGCACCCACCCTCGGGATGGTGGAAGGCGGGAGCAGGCGCCATCTTTAAGACGCAGTAATCCGAGGCTCTCTACAGACTTTAAAATAACAATCATGACATAAACATGATCAAAGAACTTTAAAAAACCTCAGACAAGCAAATCAAAGAACTCATAAAAGATAGGCATAAACTTGTGATGGGAACTCAAGAATATAAAAATATGCAACTTAATGAAATACCAAAACCAACTGATGACTTGCAAAGTGGATTCACAAAAGAGATAGAAATGTTGAAGAAAACGCAAACAGAAACAAACATGGAATTGAAAAACTCAGTAAGTCAATTAAAAAATAATCAGGAGAAAACCTCACAAGTACAACAAATGAAACGGAAAACAGAATATCAAATCTGGATGACAAAGTTGAAGATCTGGACTCCTTACACAAAGGCATGCAAAAATTTAAAAAACAGTGGAATGGAATATGCAGGAAAATTGAGACAACATGCAAAGAATAAATGTAGGAATCATAGACATACAGGAAGAAGAAAAATCTCAGGCCAATGACATTTAACAGATCTTCAACAGCATTATACAGTAAAATTTCCCTAAATTAAGGAAAGACTTACTTATAGAGAGTCAAGAAGCACATAGACCACCAATTAGACATGACCAAAACAGAAATTCCCCACAGCATATCATAGTAAAAGCATTAAATGTACAGAACAAAGGGAGGGTACTGAAAGCTTCTAGAGAAAAACAAGTTACTTACACCAAGTATAACTATCTATTATGGTCAAAGGAGAACAGAAAATTATTCATGACATGAATAAGCTGAAAGAATTTATGTTCACCAAACCAGCTCTACAGAGAATACTCAAAGCAAAGGACCAAAGGTAGGAATGAGCATTCCCAAAAGACTACAGAAAGAGAACAATAAAAAGTATAATAGCAGAAACACAAAATAGGGCTACAAATAGAAAGAAATTAAAATGACACTATCTAATATACATCTCTCAAAAATAACACTTGATATTGATGCCTCAACTCCCCTGTCAAAAGACACAGGCTATAGCAATGGGTGAAGAAAGAAAATCCATCTTTTTGTTGTCTTCAAGAAACTCATATCATCTTCAAGGACAGATATTACCTCAGGGTGAGAGGGTAGAAATAAAAATCCAAACAAATGGCTCTAAGAAGCAAGCAGATGTTATAATTTTACTGGTTGACAAAATAGATTTCAAACTAAAACTAATAGGAAGAAATAAACAGTCACTTCATTCTAATCCAAGGAACAATCAATGAAGAAGATATTACAACCATGAACCCACTAAACTGTATTGCAGCCAGTTTCATAAAAACAGTACTGCAGGACTATAAAATATCACAACTCAGTAACAGTAGATGATTTCAATACCTCACTACCTTCAGTACACAGGACAACTGGACAAAGCTGGTGAGACATCTGGATTAAATGACATCTTACATAAAATGGACCTAACAGACATCTATAGACTATCCTATCCAAGCACCAAAGAATGCACTTTCTCCTCAGCAGCCCATGCAATTTTTTTTATAAAATTGACTAACCCGTGGACACAAAACAAAATCAACAATTACAAAAAATTTAAATAATTCCGTACATTCTATCAGATAATAGTGCAGTGAAGCTTATAATCAACCACAAAAGAAGCTCTAGTAACAACGCAGACTCATAGGAATTCAACAACACACTCCTGAATGATGAATGGGTCAAAGGAAAAGAAAGAAATAAATGTATTCCTGAAACTTAAAGAAAATTAGAATATAACACAGCAAACCTCTGGGACACTTTAAAAGTAGTCCTAATAAGGAGGTTTATAGCTTTAAGTGCCTAAATTTTAAAAATCCAAAAAAGCACATGCAAATGACCTACCAGTACAACTCAAGATTCTAGAAAGGCCAGAACAAGCCAACCCCAAACCTAGAAGATGAGAAGAAATAACAAAAATCTGAGCAGAAATTAATGAAATCGAAACAAACAAAAAAAAAACAATGACTGTAAGAGTTGTTTCTTTGAAAAGTTACAAAATATAGACAGACCTTTAGCCCAGCTAACCAAATAAAGAGTAACCCAAATTACCAAAATAAAATTCAAAAGAGGAAACATCATGGCAGACACCAAAAAAAAAAGTCCAGAACAAGGGAAATGCTATAAAACACTATTCACCATTAAATGCAATAATCTAAAAGAAATGGGTGGATTTCTAAAGTCATGGACACTAAGAAAGTTAAACCAAGAGGAGATCACAGCTTAAATAGGTCCAGAACAAATAAGGAAATTGAAACAGTAATATAAAACCTCCTGATGAAAAAAAAAAAAAAACAGGCCCAGTTGGACTCTCCCAGACATTTAAAGAAGATCTACACCCAGTACTGCTAAATTTATTCAAAAAGGAACAGAGGGAGAACTCCCAACCTCCTTCTATGAAGCCAGCATCACTCTCATACCAAAACCAGGTAAAGACACAACAAAATAAGAAAATTATAGGCCCTAGTCTAGAAAATATTGGAGACTGATTACTACTGTGTGAGGGAGAACAGGACTTCCTTACCATCTCTAGATAGGCTGAATAGACTCCAGTGGATAAATTCGTACCGAAGGACATCTGGGTACAGATTGGATAGGACTTAGCATGTATGGGGAACACCTGAGGTTCCATGGGGGGTTAAAGGGCATGGATGAGGGAAGGGGTCTACATTTGATAAAGAACTGTTGCATGAAATGTATAAAAGCTCAATAATAAAAAAAATTAACAGCAACAAATCTAAAACCATTATGACTTGTAATAGTTACCAGTTCAAAAAGAATTGAAATATTCTGTTCTCAAAACACCTTTCTTATACTTCAATTCATTCTTTCATGTAACATATATTTAATAAGAGATAATATAAAATAAGTACCAGTTTCTTATTTTGATATTAGTGGAGTATTTTATGAAATGACAGTTTCCCCTAGCTGGTCTTTAGAACCAAATGCTGAATGAATATTACAAAAATAAAAGAGTAAAAGAAAAAGAAAGAAGTAAAAAAATATAATGGGAAAAGGGTAGAGAGAGGATAAAAGAAAGTAAAGAAGGAGAGCAAGAGGAAGGGGATAGAAAGAGCAAGAAAAGGTGTAGGGAAAGGGAAGAAGGGAGGGAGGGAGGGAGGGAGGGAGGAGGGGGGAGAGAGGAGGGAGGGAAGAAAATGAGGGACTGAGGGAGGACAGATAAATGTGAAGAATACTGATCAGAATGTCGAAGGAGTTTTGCTCTTAGACTAACACACTTTGTTAAGACTACAAATGCCAGTTCTAAGACAGTGTGACATTTGTTTTTAGCTAGTTTTTGAAAGTGATGAAATACAAAATCATAAATCTGTGTATGGAAGACCTTCATCTCCTGAGCCAACATGGGATTCCATTTTTCCTTATAAACTGTGAAAAGAAGAATTGGTGTTAGAGTTATCACGAATTTCTGATCAGGAAAGTCACTGCCCAATAGGTTTAACAACCAGTAAGCAAGAAAAAAAAAACATGTTCAAGGTATTTGAGTGGGATAATAAAAATTTTATTGACAAAGTTTCAACTGGATTGTGCAAAAGCTTCTTATGAAGGGCTTATGGGGGGGAGTATACAGACATTGGCTTCTTATTGTTTATAGGGGACATTCTTGTGATTATGGGCATTTCTAGGATAGACATTATTATTAGATACGTGCCTCCAGTACTAGAGTTCACTGCAAGAAAATATTTCACTCTGATTTATTAAATACAGAGAAAAAGAGAGAGGGAGAGAGAAAGAGAGAGAGAGAGAGAGAGAGAGAGAGAGAGAATGTGAGGAATCTCGAAATCTTTGCTGTGTGTGGCATGTAATCCATGAGCTAAACTGAAAAATAATCTCCTTGTTTAAGTTATTTTAAAGAAGTGGTGAAAGGCAGATTTATAATGAAGAGTAATTTATAATGTCTAAAATAATTTTCCACAGCTACTTACAGAACATTTCTCTAAATATATGCATTGGCATGTGAAGCCTCATGTAGGATTGTGGAGAATATTCTGCATCCACGTCAATGTGTTTAATATCCTTCTCCTTCTTGTCCCAAGGTCTGGCCTCATTATATGCATGCTATTCCCAGTGAATTGAAAAGAAGTTGCATAGACACCTTGCCATTATTAATCACTGCCTCTATTGTGAGAAGCTATTTGCAGATATTTTATCTCATTCTATCTAAAAATCATTCTGATGTATTTATGGTTTGCTCTTCTTTTGTACTGTAATTTGGTACACGAAAATGGTGCTCTACAAATCAGGAAAGAGTGAAAGTAATAATTTGTCCACAGAAATTAGACTGTGATGTACTCCTGCTCGCTAATGTCTCTCATATTCGCCTTTGCATCACCAACCACTGTGGATTTTTTTTTAGATGTGCAAAGAAAATTGAAGCTATTTAAAATAACCTAGAAAGGGAGAATGATAGGCAATATCCTAACTACCTGAGCCCTTTACATTTCAGCAGCCTCGTTGCCAAGGAAACCACTGGGGACTTTAGGGAAATTTGTGGATATTTAAAATGGATTGTGCCTGTATGTAGATAGACATTTGCACAGTGCACATGGTGGAATCAAAAGCTACCAGCCAGCCTTGCAGTATTAAGGATGGGATTTCAAGGGCTGCAGCTGGGAATTGACAAAATGCAGTGGTCTATTCACTTACATGTCAATGCATGTGCTTCATATTCTGCTTCAGAGCATTATTAAGCTTTGCTGTTTAAAATTAATGAAGAGAATATTGCTGGGAAATAAAACACTATCATATAAATGTTACAAACTTTATGTTTTTTATTTGTATGTATGATTTGCAATCTTAAAATTGCATAAATATTTTGACAATTAATTCCCAAAGTTGAATCAGTTTAAAATCTTAAGAGGAAAGCAGATGAATTTCTTGCTATGGCTTTACAAAAGAAGGATTGAATTCTATTTCAGTGCTGGCATGAATCTTTACTCACAATGCTGGGAGTAAAATGCAGTTATCAGAAAGGAACAGAGGCAGACTGACAGATGTATCAGAGTCTATTAGCAGAGTTTTCTCTGTGGTTTGGAGCACTCTTATTTTTAACCCTTGAAAGTTTCTGCTGAAGATGGGATATTCTTATTGAGACAACTGACTGCAGAATATCAAATAATTTCACACGTTGATTTCTAAACATTCTTTCTAAGTGTGTTCATAGCTAACTCTGGGCTCTGTGCTCAGTCTTACTCTCTGTGAACATGCAAGTTCACTTTTCCAAACTCAGTATACACTCACATCTCTCACATGGCAAACTCAGAGTCATTCTGAGTATTTATGATACCCTAAGTCCCCACAAGTACAACATGTTGGAACCCAGGATGTCTGTGCAAAGTCTCTGTAAATCTCAGAGTCTCTATCTGCACAATATATGTGCTTTATCTTAAAGATGTGACTGAGGAGATGTGGGGCCATTACCTTCTACAGTTATAGAGTGCGAATGGTGAAAATCCCTAAACTCAGAAGTAAAAGTTGATGTGATAACTAATTTCATTTGTCAGTTTGCCTGGCTATGGTGTGACCAGATACATGGTCACATGGTGTGTGACTGTATGACTAATATTTTAATTGTTAGGCTGAGTGGAGTAGGAGAGCAGATTTCCTGTTTGGCGTCTGTGTACTCATCCTTTCAGTTAAAACACTAAAGGAAATAGAAGGCTGATGAGGGTGAGCTCACTGCTTTTTCCTGAGCATCTTTACTTTGGAAAATTTGCCTTCCACATCTCCAGACTCATCC
This sequence comes from Eospalax fontanierii, assembly GCA_035773235.1. Lineage (NCBI taxonomy): Eukaryota > Metazoa > Chordata > Mammalia > Rodentia > Spalacidae > Eospalax > Eospalax fontanierii. The sequence goes on along the minus strand of CM069532.1, from coordinate 30,674,601 downwards.
TTGAACCAGAAATTATGCCATCAGGTCTCCTGATGTCCATTTTGCTGACTTCAGGTCATGTACGTGTGTATTCAATGAAAACTAAATATTTATGTGACTATCACATTCAGTAACTATCTGAGGATTCATAGTGATCCCAAGTGGATAAGTAATGCTACTCCTGATTCCTTCTTAAAACATTAAAATGGAAAAAAAAAAAAAGGAAGGGAATAAAGATGAACCTGAAGCTGATGAAAGATATAACAAAAGGACTTCTGAGTAAATACTTTTTAGATAGATTTCAATTGAAAAAGGTAAAACAACAATAAAATATAGATTAAAAGCTGAATAACAACATGGAAACTCAGGGAAGGAATGCGTAGACAGGAGAAATGATCTTCATCCGGAGAAAAGAGATCGAGACAAAGGTGGGCTATGGAAATGCAGAGACATTAGCCCTAGGTCACTTTCTCTGATAAGTATTAGAACATCAGAAACTGGTTCCATTGTGGAGTGGAATTCATCTCCACATAAAACACATGCTGGAGATCAGCAGCCAGCTTTCCATACGCTAGCAAACCTGGGCTTTACTCTGGACCAGCACTGCTGTTAGCACCACACACATGGGCACTGACACCAACTGAACTGGTAGCAGAGAAGCCTAACTTACACACTGGAGAAAACACAGGCATTGATAAAAAGCTCATTATTTAAGGATATGGAGTAGACAGGAAAAGTAATAATATGTGGCTTACAAAAAATAAAAAATGTACTGATAGTTACCTGAGTTGAGCACAGCTCAGGACAATCAGAACAACCTACTTTAAAAATTGAAAGGAAACCTACAGGATAAAGAAGTAGAGCGTAGAAAGTGTCTGCTTTGTCTTGTAGTAAAAAGCAAAAGGAATGAACACCATGAAACAAGAGATGAAAGATGAGAGGATAAGACAACAGACTGAGATATAAAGAGCAGCGAGGCAGAAGCCAGACGGGAGGGCAGAGGGAGCTGAATGAGATAAGGAAAAATGAAAGGAAACCAAAGACACAATAACTAATTTGAAAACTGCTTTGGAAGCAGTAAAGAGAAGTTGCATACTATAAAATCTAAATCAATGGTGTGAAAGCTGAACTTTGGAGCTTCTAAAATTTTCTATCATTGAACAGTAATAAATTTCTCAAAGTTAAGCTAAATTTGAAAAATAAAGCCTCACACATGTAATATAAAGCAAAGTTGGAAGGGAATGAGGACTCAAGAAGTGATTGGTAAGCTCTCAAAGAATCAAATAAAGTATAAATAACAATTTGGAAAAAAAAACAAGTTATAACACGTTTGAATATTTCTAGATAGAATTAGCCAAGATTAATAAACGAATCAACTAAACAAAAGTAAAGATAATAAACTTTATGCACAGAGCATGTGTATATCTAAAATAGCACCATTTTAAGAGCTAAAAATAAGGAAGGCAAAATTAATTTGAGAAAAATGTCAATGTTAATATTTTCAAAAAGTTTCCTGAAGTAAAGTTCTAGAAAATGTAATTGTCAAAAATAACCTACCCAATGTTCAATCATACAAAAGAACAATGATCGTGAAAAGACATTTAACAATCTGTACTGCATATTTTTTCAAGGAAAAGATTTGAGATGCATTTGACATAATAAGAATTTCTTATAAAAAGCAAGTAATTGTTTTCTAAGTGTGGTTCCATGGCATATGATAGTAAAATATATATTAATTTGTTTATTAATACTAATCTGGTAGGAAAGACTCACATAGAAAGTAAATGGGAAGGTTTAGAGGAAGGGTTAGACAGGGAGAGAGAGAGGAGAGATAAATAAAGCCTAGCCAATGTAAAAACGAAGAGGGAATCTATTAGTCCAACAACCTAATGACAAATTATACATACAACATCTCTACTGTGTGTTCATATGTACAGGTGAAGGCTACATAACAAGAAACAGTGCCAGACAGGAAGAATCTTCCTTTGAGTTGCTAGCCAGGGTAGTCCAAGGGCTATTGCCACAGTCCTGATTTTCTCCCAGAACTTGAAGGTAAAACCCTATTGCTGAAGACAGGACATACTTTGGAGACCGGATTTGTAGGAATGGAGCTGGAACTGACCTGGAAGACACTTCCTCTGAGGGCTAGCTTTCATAGCTCTTGAGAGCCCTATGCAAGCTGCTAAGGGAGAAGACCAACTTGTGGTCCAACACCATCTTCAAGACAGGAAAAGAGAATTGGAAAGATACTAAAATAGAGCAGAAATCAAAAGGAGTAGGTAGTCAGCTCTCTTTGCGTATGGAACTACTACGGTGGTACTGTCTTCTTTATTAGCACCACAGGGAACCACTGGAATACTTAGAACATAGTGACAAGATCTTAATTTTAAATTAAATTATTCTTGCTGCTCTGTCAACAACAAATGGTAAAGAGTAAGACTGAGGATACTTTGGATGCTAGCACTGTAATGTAAGGAAAGAGTGCTGCTGGCTTGAGGCAGAGATTCCTCATTGGGATACTGAAATATCTGAAATTTTTTCTGAAGGTTTGATATGCAACTAGTATGACTGGTTTGATAGAGATGGAGAAATCAAGGATGACTTCCATGTCAGCATCCTAAAGTAGATCAAACTAAAGGTATTGAGCTAGGAAAGATTTTGGAAAAGAGTTTGACCAATCAAAAACTCAGTAATACTGGACAAACTAAATTTGAGGTGTCTGTTAGATGTCCAAACAGACAGGTAAAATGAAGAGTTGAACATCTGAGTCTGAAGTTCTGAGAAGTGTAAACCTGAAGTCTTTTAATGCCTGTTGGTCATTAGGCTGATGGAACAGCTCCTCATCTATAGAATAAGAAGTGAGTCTTCTTTGTGCTGGATCACTTCCTACTTGGGGGACAGTAACTGATAGTCCTTATTGATTGATAAAACTGCTAGTGGAGTGTTGAGTATAAAAGACTTACTGTAGAAGGCTAAAGCAAGCTGTAATTTTGGATATAAATGTTATATATATTACTTGATAATATTAACATGCAAATTTAATTCTATTAGATGCAAGGAACTGACTGAATATATATATATATATATATATATATATATATATATATATATATATATCCATCCTTATTCTCAAGAGACCTTTGCCATTCTGTGAAGAAGAAAAGTGCCAAAAAGTCTGTATTTCCAGAACAATCAGAAAATAGATCTGTGTATAGCAACATACAAAGCAAATTTGACTAAGAACTCTATGAGAAAAAAAAAAATTGAGGCCAAGAAAAAAGACTTTTCCCTAAAGGAGATACTATAAAAAGCGTGGATGAAAAGAAGTGAAGGACGGAGATGGCTAAGAGAAAGGCTTTAACAGAGTGATGTTGGAATGTTCTTAAAACTAATCTAGAATAATTCAGTAAAGTAAAAAAAAAAAAAAAAAGATCCCAAAACAAAAGTGGCATACCAAAGAATCAGGTGCTGAAGTCCCATGGCCTACATGGGATGGATGTCAGAACAACACAGGCAGTGGCATAATATTTATTTTCTTCTTGAACTTCTTCATATATTTTTTCGATTTCTTCAGGAAAAAACCGTTATCACACGGTGATGTCTACCATGAGTCTTATCTTTGTTGGGGTCCCTGTACTCAGGCCAGCCAGAGCAGGATTCAGGGTCTCTGCTGTGAGGGAGTGAGAGGCGCAGAATCAAGACACAGACCCCGTGAGCTGGGTGTGAAGCAGGCAGGTGAACCCGCCGCTGCAAACTCACTTTATTCAAGGAAGTGCACAGAGTTATATGCGTTTGGCTAGCCAATTACCTTATGGGGTGATTCCCCAACTGCAACCAATAGTAATCAGTCCCCAGGTAGATGTCTCTGTGCAAGTTCTCTCCAGATGCTGGGCAGAAGCTGGTGCCACGCCTAGCCAGAGCGGAGCGCCACGCCCACAGAAGCCATTTCTCCATTCCTCATGGCAGGCGGCCTGGCTGAGGTTCACAGTGCAGTACGCCATACATATCTTAAAATACAAAATCAAGTAAAATTGCCTGTTGACTTTCAGGACTATGGTAAAAATAGAAGGACAAAGTAATTTTTGAAAACTGGAGTTAAAAGTAGAAAAAAAGGTGATAAAAGCAAGCAAGATATTATAGTACGTATTTATTGCAAGTAATTTAAAAGGATGTAGATAAGAGATTCAATGTGATTACTTTTGCATGGAGAAAATATATGCCTACATAAGAGATGCACAGAGAGAGAGAGAGACAAAGAGGGAGACAAACAGAGACGGGGGTGGGGGGATCGTGGTGTTTATTATGCACAGGCTTTTATGTAAATTTTGGAACTGGAGAAGTCCTGTGTCATTTCCATTTCCAAGCTAAAGCCATTCTATCAGAGGCCTCAGCCAAAAAGGAGCCCAGGTTACCAATTCCAGCTCCAAGGCAGGGTAGGAAGTGCTGAAATGATAGGAACTTTCCAGCAGTGAGAAAGCAAAGAAGGCATTGCTTACTTTCCTCACTCATTCTCCAAGGACCGGATGATGTCCACCCACGCTGGGAAAGCAACGAATTGAGTTATCACTTCACAAACACAAAGTCACGATGTCTGATATGTTGCATGGGCATCCCATGACCCAAGCAAGTTTTACACATGAAGTTAATCACCAAGTGAACTTTTATAGGAAAAATCAGTCTCCCAGCCATAACGCTTCACTACTGAAAGTACAGGCTCTACCACAATAGTGTGCACCTCCGGCTCACCTTAGAAATGAATAGTCTGGGTGCAGAGGAGATGGCTGGCAGGTTAAAAGCACTGACTTCTCTTCCTCAAACTCAGGTTCTGTTCCCAAAATTCACATGATGGCAAACAATGTTCCACATCTCTAGTTCCAGAGGATCTGTCGGTTGCTCTCCTCTAGCGTCTGCATGCATTGCATGCACATGGTGCACTTACATATATGCAGACAAAATACTTATACACATAAAATAAAAATCTAAGCCAGGCATGGTGATGCATGCCTTTAATCCCAGCACTCCGGAGGCAGAAGCAGTCAGATCTCTTTGAGCACAAGGCCAACCTGGACTACAGGGAGACAGGGAGACCTTGTCTAAAAACTAGAAAAAAAAAAAAAAAAAAGCAAATAAATAAAAAAATCTTTGAAGAAACTAAGTAGGAAACCACTTCTGGCACTTAGCCAGAATCTCTATTATTTATTTTTAGAGACAGAATTTCACTCTGTAACCCAGACACTTGAAATAATATTCCTGCCTCTACCTGTTAACTGCTACAATAGCAGGCATGAGCCACCGTACCTAGCTGAGAAATTCTTTTGCAAGTACCTCCCAGTTTATGTGTATACATGTCAAAGTTGGAAAAACTGTTATGTACATGTGATAAATAAACAAAATTATTCATTTTCTTAAAAAAATTATTTTATTTTTATTTTATGTGTATTAGTGTTATGCCTGCATGTACGTGAGAGCACCTGTGTTATACAGTGCCCACTGAGGGCATCAGATCTCCTGGAACTGGAGTTACAGTTATTAACTGCCATATAGATGCTACGATATGAACCCCCGGGGCTTCTGCAAGAAGAGTTGGTACTCTTAACCACTGAGCCATCTCTCTGCGCCCCATCCCCCAATGGTTCGTTTAAAAAAAATGACTTTAGCCAGCTTAGGTACGAGCTACATAAGAACAAAAAACACTGGACCCCAGCTAGCATCTGCTGTTATAGATAACCCCCTTAAACTAACAGTTTACAATACAAAATTGTTAAGAGCTAAGTCTAAAAACCTGCAGACATGACAAGGTCGTGGATCTGGAAAACTTTAAAATAAACAAGATGTAAAGTGTAGAGATATACCCACGAATGGTCTTTGTAAGAAGACAAATGTAAGTGATAAAGGGGAAGATAAGACTCTGATGGCATGAAGATTGTACCCTCCTGATTACTTAGTCGATGAGGAAAAGGAGGAAGGCACCTGCAACCAGGGTCGTAAAAATTGTTCTCTGTGTTCAATTAGCATGTCTGCCATTCTGAGCTGACTCTGGGCCTCGCAAAGTCATAAAATAAACTGCTTCACTTTCACTACTCTGAGTCTCTAGTGCTCTTATTATGGAGTGGGAGGTCTTCCTTCCTCACAATATAAGTGTATCCAGAGAGAGAACACATATTTTTTTTTTCCTTCTTGTCTTCAAGTAAAGTGACCTGAGCTCCTCTTCAGTTTTACCAACAACAATGTATCTTTGAATATGCCTCTTATATTTCTCAAGTATAAAATAAAATAATTCTAAAACCTGCCATTTATTCTATGATATGTCTGATCATTAACAACTGAAACTTTAGAGGGAAGGACCAAAGTAATAATTTACCATCTAGACTTTTTTCTCACAGAGAAATTCTATGACATCTGTGACCCAGATGTAGTTAGTATGTGGTTTTTCAGCCTTAATTGCTCCAACTCACATGCTGGCTGAGTGTCAGACTCAGCTATTTTCATTATATCTCTGCTTGACATAAACCCACCAGCCCCACATCCCATACCTTAACAATGTGTGAAGCACTGAAGCCAGTGTACTGAGTTGGAAAATCATATCATAGTCCCAATATGTTAATCTAAGTCAGTTCTTGAAAATCTGGTGGGAAGTCAAGAATATCATGTCTATATAATTTGGGACTGTGATAACCAATAACAGGAAAGTTGCTTTCTTTAATATACTCTACAAAGCTTGTGTTTTAATAACATTACTGTGTAAAATGGAGGCTAATTGGAAGTTTGAGAAAGATGCAGGAGATGATAAATCCAGTACACAGTAAATAATTCAACGGGAAGCAAGTACTTATGAACCTCCACAAAAAACAAGGTATTGTGAATGAGCAGAAAAATTGTCAAATAAACAATTGAAAGTTAATATTATCCTACTATTCTGAAAATCATATATATTTGAGTTACTTTCAAATACTGTTTACCTAAAGTATAGAAAATGTCTGACCACCACTTACATGTTTTGATATATTAGGAGTCAACATTTTTCAAAAATTGGAAGACATTTCAAAGAACAACAGAGAATATTTTTTATTTTTCTCCTTGATTGGGAAATGTGAGGATATCTCATGGCTCTGGGAAACACACCACAAGAATACCAGGAACAGTTTAGTGCATGTCTATATAAAGTTAATTTTGCCATGCTCTTAATTTTAAATATAACTAATTAATATAATCTTTTAAATTGCCTATAATATTGAAAGAAAACTTCAAGAAGTCACTCTATTACACATGTTAATCACCCTGGGTATGGTGATGTACCCCTTTAATCCCAGCACTAGGGAAGCAGAGACAGGAGGATCGCTGGAAGGTAAAAGGCAGCCTGGTCTACATAGCAAGTTCCAAGCCAGTCAGGGTTACATACCAAGACCCTATGTCAAAAACAAACAAATAAATGATCAGGTTAAGCTCAAATGTTATATTTTGTATTTCATACTTTCTGTGATCTAGTCATTTTAATTTTCAGGTTTTAATTTTCTTTTCCTTTCAGTCATGAACATACAGTCTTATGTTTGCAGAAGTAATTTTGACATAAAAATGAAAACATAAATAACAAAATTGATAGCATTTTTGAACTTGATCTTTGACACAGATAAGAAAAAGACACAAATAAAATAAAATCTCTAAGAAAAAAACTGAAACATAAGAAAATGCATTAACTAGCCCTTGGGAGGAGTGAGTGGTAGCTTCAGGTAAGCCTTTTGCTAGGCTATAGTTATTAATTATTGACTTATCAATCTTTTGGAAAAGACTTCTTATAGGTGTGATGGAAGTCTCTCTCACTGAGTGACATAAACCAATGGAGAATTGCTCTGATAGATAATCTCATGCCTCTGAGTCAGTCACGTGAGAAAATTCAGATTTCCCCGAAGGAAAACCAAGCCTGCTGTTGATGGGATGGAAGGTATTAGAGAAGTTGAATGAACGGATTGGGTGTAGATTTGAGGTTCTGTCAGTGAGAAAGACAACTGTGTTGTTTAAGTGAGATTGAACAAAATTCAAAGGACTAAGTTTGAGCAACACATTTAACATTTCCATTTTAGAAACATTATTTAGAACTCATTCTTCTTAGAACAAAAGTTTAAAGATCTGGAACTTCAAGATAGAACTTTGAATGAATGCCTGTTATCAAATATAAAAATTTAGAGAGAAAAATTTGAACCCTGAGCCCTAGAAAGGGAGATCAATTCAGTAAAGTGACTGCAAGTTTGTAAATATAGACTCTGCTCAAGAAATTGCCAAGGGAGGAGGACAGAGACCATGCTACTAGGGCTGTTCATGTGGAGCTCAGTGGGTTCTTTAGATTATGATGTTAGGCAGGAGGAATCCATGAGTAACCCTGGAAAGCGAATTTCTGTGGAGCATGGGGATAAAAATCATGATTGATTTTACTGAAAACATTATGAGGTCAAGCACCCAAAGGGTTGCTGAATGTATAACAAACATCATCTTTCTCTCTCAACTTTCTTCCCTCCTTCCTTCCGTCTTTCCCTCAACCCAAAGGAATACAGCAACCAGTGAATAATGCCTATGAACATGTTTTTCAAACATAAAAAACCAACTGTCATATACTGTCAAATACCTAAAAAAAATAGGAGAGATTCAAAAACAGTATAAAGTATGTTGTCAACAGCAACATAGATTTCTCAGTAAAATAATCTATTCAACACTGGAAAGAAAAAAACATTTGAATATTAAGCAAACAAATTAAATACCAGATTGAGGGGGATTGGAGGATGAATCAGTAGTTAAAAGCACTTACTGGTCTCTCAGAGGGAACCAGCACCCACACAGTGATTGACACTCATCTTTAGCATCAGTTCCATGGTTTCTGATACCCTCTTCTTGCCTCCACGGGCTTCAAGCACACACGTTGCTCAATTCCTACATGCAGACAAAACCGAGACATCAGGAAAAACATTAGATACCCTTTAGGATCAGTGAGGGCTGATATAGGTGTCCCTCTGACTAGGTTATAGTAACCAATTTTTGAATCAAGGAGCTTTTGTATCTTACAGATATGATGGATGTCTGTCACTGAATGACAATTACTCTGATAATCTCAAAGTACATAAGACAGTTACAGGAGGAAATTCAGATTTCACTGAAGGAAAACTGTAGCCTATCAACTCACAGCCAGGAGCTACAGCCCTTCCTTCCTACACTCTGCCTAGAGCTACAGCCCTTCCTTCCTGCACTCTGCCTAGAGCTACAGCCCTTCCTTCCTGCCTTCTGCCTTGTGTGCGCATGCTCCCTCCAGCCTTCACCCTTTCACAGAATGACATGTGACAATCACTTCCTTACTGAACCTCTCCTACTTGCTCTGTGCCTGTTGCTGAAATATAAATGATACAGAGATGAATAAAGAACTAAAGAAGGATTGAAAACTTCCCAAATGAAACACAAATATGAAAATGTTGAAAGAAAATTTCAGAGACTTGAAGGGCAGACAGAGAATAGATAACATAAATTTTATTCTATCTAAAAGAATTGCATGCAAGAAAAGGGACATAATAAATGGAAAGAAACATTGACATTTTCTCATAGTAAGTGAAAGACCTGTGAAGACTACATTTATGCGTCATTGTGGTTAGCCTTTGACATCCCGATGTTCCCTCAAAAGCCTGTCTAGACACCACTGTGATGGTATGTTCTAAATGCGATGAACATTTCAACCAGTATATTTTGAATCAGTCAGATGATTTTCTCTAACATGAATGAGACTCCATCAACTGTTTGATGGTGTTGATATAAAGTTAGGCTTTCTGAAGAGATCTGCCTCTCACTGGAAAACTAGTGCTGCTGCATGAGTATTCACTGGTTCTCCAGACTTCACTGAAAATTCAAAATTGTTAGTGCCAATTGCATGACCAATTCCTTAATATCTCTGTCTCTCACTTTCTCACAAAAGATGATATAGATAGATGACAGAAATAATTCCACACTCACACTGATACATTTGATTATTGTTATTTTCTGGAGAACCTAGACAAATATAAATAACAAGATTTGAATTAAACATGTAAAAATTTCCAAGATATCCACACTTAATTAACCTACAAATTAACAAAGATTAAAAACAATTTTCAAAAATAGTCATTGGAATATTACTTACAAATGAATGACTATTAGAGTGACCATCAACTTCCCAAAGGCAAAGAGTAAAACCAAATAAAAGCAAATAAAAGTTTAGATAAATATATTCTATGAAAGAAAGAATAAATAAAGAAGTAAATGTGTTTGCAAGTTATATATGATGGCAGTAAAAGCAATATTATGAATTTCAAAACTAATATTTTGAGAAAAGATGTTAAAGGTATTTTAAGGAAGGGAGACACTAAACATCTGATTGCTTCACTAAGTACGGCAGAGCACAGATATGCAGCTGTGCTGAGAGAATTAAATCAAAATAATTAATGGTTTCTTCTCCCTAGACCTTAATCAGTTCTTCAGGACATGTATGGCAAGTTTTGGGTGGTCACCACTCTGCTGTACTATACAACACTGAAGTGTGTTTCTTCTAATTGTATTTGGTACCTGTTAGGCAACCTCCTCTCTCTTGCCTCTCCTAATCACTAGAAATCATTATTCTAATATCTATATCTGTGAAATGAGCTTCGTGAATTAGAAATACATACATATATATATATATATATATATATATATATATATATATATATTTCCGTGTCAGGAATATTTCACTTAATATAATGCCTATCAATCCCACTCAGTTTGCATAGATGATATACTCTATTCTTTTAAATAAGTTAATGATATTCTGTTGTGCATGTACACAATCTTTGCTGTATACACTGACTTGTCAATAGATACTTCAGATGGTTCCATACTTGTACTACTGTGACTATTAATAAACATGGAATATGTTAATGGATATTTTTAAATATTTCATTTTTATTATTTTCATTATTATGTGTATGAGTGTATTGCTTGCATGTGTGTAGGTCCATCCATGTTGTGCAATGCCTGCAGAGGTCAGGAGAGGGCGTTGTATCCTCTGGAACTGGAGATATGGATGATTGTTAGCCATCATGTGGGTGCTGGGAGTCAAATCCAGGTCTTCTGCAAAAGCGGGCAGTGCTCTTAACCACCAAGTCATCTCTCCAGCCCCTGTTTACTAATATTTTTAGAATATGTTACTGAGAATAATATGTCTTTCATAAGGAACATGTGTCAAATATCTGTTCTGTAATTTACCAGAATAACTTAAGTGAATGGCTTTTGTAAAAAGGCTGAAATTTTGCCTTAAAGACTCCCAATACACTTGTAGCTGAGCCTCCTCCTTTCTCTTTAAACCTCAGTTTCCTCATCTATCAACAGCAGTAGATGAACTTAAGGCTCTGCAATGCATTTTGAAGCCTGAATTCTGTTTGTTTTTCTGCTTCCTCAGTTGACACAAAGAATATTTTTTGTAATGGATACAAAAGTGGTCTAGATCATCCTAATCTAGTACAGCCAAAGCATTATCATTGCATATATGTGAAAATGAACCCAAGCAGAGAAAGAATAAGGATTGACAATGACATGGGACACTTGTGTAGATTTTTGTTTCTGTAGAACCTGAGGGTGATAGACAAGGTGGGTGTTTATTATCCACCCCAATCAAGCAGCGTTTATGCTCTCAATGCTGTATTTAAAATTCTCTTACATTACATAATAAAGGCAATATGCAACAAGATCACAGTCAATGTTATATAAGTGCAGAAAAACTCAGCACTTCCTCTTTCCTTCCAGTCCTGTTCAATATTGTCACTGAAAGAGATAAAGGGGATACAAATTGAAAGGGAAGAAGTCAATGTATTTTTATTTGCAGATGATATAATTCTGCACATAAATAATTCTAAATGTGTTTACCAGAAAACCCTAGAGCTGATAAACACATCCAGAAAAATTCTGGCATATGAAGTAAATAAATAAAAATCAGCAGCCTTTCTATGTATCAAGAAAAAAACTTAATGACAAAGAAATCAGGGAAAAATTACATTCATGAAAGTATAAAATATCTGGGAACATATCTAACAAAGGATGTGGAGGATTTGTACAATAAATCTTTAAGATACTGAAGAAAGAAATTGAAGGGGATACCAGAAGATGAACATACTTATGGATTGTTAAAATTGATAGTGTAGTGAAAATAGTCATCTTACCAAAAGCAATAGGCATATTCAAATCTCTATTAAAACTCCAACATACTTATTCACAGAAATTGAAAAATAACCCCAAATTTACACACAAAAATTAGATAGTCAGAAAAGTCTTTAGCAATAAAAGAATAGCTTGAAGGATCACCACTCCTGATTCTAAAATATACTACACACACAAAAAAAAATTAGCATGGCACTAGCTTAGAAACAGGAACACTGATAAAGGAAATAAAATTTAGAACCCAGATTTAAGACTATGCACCTGATTTTTAACAAAGTGACAGAGAGACAAAAAAATAGTATATTTGACAAGTGGGGGTTGTTAAACTGGATAGTTACCTGTAGGAAAATGAAAGTAGATACCTAGCTCTCACTTGTCACAAATTTTGACTCCAAATGGATCAAGAACATCAACATAAGACCCAATACCCCAGATCCTTGATAGAAGAGAAAGTAGGATATACACTAGAACTTATAAGCACAGGAAAAAGCTGTCTGAACAAGACCTCATTAGTGCAAGCATTAAGAACAATGGGTGATAAATGGGAAACTAAAAAGCTATGCAGCAAAGATATCATCAAAGTGAAGAAGCAACCTAAATACGGAGAAAAAATTCTTTTTAAAAATATATTTTATCAGGGTTGGAGAGATGGCTAAGCAGTTAAGAGCACTGGATGTTCTTGCAGAAGACCCAGGTTCGAATCCTAGCACCCACATAACAGCTGACAACTGTTTGTAACCCCAATTCCAAGAGATCCGACATCCAACTTCTGATTTCCGTGGTCACTGCATGACAAGTGTGCATTTAACCTACATACAGGCAATACATTCAGACACACAAAAATAAAAATAACAAAGAAAAAATAATAAAACATCAAAAATATTATCTAATTATTTTATTTTATGTGTATGGGTGTATTGCCTGCATGTATGTAAGTGCACTCCTGTCATGCAATATGCACCGAAGTCAGTCAGAAAAGGCATAGGATCTTCTGAAACTGGGGTTAGGACAGTTGGTCGCCACCGTGTGGGTGCTGGGAACCAAACCTGGATCCTCTGTAAGAGCAGCCAGTGCTCTTAACTGCTGCGTCATCTCCCCAGTCCCCAGGAAAAATTTATCACCTATACATCTGACAGAGTGTTAGTATCTAGAATATACAAAGAAGTCAAAAGTACTTAACATCAATTTAGAAAAAGATTTCTGAAACGATGAAACACAAATGGGTGAGAAATAAATATTTTTTAAAGTGTGTAATGTCTTTAGCTACCAGGGAAATACAAATTAAAACTACTTTGAGATTTAATCTTACCCCAGTCAGACCAGTGCCTCCATTATGGAAATCAGTGTGGAGAATCCTCAGAAAGCTAAAAAAGCAAGCTCCCACAAATATCTAACCATACCCAAATATCTAGCCATATCCAAATATCTAACCACACCCAAATAGCTAGCCATACCCCTTTTGGGCATATGCCCAAAGAACTCTACATCCTACGACAGAGGTTGCTCTATTCAAAGGGACCAGGAAATTAAAGCAATCTAAGATTTTTGTCAAGCAATGAATGAAGAAAGAAAGCATGGTACATTTATACAATGGAATATTATTTAACTGCTAAGAAAAATGAAATTAGGAAATTTATAGGTAAATGGAAGAAATTGGAAACAATCATCCTAAAAGAGGTAATCCAGACCCAGAAAAACAAACATTACATGTTCTCTCATAAGTGGATGTTACCTTTGAACTTTTTGATAGTTGTGTTTCAGTGGAAAATCCTTTGATATCAGGATACCATGAATCACTGTTCATGGGAAGAAAGATGGAGTTCAGAGATATAATGGGAATAAAGGACAGGCTGGGCTTAATGGAGCAGTGAATGGGAAAGTAAAGCAGAAGAGGGAGGAAGAAGAGGGATAACTAACACTAAAGGCCTTTTGAAAAAGTCATAAGAAAGTCGACTATTGAAGCTTCTTTCCATTTGTTCTTATACAATATAAAAAATTTAAATATAGTTGTAGGGATTCAGGGACACTAACAGTCTCTAGAGGCTACCAAATGAAAAGTCTAATACCAAAAATGGACTCCTTCTTTTGCAACTGTTGATCAGGAAGTTCACATAGGCCCTCAAACAGCACTGGATATCACCAATGCATTTGGTTTTCCATGAGAAATTGACAGCGCAACCCAATTGCTGAAGACTGCATTCTTGAGTCATAAAACAAATGAGAAATCAGACTGGTATTGGCCCTGAAGTTTCATCTCTACTCGCCAGCTGTCATAGTGCTAGAAGGTGCTATACATGGTACTGGAAGAGAAAGGTGATCCCCACGCTTACCCAGTTGCGAACCCTACAAACAACAATAGTCACTAATTTGGCCAAATATGCCCCCCTTATTCAGTAGAAGCACAAATGTTTTAAGAGTAACCAACCACATTCTGCCTGGATTTAACGTCCACTTCACAGCATGAAGCTCATAGCTGATATTATTATCAGGGTAAAGAACCTGTGGCTAAAGAGGGAAAATATCATATGGGAGAACCTATTAATATTTTTCTGCTACATAGACATAGCATTGAACTGACTGACTCCTAATGACTTATTGTTATACCAATATATTAGTGCATCTCTCAACTCTCCCAGAAAAGGTTCTTCTTGCAGCAAATGGTGATGAACATAGAGGCATACAAATGGACAAAGTGCAGAGAAAAAAAGACTATGGATTGCTCAGTTCTAAATATGCCACCTATATCACACCATCTTCTTCCAAGACTCAGAGGTTATTTTCAAAGACAGACTGGAAAGACTGGAGGAAACAAGGGTGGTAAATAAATATAAGGAGTCTGTGTTGTCTGAATACTGCAGGGTAATTGCACATACGAACACGCAGTGCTTGTAACATCATATACAAGATGTGCGTAAAACAAAGCAGGACAGGAAAAAATAAACAAACAAACAAGAATGGAGCATGTAAGCGAGGAAACCCAGTTATAGCTGGGAATCTCTTGGCAATTGATAGATGCTAGAATAGGAAGAGACAGTTTTCCTTACTTGTATGACAACTTCTTTGTTGACTAGTTTGCAAGCAATAGAGCTATACACATGAGCAGTTTGGAAACACAGAGTAGATGCAATAAGGCCTTCTTATACAAAGACAAATAATAAGGGATATGAAGTCACAGGTGGCTAGTAAGGTGGGGGTGGAGAGAGGATTGGTGGTCTGAATATGATCAACAAACACTGCATGAAATTCTTGAATCAATAAAATATTTAAAAATAGTTCTGTTACATTTTTGTCCAAAAGTGACCCTTCTAATTTCATATTACATTAAAAAGTAAAAGTGTTACATTAAAAGAATATGAGGCAGCATGTTTCTCCACTGAAGTGCTGCTGGTAGTTGAAACCACCAACAACTTCCTTGCTGGCATTTATAATCTCTGTGAGTACCTTTGAGACAGAAGGCAATTGATTTTCCCTGGTCTATAATCTAAGACCATATACAGAACTTGTTAGACATGTGAGGGGATAGAAACTGAGCTTTGGCACAAATTGGGAATGTTCTCTTAGGAGGACACTTTATTTGGTCTTAGAAAATAACTGTATTCATGGTGCATTTAAGCACATTTAGAACATTTAGAAAACCAACAATTCAATAGATTAGGTTAGAGACCTTGGTATGGAGGAAACTGAGTCCCCCCCCCCCGCCAAATATAAATAACCTTTTCTATTGTTTCTCTATTCATTAGCAGACTGTTAATAATACTTGAAGGTTTTTTGTTTAATATATATATATGTATATATATATATATATGGAATTTTTTTATTTGACAAGACTGTGTAGGTTTCACATATTGAAGGAAGTAAATCTTGGATATAGATATGAATGTTCTGACCACTCACATGGTATTACTTACACTGATGATTATGAATAAACAAGACATTCAGATAAGGGTTTTTTTAGCTTGTCATTCTTCTTTTAACTATTATTATTAATTATTTGGGTATTTCTTATAATGTATTTAAACACATTTCCCCGGCTTCCAATGTCTCCCAGATCATATCCACTCCCTACCGGCCCAAAGTTATGTACTTTGCTTATCCTTTTTCCTGTTGAGTCTAATATGTGTCCTAAATTTAGTCATTTAGTCATTATGATTCATTTTAAAACTAAGACTAAGTAGTAGAATATTAGTTATAGGTTCTACCCTAGGGTCTATGAGTGATCTAGTCAAGAGTTCTTGGTCCCAGTATCTATGAAAGTTAGATGTTCCACCTTATGGAGCAGGCTATAATTCAAAGCAGAAAGTGATTGGTTACTTCTACGACCTTCATGTCACCATCTCACTGGTGTTGGGCATAGCTCATCAGGCCAGTCATTATTACAGTCCAGGGGGCTCACAGCTGAGTAAGATTAAGTACTTTTTTCCTATGATAGCAAGCATAGCACATTCTATAACTATGAAAGCTAGCCCATAGGAATGAAGCTTACAGGTCAGTACTCACTTGATTTTTCCAAGTTTCATTATTCAAGTACACAGTGTCTTCAGCAATAGGGTCTTAAAGTTAAGTTCTGGAGGGCAACTGGGAGAAACGGCAATAGTCTGTAGTGTTTGGAGGTCTATTAAATCTCATTGGTCAACAGCTCAGGTACAGATAACTTGTTCCTACTACCGGAATTTTTATTAGCTAGAATGAGGTGTCTACTTGGAGTATTGTTCCCCATTATAGATTAACTTCTTTTAAACTCTTTTCATATTTGTATATGTATATCATTTAGAGAGTTTCTACACTAGTAGGTTTCTATATTACTTTACCAAAAGATTATGATTATCTCAAAAACAATAAAATATCTTGGAATATAAATTTATATTTGTATGGAAATGAAAGACTTGTATAACTAAAAGTTTAAGGCACTGAGGAAAATATTGAAAAATATATCAGAACATGGAAAAATCTCCTATGGTCATAGATTAATAGGATCAATATTGTTTAAATGGCTATCCTATCAAAATCAATGTACAGATTTAATATAATCCCTATCAAAATTCTGATGCATTTCTTCATAGAAATTGAAAAAAATACAAAATTTCATATGGAAACATGCATAAACACACACACACACACACATACACACATATACAAAAGCACGATGGTCAAACAATACTGGACAATGAAGGAACTGTTGGAGTTTCACCATCTCTGATTTTAGTTTTACTACAGAGCTACAGTAAAAACACACACAAACACACACACACACACACACACACACACACACACACAGCAAATCAGCACAGTGCGGTATTGGCATATGAACATATTGATCAATGAACTACAAATGGGGACCTGAATATAAGTCCATGCACATATGGATTCCTGGTTTTTGATCAAAAGATCAAAACTAAACAATGAAGAAAAGACATCTTCAACAAATAATTCTTATCAAACTGGATAGCTACATGAAGAAAAATTAAACTAGATCCATACCTCAATGTCTGACATCTGGGACTCTCATTGTGAATCTAGCTCCAAAAGGCTTGAACAGTCCCACTTCTCTAGCTCTGCTTTCTGCAGAACACAAAGCTAATTTCATATGCTCAAGTCATGTCCTCATCATACATGCTCTGTCTTTGTCAGATGTCCCGTGTTCCTGGAGTCTCCTATATACTGAGTATTCCACTGTAGCTGGGCCTATAACTCCAGAAATTTCCTTGCCTGACTTCTCTAGAGGTCTGCAACCTGTACACACACTACCAAGCCTCAGCTTCTTCTCATGACCCCTTAATCCTGCAACGTTCATGTCTTCAAAACCAGGATCTTTTGGAAGACTTGTAACATTGCCAAGTTCAGCTATAGAGATTTAGTTCCCATAGACTATAGTTTATATATTCTGGCTATGTGAAATAATTTCTTATTGTCCCAATGAGGCCCACAAGATTCACTTCAATAGTATTGATCTCCTATTAATCACAGTTGATTTTTCTGCCCCAACCAAACCACAATCACATTGTCTCAGTGAAGACCAGGTTTCATCTCAATGGGCCTAATCTCTTGTCAGTCACAGTTGATTCTTCAACTCTAGATAATCAACATAACAGAATATTACTAAAAAATTCACACAAACAGTCCTGTGCAAGAGTCTTTGTCTCACTCTGAAGCTTCACAAGCCAGGTCTCCATTATCTGAATTTCTTTTAGCATTTTTGCCCTCTGTGTGCTCCAGCTAGAATAGCCCATTAGGTTCAAAGTTCTAAAATCATCCACAGTACTCCAACAATACAGTACAAATTCATAAAAAGTAATATGATCAAGTCCATCACAGCAATGTCTCACTTCTGGTATCAACTTTGTTCTAGTTTCATTTCTACTTTTATTATGGGAACTTTTTATTTCTGCTTCAATTTTAATAGGTAGTTTTGCTGGGTACAATAATTTTTGTTGTAAATTATCATCTTTCAGTGCTTGGAATGCATCACTCAAGCCCTTCTGACTTTATCTTTCTAGTCAATAGATATTTTAATGATCTTCCTTTTATAAGTGACTTTATCTTTCTCTCTATCACTTTTCAACAGCCTTTTTATTTAGTTTTTTATGTTTTAATAATAATATGCTATGGAAAGTTTCTTTTCTTGTTCTACTTGGCATTCTCTAAGCTTCTTGTGCACAGATGGAAATCTCTTTCTCTATATTTGAAAAGTCCTTTGTGATTTTATTGATACGTATTTTCTACATTTTTGGTCCCATATTATTATACTTCTTATCTATTTACTCTCTCTTGGTGTCTTGGTGCTCTCACATTCTGCATTCATTTCTCAAACTTTATCATTAACTCTTAATGAATGGTCTAGTTCACTTATCTTTTCCACCAAACCTGATACTTAGTTTTCCACATGATCTACTCTCTTGGTAAGGTTTTCCCCTGAGCTTTTAATTTGGCTACCAAGTTTTTCATTTGAAGCATTATTTCAGTTTGGTTTTTCTTTAGCAGTTTTCTTTATTGAATTCTATTTTCAGTCTTGGACACTTCATTTATTTCTAGAGTGCAATCATGTCTTTTTGGTGTTGTTTATATTTGAATATAGGTAAAATTATTTTTCTAAATTCCTTATCTGGAAGTTTCTAAATGATTCCCATTAAGAGCCATTAATATGGAGTTCATTGTTGGTAGTGGAATTCATATTATCTTTTTTACATTCCTTTTCATTGTTTTTGTTTTCTCTTGGAAACTGAATATCTGAAGCCACTTAGTTGAGCTTTTCAACTCATTCTTTGACAACTTCAGGCGTGTACATACTGTATTTCTAACTCGTCTACCCCCTAGGACTCCTCCAGTTCCCCAATGGACCCCATCACATCTCCCTCCAAACTCATTTTCACTCTTATTCATATATTTATTATTTACTTTTAACCCAGAAATTCAAATTCATGATGTCCATCTATGCACAGACATGGGATCATCCACTGGGCATGAGAAATCTACCAATCTCCATGCTCCTACATAAAGGTCACTCTTTCTCTCCCAGCAATGCCAATAGCTCTTCCTCTAGGGATGGAGATTTGGCAGCTCGTTTCCCTTCAAGCTGGAGTGTTTAGCTTTATTCCTGTAGATATATGCATAAGTATTTAAAAGACAATTTAAAAACCATCATTTAGACAAAAAAATCTAATAGGTTCTCCCACAGGGCCCATTACTTCCTTAGTCATGGATTTTCACCAGTTTGTTACTATTGCATTCTTTCTTTTCCATTTGCTCACTTAATTTATTATTTGTAATTCATGTCCCCTTTCTTCTTGAATTGGAGGCATTTACTACATTCCATGGAGGACTAAGTTTTAGTAGGATTTTTGTGGTTGTTTGCTGTGCGGAATTGGTTATTAGGGCCAAAGTTCTATCCCTAATCTTCCTTTGAGGTCCAGGTGCTGTCTTCAGTCACCTGGGACATCATTCCTGGGCCTGAAGCTTGCACTAGGAGTTGTGAAAATCTCTATGAATGTGGGGCTATCCAAATACAGATTTGGATCTTCCCTGAATCCTTAGCTTCTGTTGTCATGAGTTGTGAAACTCTCTGTTCTTAAGGGCCATACTTTAGGTCTTTTCAGGCTTCCTTCATTGCTCTTCAGTTTGCATAAGGAACTGTAGAAATCCATGCTTGTAGACCTTACCCTGCATCATATTTGATCCTTCTGTTGCTGGCTGCCACAAACTATGGAACTTCCTGCTTATGAGTGGGTCCTATCCTGGATCAGATCCAGTCTCCATCCTGGATCCACAGTTTCTGTAGCTACCAATCTCCTGTGGACGTTACCCTGAGCCAACCTGGTCCCCACCTCAGACACACCTTCCTTTAAAAAAAATTATGAGGATGAATATTTTACTGATTTTGAAAATATTTGTGATAGGATCTTTGGTAAAATAACAAGGTAGTTTATGGATTTCTATTATTTTAAAACCATCGATAACTTTTGTTTAAAGGAAAGAATATGAAGAATTATGATACATATATATAGAGAGAGAGACATATCAAAAAGGAGGGATAAATGGAGGAAAGAAAGTGAAAGAGAGGGAGGGATGGGAAGGATGAAGGGAACGGAAAGAAAAGTAAGAAAAAGAATTTGAAAGATGATGAGCAATTTATACATGAACAATAAAATCATTGCAACAGCACAAACAATTTCTGTTCAGTTGCTCAGTGCACATGCTACAAGGTAAAATAATTCATTTTTAGGGTCACTTTCATTTATTCATGTATAAAATGTATTCTAGTGACTCAGGAAGAGTAGAGAAGATGCATTCTGACTCTTTTCTATGGGGCTTGAAAATCATTTGGTCACTTGGATTAAAGATTCATAAGAGCAGGATTTAGTTTTTTAAGTATAAGCAAATCTAAGAGGATAATGTGGACGTTATGCTTTGTATAAAACACCTTTGAGTATTTGAGTTTAAAATAAGAGGAAAATACTGGTTGCAATGAGATACATAGTTTGGCACACATGTGTTAGTTGCTTTTGTATTCCTGTGACAAAACATCTGACCGAAACAATTCAAGGGAGGAAGGCATTATTTGGCTCAGTTTCAGAGGATTCTGTCCCTAGTCCATGGTTTCATTGACTCAAAGTCCAGACATGATGGAAGCACATACCTCACACAGAACTGACAGCATTGTGACATATAGCTCAATATACTTTGTAAAATGCATAAAAATGCATAATCATTTGCATCCTTATAAACCCTTTTTTATTCTTTTAGGTTTCTACTATTTTACAGAAATATATATATATATATATAATATATATCATAACCATAACCAGAACATTATGAAATATTATTGCTTACTGGTCACAAACCAAAAAAAAAAAAAAACCCAAAGAAGAAAAAGGTTATCAGTAAAAAATAAAGTTAGTGCTGATTTAAATATGTATACCAGGTGTTTATAGGAAGAGTGATAAGATGATAAGATGGTAGTGTTTACAGCTGTTTATCCCAGTTTACAGGTAGTGTCTTGCAAAGTACCCTCATATAGGTAATTTCATTAGCTTTCCATTATAGTCCTCTGATATCTACCTATCTATCTACACACACACACACACACACACACACATATATAAAGTAGGCTGCTAGTGTGTAAGCACTTGGGCACCCTATGTGAAGTCCACTTAGTAAGTTGAAACTGAGCATTGAGTCCATCATGGTTTTTAAAATCTTTTAGCTAATATAAAAGCAAGGTGACATAAGTCATATACATTTTGGAAACACTGAAGTTTAATTTCAGCCTTTGCCTTAGAACTTAGGAATTCTATGAGATGAAGCTGGTTTGTTTAGCATATGTAAGCATTTTTACCAGTAAAAAATGGAAAATAAAATGTGTCACATAAGGATGCTTCAAAAGTAAATAAGTGGCAAAAAGATGTCATATTTAAAAATTCTGCTCTGAGAACATACGAAGAGAATGAAAAGGCAAGGTGCAGAATGAAAAAACATTTCCAAAACACCTCTGATAGAGGAATTACATACAACAAAATCTTAAAATCCAGCAAAGAGATTCAAATTATTTAAATTATTCTTTACACACTCTTGATGGGAGTTCAACTAATATAGTCACTATGGAAATCAGTGTGGAGTTTCTTCAAAAATTTGGAAATAGAAAAACCCCATGACCTAGCTTTCCCACTCCTAGACATATGCCCAAAATACTTTATATCCTTCTACATACATACTTCCACATTCATGTCCATTGCTCCTCTCTTCACAACAGCTAGAAGTGGAATCAGTCTAGATTTCCATCAACTGATGAATGGATAATGAAAATGTGATCCTCTACACAGCAGAATTTTATTCAGCTGTAGAGAAGAATAAAATTATGAAATGTTCAGGTAAATGGATGTAAATGGAAAAATTGTATGGAATGAAGTAGGCAATATCCATAAAAACAAATGCTACATCTTCTCTTTCATGTGTGCATCTTAGATTTCTAACAAATTTCATGTGTTAGAGTTGTGTGTTTAATTTGAATTCCTCTGGAAGCCATGAAGCTAGGAAGGGGGCAATATTGACTAAAATAAGATCCTATTGCTAAAGATACCATACACCTTGGCTACAAAACATGGAGAAAGCAAGTTGGAATTGATCTGGAAGCTCTCTCTCTGCTGGATAGCTTTCATAGTGCTGGAAGGTGCTATGCATGCTGGGTTGGTGCAGGGGAGACATTAACAGTCTTTACTCCTCAATGGACACTGCCTGCTACAATAATGACCTGTCAGATAAGATGTGACCATCACTGTTACAGGGGGCAACTAATTTCACTCTGATTGGATTCAAAGCCTTCTCAGTAGGAGGTAATCCTACTGGTACTGTAAATCTTGTCAAAACAAAGCAAAATAAAACAAAACTCATGCTTGGAGAAATCACAGACCCTAGGGGACAACTTACTATTGTTGCTTATCTAAATTGGCATTTCATCAAATTGGCTTTTTAACATCTGTTTATACCTGTAGATGACCGCTTTAATCAGAGAAGCTTTGCTTTACAACTAATGGTGGTGAATGCGCACAATGACTGTTGATCATGGTGCTCAGAGAAAGCAGGACATTTATACTGTGCCCTCTGAGGCTCAGGGAGCATCATGGGAAAAGAGAAAGAAATAATATGAAAACTGGAATATTGGGAGAAGGTTAATGAAATGCTATTATCTGGGCATGACACCACTGTAGTCATGAACTCAGAGCAGCTGCAGTTGCTTACACTGAGTATGGATGAAATCGGACCTGTGAACAACCAGTCATGGGAAGGCAGGCTCACAGGACCCCTACCCATCTTTGCTGAACTATTGGATGCTGAAGTAGTCTGTGAGAAAAGGGATCATTATCTTCAGATGTGTTCTCAGTGGTGAGCCCAAGAGGTTCCATTGGGTAGTTTCATACCCATGATTACACAGACAGTCCTGAATAAATTTAGTTGATCACAAAGCAAAACAAAATTACATGATAATGGGAAAAGATATAAAGAGGAGGTGGGCCAGTGTTGACAGAGACAGGACAGAGATAATAGAATACGCGGTAAGATTAATTGGATGTATTACATAGATACACACATATATATTTATAAATATTTATATTTATATATTTATATATTAATATATATGTGTATATATATAATGACATTGTCAAAAACACATTTAGTATATTTAAAGCATAGAAAAGCAGAACTTCTAATTATTGCTTCTTGGAGTTCAAAAAGTACAGACACTTTGGAAAACAGGTTTGAAACCTCTTAGTAGGCTTAACTATTCTTGCCATATAATCCAACAACCACGTGCTAGGTACTTACCCAATTAAGTTGAAAATTGTTTCCACCAGAAATATTGAAACTGCATCAAGTACATTAAGTGCTTATTTTGTTTTTATATTAATAAATGTTACGATGGTTTTAGATCTACAGAAACAATAACAGAAGGTTTAGTTTCCACACCTCCAATGCAATTTTCCATCATCTCACATGATGTATTTGTCATCAGAGAACTCAGATGGGTACTTGTTTACTCAATGAAGTCTAAGCATTTGGTTTACTTAGTTTTAATATCATGTCCTTTTCTCTTCCATAACCTCACAAAGAATACCGTTCAGTACCATCCATGTCTCCTTATGTTCTTCTTGGATGTGACATCTTTTGAATTTCCTTATGTCTCATGACCCTGATGGTTCTGAGGAGAGCTGTCTAGGTACACTGAAGGATGTCTCTCTACTAGACTTTGGTTTTTCTCTTTTCACCAATTTCTGTTGTCTTTGCCTGATAATGAAACTACTAGATGATAAATTCATTGAACACCTGTTGTATATGAAGCTGTACCAGAGACAGAATTAATTCGTAATAGTAGAGAAATTCAATTATGAGAATGTTCCATGTGAGAACGTATGAATGTGACCAGGAATACAGAGAAGGGGTAAGAGTTTAAAATGCTTCCCATCAAAAACTAATTCCTCATGTTGAATCATTTAAGAATCTGTAAAGTGTTCAAAATTTCAGCTCTTAGAAAAATTTCAGCTCTTACCTAAAGTTATAAAAATAAAGTTAAATTTATTCTCATTTATATTTAAATTAAATGTTATCAGTTGTCTTTTTAAAGGTACACTTGGTCATATATGAATAATCAGATTTATCACAAAATTAATATAAAATTAATTTATGATGGAATTTGAGTGACTTTTAAACTCAAGTATAGTCATCTAGAATCCACAGCTATTTTATAGTACAAATAATAAGAATCAGTTATGAAGTTTTGCTTAAGATCATGTAATTCATTAGTGGCCACCGTGAAGCAGTACTGGTGATAGTCAGATCATGCACATTAGCTGTTCCAAATCCCTCTGCTTCACTGGGAACCAATAAGGAAATCAAAGGAATTCAGCAACCTTTTATCTTCAGAGATAAGGTAGACATGGCCTATTCTTTCTCTACTTAAACTAGGGAAGTTCACATTTTTCCTTTTCTCTTGTTTTTCATTTCTATTATTATTCAAGATAAATCATCAGGCTTTAAAATATTTTATGAAAAAATGAAATTGCCTACATTATTTTTGTTTGTTCATTTAATTTGGAGACAGGGTCTCCCTGTAGCCCAGGTTGGCCTGGAATTCACCATATACAGCAGGCTTGCCTTGATCTCACCGAGATCTGCCTGCCTCTGCCTCCTGAGCCCTGGGATTAACCTACTATATATCCCAAGAGAAGTGGATTCTCTGAAACTCCCACTAGCTCCAGGGTAGAGGAGGGGCCATTTATTTCTTTTGCATTTGTTCTAGAAATCTAGGCTAAGTGAAGAATTTCCTGTCCCAATAGTCCAAACATCCACATCTGTTGGGCAAAGGGCAGAGCATGGCCATACAGCTGATCTGACATCTGTGTTTCTTCCTCTCTCCTTCCCATAAAATACTGAATTCTCTTTAGAAATGTAGTTAATTGGACACTATTTCTCTCAACTTTTTCATAAGAAGAATTTATAGCATCCAAGATCATTGAACTTCTAATTTTTAAAATTGTTTTCAATGGTAAAATTTACATGGACACATTTATGTAAGAAAAACTATCATATCAAAGCTTTGATTTTATACATTCTACTGTTAGATTGAGGCTGAATATATTTAAGGTTAGAAGTGAGTAAATCCAAAGAAAATTGCTGAATAAATATACTTTGTGTATTTAATATAGGGAGTAATTTATGACAAGAAATACGAAGGATAATTGTAGCAAAATCTGAAGACTGAGAAACATGAGCTCAGTCCATGTAAAAGGCTTGAACAAGATTCTGTCCGGATGGTTTCTGTGTTTTGTTTCTTTCTCCTATATCTCTGTAATACTGTTTTCCAAAGTTGCAATGACTGTATTTGTTCATTTGTATAGTATAATCTTTTAGCACGAGATAGAGGTTATTGATGAGGCTTGCTTTGACTCTTTGCCCGTTTGGTTTTATCATTATTATAATCCCTGCTAGATTTGCTTCATTGGAGAGCATAACATACATAGACCCTTCAACATTAATGGGTTTTCTACACTAGTGAATTTTACTGTGACTTTGCCCTATCTCTAAAAATTGATCTGACAGCATAGGCAACACTACCACACAAGAACTGACAGTTGGTGACAGTTACTGGGAGAAAGAAGGACTATGGAATGTACCATTAAATAGAAATCATTTTCAGAGATACATCTGCAAGGCTAACAAAGGTCTTATTGTTTTAGGAAACATGGTTTCATTAATAGACTGGAGGCTTAAAGCAGAATTCGTCAATATTTTGAAATTTTCAACCCGTGATATTTCAAGTTCTCTTCATTAAATTATTTGTAACCAAGTGTTAAATAATTTTCTAAAGGGTCATTTCTATGCAACTTTTGCAGACAGCGTAACTCAAATTCATTATCTTCTCGGCCTTATTCCCAGAGTAACTTCAATCAAAGAGAGTTTCATACTGAAGACATACAATTTCTATTTAATTAGATGGGCTAAGTCATATAGATAAGCTAATATTTCTAGAGGCATCTTGAAGGATTTTTATAAGGGCCATTGTGTTTTACAGTGTCACAGAAAATCAAAGGAAGTTAAATCATGATTTTTACTATGGCTGTAGTGAAAAAAAGCAATCGTCTCACAATATAAACAGGATTGTTCTAACTACTTCTGCTTTCAGCAAAGTGTGTGAAGGCAGTTTTTAATCAGGTTAATACATAAAGGTTCATTTTTTATTTCCTCAGTTATTTGAACAAGTGAACTGAGTAGGTAGGACTTATCACAATGCATGGATGTGATGGCTATTATGAAGGGGAATGCTAACAGCATTCGGATCACACAGTGTGATTTTTCTCAACTTTTCAATATCGAGTTACTTGTTTTCTGATTTTAGTTGAACGTAATGTTAATAGAAATGATACAACTAATCTAAATAAATATTGAATGGAATTGATAAATGGCGTGGTCTGATTTCACTCTGGTCTTTACAGGAGCTCTCAAACAGCTTCCTGTAGTTTCTCGAAATACCCTACAGTTCCTGTAAAGTGAATGAATCTCATAACCTGTCATATACATCAGTGTTTTACATGGATCATACTCAGTCGTAATCATTCCTGATACTGGAATCGAGCTATTATGCTGATCATAAGTCATTTTAGAATTGTCCATGGTTTAAAAGTCATAGAATGAATCCAAAGTAATGTTTATGTATGGGAGACCAATTGAATCTTTACTTTAAGGCTTCATTTAAATTGACCATAAACCATCTCATCTCCTAACACTTAATCATTTGTACGTCTGGCCTATAGATGTGATTCAATGTCTTTTAGATTTTGATAACTACAAAGACTCTTGTTATATTAATATATTTTAATTTTGTCTTAACTTCACTAAAGTTAAAACTTACTCTGATACCTTGTTACTTTTTAAAAAGTGGGATTTATTTTGCTAAGATTTAGTGGGACTTATTTTTTCCTACTTGATGCTAATATATCATGTGAAGAAAAATTGAATATATCGTTTTAGTCAATAATTGATGAGAATTTATTGAGCACTTATTATGTGCCTTAGGAACATATTCATACTCAAACAGTTAACCTGCCTTTTTTGTTGTTTGAGATAGCATTAAAATATAATGAGAGAAATGGAGCTGATTCTGAAATAATTTATTAATAATAATTAGATTATCTTGAAAAAAGTGATGTGAGTTTAGAAATTTTTAATTAAGATAAGGAAGGACAGAAAGCACATTACAGGAGCAGGAAAATGTCAAGAAAACCAGACAGAAGGAAGATACAACGATTTTTTAGAGGACAGACCTAGGTTAGGCAACGCGGATGCTGACCTTCATCATAGGGAGTAAATGTCACTGTAGTTTTGTCTTTCAAAGGCTATAGAACTATGATGTAATCACAAGAATTTGATTTGTTTCCACTTGATGGTTCTCTTTTGTTATTCAAGATTGATGCCTTTGATTATCTGGTTACATTTTAGAAATAAGCAGTCCAAAATTAACTTTCTTATACCATAAATTAAATAAATACTGCTATTAATATCCCAGAAAAAAATGTAAAACCTTATGACTTTAAATATAATGTAACAAAAGAGCTTCCAAAAGAGTATTACTAGGTGAGGTAGTAAAATCACTTATTCATATTCCTAAAATAAACCTATGAGATAATCTGCATTTATTCTAAAAAATATCTTCTCATTTTCCATTTAAATACAAAAATGCTACTGTTGTTTTCCTTAAGGAAAAGTAGTAGAGTTTTGTACTTTGTCATAAAATCTATCTTCCTAACATTTCTTCCTTTAAGTCAGGAAAGAGCACTATTACATACCTTATAGTAAAATAGAGTATTATTTGGAGTGGTGGAAGTGTGGAGTGAACCTGGGCCCTTGTACATGCGAGACAAATGAGAATAATAATACTGAGTTGTATTCCAGCCCCCAAAGTAGAGTTTTAACAAAGCCTGTGGCTGGTACAGGATTTGGCTCACGATTCATTTGGCTTATCATCCTACATGGATAGTATATACTTATATTCTTACTTGAACTTGAAATACAAGCAGAATCAAGAAACAGAAACATCACAATTCATTGTTCATTGATTATTTTTCAAATATTTACCTATTGCTATGTTCAGTCAGCACTAACAAGTCAATATTATACCAGGGTGATGTCAACTCCCAGGATGAAGAAGGAAGGCAAACACAGCTGGCCCTTCAGAGCAGGAGAACTTGGCTACTACTGGAGCACAGAAGGCTTCTTGAGGGCAGCAGAGGGCAGGCAAGAATGGAGCAGAAATGTGCCACATCTTTCTTTCCTTTCATGGTTTATGAGAAGAGTGGAAGCACGTGCACATCTACTAAAAGTCAGATTGGGAGAAATTTGTAAAGAAAAGGCTTCAGAGTCCAGACTTGGGGTATAAAATTAGTGAATGAGGTTGCTGAGATCAGGCAGAGAGACAGACATGATCTTTCCTCCACACCAACCCCGTACCCAGGCGAAGCATTCTTTGTAAAGTGTTACAGGGAAGACAGATAAAAAAAAAATTATGGAGGCAGAGTGTAGCACTCTGAGAGGAGGAACAGCGACTTAAAGTAGTCATTGAAAAGAAGATGGGAGTGAGTGAGTCCATCCAGGATGGCAACAGAAGCTTAGCCTGGGAAGCTGAGGATCTGCTTGAGACTTTTAAAAGATGAAGTTCCCAAGATCTTACTCACCATTGTTTTTGCAGCATCGTAGGAGCATTGGAATAAAGAATAAATAGGCAGCATTTAAACCTGTTTGAAGCCATTCTTTTCATTGTAGCATTACTGCTTGCTTGGTCTTTAACGAATTAACACATGAGTACGCAGAAGCAAGGAGTGGACACAGTCATTTCAGTCATTTTCCTCAATTATAAATGAAGCAAGAGGAAACTGTGGCGCTACCTTATTTCAAGTGGCAACTCTTGATCCCACAGCAGTCCTCCTGCCTTAGCCTCCTCATGCAGGGACTGCATGCATATACGGCCACACCTGGCTTCCCTCAAACATTCTTTGTGAGTATCATTGTCGTCATCTCTGACTTTACAGTCTTCCCATTGATCAAACAAAACTTGAATGTTTCTCCTACATGAAGCATCCTTGCTCTCTTCGCTTACTCCTTCATATCCAAGTTCAGACAAAAGTCATTCTACCTTGTATAAAAACTAGATGTTTTATTCCACATGCAACCTCCAAGACAGAAAATGACATTCGAATTATACGTGACCACATACAGTTTCTATATTACTTTAGCACTGAGCACCAAGTCTTTCAGCTTTAGCCCCACACATGCCTTGCATAGAGAAGATCCTAAATCAAACAGCAAAGTTTTGTTGATTTGGTTTGTTTTTATATTTGTGTGTGTGTGTGTGTGTGTGTGTGTGTGTGTATCTGTGTCTGTGTCTGTGTCTATGTCTCTGTGTGACTATGTGCACATGAGTGCAGTTGCCTACGGAGGTCCAATGAGGATGTTGGATCCCCTGAAACTGGAGTTACAGGCGGTTATGAGCTGCCTTATGTGGGTTCTGATCCTCTTCAAGAGTGGTATACTCTCTTAACAACCAAGTCATGTCTCTAGCTCCAAACAGTAAGTTTTTATAAAGTGAACAGACCAAGCAGAATAACCAGTTATTTTCTTCCTGAAACATGCTGGGGCTAGGCTAGCTAGACAGTTTTGTAGATAACGATTCTTGCCCCCAACCTTGAAAACCCAAGTTTGCTTTACATGGTAAAAGGAACCAGACCAGCTCCACAAAATTGTCCTCTGACCTCTGCATGTGTGCTGTGATAACACGCATATACACATATGTATGCATGCACACACATACACATAATAAATGCAATATTTGAAAATTTAAAATGTACTAGATTTTATGGAAAAGTATTCGGTTTAAATCATTTTTTGAGGTGAGGAAACCAATGAACAAAATGTCATGAAATACTGTACCTGTTTTGAATAATTGTCACAGTGAAAACTGTATTTGTTAATTTACCATGTAGTCTTTCTATATTTCTATATTTTCAAAATCTTGTGTGTGTGCGTGTGTGTGTGTGTTCTGTGTACATGTGTAAGAGATGGTCCGTGCCTATGTGTGTGATTGGCGAGGCCAGAGGAGGATGTCAGATGTCCTGCTTTATCATTGTCTGCCTTATTCCCTTAAGGCAAGGATGTCTGGTTGAACATGGAGTTGGGCTGGCAGCTAGCAAGCCTCAGGGATCCTGTCATGCCTTCACCCCCACCACAGTGTCAGACCTACACATGTTGACTTGACCACGATCAACTTTTTAAATAGTCCTGGGGATTTGAACACCGGCCCCCATGCTTACACAGCAAGCACTTTTAACCTCTGACTTATCTCCTCAGCCCTGTATTTTTCATGTCTTACAAAGGACTGGTGAGTTGATTATAATCTTGTGTACAGGAAGTATATCCAACCAAAGGACAAGTTAAGTCATTACATTTAAAAATGCACAAAGGCAGGTACTGTCAGGGGACAGGTGAATAATATCAAATATTGATAGTAAACTTTTTGAACTGACTCTGCTTCTGTTACATTGAAAGGAACGATGTTTTTCCACTCTTTTTTCCTGTCTTCGGGGTATAGTAACTTAGTCTGTAATTTCATGTGAAACCTTAATGGTCAGATCTAAGTCAATCTTTTCCACTTAATTGGCTTTTTTTTTCCTTATGTGGACACTGTTTTTTCTTTATATCAAATTTGAATATTTGGTTCAATAATCTCATTTTAATTTCTCGAATTAGAAAGGATTGTAAGAAAATTTCAAGGAACTTTATTTTTATAAAAGTAGAAGTGGATTTTAACCACAGCTTGACAAATCAGGGGAAAAATCTGAATTTAAACACTGAGACCTGTATCAACATTCAAAAAGCTTTCCCTTTCTCTCTCTCGCTTTTGCTCTCTCACTCTCTCTTTCTTTCTTTTCCCTCTTTAGCTTCCTCTTATTTTCTGTAGATTTCAATTTTACCCTCAGAGCCAAGGAGTCTACAGGCTTTGTGTTTCTGCCTGGCTTCCACATCCTCAGCCCACACTTCCCACGTGTCAGTCACACAGGTTAGATTGAAATATACAAACTGTTGAAGACAACAGGACGATTCAGACAATCACCATGGTGTGTGGGGGGATTTGTTTGGGTAAATTGGCACAGCATTCACCAGTTCTGTTTATATTATTTGCCTGCTGATTTTGTTACTGTATTTCTTATTGTTTAATATACAGCAACCAGTGCAGGCACCTGCAGAGATGCTCAAAATCAAGCTGCCTCTAACCACAGAAAAGCATTTTCTTAATTCAAATAAAAATTTATTTTCTCCGGTTTTTCAAAGTGTAGTGCACAGCATGCCCAATTTCTACAAAATTTCATCCAAATAGTTTGGTGGTGGCAATGCTGATTTTTCAAGCAAGATTGCCTAAGGGTGGGGCACAGCATTCTTTTCAGTGGGATGAGTCTTACAAAAAAAAAAAGAAGCATGTTCTCCCAGACCACTCCAGGTGGGCCAGCTTCCATTCCAGGGGCGCAGCAGCATAACCTAGTGGATGGACCCCACACTGGGTTGGGGGCTCAGGTTCCCAAGTCTGATCCTGACACTGCTCATCACTGATATAGACCAGGCTCTTGCACACTAGGGAACAACCAGCCAGTGTCACTGAGTGAAAATCAAAGAAAGCGGGGACTTGTATTAGGTAGCTTTTAAATCTAAAAGAGCCTTTTAAAAATCGTAATCAAATAAAATGATGCATGTTTCCAAATGCCACATATGTGCTTTTTAGTTCTGACAAATGATAAAACCCTGCTCATTAACATAAGGAACTTAAAACTTGGTAAGAAAGATATATAGATTCAAATGCATTTGTTCAGTAGTTCATGTAATATGTAACATTTGGTATTTTACATTTTAGTATATTTTAAAATTTAATATCCCTGTGTTTATGTGTATATATATAAATATACCATGTAGGTGCACTTCAAGCAATGTAGTATATTTCCTTGAATTTAAAGCCCCTGATTTCATTTTGGTATTACTTAAAAGATATATTTTAACTCTGTCCCTTACAAGGGCTATGGCTCACAGTAAGAACTTGATATTTTGTAACTAGTTATAATTTTATAGAAATTACTATGAATGGTTCATCCTGAAAATGGTTAAGACAAACAAGCAAAATGTTTTTAATTTTTTTAACCTCAGATATTCTTACTTTCACTCCTCTGTCATTAAAATTATTTATAAACATATGATGAAAACAAAGGACATGTAAGAGTGCCAAGAAAATTGTACTGCAGTTCTAAATCTCAAATTCTATCTGTACATTAGGAAATAAAGAAATGCTGTGTTAGCAATCATAAATATTCCATATAATCTATGAATCCAATAGAGATATATTGGATATCTCATTCTGGACACAGAATTTAGGAGCAAAGTATGCTATAGTATCCATGAACAAATACAACAGAAATAGAAACGGTAGCTTCAAAATGACAGCAATCACCGCTGCCGTTTCTATCCCTTTTCTGGTTAGATCTTTAGTCAGGGGTTCATAATTTCACTGGGATTAATTTGCCCACATTCTGAAGACACTTATCTTATTTTCTGGAATTCAGAAAGGGATCAGCCTGCACACAATCTATTTCACTTATCTTCAGGAGCAGCAGCACATGATGAAAGGAGATTCATGGTGAATGGGTGTATTTGTCATTGTCTGTGGTGCCAAGATTATATGAATATGACCCAGATGATATTTTCTCTGAGCACAATGGGACATACTTATGCATAAATAAATCCTATGCAATTTATTAGCTCTCCTTCTCACCAATTCCAATTTTAGTTATAATTGATATGCCTAAGTTGATCATAAGTTATTTGCTTTATGAGAAAAACTATTTTCTTTATTATGAAAGAAAATTAGAGCTTGCTGTAGACATATGCACAATAAAGCCATCATGATATTTATTTGGACTCATTTATTTTTTGACGTATCCTTAATTGCAGCCTGTCTTGTTAGGACAGCATCTCTGTTGATGTTGAAATGTGTGTAAAAGCTGTGTGTGCTGTGCATATACATAATCTAAGGTAAGAAAAATATTTTTAAACATTTCTGTCCGTTTTACACAAATGAGCCTAGTTTCTTTGGATTGTCTTCATTTATAGATGAAAAAGGAGAGAGAAAGTAAAAGACAGGCAGACTCAATGAAACATAAATCAAAGTGCTAAACTTGTGAAATCTTGATAAATGCAACTTCTCCAGGAGTGACAATATAGGGACACATTTCACTTTTAAACTTTCTTCCATTAGTTTTTTGACAGCAGTACACTAGTTCAGCTTTAATGAGATTCTAGTGTAAAAACTTCAGGGCTAAATGAAAGAAACAAATCAAAAGGACTGAATGATTGCCATTTAATGTGAAAGAATGAAAGTGCAAACAATCACTGTATGACATCTAGCCCGGCTAGTCACTGCAGAATGACAGGTAGAACAATTCAAAGTTACTGATCTAAAGATGGAATAACAGCTTCTGTGTTTGAAGTGTTGAGAAGATGGAAGAAATGAAACAGACTTTGAGATGAGACATGGTTAAACCTTTTAAATTCCGTGCCCCCACTGTCAGCATCTTTTGAATGGTCTTGTACACATTTTCTTTCTAAAATCATGTGATTGAGGGAATTAATTTTTGAGCTCATTCTGTGATTGCTACACTTTTCAGAGGTTTTTGAAACTAAACAAGAATACCACCTGCAATATACTTGTATATGATCTTCTGCATCACTGGTTGTCACTCTGCATTGTAAAGGAGGACCCATAACTGCTTTGATTTGAGCTGTCAGTTATTTTCATACTTACAAATAACACTAATTTCATGTTTTCCTTTTACTCATTTATTTCTTTAAAACTTAAGAAAAATCACTGATTCTCTCTTTCCATAAACCTTTTTAGCAGTGAAATAACCTATTCTAGTTACCCATGGAAACAATAATCTATAATTGCTGCTTTCAGTCCTAATTTGGCCTGTCCCTACTTTTTCATCTCAATCTAATCTAAACTTATTTGAGCAAATAAAATGATATTTACCTCATCCTCTGTTACAAGCTTTCAAGATTACAGGCTTCGGGAAAAATCAATACAAAATACCAGCTTAGCAGCAGGCTTGTGCTCAGGAGGAATGCTAACTTTTCTTCGAAGGATTTCTGATCCTCAGCTGTCCCAGTGTGGCAACAGAACTCAGACCATAGACAGACAGAAAGGAAGAAAGACAGGAAGGAAGAAAGGGAAGAGGGAGGTGGGAAGGAGGAAGAGAGAGAGAGAGAGAGAGAGAGAGAGAGAGAGAGAGAGAGAGAGAGAGAGACTCTAGTGATGTACCTTGGGCTAGATTAGTAGGCACTATCAATTTACAAGCCAAAGTGGAACTTCCAACCTTTAACTTTTGTTTCTGCTTGACACATCTTACAGAGTTCACAAAAAGGAGTTCCTGACCTCACAGATGATTTTTTTCAGACTCAAATACCATCTTCATTTATTATTTATTTGTCTCAAGCAGTTGGGACTCTTGGTATCATCCTACATAGCCAGTTGATTTAAGAAAGTGGTCACCTCTCAATAGGGGAATCTCATGAGAAAAAAATCCTATTACTTTCCAAAAAGATTACTTCATTTACTTCCCAGAATAAGCTTTTGATGAAAACATTAGAATGTTGAGTTTGTAAACAACCAAGAATTCTCAGAAGTGTTGCCCTTTTTGTCATGTTTCCAATGGGAGCTTATTTCACTTTTCTTTTTCTCTTCTTTTTTTCCTGACTGGGGGTCCTTTTGGCTCTGGTCTTTGTGAACTGAAATAGGTTGGTTCTTGTAAGCAGAGTCCATGACAGAATATTAAATTCTAACATCCCTGTGCTCTTCAGTGGTCTAAAATGAAGAACTCATCCTGCATTTCAATGCTTCTCACAGCATTTTGTTCTTGCTTCTGTCCCCTGTGCCAATCAGCTTCATTTTGGAGAGCCTCACTTTGAAAGTGAGATAGTATACCTTGTGTCTATCAAGTGTTGAGATGGGCAATTAAAATCAACCCTTAAAAAAATCAAATTGTCAACAATATTGTGAATAATCACATCATCCTCTTTTGCTCTCTCTTTTACATAACTATGATAAAATATATAGTACAATTTCAGTACCACAGCAGAACTATAAACAAAATTTCATCAATATTTGAATGAGGAAATACATTATATTATATATGCATATATATGTGTATATCTTTTTTGTTATTCATTGACATAACTTAAAAATATGGTATTCTTTTCAATCAAGTAAATTCTTTTTAAAGACTGATGAGAGGAACAATATTCATTTTAACAAGGTGGGCAAATCCCACGGGAACCACTACCATCATTTGGTTAACCCTGATTCTAATATCTGGTACAGAAATCTCATTCTTCTTCTAATTTTTTTTTAAAACTTTGTGTCTGAGTGTATTGCTTGCATGTATGTAAGTACACCCATAGAAGAGGGCATTGGATCTCCTGGAACTGGAGTAGGATAGTTGTTAGTCACCATATGGGTCCTGGGAATTAAACCCAGGTCCTCTGCTCTTAACCATTGAGTCATCCCTCTAGCTCAGAGATCACATTTTTTAGGTGTGGCTGTTGCTTCTTTTAATTTTTATGAGGTACTGTGTTTTAAAGATTACTGCTCTTATAAAGATGATTTTAAGTCTTCTAAATATCATAATTATATAGTCCCATTAGATCCTATGTCTCTCTAATAAATTGACCTACTTACTGTTTGTCATAAAATAAAGGCATTTGACTAGCCATGGTGGCACATAGTTTTATCCCAGGCCTCAAGTGACAGAGCCAGGTGGATTGTTAGCTTCCACATGGGTACTGGGAACCAAACTC
Source organism: Eospalax fontanierii (assembly GCA_035773235.1). Lineage (NCBI taxonomy): Eukaryota > Metazoa > Chordata > Mammalia > Rodentia > Spalacidae > Eospalax > Eospalax fontanierii. The sequence continues at coordinate 30,637,998 of CM069532.1, read as the reverse complement.
AGGACCTCTGAAAGTGCACCCAGTGTTCTTAATCGCTGAGCAATCTCTCCAAACCACCTTTGAAAAAAATTTAGAGACCCTGTCTTTAAAAACAAAACCAGCAAGGTGCTGTGGTGCTTGCCTTTAATCCCAGCACCGAAGAGGCAGAGGCAGAGACAGGCAGATCTCTTTGAGAATAAAGCTAGTTTGGTCAGATTCCATGCCAGTTTGGACTACAGAGAGCCCTTGTCTTAAAGAAAAAAAAATTTTAAATGACTTTCATAAACAACTTTTTTCCATTGAATGATCTCTGTGATTTTGACTGATTACATCCATTTTGAAATTCTCTGTAGTTGTACCATAGTCTGATTCTAACAGATAATATAAATAAAGGGAAAATGTGAGAAATATATCAGTAATTACATTGAAAAGCTAATAAGTATGCAAAGGACCTAAAGAAACCTAAGACAGTGTTTCCCGGTGGCCCAAGCTGCTCTGAAACTCTCTATGTAGGTCAGGCTAGCCTCATCTCAAAGACATCTACCTGCCTCTGCCTCTCTAGTGTAGGAATTAAAGGTGTGCATCATCATGTCCAGCCAAGTGCCATATTTTATGACAGTGAGTAAGTCAACATATTAGAGAGGCACACGAGCTATTGGGACTATATAACATGATGTTTAGAAGACTTAAAGAATCTAGAGGTGGTTCCATCACTGTGAACTTAATGCATTCTCATTTTGATTTACCTGTTTTGTGATAGACATTATGGAGAAATATACAAATAGCATTTGTCCTAATTTATGCACACACACTGGAAGAAGAATATTAAACATCTCTAAAATTCATGTGTTATGTTCTATGACTAGTTCTGTGTGAATTTTCCAGCATCACATAAAATATGAATAACATATTATTTGACAAATTGACACTGGAGGGTATGTACTGACTGCTTATATAATGATCTCTGTGTTTGGAGAAAAACAAATTTAGGTATAAAGCTTTTATTATGCAGCATAATAAACTCTGGCCATCTATCTTGTATTTCATCTCCATCCCCACAAAAATATTTACTTATTTAATAGGAAGAAATAATCATTTATCTTAAGTACTTTTTAGAGATTTTATTTTATATGAATGACCATTTTGCCTCCATGTATGTAAGTGCATCACTAGTATACCTAGTGCTCATGGAGGTCAGAAGAAAGCATTAGATTCTCTGGAACTATGTGTGCTGGTAATCAAACCTGGGTCCTCTGCAAGAGCAGTCAGTGCTCTCAACTGCTGAGCCAACTTTGCAGCCCCTAAATACTTTCCATTAAGAATTAGCCTAAGGAAGGATGGAGAGATGGTTCAGCAATTGAGAGCATTGGCTACTCTTACAGAGGATTTGGGTTCAATTATCAGCAACCACATGGTGGCTAACACCCTATTGTAAACTGAGTTCCAGAGGATCTCTCACCCTCCTCTTCTGACCTCCATGGCCACACAGAGGCACTCACACACATGCAGGCAATACATTCATACACACAAAATAAAACAAAAATAGTAAATAAAATATTTTTTAAAAAAGAATTAATCTTATTTGTCAGCTTAACTACTTTAAGCATTGTTATCATGGCTTTGCCATCTTTATCTAAATTACCAATTTTCTCATATATATTCTGTATTTACATTTTGTTAGGTATCAAATACATTTCTTAAAATTTGCTGGCTCAAATAAGTACCCATCTTCCACACACAGTATTTCATTAACGTATTTCCAAAGTCTTGATTATTTTACTGATACTTCATTTTTCATTTTCCGTATTGTTCACTTGCATTGTTTTAAGGATACTGAGTCATCTACCTTTCAGATGCCTGCTTGTATGTAACATTGCCTTCTTTCACCTATTACTGTTAATATTTGGAAGGATTTGATTAAGTCTCAATCACTTTCAGGAAGAATGATTCATAGACTGTATTATTTCCTTCCTGTGGCATCATCTCATGTGACACATAGGATCAGTTCATGTGATTTTGATGGCAGTGAGCTATTAATACAATAATGATACTGAACAAAAGAAAGCTTCAGGACTGCAGTGGTGTACAAGCATTATCCTCAGGGATACACAAGTTGGCTGTCTCAGTAAATTTGTACATTTGGAGCGTGGTAATAAATAAGCCTCTAATGGCCAGAGGAGATCTGTTTCATGTGTCTCTCATCTACCTTGAAGCATCAGGATTGTTCTCAACAGGAATAGGACAGGCACAGGAGGATAAGTGTAAATCCAGACAGCCTTTTTAAAGCATAGACTTGGAACAGCCATCGCATTTCCAGAAACACTCCTTCAGCCAAAGCAGGTCACATGGCCAGACAAAGTGCAGCTGGCTTACTGCCAGGAGGGCCCAGAAATTGCGATTATCTAACTTGCTACACAGTTTCAGGGATGCTAAGGTGGATCAATGGGTTCATATAGGGTTACCTTGACTCTTCTAACACAATTTTGTCACTTAGTATTTACTGTGTGATTTCAACATAAACCAATGCTAGTTAGTTTTCAAGGTGAATGTTTTTGACTTGTAACTTTTCAGAGGTTGCAAAAAGATTACTTTCAATTTTACTGTTTATTCTGCCATTAGTAAAAATAATTCTTTATTGTTGTTTTAAAAGTCTTTCCTAGACAAAAAGAAAAAAAAAATCCCTTCTTTCTTCCATAGTTTGGACTCAGTGCCTCCTGACACTAGATACTAAACACATATGCTGAATTCTTTAAGTTCAAAATAATGTTTGGGGAGTTGGAGAGATGGCTCAGCAGTTAATAGCACCTGCTGGTCATGAAGAATTGGGATTCAGTTCCCAGCACCCACATGATGGCTAACAACCAGTTTTAGGGGATCCGATGTCTAGCTCTGGCCTTCCTGAGGGTATTGCATATATGGGTACACTTATATGTATGGAAGCAAAACACGCTTACAAATACAATGAAAATAAACAATCAAAAATTCATTTAAAGATAATGTTTCCAATGGGAACCTTAAGGAGATGATTAGGTTTGATTAGGTCATATGGGCGGGACCCTTAGCATAGGATTTACAATAGATACATCAGGCAGGCTCTTTTTCTCTCTTTCTATGTGCATATGGACTGAGGGAAGCAAATGGGGGAATGCAGAGAGAAGGCAGCTATGCGGAAGCTAGTGAGAAAGCCCTCAGCAGAGAACTCTCTCCCCACTGTCTGATCTTGGTTCTCTCTGCCATTGGAAATGTGAAAAGCAAAACTTTACTACTGAAGCCAACAAATCTTGGATATTTTTATGAGATTCCATGAGACTAAAATGCATGCACCAACCATGTTATTAAATTAAAATACATATTAACAAGACAAAGCAAAATAGATGCCTGATAATATTCTTTCATTTTTCAGATTTCAGGATAATTACCTGATTTCTAGTGACATCTAATTATGAGCAATGTGTTTAATCTCATTTTAAATGTTCAGAGCTTTTAAAGTAGTTTATATAATTTAGGTTTTTATACATAGTACTAAATCCACACACACACATTCTCAAAAAGTAATTTAATTGGCTATAAGTACCTTTTAAATTAGTTACTTTGAGATGATTCTATCTATATGCATTAAATTTTATTTCATTTTACCTTGTTTTTTATCAAAACAGGTATAGTAACCTCATTGTTCATGTTCCTTACATTATGTCTGGACCCATATCTTGAATAAGCTCCCTGTCAGTGTCTCTGGGTTTTTTCTTATGGAAACTAGTTTTAATACATGATTATGGCTATCCCCTGCCAGCCTTGGTCGCAGCTGGATTCCAGTTCCTACCCCTGAGATTTCTGGACTAGCTTCCTAACCCAGACTACCTAAAGAATCTAGAAAAAATTTCATAAGTCCCTCCGCAGGCAGTTCCCCTACCCCCGTTACTGGCTCCAGATCAGCCGCACTGACCTATCCACCTAGGAATCTGTTATGTTAGATCCCACCCACCTAGTCTCTATTCCATTGCTCTGGGCCACCTCCACCCTGTGCCCTGCCAGCCTTGGCCCCACCCAGGCTCCAGTTCCTCCCTTCAGATCTCTGGAGTAGCTCCCTTACTCAGATATAGATAAGCTCTGTAGCTTAGACTGCACTGGCTCCTGATCTTTCTGAAACAGACCAGCCCTTCTAATAACCGGACCAGTCTACCTACTACCCTGTCTCACCAACCAGTCTCTACTACCCTGCAAGAACCAGAAACAGGAACCAATTTATGTTCCATTCCTAAACAGGACATAACTATGCTACATAAACAATATGAAAGAACCAAAAGTAAGTTAAACAAAAGCAGAGTAGAAATTCCCACTAGACATGAAATTGAGAACATTCATACACTCAAACAGAAGTTGCAGCTCAGAAACAGAAATAATAAGAAAAACCATAAGAATATATCCCTAACAAAACTCACTAGTACATCAAAGGTGCACTACAATGAGAACCACCCTGAGGAACCACAAATATGATCAAAGAACTTAAAAAAAAATGCAAAGAACTCAAATAGCAAAGGTGTAGGTTTGAGACAGAAGCACAAGAATATAAAAATAAATGACTTAATGACATATCAAAAATAATTTATGACTTGAAGTAAATTCACAAAAGAGAGTTAGTGAAGAAAACCAAATGGAAATGAACATGACATTGAAAAACACAATAATTGGAAACAGCAGCAGAAAGTCTCACAAGGAGTAAGAATGAAACAGACAACAGAATATCAAGGATGAATGACAAAGTTTAAGATCTGGACTCCTTAAGCAAGCACTATGTAAATTAAAAAAAGAAAAACACAGAAATGGAATACTCAGGAAATGTGGCACAACATGAAAAAATTATAGGCACACAGGAAGGAGAAGAATCTCAGGCTAATTGTATTGGATAGATGCTCAACAAATTTATAGATGAAAATTTCCCTAAATTAAGGAAAGCTTACCTATAGATTTTCAAGAAGCACATAGAATACCAATTAGATATGACCAGAACAGAAACCCCACATGGCATATCACACTAAAATCATTAAATGTACAGAACAAAAAGAGGGTACTGAAAGCTGCTAGAGAAAAAAAAAAGTTGCATATAAAGGAAAACCCATCAGAATTACAACTGACTTTTCACTGCAAACTATGAAAGTCAGAAGAACCTGGACCAAAGTAATCCCAGCTCCAAACAAACATGGATGCCAACTCCGAATATGTTATCCAACAAAAATATCAATAATGATTGAAGGGGAACAACAAATTTTTCATGACACAAATAGGCTGAAAGAAATCATGTCAACCAAACTAGACCTACAGAGAATACTAGAGAAAATACAAGGGACAGAAAAGTGAATATATCCGGAAGGCTACAGAAAAAAAAAATCAAAGAAAGTTATAATAGAAGCCCAAAATATGGCCACAAACACGAAAAAAATAAATTAAAATGAGAGTATCCAATACACATCTTTCATCAGTAACACTAAGTATCAGGGACATCAATTCCACTGTCAAAAGAAACAAGCTAGCAGAACAGATCAAGCAAGGAAATCCATCTTTCTGTTGTCTTCAAGAAACTCAACTCACCTTCAGGGATAGACACTACTTTAGGGAGAAAGAATGGAGAAAGTATCCCAAACAAATAGCTCTAAGAAGAAAACTGGTGTTACAATTTTAATATCTGACAAAATAGATTTCCAATTAAAACTAATAAGAAGAGATAAAGAGGGTCACCTCATTCTAATTAAAAGAACAATCAATAAATAAGATATAACAATCATGAACATTTATGCAGCAAACTCTGGAGCATTCAAGTTCATTAAAAGAGTACTCCAGGACTATAAAACACAGATAATCACAACTCAGTAATAGTTTGTAACTTCAATACCCTACTATCTTCAATATACAGGTCACCTGTACAATGAGCAAATGGAGAAACATCTGAACTAAATGGCATCTTACATGAAATGGGCTTCTGAGACATCTCTAGAATATTCCACCCACACACCAAATTATACACTTTCTACTCATAAGCCCATGTAAGTTTTGCTAAAATTGATCACATTCTGGGACACAAAACAAATCTCAACAAATACAAAACTTTTTAAATAATTCCATGCATTCTTTCAGACCATAGGGCAATATAGCTTATAATCAATAGCCAAAGAAATTCTAGTAACTGCATGAACTCACAAAGATTAAACAGGACACTCCTGAGTGATAAATGGGTCAAAGAAGAAATTAAGAAAGAAATAAAAGTATTCCTGAAAGTAAGAATGCAACAACCCCACCCCACCCCCCAAACACACACACAACCCTCTGGGACACCTTAAAACCAATCCTAAGAGGGGAGTTTATATTTTTTAATGCCTACAATGAAAAATCTGAAAAAGCACATGTAAATGACTTAACAGTTTAAGTCAAGACTCTGGAAAGCAAGAACAAATCAACCCCAAACCTAGTAGGTAAGAAGAACTAATATAAACCAGAATAGAAATTAATGAAATAGAAACAAACAACAACAACAAAAATACAAAAATCAATCTAAGAGATAGTTCTTTAACAGGTTAAATAAAATAGAATCCTAGCCCAGTTAACCAAAAGAAAGAATGAGCAACTATAAATTAACAAAATCAGAGATGAAAGGAGAATCCTTATAACAGACAATAAAAAACCCCAGAACATTGCAAGGAAATAATTCAAAATCTATAATCCATTAAATTAAAAATATCTAAAATAAATGAATGAATAACTACAATTGCGGACACCACTAAAATTAAACCAAGAAGACATCAGCAGCTTAAACAGACCAATAACAAATAAGGAATTTGAAACAGTAATGTAAAAACTCCTGACTAAACTATCCCTGGCCCAGAAAGATTCAAAGCAGAATTCTACCAGACACTCAAAAAGATCTACAACCAATATTGTTCAAATTATTCAAAAAGGATAGAAAAAAAAAGGAGAGCTATTTGGACATTTTGTCTCTAGCTGATGGCACTATTTGGGAGGTCTTAAAAGGTGGGGCCATGTGGGTGGGAGGAAGTGTATCACTGAAGGAAGGGTTAGAGAGTTCTTAAACCTTGCTGGATCTCCAGTCACTCACAGCTTCCTGTGCCTGCTTGAGGATGTGAATGCTTAGTTTCTGTGCCTATTCTAGGCACCTCTGCTGCCATGTCTCCCCACCATGATGGACTCTTACCCTTTGGAACCTTAAGCTAAGGATACTCTTCCTTTTGTAAGTTCCTTTGCTCAGTGTTACTATTACAGTAACAGAAAAATAACTAATACAAAATACTTATAAGCGTAAGATATATTATTCAATGCAATTGTACTTCTATACCTTTGATTTTTACATTTGTCTTTATTGATTCTAGAATTCCATATATTGTTTGTTTCATCATATTCACACCCTTTCCTGTCTCCACTCTGTCCCCATTACACATCCTTCCTTATCTGTCCTGCTTCTTTTAAAAATATTTTTTAATTTAAGTTATTGAGCCATTGTGTCTTTTATGCAGAACGTCTCAATCAATCTTAATCACCTTAATACCCCTTTACCTACTCACATGGCTCCCATAGCCTCCTAAGCGGAATCCATACGTTCTTTCATCTGTGTTAAGGTCTATTGTGTCAAGTTAGTGTCTACAAATGTTCCTCAGTGGAGTTCATCCACTGTTGTCTAGTCAGCCTATTCAGAGTCCTATGCATTAAGAAGATTAGCTCATCCTCACCCAGTAGTAACCAGTTGCCAATATTTCTTCAGCAAAGACTGGGTCTGGTGCCCATTTCCCTGGTTCCATGCTGGGATTTGTCTGCTTGAGTTTGCTTGGATCTTGAGCTTACTGAAACCATTGCTGCAGGTTCATATGAGAAGGATCCCAGGAGCTTGTAGGATTCTACTTTCATATAGTCACACACCTCCTCGCTGGCTCTTAAAATCTTTCCAGAACCTCTTCGGCAAGACAATGGCCCCTGAAATTTAGGTGAATGAAACTTAATATAGGAGTCTTGTCCTGGGACCCACACTCTGAGAATCTTAATCTCCATGCCTTAACCATTTGTGACCTTTTGTGTTCCTTGGCCCTCGATTACATGAGTGAGCTTCATTAATGAGAGCTGAGAGATTCATTGGTGTTTTCGTTACTCCTTGTTCTAAGTTTAGGTGACCCTTAGGTGTTTAGATTGTACTTTAGATGTGTAGTTTAGGAATAGGAAATTCACAGCGTCTGTGTGTGACCACTTGTGGTACTCTGTACTCGACTCCATGTAGTGCAAAAGAAGCTTCTCTGATGACTGGTGACTAGGATATTTGAATATAAGGATTTAGTGCAAAGATCCACAAATGAAGGAGAACATGCTTCATTTGTTTTTCTGAGTCTGTTACCTTTCTTAGCATAACAGTTTCTAATTCATCCATTTATCTGTAAATATGATTTCTTCTTTCTTCAGTGCTCAGTGGAACTCCATTGTGTAAATATATCACATTTTCATTATCCACATATCAGCTAAGGGAGATTTAGGTTGCTTCCATCCCTTACTTATTGTGAAAAGAGCAGTAACAAACAGGAATGCACAAGAATCTCTGCAACAGGCTGTGTCCTTTGGGTATATGCTGAGGAGAGGTAGAACACCGTCAAATGGTAGATAACTTTTAGTTTTAAAAGAGTTCTTCACACTGCTTTCCCTAGGGGTTGCAAGAGTTTACCATCCCACAAGCATTAAATAAGTGTTCTTTTATTGCCACATACTCTCCAGCATTTGGTATCATTTGTTCTCTTGAACTTAGTTTGATTGGGGAAAGATAATGTGTTGAACTGGTTTTCATTTAGATTTCCCTAAGTACTGAGAATATTAACACTTTTTAAGATATTTCGTTAGCCATCTTTATTTCTTCTTTTGAGAACTCTTTACTCAGATCCTTAGACCATCTTTTAATTGGGTCACTTATTTTCTTGATTCTGTTTTTTGAGTTCTTTATATAATCTGGATGTTAAGCCTCTTTCACATGTGTCTCTGGTGAAGATTTTCTCCCACTCAGTGGACTTTCTCTTCACTTCATTGGTTTTCTCTTTGACTGTACAGAATCTTTTTAGTTTAATTAGGTCCCCCATGTTGATTATTGAACTTAATTCCAGAGCATCTGCTCTCTAATTTAAGGAGCACTTTCCTACACCTGTATCTTGTAGGTTACTACCAAAGTTTTCTGCTATCACTTTCAGAGTTTCAGGTTTCACATTGAGGTCTTTGATCCACTTGTAGTTCACTTTTATACAAGATGAAAGATAAGGGTCTATTTTCATTCTTCTACAGATGGCAATCCAGTTTTGCCAGCAACATTTGATAGCAACATTCTATCTTTCATCTTTTATCTGCAAAGAGGGATAATTTGACCTTTACTTTTTCAATGGGTACTCCTTTATCTGTCCTTATCTTGTCTTATTACTCTAGCAAGAGTTTCAAGCACAATATTAAAAAGACATGGAGATAGCGTACAAACTTCTGTGGTTCCTAATTTTAATGGGAATGCTTCCAGATTGATTTCAGATTTTCTACATTTAGAGTGAGGTTGTCTGTGGGTTTTTGTATATAGTTTTAATTATGTTGAGGTATGTTGACTCCAGTACAATTCCCTCTAGGAATTTTAACATAAATGCATGTTGAATTTTGTCAAAGGCCTTTTCTACATCTATTAAATTCACATATATATGGCTTTTATTAACTTACATATCTTGAACTGCCCCTGCATCTCTGGAATAAAGCTGATTTGGTCATAGTGGATGATCTTTCAGTGTGTGTCTGTGATCATTAAGGATATGGGTATACAATTTTCTTTTTTGTATTTACTTTTACCTGGTTTTGATAGTAGAGTGATTCTGGTTTCATAGAAGGAATTTTGAAGTTCTCCCTCTGTTTCTTTTTGAATAATTTATGTAGTATTGAATATAAGTCTTCTCTGAATGTAGAATAGAGTTTTCTGTGAATCCATCTGGGCCTGAGCCCAGATGTTTGATGGGGACATATTATTTGAGTTTTTCATATTATTATTTTTTGTTATGATCTTGCCATGTGAATTTGTTCTGTTTCTTATGATTGTGATATGGGTCTGAAGCCTTCCTTTGTTCAATTGAAGTCTGATTCTATTTGAATATTTGAAGTGACATGGTTGTTTTCTTACTGAGTATGAAAAGCTAGTTGGTCAAGGCTTCTGATTCTCTTTAGTTCAACAACTCCTGAGTTCCCTCAAAGGCACAGGTCAGGGGAGATGAGATGCTCTTGGGCTCTCTCTTAAGGTCTGGGCACCTCTAGCTAGTAGGCACAGAAAAATTTGTGAGATTGCTAGGTAGAGTCCGAAGTCAGGTTTTCTCAGGCAGTCTGCTAAGGTCTTGCCCCTAATAAATGGCACAGAAGCCTAGTCCTGCAGCTGTAAGGGGGTGCAGATGTTACCAGTGTGTGTGGGGGAACAGTAAAATTTAGAGAGCTCACAGTCAGGAAGAGGTAAAAAGTTAGTCCAGAGATCTGGGGATCTAAGTGTAAAGTATACCTACGTCCAAAGCCAGGGGAACAGGATATGGAGTAAGGGAGTTTGGAGTTGGTGCACTGATAGGAAAGGGAGACACAGTGGGTAAGATCAGATTTATCAGGAAAGATTCTGGTTTCTGAAAACCAATACAAGTTGGGGGTGGGGACTGCAAAGTAGAAGGCTGTTCTCAGGAATTTAAAGGCAGTTAGAGGTGCAGATATTCTGTGAAGTTTCTAACAAACTAGACTGAAAATTTGATCTGGTCTGACTACAGGGGATTAGGACAATTTGAGTGGTTATGGACTAACAGAGTAGTCCAGAGATCTGAGGTGGTAAGAGCAAAAGCGCAAAAGCTGGCCTGTGCCAAAGGCTAGAAGGAGACCAGTATGTGAGGCTGGGAGGAAAAGAGTTGTTCAGGTAACAGGGAGACGGAGACTCAGTGGGTAGGATCAGACTTATCTGGGAACAATGCAGCTCACAGGAATCCAAGCCAAGTTGTGGGAAGAGACAGCCAGGTTAGATGACTGGTCTAGGGCAAGCAGAGGTAAGATAGAAGTAAGAACAGTTTGTGAACCCTCCAACCAGACTGAAAAGCTGAGCTGGTCTAAGTGTGGGAGATCAGGTGGTTCTAGCCCAAGACAGTAGCTCAGAGATCTTTGGTGCTAAGAGCCAAAGCAGGCCTTTGTGTAAAGCTAGAAGGAGAGCAAGATTCAGGGCAGGGGAGAATACTTAAAAATATTTTTAATTCGTTGATTTACTTTTAAAGGCCTATGCTCTGGAGTCTGGGCAAATTACCAGGCATCACACCAGTATGGAAAACTGATGCTCTCTCTCCCAGCTTACAGTTGCTAACAGATACTCAACTTGACAAACCTGAATAGAGGGAATCTCAAATGAAGAATTTCCTCCATTGGACTGTCCTGTGGCCATGTCTGTGGGGCATTTTCTTGATTGTTGAGGTGATGTAAGGGCCCAGTCCGCTATGGGAAGTGCCACCCCTGGGCAGGTGGTCCTGTGTTGTATAAGAAAGCCAGTTGAGCACAGGGTAAAGGAACAAGCCACAAACAGCATTCCTCTATGGTCTTTGCTCCAGCTTCCTGTCCTGACTTCCTGCTGTGGCTTCCCTTAATGATGGACTGTATTATAAGCCAAGTATACACTTTCCTCCCTAATTTGGTTTTGGACAGTATTTTTATCACAGCAACAGAGACTAACTAGAATAGAAACAGAGAGCGGGCTATTGCTATGACAGACTTGATCCAGTTGTTTTGGGGGGGATTGTGTAAGTGTTTTGAACTTTGGGCTGAAAAATCCATTTAATGCTTAGGGTTTAGTGAGTTGTTAATGTGGAGCTTGGAATAGTTGGGCTGAAAGAAGATAGGCTGTGGAGACTTGGCTTGTGAAGTTTCAAAAGGAAGCAAAGATTATCAGGGCTGTTTGTATGGCATTTTCAATTGAGAATCCAATGGTTTATCATTGGATGGGGCTGAAGAATCAACTGTATTTAAGATAACAGAAACACTAAAATGAAACCTTTGCTTTACTGGAACAATAGATGCTGGTCAGCTAGGGCTGAAATATCAGCTGTTATTTATAAGAGACCAACATCACTCTGGAAAAACCTCCTGGGAATTATTTCCTCATGGTCAGCACACAGAAACTGTGGTCCAGAGGGGGCCCAAGCCTCCATCTTAAGCTAGAGCCAAGACATGGTAATGTGTAAGACTCTCCTGAATTTTTCTGCAGTTGAAGGTGTGAAGGGATCAGGGAGAGAATCTATGGCTTTGCAATTCTGGGAGGACAGAAAGGCCCATTGGTGAAGGTGCAGACTCAGTTTTAGTTGAGACCCCAACATATGGGAGATGCCAGAGCCATGAGAAACCACTAAGGGCAGCAGTACGTGTGGAGTGGAGCCAGCCTGAGTCCACAAGACAAATTCTGTGCGCAGAGACAGAGCAGTGAAACAGGCCAAGCCCTTTGGAGCCCAGAAGATTCTGAGTGAATCCCAGATGTGCAGTCATGAGCTACTTTGCTAGACTTTGTTTTTGCTTAAGTGTTCTCAAATCTTCCTGTTGCCATGCCTCTGCTCTGGTCCACCCTGAGAGGGATGCAGGGTCTCCGCCAAATAGGGGGTGAGAAGCGCAGAGTCAGAACACAGACATGGGGAACTGGGTGGAAGCATGTGGAGGACGAGCTGCTGCGAACTCGTTTATTCAAGAAAGTACAAGGAGTTTTATGAGTTTGGTTAGCCAATCGCCCTATGAGGTAGTTCCCAACTGCAGCCAATGGTGTTCTGTCTCTAGGTTGATTATCTTGATGAAGGTTCTCTCCAGACACCGGGTGGAATCTGGTGTTACACTTGGCCAGAGCGGAACACCACGTCCACAGAAGCCATTTCCTTATTCCTCATGGCAGGAAGTCATTTCCTCATTCCTCATGGCAGGCAGCCTTGCTAAGGTCCATCCTGCATCACACCATACATATTCACCTTTTTGTTTTTATTAATTGAGCGACACTGGGAGGCACAATTCTTCGCCAAGCCATTGTTCAAGCCAGGTCCCCAGGGACCACCTCAGTCAGCAGTACCTGTCTTAGGTTGTCCCGTTTGTCCAGGTCATTGACTACCTGCCATCCTGGTGAAAGAACCTAAGTGGTAATGCCTGTCCCTTAGGAGGGTAATTAGGATGGCATGGGAGGTTCATTCAGGAAGGCTTCTGTGGCGTGCATGAGGGTCCTTGTCGACAAATGCATTTGTGACCTGTAGAGGGGCTTAGGAATAAACGAGATGAGTCAAGTATTGTGAAGAAGGTGGCATCATTAAGTGGCCAGTTAAAAGGGATTGTCCTGCGTTGCTGATGTCCAGATTTGAAGGCAATACTTGTTTGTGGAGGCCTGGAGAATTTGAATCATCATTGCCTGAGAAGCTCTTCGTTGATGGTTGATGGAGTGTCTTCTAAAAGCAAAGAAGGATCAGCAGTGTGATCAAGAAGGCCACAGCAAAAATGCCCCGGGGTTACCAGGTTGAGGGGCGGAAAAAGGCAGAGATCCTATTAAGCAGTTGTTGTTCAAAGGTCATAGAAGTTATTGGGTTGACTTGGGTGGAAGTAATATGCTCAGTCTGGTAATTAAGGGACAGAGAATAGTTATGGTCAAGAAAAAACTGTGACCTGGTTGTTGATAGGGTGTGGCCAGGGCAGGGTGGGCAGAGTGGTTGAAGCTCCATCCAAGGGTACTTTGCGGGACGGTTGGGTGTTGTTTTTTTTGTTGGCAGTTGGGGATTCCTCTTCCTCATCTGAGCTATCGGGAAAGGGGGCCGACAAAGATGAGGCCTGCAGGGTCAATTTTGATTCCTCTTTACAACTTTCATTATGGGTGTTAATAACTTCCTCAACTGAGGAGCCATTAAGGCTGGTGATTATGGCAAAAAGGACAGGGGAAAATGGGGCGGGGTGTGTGTCCCTCATGGACCTCACGTTTCCTCCCGAGAAGAGAACGCAGGACCGAATGGAGGTATCCCAAATGTTTTCAGGTCTAATCCATGGGGCTGGGACGAGGGTTTCATCCCCAAAACTGTTAGGATCTTTTTTGTTTCACTTTCAAGCCATGCTGTAGGAGAAGAATCTTAAGAGCCTGAAATTGTGGTGTTTTCGGGTGGCGGGGTGGGATTCCCCATTACAGCAGAGTGATGTTTGATGGGGGCGGGTGATTAAGGTCCCTCTGGGAGTAAAGTCCAATGAAATGGAAACTCAAAGTTGCAACGATCACTACACAAACTAAGAGGCCTGATATTGGGGCCAACTGAGACATACAGACAGAATATTGAGGACCCAAATGTCTTGTCCTTAGTGGGGGACTTCTGTGGGTCATTACCCCACAGCTGTATACCCACACAGTGTCTGAAAAGGCTTGAATGATAGCCTCACCTTGGTTCTGAGGCAGGGGGGTCAGGCCCTCATGTGATTTCACCAGAACAAACCAAGAGTGGAGGGGCCAGCATAGGCTTCGGGACCGTGTGCCTTCCAATGTCAGGGAAGAAAAACACAGAAAAGGGGTGAAGGAGGGGGTTGCTTGCAAACCCTTGGGCAACCATCAGGACACAAAACAAAGAGGGACCTACTCGCTGACAACCAGTATGGGGGCATCTTGCCAACGCCAGGGTGGGGTGGGTGGAGGGTCCTTGTTTGGGTGCCAGACGCTGCCTTCTCTCTGCTCTGGGCCAACTTGAGGCGGATGCAGGGTCTCCACTGAGTAGGGGGTGAGAGGCTCAGAGTCAGAACACAGACACCAGGAGCTGGGTGGAAGCCTGTGGAGGGTGAGCCACTATAAACTCATTTATTCAAGGAAGTGCAAGGGGTTTTATGGGTTTGGTTAGCCAATTGCCCTATGGGGAGGTTCCCAACTGCAGCCAATGGCGTTCTTGTTCTGTCTCCGGGTAGATTATCTTGGTGCAAGTTCTCTCCAGATGCAGGGCAGAAGCTGGTGTCACACCTGGCCAGATTGGAACGCCAGGTCCACAGAAGCCATTTCGTTATTCCTCGTGGCAGGCAGCCTGGGTAAGGCCCATCCTGCATTACACCATACATCTTCCCCTTTTGAAATAAGACAGTACCTAATTGGTTTTGAATTTTGCAGGAGCACACAGTTAAACTTTTAAGAGAGACTTTGAACTTTTAAAATGTTTGAATTATTTGAAGACTCCAAGACTTTTAATGTTCTATTTTATGCATAAGATTAATATTAACATGAGGTCTTAGGAATAATGAATGGAGCATTTTTGGTTTAAAGTGATGTGTTTGTGTATCAAGTTGGCAAGGGGTCAATTGTGCTGGATGGCTTTGGTTGTCAACTTGACCTGCCTAGTTAGAGGAAACCTCAATTGAGGAGATTTCTTCTCTTGAATTCACCCATGGCCATGTCTGTGAGGAATTTTCTTGATTGTTGAGTGATATGCTTGAGTCCAGTCCACTTTGGATAGTGCCACCCTGGACAGGTAGTCTTCTGCTATATAAGAAAGTAGATTGAGCACAGGCCAGAGGAACAAGCCAGTAAACAGCACTCCCTCATTGTTTGTGCTCCAGGTCCCTGCCCCGAGTTCCTGCCTGGCTTCCCTGATGATGGATTGTGCTATTGGTCAAAGAAACCTTTTACTCCCTAAGTTGACTTTGGTAAGTGTTTTTATCAAAGAACTAGAGGCTAACTAAAACAACCAGCTACTACAATACAAACCTTTTCTGTTAAATATTGAAGGATACACGAATCTACGTATATAACAGAAATCTAACTGGCCTCCTTTTTAAAAAAAATCTTATGAAAATCTTTTGCTGAATATTAGTTTCTCCTATTTAGAAAGTTTTGGGACGGGCTCCCTAGTGATTCTGTAGGTAACAAAGTACTTCATTTAACAGATGATATAAGTGGAAGTGTGAATAGCCTAATGACCCAGCCATAAAACCAGGAACTAGCAAGGCTGATGCCCTTGACAACAGCCCAGGATTTTCTCTACAATAACAATAATCTAAAGTCACTGACAATACAATTTTTAGTTAGAATTGTGTGTCATGTGATAATATATTAAAAAAATACTCTTCTGAAGAATAAGAAGTCAAATGAAACTCTTGCCCCAAATTTGATTGTTTTGCAGCTAAGGAGATAACTTAGTTGGTACTGCGCTTGCCTTTCAAGCATGAGGAATAACCATAAAAAACCTGATTTATCTCAGTTCCAATGAGGTAGAAACACGTATATCCCTAGGTCTCACTGTTTCAGTGAGATCTACTAATGGTAAAGGTATTTATTTGGAGTCAAACCTGAGGACTTGGATCCCATTCCCAAAACCCACATGGTAGAATGAAAGAATCAACTTCTGCAAATTGATTCTGCCTTCCATGTGCACACTGGGGCACATGCACAATCTTCCTTCAATATATAAATAAACAAATAAAATTAATGAATGATATCAGAGAAATGACACCGAAGGTTGTCCTGTGGTGCGTGCATGGTCACACACACACATACACACACATTCGTGTACCCATATAAATAAGCACATGCATACATTAAAAACAAATTTAATGCAACTTACTGAAAAGATAAGAAACATTTAAGGAAGACTGTAATTTCTAGCACGTGTAAAGTAAAAAGTTCCAGTTATCAAATGAGTATCATGCATTTGGAAACAGAAAAGTTTTCCAGGAGGTAGCTCTGCATTAGATGCTTGGCATGAAGTCCAAATTGAGGAGAATATGCAATGGAGAGAAGGTGACGTGCTGTGTAGATTGCTTCTATGCAGAATATGAGTTACTAGGAGAGAAATAGAAACTAGTGGATGTGTAAGCAGAGTATCACTGTGCTGGCAATGTGTATAAATATGACTTAAAAAGACATTTCAAACCAGGCATGGTGATGCATACCTTTAATCCCAGCATTCAAGAGAAAGAGACTGGCAGATCTCTGTGAGATAGAGGTCCACATACCAACTTCCAGCCCAGCTGTGGCTACAGGGAAACCCTGTCTCTGAAAACCAAGAAAAAATCAGTTCAAAAAATTCAGATTTGTATGATGTTGGAAGCAAACATGCAGTTACCTCCTTTGGACTCTATTAACTACAACTCATGTTTAATGTCCCAAGTCTTTGAATGTGAACTGTATCAACAGGAAATATTTACGCAAAGTTTGGTCCTTATAGCTAAATCTTTATAGACTGGGTGAAGGTGCCATCAGTTCATCTTGATTTCTATTAGAGGCTGCTCTGGAACACTGAGGGGTACAAACCAGATTTCTGATTTTCTGGGTCCTTTGTAGTAAAAAACAATTTCCAGTCTTCCCTCACCCAGTCGTAATCAATCTACAACAGTTCCCAGAATAAGCCTGCCACCCATTTCCCTGTGTTCAAGGACAAACCCTGGCTCTTACGATCTTTCCGCCCACTCTTCTTCAATGGTCCCTGAACCGTTAATGGGTAAGTTTTAATATAGGAGACCTATTCAAGAACACACACTCTGATGTCTCTTATTCTCTAAAAATTGACCGGCTGTGGCGGCCTGTGTGCATTGCACTCCGTTACTTAAGGCTGGGGGAATGCATGAGATCTGGCAGGGGTTGGGAGCACAGACATGAAAAGTGGGGGTTATTCAATTTGGTTAAAAACTGTATGAAATGTACGAGAGTTCAATAAAAAAGTTAAAAAATTAATAATTTCAGTCTCCAAAAATAGTCTTTTTACAGGGGGTGAAACAACATTCCCATGGAAATACTAATGATTTCATGTTCTTTTGTATCTGCACTTTGACATTTTTCCTCCTTTCCTTTTCCTTTCAGGATTTAGCTGTAGTCTTACTACATTCTTAAATACTGAGTGGTTTCACACATTTAAGTATCTTAGAGTGTAATGTCTGCCAAAATTATTCTGCAGTTATTTCTTAACGTCTATAACAAAAAAATATTATCCTTATGAAATTTCTGGGAAATTTTTAAGTATTTGCCTGTTTGAATCTAAAAGAAGGATTATTTTCTAGTCCATTCCTTAAAATGCTTTCTGCAGCTCTCACTAAAGTGTTTCTGATTGCAAGGAACCCATTATTTTATTCTTCTGAACATCAATCCATCTCTGGGTTTCATGATTCCAAAGACTTTCTAGAATAAAAAAAGATGTCATTATGCACTTTTGACTAAAGACAAAAGACATTTTAAAACTTATCATTTATATATATTAAATGAATAGGGATTCTGTAAGAAAAGAGTCATAGAATGTGATAGCAGCTTTCTGTTACAGGCTATAACAAAAACACTTCCAATGTGAATATGTAAATATAACATATATATATATATATATATATATATATATATAACTTTTAAACCTTACAAAGTAGGTTAAAATATATGACCAAAATTGCTAATTATATTTATGTGTTAACTGGTTGTGGAGTATAATACTAATCAAATAATAAGAATGGAAAAATCATAATACTTGTCATAAAAAAGTAGCTCATATAATTAGATATCATTAATTTCAAATGGTAGTTGTGAACTTCTGATTAGATGTGTGCTTGTGTGGGCTATATATGTATATGTTTATATCAATCAGCAGGGTTTCAGAAGAGATTAGAGACAGACTCACAGTTAATAAATGAACTGCTTACAATGTTGCAAAAAATAATGAATAGTTTTAAATGAATTAGGCTCCTTTTGGTCTTTCCCAAACTTTTACAAATTCAAACATGCAAATCAAAATAAGATTATACAAAAAGTATTGGGAAAATGGAATCTAGCTTTCCTCTGAAAATCATGATGTATTGATTACCATTCAGAGTAAGTGGGGCAAAAATGTGTTTAGTTCGCATAATCTGTGCCTTTTAATGTCAATAGTGCATCTGTGACTCACAATATAAATGCAGAAGAATAATTTATTTGAGATGCTATGGTTAAAACAATCAGGAAATCTAAAGCTGATAAAATAATTTCACACTGTTTTGAAAACAATCTACTTGGTAATAAGAACATCTACAGAATCCTTCAAAAGCAAAACATACTTAATGACACAAAACTGGCTTGGCCAGTGTCACCCAATACCACTGACTCTGAGTCTCTCATTAGTTGTTTGGCAGCAGAGCTGTTTGCAGTGGAAAGTTTTTTAAACAGTGTATGCAAAAGAGGACTAAATATGTAGTTAAAACATACCTTGTTACCTTTTAAAATACGTGTGTAAAAAACCCTCAAATATATTCTAATTCATCGTCATATTAATTTGAGAAAAGGAATGGATAACTTCACAATTTAGCAAATAACTCAAGTGACATTTTTGCATTAGCATGTTAGAATTACCTCAACAATATTCCATATGAGGTTATGACTGCATTTTAATTGGAAAGATGAGTAATTTGGTTTTACTCAGGGAGAATAAGCCAGAACATTTTTGGAGAATTAGGGCATTTTTTTGTATCTGTATATATAATTTGTAAATTTATAGCACTAGAGAAAAATGTTTGCTCTTAAAATTATTATATTAAATCTGCTTTCTCCTTACTTTTGTTTAGCAATAACCATTTCTTGATCTTTCATCTAGATGAATTGTCTAGAGAATTCAGAGATCTAATTTTTTATCTTAATTTTCACTTTTCACAAAGGAGATTTCAAAATGAATCCTTTATAACATAATTTAAGCAAAGTGCATCTTAAAGAAATGATGGAAAATTAATCACTGAGACCTTGCTGAGGAAGTTCATAAGAGTGATACAAACAAAAAAGCTAAAGATAGCAGATGTTTTAACTGAGGAACAGAAAGTCCAGATGTTTGGCACATTTACATGTCCACTGAACAAATGAGAGTCATATTTTCCTTTTCTCCAATAATCATTATGATTCTCCAATTTAAAAATTACTTTAAAAGAAGCAATGTTGGTAAGATTAAGGAGAAGATGGAAAATAAGTGTGACAATATATTAATTTATTTTTCTTAATGGCTTTCTACAATTCTTCAGTGAATTCATGGGCAAATATAGCTATTAATATTTAGGGAATAAACATTTTTAAAAAGATAATTCCACATATAACATTAAAGAAAAAATATTTCTAACATATATTAGTCCTAGGATTAGCCTAGTTAATTGTTCATTGCTATATGCTTACATAGGAGAAAAGCAGTGGAATGATTTACAGATATTCTGACTTTTCATGTAACAGAACAATAATATGAAACTATGACTGCACATAAATAAGGGGAAACTACTGCCTGTTTAGAGTATGTCTAGCAGATGCAAAAGAAATAAACTTACATGCAAATAAAATTCATGCTTATTCTCACTTACAGCTAGAAAATTGTGTGTATATAATTTTCACATTATCTATTTAGAATTTAAAATGAAATATAATGGTATTTTAGAATTCTCAATTCATTCTATGTCCAGAAAGTCAATTTGTAACTACATAATTTATGGGAAATGTTTCATTATATTTCATAAGTAATCATTGACTCTAAGTAGAAGTCTTTCATGCTTTAATGTAGACAAGGAATAAGATGGGAAAGGAAGAAATAGCCATTCACTATATAGTAAAAGAACTTATATTAAAACACTTATGTGTGCACTAAAATTGCACTTATTTAAATAGACTCAGTATAATGATCTGAAATAGAATTTTCTGTTTTATAGGAGGAAAATAAAGTTTTTCCTTTAATAGACTAGCGTCCCTAGATGATTTTAAAGTATTTTCACTTAGGATGGCTAGCTGCTATTATATATGAATTTTCAAAGCTTGCCAAATCTTTGGAAGAAAGATGAAAATTACTATTGCACAACCTCCAGGTTTTCTTTGTTTCATAAAAGGCTAATATAACATTTTTGTCATTTTTCTTTCAGCTCTTGTCTTTCATCATAAATATCAAAGCTTGCAATTATGCCTTCTCAGATCCTACCCTATTCTGCCTTGTTTTCAATCCACAGTCATGATGTTTTCTGTTCTTTTTACTAGACTTTTTATTTTGCTTACTGATAGTCTGGAAATAAGCTAGAAGTTGTTAAATAAAATTAATCAAAAAACACAAATAAAGGCAAGGACAATTACAGTGATCCTTTTACCAATGGCAGCATCCAAAGCTGAGCCATTGACCTGCTATATTATATGCAGGGTAGCTCATCCCCATACAAGCATGACCTAAACCACAAGTGCACTTCTATTATTGATACTTATTATGAGATGCAGGCCCTACATAGCCTTTCATTTTACTATCATACTGTTCCCTCCCACATCGTGTTTATATTCCAAATAAATTGTATTGTTCTGTCTCAATATGTGTTTCAAATATTATACCCCCGGTCTACTGTCCTGATTTTTAATTGCTGTACTTGAGTTATAAATATTCTAAGCGAATACAAGTGATAAAATAACACTTCTTCTCCATTTGATTCCAGAAACAGTAGAGTAAAAATAAATTATAGCATGGAACAGTTACAAGTCTTTAAAGAGAACATTCTCTCTCTTCCTCCTTCTTTCTCTTTTTCTCTCTCTTTTCCATTCTCATTCTCTGTCTCTGTCTCTGTCTCTCTCTCTCTCTCTCTCAGCTTTGGATAATATCCTGAAAAGTTATAAAACAGATGGATATATGAATTACCATCTATTTCCACATTTATTTCCATCATTGTTTCAGAGCCTGCATTTAAAGGAAGATATTTGACCCTCCATATACTAAAAATCATATGGACGCCTCTCATCTTTCATTACCTGAAGGAGAAATTACAGTCGACTGGTCCTAAGAAATTGGAAAACAAGATGGAAATTCTTGTTTCTACCATTACGACTGGATGTCTTTTGAGAAATGATTAAACTTCTCTGAGCTTGAGTTTTCAGCTATAAAATGTACACTATAATATTGAAGAAATAAGTAAGAAGTTGGAATGCTTAAATGGGAAAATCTAGCTAAATAACTTGGTGCAGTACCAGACAAGTACATTATATTCATTGTTATTTATTAATGGTTATCACTGTGTTTATTTTGTCAGTTTGTCTTATTCGGATTCCACATGGGGAAAAGTATCAAGCATATAATTATGCTAAGCAAGTGCATGATATGAAGAAGAATGTGACTTACTCATGCCCTCAATAAGAAAAGTTGACTTTAATAAAGAAGAACAAAATTATTTCATTTGCAAGAAAATGGATGGAGCTGGTGATCATCGTATTAAGCAAAATAAGTCAGACCCAGGAAAACAAATATTGTTTTCTCTCATGTGTACAGCCCAGTATGCATATGAAAGCATATGAACACACATGACATGAACATATATATATATATATGTTACATGGATATAGATGAGGGAGTATTTAGGAAGATGGACGGGATCAGTGGAAAGGAGAGGTAGATAGGATATGGCAATTGGGAAGGAATAAGTTCAAAGTACATGATATACTTGAACCAGATTTCAGTATGAAGCCCATTCTTTCATAAAATGAAAATAAATTTTAATGTGATTTAGAAATGAGAACATATAATAGAAGGTTGCATGTTGTTTTGATATACGGCAGAGAGATACTGCAAAGCAGTATGTGGAAAAAAAGCTTGCAGAGGTCAGGTAAACAGGTCACAAGACAGAGACGTTAAGAACTAGAACAAACCAAGAATTTGTCCTGAGCTTTGTAAATTCCAGACACCATGTAGCACACAAAGTAAAGGGTTGTCACAATTAAGTAGAAGTTGGACAATTGATAGGAGAAGAGTACTACCAGTAGTTTTGTTTCAGTGACTAGCAACAATCTATTATTGCTGAGTAAGAGGGTTAGAATGATAGCTTCCTTCTGCATAAGAGACTACAGACATGCTTTGAATTGAAACACATCTACATCTGGAAAATTATCTGCAAGCTCTTTTACCGATACCAACTGAGTCTGTTTTCAGAAGACAATAACCTCTCTGCTTTTGTTTCTTTGTAAAACAGAAAATCTGAGATTAGGGTAAAAAGATAACAAGCTATTTTAAGAAGAGACACTGCCACAAGGCTGAAGTAGTGGTTTATCTACCAACGCCTTGAGAGAGCTGATACAGGCAACACTAATAGATGACTAAATAGTCACACTGCTAAAAATCTATAACAATTGAAAGCAGTTATTTAAATATGTCCATCACAGAAACAATATTTATGTAGCAATAAAACAGGAATTCTGTGTACAAAGAACTCATTGGTGTTTACTCAAAGTTTGAAAAAGATTATATACCAAAATATTGATAATGTTTAACACTGGGGGTTGTAAAAGAGAAAAATGGGGAAATCAAGAGAAAAAATTAACCTTTTGTAGGATATGCCTGTAATTTCATTATCTGCCATAAATAAAAAAGCATTGTGTAGTTTTAGTAAGTTATTTACATGTACATTGACATTCTGTATCTATAGTTTATATTTTAATGTTTGGCATTTTATTTCACTACCAGAAATATGAGGGATGCTAAGTCTTTATAACAAAGGCAAATAACAATATGTATTTACAGTGGTAACAACGATTAATGTGTTGGTATTATATGGTGCTGAAAGATACGATTTTTATTTAGAAAACAATATGAAAATGCATTGCATTTTTTAAATGTCACAAAATTTTCTGCAGAAATTTTGCTCATGTATGTCTTTGCTATGAAAATAGTCATCCTGCACCATACATGTAATCATGAAATGAAAAAATCTTTTTTGACATTGGAAAAATTTATATTTTTCTCACAGTAGGGACCATACACAAATCATACTTATCCTGTATAGATGAATACTTTGTGTCAATTAAAATACTATAGTAGCCTTCTATACATTAATATAGAAACATGTCTATAGTAATTTTTGTGTGGAAAGTCCTGGTTTGAAATATAAAATCTATTAATGTAGTTGCACTGTGGTTATGTCTGTCTCCTTATGCATTCATTCATAGGACTGACTACATTCTTGCTCATGATTTTTTCTGTCATGTGAGATTATAGTAATTTACCCCTGTTTGTGGGAAATTTTGAAGGAAGTTATTTTATAATTGCATAGAAGTTACAATGAAACAACTTTGGAGAAGAGAAAATGGCAATTTGTCTATTCCTGAAAGTTTAGAGAGGGTTAGAAGAAACCATCAGAGGCAAGTGTCTATGATCATGTGATGAGTAGAGGGCAGCAAGACAGGCAGCCTATGTTAGAAAAGCACAGGAGGGCAGGGAGAGCCAGGCTATAAACACTGGAATAAGAGCAGTGGAGATGTGAGCTAATGACGAAGCCAAACATGAGTATAAAGAAACCTCCAGACCCAGGCTCTCAACACGGGAACTGGTAGGTGAGTCATAAGGAAAAAATGAAAACTTAGTTCAGAATAAATGAGATATCTCATTATTTGGAATAAGAAACATTTTGGGGCTGGAAAAATACCCAAGCAGGGATAATAAAGGCAACTAGGACTCAGAAATAAGCAGACTGACCATCTCTACTATAGCTGACACAGGGAGATGCTTGCTACTCTGAGAAAGAAAATCTAGGTTCACACATGAGAGGATAATAAGAAAAAGAAGATGACAAACATGAAACCAACATCAGCTTTAGTCTGTAACAACTTTACTCTTTTTTCCTTCGAGATGAAATCTCATTACATTCTTTATTCATAAAATGGCCTTCAATTCATGATCTTCCTCCCTTAGGAATTACAGATTAAACCCAGAATTTCACATAGACTAGGCAAATATTCTACTATGGAGCTACTGGTCAGCTTTCTTTTTACTTTTTATTTTGAAAAGGTGTCTTACTAAGTTACCTGGGCTGCAGACCTTGAACTCCCATTGCAGCTGAGGCCATGCTTTCACTTGTTTTCTTCTTCTCACAGCCTCCTAAATAGCTAGGATATTATAGACTTGCAGGGTCATGCTCAGCTTTCATTTTATTCAATGTATATTTTGTAATGAATTTTTGTGCATTTCATACAAAAATATCATTTTTATACTCCCTTTCCCATCGAGAACCCCGCCCACAGCCTCCCACCTGATTCCTTGCATTCTGTGATATATGTTAAGGTCTATCGAGTCAAATTTGTG
Source organism: Eospalax fontanierii (assembly GCA_035773235.1). Lineage (NCBI taxonomy): Eukaryota > Metazoa > Chordata > Mammalia > Rodentia > Spalacidae > Eospalax > Eospalax fontanierii. Next base: position 30,612,967 of record CM069532.1, on the reverse strand, counting down.
TATCCAGATGTCCCTCAGTGAAAGTTTGACCATTGAAGTCTAGTCAGCCCTATCTAGACTCTCTTAACTTTTCATACTCTTAAATCAATAAGTAAGCTTGATTGACTTCCAGTTTGGTAAATACAGAACATTAGACATTCTGAAATGTCTAATACTCACATGGGAGTATCTAGAAAATTAGACTAAAATGTGGGGAAATATTCTTAAATATTTTTTGAGAGCACAAGGAAGAGAAATATTTGAATTCATAAGTTATAAAAAAAAGAAAATCAAATTCATAGTCAGTACTCAAGAATCTGGGCTGTGGTGCCCAGAATTGTGGGTGTTTGTGTTTCCTTACCAAAGGAGTAAAGTTACAGATTTTCTGTGACTGTGTGAAGAATATAAAATGGAAGATGGAGGGTTCATACATGTAAGAGAGTTAGAAATAAAATTTAATTCATAAATCATTGTCTCCTCAGTGAACTTCAGGTGGAATGGGGCTGGGGAAATATCCATTGCTGGACAGCAAGGTAACAGTAAACACTTCTCAGTCTATCACTGGACTGGGGAAGGAAACTTGCCTATGTAGCCCTCAACAGTTCCACATCCCTTCTTCAGAGTTTCAAAATCTAAACCATTGTTCACACAGGTGTGAGATTTAAATGAGATGGCCTGAATGAACCGGGAAACCTCAAACTTCAAAATTGACTTAAAGAGAATACTCAGATTATATTTATCTGAATTATGCAAATTCTCTCTGAAGGAATATCTTTTGGATTAGAATCTTAGAATTATGATAGATGCAAATCAGGCAAATATGAGCTCAAAAAAGTATTAGAAAACGTCAGGAAAAGCGATCCCCATGAACAAGAGTCAGAAGAACAAACAGGAGCAAAAAGAGACTCTTAAGATCAACATGTCCTGGCATTCCCGCCACAGCACTTTACATAAATATTTTGCACGCTTTTTTTTTAAGTTCTGGTAAAATAAACTGCAGCAATGACAGCGATCTATACAATAAAAAAATTATAAAAGAGGCCATGCAGAACTTGTAGTAATGTTAAAGCACAATTGATATTACACACAGCAGACAGCTTTACTATTGATCACTCAGTCTTAGAAGGAGAATTATAAACCAGAAGAGGAATTTGGTGCAAAGAAACTGCCTCAAACATATGCACAAAAATGAAATAAAAATTATGAGACTAGAAAGACAAACAGCTTTTGGGGATCAAAAGGAGAGCATATGAGAAAATTAGTAATCAAATGCCAGGTTTTCTAGACCAGATGAAAGATATAAATCCTCAGATTTGTGAAACTTCAGAAAATGAATAAAATTAACTTGCATTAGGCAAATAATGAAATGACAGAATAACAATAACTGTAAAAAGCATGTAAACTATTGAAGCTCATTGTTTCAAAAGGTGACATAAGGGTAGAAGTTGTTCATGCTGTTGTTATTTAATAGTTATGACCTTGGCTGGGAGTTCAGGACTTCTGCATGGCCTTTTTAGGCTTTCTCTGAAAGCACACAGAATATCATTGGAGGAAGCAGATAAAGGCATGGGGAGAAAGAAAGAGAAAGAACAAGAATGAAAATCCTGTTGTTTGGAATTTATCCTGTAAGGGTGCTTTTATGCAAAGATTAAGAGAGAAAATTAGATGAAAGCAAGTTCTAAATTATCATATACACATAGCGTACATTGTTAAAGTCAGATATTTTGTCCCAATTGCTAGATTGACTTTTCTTCTCTAACTGATTTGGACTTCCAACATTTTATTAATTTTATTTCTATTTACTTTCTATTAAGTTTAATAGAGTTTTGTGAATTCCATACAATATATTTTGATCATATATAAATCCTGTCCTGTATCTGTAGCCAATATATATATACATATATATACACATACACACACACATACACACACACACACACACACACACACACACATATATATATATATATATATATGGTTTCTTGCACACTTCACCACATTGATGCTGGGATTTTGTCTGGTTTGAGCTTCCGTTGGTCTTGTTCATGCTGTCAGCATTGCTGTGAGTTCATATGAATAACTGGAAATTGCCCTGAAAATTCTACTTCCTTCTAGTATTCATCTACCTCTCAGGCTGTTATAATCTTTCTGACCCATCTTCCACAATTATTGCTGAACCTTGGTATGTAGGTATCCTGTTCAGTATTGAGAAGTCTGTAGCCTCTTATTATCTGGATTAATCTTGTGTTTCTCAGCGTTGATCACCATCTACTGCATAATGAAGCTTCTCTGCTGATAGCTGATAACAGTAAGCCACTAGAAATCAGGTTAATACTGTATCTGTTTGGCAGAACAGTTGCATTGGGCTTTCTCCCATGACCTGTGAGCTGCCTAGTCTCAGGTTCCTAAGCCTGATGTCAGTGTAAGATAGGGGATCCATCCTATGAAGTAGATCTTAATTAAATCCAATTAGAGAGTAGTTGATTACTCCCATACTATTCCTGCCACTGTTACATCAGTGGGCACACCTTGCCAGGTCATTTGTTGTTGTAGCTGGCAGGATTCACAGCTGGGTAAGGTTCATGCTACATTTTCTCTTCAGGTAGCTTGCATAGCACCCTCATCTCCATGAAAGCTGAAGAGATGAGACTTTGAAGTCAGCTCCAGGTTGATTTTTCCTTGTTTGTTCTATAGCTCATGTATTTAGTATTTTTAGCATTAGGGTTTTATCCTCAACTTCTAGTGGGTAACTAAGAGCAGTGGCAATGTTCACTATTGTTTTAGGGAGTATGGGACCCCAGATCAACAGGTTCAAAAAAGGGACACCATCCCCAACATTGGGCTTTTACTTTGCTAGCCTATGGTATCTAATAGAGGCAATATTCCCTTGTTATAAGGTAACTCGTTTTTAAATATCTTTTCATAATGTATATGCAAATACTTTAAGTAGCTTCTACAGTGATAGATTTCTCTATGGATCTTCTTAAAGGCCTTTAGTGTTATTCCTCCCGTATTTCCTACTCTGCCCTGCCCTCCCATTCTCCATCCCCTTTAACCTTTACAACTCTGCTTTCAGGGGGATCATTTCTGTCCTTTGTCTCGCCATCTTATTTTTAAAAGAAATTATATATTTTATACCTACTGATAATTAAATTGTATCTATAAACAAGCACAGCAGGTATCATATCAAATAGCTGTGTACCTTTATTCCCCCACACTATTTCTTAAACATGAATACTAGGCCTAAAACCAAGCAGAGAAATAACCTATAGACCCTATTTTGTGGAATAATAGCTGCTATAATTAATAATTACATGGCAGACATCATGTTAAATACCTTATATGGATTAGTTCTTTGATTCCTCACAGGAACCCTAGGAAGTATAGCCCAATTTTACCTCATATCACAGATAAAATAATTAAGGCTAAATCAAATATTTTCCTCAGAAACAAAGCTATAAAGTAAGCAACTGAAGACACAGTGTCTCATTTGAAAATACAGACACTCACAGTATAAGGTGAGATGGCTTGGCATTATTCTTTTTCAACCCGTTGGGCTTTATTGGTTTATAGTTTTAACCCAAATGATATTTTCTTCTATAATCCTTTTAACACATGTAACTCTAGTTTAAAATTTCCATATATATTTTAATAGAGAAAAAACATTATTCTTTAAATGTGTGTAAGTTTAGATTTTCAACTCATCTATAAATGAAATGGTATACTTGTTCTTTACTGGTGAGCAAACAACAATCACAACTCCAGGTGTGAATACTTGTGTTTTATAAATGGCACTGCTGAAGAGCAGGGTTCTACATATTTCTGTATCACTTTATATCTCCATTTCACTCCATTTATAAGCTCTAAATTATTTTGATGAAGACATATTATCATTATAAAAATTTGTTTGTGATTAGCACTGTAATCCTTTTTTCACAGAAAAATAGCTTTACTTTATAAAACTAGTATTTGCCAAGATGATTTTATATCTCTTATCTAACTAAATTTATAAGGTCCAACTGTATTATTTAAAAGTTACTGTACTGATTAGGATTGGATATACTGATTAACTGCATGCAGCTGAGTCACCTGGCTTGAATTTAAATTTGTTTCTAAAAATGTTCCTCATCTTGTAGATTTTTCCCTTTAACCTGCTTTGGAAATATTCTGTGAGTAATTGGCAAATATCATTGCCCTTGGTTATCAGAGACTTGTTTTTTTTTTCCTTCGATTCCCAATGAAGTCAAACAAAAGATCAAACATAAATTATGATAAATCTCTTTTTAAAAATTTAGGCTATCCTGCAGTTTTCTGCATTATAGTCATGAGGCAGGAGTCCACATATTCAAAAGATTTCTTAACAAGTACGAAGATAGAATCCAATTTCACTATAAAATGTATTTCTGTAGAAAAAGAATCAGAATAGATGGCCTCAACTTATTATGGTACCACAGCATCTCTGACTAAGTCAAGAGGCTGATAGATGAGCTTTGCCTATTTGGGTCTTAAGGGCCTTAAAGTCAGGAGGATGGATGACTGCTTAACGAGAACAACATCACATTTTTGTACAAGACAAGAATCTAGCTTGGCGCCAATAGACTCTGGTGCTTGCCTAAACTCAATATTCAGATCATGGCTATTTAATTTATCTGTCAATGATTTACTCCTGATTTACATAACACCTGCTTGGCATCGTTATACAGTGTAGTGCAGCTGTTTTGTTTTCAGTGTGTTGTGGAAGGAGTGTTCTGAGCATTTTAAAAACATTTTTTCTAATCCTGTTTTTATTTCATTGAGACAATTATGCTTTAATTGCTGTGGCTAGAAATCAGATAGAGTGACATGTGAAATGAAACCCATAAATATTCCAGTAACTTGGCAGTCTCAAGGTACTTTAAATTAAAATAGGGGATTCCAGTGTGTTAAACCAGCACATCAAACCAAAGTGGAAAGAAAGGCAGATAATTGCAAAGAAGCCAAACTGTTAATAGAGAAGAATATAAATATAACGTTATATAATAAGCTGCCATTTAGAACTTAACAGACTATACTGCCATATTATTATAAATATTTTGGAATAACATATTCCTTTTAAGTTATAGAAGCATCCCAAATAGTGGATTTATTATACCATATGATGTTTGATATATAGAAAACAATGGTTAGCTCTATACTACTTTAATAATCTCTGACTAAGGTAAAGAACTATTAACTTACTTTCTATACAAAAAGTCCATCTAAAACTTTGAGAAAATTGAAGCCAAGCTCAAAAAAGGCAAGATAAGTTATGAAAAATATCATGTTATATTTTATTCTAGCTTCAATGACAAAATGCCACAGACTAGGTAGCTTAAACAATAGAATTTATTTTTCAGGGTTCTGATTCTGTCTGTAGATGAACTTGCACTGCGGAATATCTAGGGTCACTAACTTGACAAGATAGGCCTAAACACAAATGACAAAATGTATGAATTCCCGTGGGGAGTGTGGGAGGAAGTCAGTGGGAAGAGAGTATAAAGATGATTGAGATTGATTGAGATGTTCTGTATAAAATGCACAAAATTAATTTAAAATATTTTAAAATCTTCAAAACTGAGACAAATTAATAAAATTTTACCCAAACCTCAAAAGTAGTTCTTATGCCTGAAAAGGTCAAGAGAGGTCGTATCATTGTGAATCCTGTTCTGTTGAATCATGTTGTCTTATTGTAATGCCTGTTCTGTTAGTGGGAGGTGCCTATGAGCTCAGATGACTTCTTATTCCTGGACACACTCAAAGAGAGAGAAAGCAAGCTCTGTGGTATTCTGCTTAATGTGTAAGTCTTATGGTCAAGTCTCATCCATCAGAACCTCATCTGATCCTAATTGCCTCCCAAATCTCAGTCTCCAAAAATCATTACATTCAGTGATAGGGCTTGAGAACATAAGCTTTGAGGAGACAAAAACGTTCAGTCTTGGAATTAAGTCATTCTAAGCATACAATTGTAGATTTAACAGTGTATGATCACACCAGCCACAAGTCCTAGGCATCTGGACCTGTGTCCTTAATGGTATTTCTTGGTAATAAATGATCTCATCTTTGTGGCTAGTTATTTGTAACACTGCTTGGTGTTTCCCCAATGTATCAGCCCAGCTGAGTAGTACTTTTGTAGAGTGGATTGATTTTCCGAGGGACAAACACCCCTCTCAGAGTGGTATCACCCAGGACCACCTTGAGCAGAAAGACGAGGAGCTGGGAAAGTCCTATGCCCCATCCACTCTGTCTATTGGCCTTGGATGTGAGAAGAGGAGGGGCTAAAAGTATTTAAACTGGGGGTGCCAGGAGGCCGGCCCTTTTCTCCTCTCCCCCATGGGCCATTTGGATCTGTTCGCTGGGAAGTGGCATGATCCCAGCCACATGGATTTACTAATGTAACTTGCGGAGGGAAGGGTGGGTGCCTGTGTTCTGTAAGTAACCCCTTACCCATTGCTCTGTTAGTAAGCCCAAGTAAACTAGCTAGAATCTGTTTAACTGTGAATGGAGAAATTTGTGTGTTTGTTGCGAGGCCTGGGGTAACTTTTGTGGGTTGCAAGGCAGGGAGAGAGAGGCAGGTTAAATTGGTCTGCCTCTCCCAAAGAGAAATTTTAATAACAATTGGCGATGAGGACCAGATATAACAAAGGAAAGGATGAATTTGGGAGGAGCAGTCATACTGTCCTAGTATGGGGAGGAGCAGTCATACTGTCCTAGTATGGGGAGGAGCAGCCATACTGTCCTAGAATGGGGAGGAGCAGTCATACTGTCCCTAGTATTGGGGGGGAGCAGCCATACTGTCCTAGTATGGGGAGGAGCGGTCATACTGTCCTAGTATGGGGGGAGGAGCGGCCATACTGTCCCTAGTATTGGGGGGGAGCGGCCATACTGTCCTAGTATGGGGAGGAGCAGTCATACTGTCCTAGTATGGGGAGGAGCAGTCATACTGTCCCTAGTATTGGGAGGGAGCAGCCATACTGTCTTAGTATGGGGAGGAGCAGTCATACTGTTCTAGTGTGGGGGAGGAGCAGTCATACTGTCCTAGTATGCGGGGAGGGGGGACACCAACAACTGACACAAAGTTGGGTGAGGGAAGAATTTGGGCAGAGGAAATTTTGACGTGGTGAACTGTCCCCATAGGACTGGGGTGTGTGATTGCCATTGCAAGGATAGTGAGCTCTGTAGTCAAATACATAGCTAAGGTGACGTCGCCTAAGCAGATGATATCCATGGGACAAGTGCCGGGGCGGCAACCCACGTGTAAGTGGCATGGAGTGGCACACCTGCTTGATCAGTGGGGGCCACCTCGGGAATATGGCGATGTGTTGAGGAGAGTAGAGGTTCTAGAACAGACTTTGCAATCCCTGAGGGTGGCAAGCCAGGAGCAAAGTTATCAGCAAGCAGCTGCCGAGGTGGCATGGTCATTACTATTTCTCCTGAGGGATTTATCTCAGGTGGAGGCAGCAGACCAGAGAGTGATCCAAAAGTGAGAGAGAAATTAGACCGAGAGAAGGACATGAGGCTTGCCTCTTCCGTATTAGCCTTGGACCATGCTAGTAAATTGGATAGGAGAGAAAAGGAGGTAGAGATTTTAGCTTGCCGCTTTTTATGATTAGGAGGACTAAAAGGAAAGAAAGCCCAGATCAGATTGATCATACAAGGCCCATCCTAGGACCCTAAGACTTGGAACCCCTGGGAAGAATCAGGCAGTAATGAAGGAGGAAGTGACCTAGAAATTGGAGAAACGGTCCCCTGAGTTCGACCTTTAATACAAAGGAAGGGAAAATCTCCAGTTCAGCATGCTGATGGGGGTCTTAACAACAGGCCAGTGCAGGAAACCATGGTAATCAGGAAATATTCAGCAAAGGACCTGTTGGAGCTAGGAAAGACATTCAAACAGGCCATCAAGGAACCCTTAACTACCTGGCTTGTACAGCTGTGGCATATGGGCGCCAATGTGGTTATACTAAGTGCAGCAGACGCGGAAAAACTGAGCAATATAACCACCCATCCTTCTTTAAGACAGAGACTGAATAATTTGAGACAGTATGAGGGAAATCAGTCACTAATGGATTGGCCATTATGGACACGTGGTCATTCTCAGATGAGGTTCCCATGAGCACCAGAGACTGGAAAACTATAGAGGAAGGGCAGGTGCTATTGAGGGAACTTGGCATGAGGAAAGCTGTGTTTGATGCTCAGTTCATGGGCCAAGACAGAACTATTTTTACTGGAGACTTAAGAAAGAATCTGATTCAACAAGGCTTAAAAGACTGGTATGGAGCCTTAGTGTCAGTGTTGAGCCCCATGGTGGGGCGTAACCTGTATGAAGCAGAAGAGGCTTTAACTGATTTAAATGATCTAGACCAACACGTAAGCCAGGTTTGAAAGGTGCTAAAGCAGGTAGACACCAGGGAAAAGAGCAAAAGCCCCATAAAGGGGCCCACTCACGTCGGCAGAGCACAGATGTGGCTGGATCTTCGCAGGGCAGGGGTTGCCAGGGACAAAGTTGACGGGAACCAAATGCAGTCCTAGTGAGTCTGTGGAAGGCTTTAAGACCTGACCAGCAATTTACCACTGGAGTAAGAGAGGCTGGAGACCAGGAGGCACAGGTTACTCCGACTGCACCCCCTGCTCTGGAGGAAAGGAGCCTCATGGGATGGGAACCTCCCCAGCCACTTCTTTGAAGGTATTGCCATGGTTGCCCATGGGTGAGGGCCATAATTGGTGACTGGATGCCCCATGTTGAATTAAGAATCTATTGGTCCTCTTCTAATAGACAAACCACATGGGCTTTAGTGGACACTGGAGCGGAATGCACATTGATTCATGGCAATCCCCAAAAACACCAGGGCTCGTGAGTGACAGTGGATGGGTATGGAGATAAGACCATACAGGTGAAGCGTACGAGGCGTACTCTGGGGGTGGGCAGTTACTCACCTCAGGAGTACACGGTGTGTATCTCTCCCTTGCGAGAAAACATCCTGGGGGTGGATGCCCTACTGGGACACACCCTACATACCACCGTGGGAGAGTTCCCGCTGAGGGTGTGCACAGTGAAAGCGATTACTCTGGGGTGGCACAAACCAAACGTTGCAAAGGTGGCATGCATATATTTTAGAGCAGCGAGGGGAGGTGTCAGCGAGCCCGATCACCAATGCCGTGCAGGCCATACTTGGGCCGGTGTCATTTCAAAGCACTGAGCCTCCCCCCTCACCTCCTATAGGCGACCCTCAGGCAAGACCAGCCCGGGTGATAGAAGGGAGTCCCCCAAATCCCTGCTGATGCCTGGTATACTGATGGCACCAGCAGGGGAGCTAAGCAAGAGTGGGTAGCTGTGGCAATACAGATGAACATTGACACTATGTGGCTGGATGAGGGAGAAGGGGAGAGCAGCCAATGGGCTGAGTTGAGGGCAGTATGGACAGTAGTGACGCAAGAGCCCTGGCCAGTAACTATTTATACTGACAGTTGGGCGGTGTTCAAAGGCCTAACTTTATGGATGGCCCAATGGGAGAAGGAGAACTGGCAAGTATTGGGACGGCCGCTGTGGGGACAACAAATGTGGAAGGAAATATATAGTAAAGTGCAACAAGGGCTAGTGCCCCTGGGGGTTTATCATGTGTCAGCCCATCGCCTAGTGAGCCCCCAGGGAATCAGGAAGCTGATGCTCTTACTAAGGTGAGGGCCATCTGTCCTCAGGTGCCCTTAGAGGCAGCTCATTGGATTCATATAAAGTCTGGCCACAGGGGGGCCAACACGGGATGGAAAATAACTAAAGCTGCTGGCATTCCAATAAAGTATTCTGACATTGTGCAAGCAGTCCAGGCCTGTGAGGCATGTTCTCGACTATAGCTCCAGAGGATGGATGCCATGATGAGGCATGTGCATAAGGCTGTCTCCCCAGTAAGAGACTGGCAAATTGATTATACAGGGCCCTTGACAGCCAGTGAGAGATGCAAATATGCTCTCACTTGTGTGGAAACTGCCACAGGCCTTACACAGGCCTTTCCATGCAAGCAAGCAACAGGTAAGGCTACTATTAAGGGCCTGACCCAGCTCAGCGTCATGTACGGGTCCCCACGGAGGATTGATAGTGACTGGGGAACCCACTTTACGAGTGCAGATGTACAAACTTGGGCGGAGAATAACCAGGTTCAATGGTATTTCCACCTTCCCTATAATCCCACTGGGGCAGGGCTAATAGAAAGAAAAAAATGTGTTGTTAAAGGAACAGTTGAGAGCCTTAAGTGAAGAAGGAATCCTACGAGGATGGAAGAGAGCCCTTCCAGAAGCCATACGGCTGTTAAATGAAAATCCCAGTACCAGGGATGGGCTTCCCCCCTATGAGTTGTTGGCCAGGGAGGGCCTAGCAGCCCCCCAAACCATAAAGGCTGTTGCCTCAAATGTGGGTTGCACCCCAGAAGCCGGTAAGACCTTACTGTTGAAGACGCCCCACATGGTAAGCGTGGGAGAAGGAGAGATCAAGCTGGAACTAAGCTGGAAACTCCCTGCCACCGGCTGGATGGCTTTCATTGTGCCAGAAGGTGCCATGCAGAAAGCGGGGGGAGAATTGTCCCCTACAGTCCTGATCAATTATGGACCGCACATGTTACACTATTGTGGTATGAAGCAAGATATTCCTGCAGGTGCAGTAGTCCCCGTCTAGTGTATGTGCAACCTGCAAACTTCCGATTGGACTTACGGCCCACTCCAAGGGGAGGAGCCCATATCTGGTACTGTAAGCCAGGTCAACCCCCAGTGGCAGGGGAAGTTATAGGCCCCAGTGTGGAAGCCACTTCAATTGTTTTACTGCGTGGATGTGATACTACTATGGTACCCTCCAAACATTTGTGTTTACGACCATAAGTAAGGTTACTGTAACAGTCAGTACTTGTATGGTTTATATGAATGTTATTGCTTTCCTCTTGGTTTTTGCAGTGTTTCTGTTTTGTTTTCTACAGTAGGAGGAAGGGGAAAGGGCATCACCAAACAAGTGATAATAAGACCCAGAAATTCGAGACTGCCTTGCAAGAAATTAAGGAAAAAGAAAATGTTCCCCACCCCCTTCCAAGGCTCAGGGATTTTTTTGCGGAAGAGGAGGGTGTGAAGAATGTAAGGGTCGGAGAAGAGGGTGGACTGTAGAGTGGATTGATTCTCCAAGGGAAAAGGTGGACAAACACCCCTCTCAGAGTGGTATCACCCAGGACCACATTGAGCGGAAAGATGAGGAGCTGGGAAAGTCCTATGCCCCACCCACTCTGTCTATTGGCCTTGGATGTGAGAAGAGGAGGGGCTAAAAGTATTTAAACCGGGAGTACCAGGAGGCCAGGCCTTTTTTCCCCTCTCCCATGGGCCATTTGGATCTGTTCACCGGGAATTTGCAAGATCCCAGCCACGTGGATTTACTAATGTAACTTGTGGAGGGAGGGTGGGCGCCCATGTTCTGTAAGTAACCCCTTACCCATTGCTCTGTTAGTAAGCCCAAGTAAACTAGCTAGAATATGTTTAAATGTGAACGGAGAAATTTGTGTGTTTGTTGCGAGGCCTGGGGTAACTTTTGTGGGTTGCAAGGCAGGGAGAGAGGGGCAGATTAAGTTGGTCTGCCTTTCCCAAAGAGAAATTTTAATAACAGCTCTATGTTCAGTTTTGGGTTCACTTTACGCTGATGTGCAAAAGAGGGAGGTGTAAGAAGTGTTCTCAGGTTAACTAAATATAGGGGCAAATTTTGAGTTGGATTTCCAGGGTTGTATCCTCAGGGCTCTGGAACAGCTGGATAGTTGCCAGGTAAACAGATTAGTTGTCAGGCTGGGAGAGGTCACAGGTCTTGGGGCAAGAAGATCTGAGTGCGAGGCAGGTGGGGGAAAGCTCCCAGTTGCATGCAAGGATCTTGGCAGAACTTCAATGGTGATGTCAGAATGCAAGGAGGTGGGGAAAAGGAGACTTACAAAAGCAGGTCTGGGAAACCTCTGATGTTTGAGGGTCCTAATGGAGCAGAGATGGCAGGCACAAGGAAGTGTGGGAAGTGGGGTGCACCAGCATAGTTCTAGGAAAGCCCTCAGAAGAATCGATGTATCCCGGCAGAGCTGACATCATGTAGTACAGGAGGATGGGGAAAGGGCACCTATTTGTTTCTTGATTTCACATGTAAGAAGTATAATTGTTGGATGAATAGTGTATAAAAGGTTTAATTACAAGAATATTAGTCACAGTATTATTCATAATGGATAAAAACAGAAGTACTGCAGGAATTAAACTCTTATTCAGTTAATCAAATGATCTAAAGAGAACATTTAATAAGCATATAGACAAAAAGTTAAGATCCAAAAGGGAAACCATACATTTGTATATTAAGTGTTACATAAATGCGCTGAAATGTCACATAGAATACTTAGTGACTACTCTGATTTTACTTAGTGACACTTAAATTTTCTCCTTTTGGGTTTGCTTTAACTTCTAAAACAAAATGAATTGAGGACTGAAGTGTTTTTGTGAGGAAGGTAAACTTAAAATACATAATTTGTGATGACCAATGTTGATTGTCAAGTTGACAGGGTCTAGAATCATTTAGGAGACAAATCCCTTGTCCTTTCTATGAGAAAGTTTCTATGCTGAGTTAACTCAGGGAAGATCCATCCTAATTGTGAGTGCTGGCATTCTATGAGCTGAGGTCTCCTTCTGAATATAGAAAGTGAACTGAACATCAGCATTCATTGCTCTCTGCCTCTGGCTATTGATGTAATGTGACCAGTCCTCTCAGACTACTGCTGGGATTTCTTCTGCTTGCCATTATGGACTTTATTTTTCAGCCATGAGTCAAAATAAACTCTTCCTTCCTTATTTTTAATGACTATTTTATTGAATTTTTGTACATTTGATAGTGTACATCTTAATCATATTTAGGTTGCTCCCATATCAGCACCCCCATAAAGCTCACCCAGAGTATGTACTGCCTTCTGTCATATATGGTAAGGTCAACTGAGTCAAGTTTGGGTACCCAGATGTCCCTTCATGTGAGTTCATCTTTTCACAATACCTTAGAAATGTAAACAACCTAAATATCTCTCAACTAACTAATGGATAATGAAACATATTAAATTTACACAATGGAGTTTTACTCAGTGGTAAAGAATGTCAAAATCATGAAACTTGAAAGTAAATGGATAGAAATAAAAACTGTTATATTAATAAAATAACACAGACTCAGCATAACAAGCAATATATATCCTTTCATTTGTGGATCTTAGTACTAAATACTTATGTACAAGTATACTAGTCACCACTCATCAAAGAAGGTTCTTTTATAGCAGAAGGAATCTAGTATAGTGTTCCACAACTGGTCACATACAGAGAATAAGTGTCTGTGAGAAAACGAACCCTAAGTCATACATCAACAATGCATCTACAACTAAGACTCACAGAACATAGTGTAACAAGGGATAGAGAGGATATTAATGCATCTCTCAATGCATATCAGAGAAGCTTCCTTATACAAAAACGGGTGAGGAACACAGAAGATCAAAACTGGCCAAAGTGTAAAGAATAAGATACTGTAAAGTGTGTGTCCCTGGATAGACGCCTATATTAAACCTCATCCACCCAGGGCTCAGGGACCATTGCAGAAGAGGGGACAGAAAGACTGTAAAAGTCAAAGGTGGTGCATGACCATAAGGAAACATTCTTATAGACTCCTGAGAACTTGCTCATAGCTAGTTACAGCAATAGTGACAGCATTCCAAGACCCATGCAAACCCAATCACATAAAAACCAGCATAGAACTGGAGAAAGGAGCAAGAGGCTCCAAACTTAGCCCAGGAACTATGGGTAGCTGATCACTTCTGGGTGAGGATGAATTCATCTTCATCAAGAGAGTGACTCTAGATAGCCTGAACAGGTTTCAGTGGATGAACTCACACTAAGAGACAGCTGGGAACACAAACTCTTAATTCAAATCTGAGTAGTCAAGGATTGGATTAATCTAATTTTATCTACTTTGTTTGCTATGCCTGTGCCTTTCAAACACCAAAACCTTTAGTCAGTTTTCAAATTCAGGAAAGAAATCCTGTTTGATATTTTTCCCTATATTTAATCAGGTTTGGTTTAAGAATAAAGTCCATCATGGCAAGAGGAAAGCTTCAAAATTGCAAGTGTAAAATATGAATTTCTATGAACTTTAGCAAAACTTGCCATCATGTCCACAAGGCATTATTCATTTTATAATGCTCAGGTATTGCCCTTTATCCTAATCATTTTCTGAATAAGCTTCTGCTGTGGATAACAAATGAATTATGGCTATGGTTCTAATTAGTACAGATACCTTTAATGGCAAGAACACTCTTCATGGTGTTAGTAAGCTCTCCTGTAGACCTAGTTTGACTTCTATACCATCATTGAAAGCACAAGTCTGAAAAATAATGATAGATTCAAAGTGAATGTATAACTGCCTCCTATAGAAATGCAGACACTGAACACCTACTAAAGAACCCTCCCCTCTAAGTTTACCTCTAACAAAACATCTGGGAATAAAATATGCATTATCTCCTGAAGAAAGCATGTCAGTATCTCCAGCAGTTGATTCTTTGTGTTGATTCTTCCAGGATTGGTTTAATATGATTCGAGGTGGCCAATTAAATAAACCTTTCCATTGTTCTGGCTGAACAATGATTTGATTTTCCAACCCACTAATCCATTATTTTAATTAGCATTAAATTTACAAAAAAGCTAAATGGGCTTTAAAGAATTTTAAAACCCTGAAATAAATACCACAAATGCAATTATCAGAAAGAAGGACAATAATAACTCTCATTTGGATAATAAAACAGGACTGCTTTCACCAAAAATAATTAGAACAATAAAACCACACTTTATACATATTTGAAAGAGTTTGAATGCCACTTACATTATTGCCACCTCTAGGAAGGCTCTTGGAATGTGACAAGCAAGGTATCTACTGATTTCTTTATTAACCCACTCCATAGTTCTCACAGTAGTTCTCTAGCATCAAGTAACAAACACTAAAAAGTCTCACAACAAAACCAAAAGATAAACCAAAATCTTGAATATTCATCTATGTTTGGAAAGACACACTCATGGGAAATCTCATCTACAGAAATGGTTCTCTTATTAAAGAAAATAAGACCAAGAAAAAATGATAGGAAAGTTTCTTCACATGTTTATCTGTATGCCACAGTATCTTATTTCCTTGGGGAAAACATCAGAACATGGTGAAGAAGGGCAAGGAGGGAAGTGCAGTCACAGAAGAAGGATGCTCATCTAAATGACTTGGGAAATGCCTCCCAGCACACTTTCCACAGTCACTGTTTCCTTTCTCTTGTTATCTCTTGACTCTTTGCTTACAGGTATTTCCTATTTTTACATCACTCTTTTTTTTCTCCAAATATGTTTATTGTAAATAATTTTATAATAAATATGATTTGAGTCAAACCTCAGCACGTTTACCTGGTTTCTTTTAAGATAATTTTTAGAATGGCTAGGATTCCATCAATTCATCAACACAGAGATAAAAATGCAACAGGTGAGATTATAGGAAGAACAAAGCTCAATCCCTCAAGTATAGAAAAGGGACTCCATGAGAGGCAGGAGATTCCACTGACAGAAGAACTTCAAGTGGAATATATCATGAGAGGATTGCCTCTGATGCAGTCATTTTTCCTGCCAAAGGGGTGCTAGCTAGAGACCCATGTGTGGAGGCTTATTCTGCAATGCACCAAGATCCCTGAGAAAGTAAGAGAAGCAGAATTGAGCATGAGAAAGGTAAAATTCAACCGAGCTACATAAGACCTTGAACCTGTATCCAGGGAACAATGGAGTTAATCGGGCCCTGAAAAGTTGCCAGGTGTCCGAAAAAGTTAACCGAGTCTTTTTGTTTGTGATTTGATGCAACAGATTACCTGAGACATAGCACGCACCTAGGTAGATCCTTTAGGCAAGCACAGTACTGCAGACACCTGGGGAGATGAGCACCTTAGTGATGAATGGCAGGTGTGGCAACTCTCAGCATCTATAGTGAACACATTTCTCAGGCATTTCTTGTCCAGGATGTGTTCAATGTCTAGGCATGGTCTTTATCCAGTACACTTTCCCATTTTGCATTTCTAAATGGTAACTGCTTATAAGATTTTTTTCCTTCACAGGATGTCTTCTTCCTCCTTGGAATCGTCTTCCTCCCAAGCTCTTATCGTAGAGGATTCTAAACTCTGGAGTGTTTCTTACTTCACAATTCTTCAATGCAAATGAAATAAATTAGCCCCAGCAGTGTTATTATATGGTGTTCCCCATTTAAGCACCTCTATTTACTCCTAAGTCATGTCTCATAGATAGCTCTGAAGAAAGGAAGTGGAGACTTATGCATTTCCTATGAATTGTTATTTAATTATTTTCTGACAATCTTAATGCCACATTTCTTTTAATCCATTGACATAAATGCTTGTTCATGGCTATGTTTTCTGAAATGACATGATGAAAATTAGATACTAATTGAATGTTAGTCCTCTAAAATAAAATTGAGTGTTTTAAGAAATAATACCAACACTGAAGAATACAGTGCTATTTTCTAAATAAACTTCAAAATAATACAAACCCCACAAAAACTTGAGAGGGAAAACAACAATATTGTGGAAATGCTTAATGTAAACACAAGTTCATGTTAGTATTCTGTTACACATAAATTATCACCTCCTAAACCACTCCAGATACTTATTAAGAAGATTTATAAATTATAAAGCCATGAGTATACATTATATTATTTTAAATAAGAGTATTCCTTCTAAAGTCACGTCATATAGAAGACTAATTTGTAAAAGAGGAGAAAAATATCATATTACATTCATAACTTTGAACCTTATGCATAAATATTAATGAAGAGTGTCTTCATCTTTTTTTTCCATTCAAACAAAAGTCAATATTTGCTTTAATGCTGCTTACTGAGAAAACAGGATATCTTCATGCCTACTTCATCAACTACAGCATTTATTAGCTCACAGGCAATGATGCTCTTTGAGGTTTTTCATGTGACAAACTCAAATTCACTGTGGCAGAGTGTGCTGTGGACAAACCAGAAAAAGCATAGCCTAGCTTGCACATGATAAACACTGTGCTAGACACAGGAATATGTCCTGTGATTGTACTGTGTGCGTATCATAGCCTAGGCCAGGCTTTCATTATGATTGTGACATGACAGCTAGTGGGGGTAATATGTACATATAGTATATGAACTTTATTAAAGTATGCCATCTCACCTACAGAAATTACTATTTTCTAGAATTCAATGGTTGTGAAGTGGCTTGTTTCAAGGCTAACTTTTAAGCGTGCTGATACAGTCCCTAGCTGTATGGAGATTTCTGATTCATGGACATCAGTTTCTTATTATCTGTCAACACTCTCCAAGTATGCCCTTCTTTTCTCAGACAGATTTCACTATCACTGTCCTTCCATTTTCAAGTACCTTTAGCTTCCTTCTCTTTTATTACCATGGTTTTCAATGAAAACAAAATCCAACCCTGCATAATACTTAGTCTGCAACTTCTGATCAGTACTATTAGCCAGCTCTCAGGCTGCTCTCACATCAAGTTGGCACACCACCAATGGGTACACAGCACATTCTATTGTACTTCAAGACTTCCCACAGCCTACACTACCGTCTCATGAAATTTATTCTCCACGCCTTACTGGTGGGATCTAGTTAATTCAGCTGGATAAAACAGAAACTGATCTTCTATTTAGAGAGATTTATTTAGCAAAATTTACAAAGTTGCTGGGTACTAGCGGCCAGCCCACAACTTTCGCGACAGACGCACGCAGGTCTCTTAGTCTGTGCCTAGCCAGCATTTCACTTTCACTCACATGATCCTTAGGACAGCAGGGACTTGGACATGGCCTCCTGAATTTTGGCCTTCTGTGTGGGCCTGGGACCAGGACATTTTTCTTCCCGCGTGAATTTTAGCAATCCCAGTGCCCCTCTCCGGCTCGCCGCCATGTTCCTTCCTTCCCTTCTCCCCACCGTCCTTCCCCTTTACTGGTCTGAGGGTGGGACTTGCCGCAGAATGAAACAATAGGAACAAAAAGCCTCAGAGAGAATCCCAAATTGCTCATACAAATCCACCCCTTTCTCTCTGGAAAACAAACAAAACATAATGATGTAGAACAGTATAGCAACAGCCATAAAGGAAAGCAGTAACATTCACATAGACCATTACAAACACAGCTTTCTAGACAGTGGATGTGTTATATTCACCTCACAAACAATCACAGTAGTTTCTCTATTGGGGCCTATAACTTCTTTTAATACCATTGGGAGTCAACCCCTTTTTTCTTTCCATATCAAACATGTGTTCCATCCCTTAAATCCAATTATGAATATGCCGAGGTTGCACATATCTGATGAACCTCCATTACACCTGCAGGGCATCTAACATTGAAGCACGCAAGATCTGTCATTAAGCAGAGCTTTTCAGAACCATTCTTCCATGGCGGTCTGTGTAGCGCCCTTTAGCACTATGAAGGGTAGCCATCCATGTATAGGGAGTCTTTAGCTCAGTCCCAGCTAGATTTCTCTCTCCATGCTCAAGCCATGTCACATTTTCAGTAGTAGGGACCTACCGTCCATCTCCAGTGCACGACCAGCATTATAATGTGGCAACTGCCTTTTGTTTGGTAGAGGGGACTTTCAAGACCCCATTGGCCAACAGCTCATAGGGAGGGTCAACCCATGCCTGGTACTGGAATTGATAGTTAACAGTCACATAAAGTGTACCTTTACTCTTTAACATTTGCAGGCCCAGGCCCATAGAACTCACAGAATTCCACAGCTATACTTCACCCTGGTACCCTGTATGAGTTACATTCCATTCTTGTTCCTTCAAATGTACTTGACATTTCTCAACCCAGTTTCATATCTGTAAAACACTTGGAAGCTAACATTACATACACATACAAGGTCTAACATAGCATGAAAAATTAGCCAGTCCTTTGCTGTCTTTAGTTATTTTCAGGAACCCATTTAGTATCCTAGAGTTATCACATGGAGCCTCCATGCATTTTCGTATCCTTGCCAACCTCGCTGATGTTGGCCCAAACTAACTGGTCCTACATAGGGCCAAGGAAGAATAAGGTTTTCCTTGCCCCTGTCGTACCTGTTGATTCCTAGGGCCAGGGAGACCCTGGATCTGATTCCTGTCCTTAGCCACACCTGTGGTCTCTCCATTGCCCACACCCGGCTGTTGGGAGAGGCCTTGGCCAGGAAAATTGTCTCCACCCCTCGAATAGCCAGTCACAGGGGAGAAATATACTCCTTTTACTCTAGGGAAGTTAGTATCCACCCCTGGGATAAGCTTCATCCTCTGTGTACATTTTGTGAACCATTTCTCAGGGTTCAAAGCCTCCCAGAGCTGCTTTAGCACAGAATTTGGCTTTTTATCAATCTTTTCTTTAGGAACTTGGGCTAAACACAAGTCTCTCCACATTTGACTGCGAGTAACCCAAGCAGACCTCCCTTTCTGTTTTGTCTCCCTTACATATTTTTTAGGTCTCTCTATTTTTCTACAGACATACCTCACATGCTGGTCCACATTGTTTAACCCTGTCAAAGCCTCTCCAGCCTTGTAAAGCTCCTGCCCCACCTGAGATTTTAGTGAGGACAATAAATCTCCATACCAATGTCGGGTCCATGTTCAATGAAATCTGTCATACGATCTCTAGTGAACACAGCCCTATCAGGCCCAGTGAAAGGGCTACTGTATACTGCTTTCCTCATGCCCAGTTCTCTTAAGAGCACCTGTCCTTCTTGTGTCATACTCAAGCTCCTGGAATTCATGGGCATCTCCACTGGTGATGACCAAGTGTCTCTTGTAGCATGCACAAGCCAGTTTTCATCAGCGACTGCTTTCCCTTGTATTGTGCCAGGTTATGCAGCTTAAATCTCAATGAGGGATTTTAGCAATCCCAGCGCTGCTTTCCAGCTCCCTGCCATGTTCCTTCCTTCCCTTCTCCCCGCCTTCCTTCCCCCTTATTTGTCCGAGGGTGGGACTTGCCCCGGAATGAACCAATAGGAACAAAAAACTTCAGAGAGAATCCCGAATTCCCCACACAACTCCCAAAGTAATTCTTCCTATATTCTCAATTCTTCTCTAGCCTCGTATTCAATGGATGACCAAGTTCAACCTTATACAGTAAGAAGTATAACCATCAAATGCAAATTTTATCATGTTCTCTCCACTAAATTTAGACATGTATTCACATCTTCATTTCCATTCTCCTTTTCTGTTTCACTGGAAATGGTAGACACTGCTTTACCTTGTGCTTTGAGTTTTACTTCCCCAGCCTTTCCAAGACCATTATGACTCGTCTATCTTTGGGAGCACAGCTTTGAGATGTGTCCTTTATTTCTTTTTCCTGAACTTTCTTCCTGATTATCTCATTTTTTAAAATCTGTCTGTGTAGTAACATTTTATATGTTTCTACCCAAGATGTTTCTTCTGAGCTCCAGATTAATATAATAATATATACAAATTTATATGCAAATTTTCTGATTGCTTAAAGCAATCAGAAGTTAGAATAAACTATAGGTTGAGAATAAGCTGCAAGGAAAAGAATATGTATAGAATGTTCTCTTTTGGGCATCTATGAAGGGAATTAGCATTGTCTCAGATGGAGTGTGCTCTATCAGACCAAGTTCAAATTTGAGGTTAATGTCAGAGGGTGTGAGAACTTGTGAAGGGTCAACCTGTTTGCCATACTTGCATGTTAAAACACTTGCCTGCCTCTGCTTCTTAGGTGCTGGTAAAAATGGCAACTGTGAATTGGGCACAGGGGCACAGCTCTTGAATGTTGGGCCAAAAAGATCATAAGTTCAAGGCCTGTGAAATACAGTACAGATTGAGCTACATAGGACTACTTTGTCTCCAAAAACCAAGAGCTGAAGATTAACGAACACAGTAGGAGAAAGTTTGCCTTGCAGATGCATGCTAGCAAGCTTTCTATTGATGTGATTAAAAACTCTGAGCAAAAACAACGTGGGAAGGAAAAGGTTTATTGCATCTTATAATTATATTGCAAATTGACAGCCCAGCTTTAAGAGAAGTCAGGCAAAACTCAGGACATAACCTGGATTCAGGAACAGATCACATACCATGAAGGATTGCAGCTCACTGGCTTGCTCCTGTGGCTTGTGTTCAGACTCCTTTTATTTAACTGAATCTTTGTATATTTCATACAGAACACCTCAATCGAACTTAATCATCTTTATCACACTTTCCTCATCAGTCCCCCCTTTTAGTCCCCAAGCTGGAATCCATATATTCTGTCATCAGTGTTAAGACCTATTGTGTTAATGTATTGTCCCCAGATGTTCCTCAGTGCAAGTTAATCTATTGAGGTCTAGTCAGCCAATTGAGAGTCCCTCACTTTAGGAAGATCAGTTCTTCCTCATCCAGCAGTAATCAGTTGCCAATAGTTCTTCATCTAAGATTGGGGTCTGCTGTCCATTGACCCAGTTCTATGTTGGACTTTTGTCTGCTTGAGTTTGCATGGGTTGTGTACTTGCTAACATCCTTGCTGTAGGTTTTTGTGAGTAAGGCTCCAGGAGCTTGTGGGACCATATTTCCACCTGGAAATGCACATCCTCCCTGACTCTTATAATCATTCTGCCTCCTCTTTCACAATGATCCTTGAGCCCTGGGTGGGTAAAGTTTAATATAGGACTCCTGTCCAATAACCAGCATTCTATAGACTCTTAATTCTTATGCTTTGGCCAGTTTTGACCTTTTGTGTTTATGGCCCTCTGTTTCATGAAGGATCTTCATCAATGAGAATTGAGACATTCATTAGTGTCCTCTTTACCTCTTTTTCTATGTTCCATGAACTGTTAGAAGTTACATTGTAGATGTGTGACTTGGCCTGGGACAGCTCTAAGACACTGTATGTGTGTGACCAGTTGTAGTACTCTGTAATAGTCTCTTTCTGATGCACAGGAAGCTTTCTTGATGAGTGCTGACTGGGATATTTGTCTGTAAATATAAGGATATATATATATATATATAATGCATATAGTAAGAAAATACATTACTCCATGTGACAGTCTGAGAGTTTTCTCTAAAATCTGTGACATCTCAAGCCATGTGTATTTAGCTATATTTATAGTAACATGAGTTTCCTCCAATTTAGTCAGCTTTTATTCTAATTTAGGTAACTATTCATTGACCCCCAAGATAAAAGTGCCACTAATGTACCAATGTTGTGTGCTGTGCTCATCATTAATGTGGCCATTTGGTCTTAAAGCCAGGGATGGACCATCGATTGATATTCTCCCTTAGCAGCTTGTGTAGTGCTCTCCAAAACTATGAGAGCTAGCATTCAGGAGAAGTGGCTTCCAGGTCAGTTCCAGTTCCACTGTTCCAAACCCTGTGCTCAAATTATGTTCTGTCTTCAGCAATAGGGTCTTACCTTCATGTTCCAGGAGGCAAACGAAGGCTGTGACAATAGCATGTGTAATTTGGGGGGTCTCTTGGTATAACTTGGTGATTTCTTTTTCCTGTCTGGCACTGTTTCTTGTTATGTAGTCTTCACCTGTACACATCGACACCTATAGAGATATTGTATGTGTAATTTATCATTAGGTTGTTGGACCAATATGATTGCCTCTGGTTTTTCACACTTACTAGGAATTATTTATATCTCCTCTCTCTATCCCTGTCTAAACCTCCCCCATGACTTCCTCCATTTGTAGTGTCTCCGTTTTCACCATTATTTCCTTAATCATACCAGTTTCCTATGATCCCAACACTCTTGAGGTCTTTCTTTTCCTTTATCCCCAAAGTTCCTTGTACTGTCCTCCCTCCCTACTCCCATTTAAATACCCACATTTTATCCATTTCTCCCTTAGTACCGCCTGTCTCATACTATTCTTCTCTCTCAAGTTCATTCTTTCCTTTCAAGTTCCTCGCTCTTTTCCATTATCTGGGTTCCTGCAGTTATATCAGAATAGATACTCACACATATTTAGTGCTAGGATCCATATATGAGGGAGATTATATGTCTTTTGTTTTTCTGAGTCTGTATTACTTCACTTAGCATAAGTTTCAAGTTCCATATACTTATCTGCAAATTTCATGATTTTGTCTTTATCTCTGAGTAAACGGACCTCTATTGAGTAAATATTTCACATTTTCATGATCTACTTCCTAGCTGAGGAGCACTTAAGTTGCTTCTATCTCTTAGCTATTGTGAGAAGAGCAGCAACAAACCTGGATATACAAATGTCTCTGCAATAGGATGAGTCCTTTGGGTATATGCCAAGGGCCAAGGAGTAGCATAACAGGGTCAAATTATAGATTCATTATTAGTTTTTTAAGAGTTTTCCACACTGATTTCTAAAGGGGTAGAATGAGTTTATACTTCCACCTTTACCAGTGAATGAGCATTCATTTTTCACCACATCCTCTCCAGTATTCGTATCATTGGTTCTCTTGATCTTAACCAGTCTGACTGAAATTTTAAAGGTTTTAATGTGCATTTCTCTAATTAGTCATGATGTTGAACATTTTTAAGTTGTTTCTCAACCATCTTTATTTCTTCTTATGAGAACTCTCTCCTCAGATCCTTAGTCCATCTTTTCACTGGGTCACTTATTTGCTTGATTGCTTTTTGAGTTCAATATATATTCTGGAAGTTAAACCTGTCAGATGTGTCACTGGTGAGGATATTCTCCCAGTCTGTTAGTTTCATTTTTACTTCCTTGGTTGTTTCTTTGCTGCACAGAAATGTTCATTTTAATGAAGTCCCATAAGAAATTCCTTTCCTACACCTATGTCTTGTAAGTTACTGCCAATGTTTTCTTTTAACAGTTTCAGATTTTTAGGTCTCACATTGAGGTCTTTGATTCATTTGGAGTTTTCTTTTATGCAAGTGGAAAGACAAGGGTTTATTTTTATTGTTGCACAGAAGGCGATGCCATTTTGCAAGAACCTTTTGCTGCAGACGCTGTCTGTCCTCCAGTGGGAATTCTTGATTCCTTTGACAAACATCAGGTGGCTGAAATACTTTTACTCATGTTTGTTTCTCTAAGTTATGTTCCGTAGATCTATGGTTCTATTTTTGTGCCAGTACCATGCCGTTTTTATAAATATAGCTCTACAGTATAATTTGAAAGCTGGTATAGTAATTCCCACAGGATTTCTCTTTGTGCTCAGGATTGCTTTGCTTTGTCTATCCAGGTCTTTTGAGCTTCCATATGAATTTTAGATATTTTTTTACAATTCTGTAAAGACTATCATGGAAGTTTTGATTGGCATTGCATTAAATTTAAACACAACATTAGGAAAGATGGTTATTTTCAAGCTATTAAATCTTCCTATCCATGAGTACAGGAGGAACTTCTATATTCTGGCATCTACCTCAATCAATGTCTTTCTTTAAAGATTTAAAAATTTTGGTATAGAGATCCTTAATTTCTATGGTTAGGTTTACTCTATGATTTTTTTGAGACTATTGTTAATGGGAAAGTGTCCATGATTTTTTTCTCTAATTACTATTGGTAATTGGTATATATAAAGGATCCTGATTTTTGCAGATTAATTTTTTAACTTGTCACTTTGCTGAAAGTGTAGATCATTTGTAGAAATTTTCTGGTCAAGTTTTGGGCATCTCTTAGGTATAATATAATGTCAATTACAAAAAGGGATAATTTAACCTCTTCTTTCCAAAGAGCCCTCATTTCTCTACCTTCTCTTGTCTTATTGCTCTAGCAAGAGTTTTACACACTATATTGAAAAGGACTGGAGATAGTGGGCAGTCATGTCTGGTTCCTGATTTAAATGGGAATGCTTCCAGTTTTACTACTTTAGAATGACACTGGCTGTGGGTTTGTTGTATATAGCTTTAATTATGGTAAGGTATGTTCCTTCCAGTACAAATCACTTTAGGACTGTTAACATAAATCCATGTTGAATTTTGTCAAAGTCCTTCTCTCCATTTTTTGAGATTGGCCTGTGATTTTTGTCTTTGAGTCCATTTATATGCTTTATGACATTTATTGACATATATATATATATATATATATATATATATATATATATATAATCATCCTTGAATCTCTGGGATCAATCCAAGTTGATCATGGTGGATGATTTTTGATGTGTGTCTTTATGTAGTGTTTAAGTATTTTTTGAGAATTTTTGAATCCTTGCTAATTAAGGATATGGGTCTATAGTTTTCTTTATTGGTTGTGACCTTACCTGGTTTGGTTATTAGAGTGATGCTGGCTTCATAGAAGTAATTTTGGAGTTCTCTCTATGGGTCTACCTCTTTTTAATAATTTAAGCAGTACTGAATATAGATCTTTATTGAATGTCTGGTAGAGTTCTGGGCTTGGGCTTTTTCTAGTTGGAAGGTTCTACATTACTGTTTCAATTTCCTTAAATGTTATGGGCCTGTTTAAGCTATTGATATCTTCTTGGTTTATTTTGGCAATTCCTATGATTTTAGATATGCATTCATTTCTTTAAGGTTCTCAAATTAAATAGCGTATAGGTTTTTAAAGCATTCCCTTAAAATGTTCTGGATTTTTTTTTTTTTTTTTTTTTGGTCTGCTGTGATGCTTCACCTTTTGCCTCTGATTTTCTTGATTTGAAGTTAATCTTTCTTTCTTTTGGTTAACTGGACTAAAAGTTGGTTTATCTTGTTTATCTTTCAAAGATCAAGCTTTTGTATACAATGATTCTTTGTATTATTTTCTTTATTTCTATTTCATTATTTTCTACTCTGATTTTTGCTACTTCTTATCTGCTGGGTTTGGGTTTCATTTGTTGTTGGCTTTCAAAATTCTTGAGTTGCCATGCGAAGTCATTTATTTCTACTCATTCTGATTGCTTAATTTAAGCACTTAGAACTATAACTTGTCCTTCTAGGACTGCTTTTAACATTTCCCAGAGGTTTTCTTATGTTGTATTGTCTTTTTGTTTAATTCCAGGAATACTTTTATTTCTTTATTAGTTTTTCCTTTGGCATATTCATCATTTAGGGGTGTTTTGTTTAATCTCCTCGAGTTCATAAAGTCATGAGGCTTTCTTCCATTGTTGACTTTAAGTTTTATTGCATTGTGGTCTGAAAGAACGCATGTAATTATTTCAGTGTTTTGTGTTTGTTGAGGTTTATTTTGTACCCCAGTATGTAGCCCATTTTGGAGAAAGTTTCATATGGTGATGAATACAAAGTGCATTATTTGATGCTTAGGTGAAATATTTGGTAGATGTCTGGCATTGTTTAATTCAGATTTCTCTCTGTATATTTTCAGTCTTGTTGAGATGTTAATGGAGACAGTGGGGCATTGAAGTCCCCTAATATTAGTGAATTGAGATTAATCTGTTTCTTAAAGTCCTGTAGTACTGTTACTATGAAGTTGGGTACAAGAGTTTGGTGCATATATGTTCATGATTGTTATATCTATTTGGTTCATTGTTCCTTTGATCAGAATGAAGTAATCCTCTGTATCTCTTCTGATTAGTTTTAGTTTGAATTCTCTTTTGTCAGATATTACAATGTGAACTCCTGCTTGCTTCTTGCCATGTGCTAGAATATATATATATTCTAGAATATATATATATATATATATATATATATATAATTTTTCCATCCTTCTCTTTCACCTTAAGGAAGTGCCTTGTAGGTGAGATGGGTTTTTGCAGACAACCAAATGATGGTTTTTCTTTCTTGATTCATTCAACTGTCCCATTCAAAGATATGGGAGCTCATTCCATTTATATTTACATTTTTTATTGAAAGGTATGTATTGGTTCCCATCATTTTAATTTCTGTTTTCATTCTTAATCAAACTTTGTGGTTTGACAGTTATACATTCATTTATTTTCTTTCTTGTGCCCCATGTGTATAGTCACTCCTTTCTTCAGCTCTTTCTATTTCTTCAAGAATTCTCTGAAGGACTGGTTTTATGGACTTGAATTTTTTCATCTTATTCATGTCATGGAAGATTTTCTTTTTCATTCATGTACAATAGATACTTTTGGTGAGTAAAGTATTCTGAGTTGGCATCTATGATCATTTAGAACTGGGAATACTTTGTTGCACAGACTTATGGCTTTTATAATTTCCATTGCAAAATCAGCTGTAATTCTAGTGAATTTTCCATTATATGGAATTATTGTTTTTCTTTTGCAGGTTTCGGTGCTCTGTCTTTGTTCTATACCTTTAGCATTTTTATTATGCTATGCCTTGGAGAGCTTCTTTTCTGGTCCTGTCTATTTGGTGTTCTATGTGTTTCTTGCATTTGTATGAGAATGTATTTCCTAATTATCAAGACATTTTCTACAATTCTGTTGAAGATCTGGTCAATGCTATCATCCTGAGAGTCTTCTCCTTCCTCTCTGCCTATGATGCATAAATTTCATCTTTTCATGGTGTCCCACAGTTCCTGCATCTTCCATCCCTTTGTTTTACAACATTTTTCATAATCTTTGCTTGAGTCGTCCTATTCTTCAGTTTTGTCATCCAGGCTTGATATTCAGTTTTACATTTCATTCATTCTATTGTTGAGGTTTTCTCCTGTCATTTCAAATTGGCTTATTGAGTGTTTCACTTCCTTCTTCATTTCAGCCTGTGTTTTCTTCAATATTTTTATCTCTTTTGTGAATCAATCAGAAATTTATCCCTATCTTCTTTTAGTTCTTTGATTTGTTTGTGTGTTCTTTAAATTCATTGAATTATTTGATCATGCTTATGATTGTTCTTTTAAACTCTGTTATCTCTATGGGGTCTTCATTGTAGAACTCTTCCATAGGACTGGTGGTGTTTGGTATGGACATGTTATTTGGGTTTTTCATATTATTTTTTTGTTTGATCTTGGCATGTGGATTTCTTTTCTTGTTTGTGATTCTGATGTGAGACTTAAGTATTCCTTTGTTGAGTTGTAGTCTGATTCTCTTTGTATACTTAATATCACTTGGTTGTTCTCTTATTAGGTATGAAAAAACTGGTTGGTCAAGGCTTTAATTTCTGTCTTCCGGTTTTATATTGGAGGGACCAGATCTTTCTAGTCCAGCTACACATTAGTTTCCATAGAGGCATAAATTCAGGTAGATTAGGTGATCTTAAGCTCTCTCCTAAGGTCTGGGCCCCTCTAGCTAGCAGATGCAGCATCATTTTGGAAGGTTACTAGGTAGAGGATGAATTCAGTCATTCCTAGGCAATCTGCAAAGATCTGGGTGCCTACAAAAGGACACAGAAGCCTAGTCCTACAGCCATTGAAGGGGTTGCAAATGATATCAATGTAGAGGGATGGGCATGCCAGGATTTGGAGAGCTCAAAATAAGGCAGAACTAAGAGAATGGTCTACAGTTCTTGGGAGCTAAGAGAAAAAAATAGACTTTGCCCAAGGCTACGGGGAAAGCAGGATGTGGATTGTTGGAGATAGGAGTTGCTGAGGTGACAGAGGATTATATTCACAGTACACAGGATTAGATTTACCAGGAATGAAAACTAGTCTCAAGCAAGTTTTGGGCAGGGACAACCTGTGAAGGCTTTAATACACTAGACTGAAAAAAACTGAGCTGATTGGAATAAAGGGGATCAGAATGCAGGGAGTGGGTCTGGACTAAGAGATTAATCCAGAGATTAAGAGCAAAAGAGTGCCTGTGCTCAAGGTTAGAATGAGAACAAGACGTGGGGTAGGGGAGAATCCAGTCTTCTTTCTCATATAACCCTTGGGACCAGGACCTAGGGATTACCCTGCCCACAGTTGTCTGGGCCTTCTCATAACATTCAGCAAGCAAGAATATGCTTCACAGACATGTTCAGAGACTAGTCCAATAGAAGAAATTCCCAAGGTGAGTTCCCATTTCTCAGGTGTATCATATTGACAGCTAAAGCCAACCATGTCATTGTACCCCATGTCAACTTGATATACAAACTGATCACGTTAATTGACCTTTTGTGTCTTCATCTGTCTCCAAGATCTCAAATTATTATTATAGTATTAAACACATTACATCTTTAAAAGTCGCATAGTGCTAAAAAATTCTACTTGAAAGTTGATTTTCTCTTTAAAATAGTCCAAAAATTATCAACTGCGGGCTCCTGTAATTAAACAAAAAGTTACATACTTTCTTATTTCAAAAGAGAATAAGCAGGCACACTTAAGAAAAACCAAAGTCCTGCTGTGTAGCTCAAAGTCAGACATCTGGGACTCAGTTATGATTTTCTGCCTCCAAAGGACTTTGGAAGTTGTACTTCTCTAGCTCTGCTGTTCATTTCACATATAGCTTGACTTATAGGCTCAGTATGATTCTGTTCTACAGGTGCTATTGTCCTTGTGGGTTGACCCACAGTCCAGGCATTTCCAATATGCCAGGATCTCCACTACAGCTGAGGCTAGATCTTCACCAATAACTTCTCTGCAGGGACTCTAACCCTGCCAAATGCTGTCTCCCTAAGTCCTTTATGCCTTCAAAACTAGTACCATGCTGGAAACTCTTACATGACTGAGTTTGGCTACCAGCTTGATATGCAGCCTTAGTCACCATGTACCACAGCTTCTGTGCACTGATCCTGAGGAAGTACTTTTCAGAGTATATCACCTCAATGATTCGGGTCTTAATTGCAGATGGACTTTTAGTCCCTGTTAACCAGCATTGATTGTCCTAAGAAAGCAGAGATTTCAGTTCAGTGGTGATGGTCTCTGTTAATCACAGTTGATTCTTCAGTCTGAACTGAACCAAACACAAAGATTTCAATTCAAATCATCATAAGACTTTGATAAAGTCTCTGCTTCCCTTTGAAACTTCACAAGCCAGGCCTCCATCATCTGCATTTCTCTCAGGATTCTTATCTTCCAATTTCCCACAGAACAGCTCACCAAGCTCTGAGGACTCAATGGCTCATCCAATTTCAAATTTCCAAAGTGGTCCTTCTCTCTGGTACCAACTTCTGCGCTAGGTAGTACTCTTTTGCTGTTATAAAGTACTCAGTACAAAAACAACTTGGGGAGTAAATGGTGTATTGCCTCTTCTGCTTCCAATTTACAGTCTATCTTTGAAGGAAGTCAGGCATGATCTCAGGATAGGAACCTAGGGACAGGAATTGTATCATGGACCATGAAAAACACTGATTACTAGCTTCCTTCTGTCATCTGTACTGAATCTCCTTTATTATACAGTTCAGGATCACTTGCCAAGTGCTGACATCACCCACAGTGGGCTTGGTACTCTCATATCACTCAACACTCAACAAAATGTTTCACAGACACGGCCACAGGCTAATCCACAGAGGAAATTCCTCAACTGAGTTTCCCTCTTTGCAGGTGTTTGAAGTTGACAATCAAAATCAACATGACAAGCTTTAAGGTTCTAGTTTCTATCTGCAGCATCACCACAAAACCAAAAAAACAAAATTATGAAAAAAGAAATTCATTATTCACAGTTATAACCATACCTAGGGTACCAATTGCTGAAGTTCCATGAGCTCTATCCTCATAGAGTGACACAAAGAAGGCGAGAGATGCCTACCTACAATGAAAAGTATATTATAGGCAAAAGCTCAAATTATTTTAATCAGCTTGGTTATATTGCTCATTTCTCTGGGAAATATATATACATATGTATATATATATATATATATATATAT
Organism: Eospalax fontanierii; assembly: GCA_035773235.1. Classification (NCBI taxonomy): domain Eukaryota; kingdom Metazoa; phylum Chordata; class Mammalia; order Rodentia; family Spalacidae; genus Eospalax; species Eospalax fontanierii. The sequence continues at coordinate 30,582,331 of CM069532.1, read as the reverse complement.
ATAATCTTTTAGGTTATGCAAGTATCATTAAAAATAATTCAGAACAAAAGCAGTCAGCAACTGTGGAGACTGTGGAGAGACATGCAAATGTACAAGAGAACTTCCCTTGAGACATTCCCTTCCAACACTGTTTAAGCCACTACAGATGCACAAGATGCATGAAAATTTAATCATAACTGTCATTTCCTGAGATTTGGGAGTCATTATTTCCATAGCACAACTTAAACAGTTCAAAAAATGTACTTAGAACATTTGATTTTATAGTGCTGTATACATGAAGTTTTGATATTATATAAACTCCCAGAAATTCTAGGGAAAAAATGTGAATGAATGTATTGAAATTCTTACCCCATTTAGGTGGAGGGTATATAGTGTTAGTGAGTATCAAGGAGTCTACTACTCAAAACAATTTGAAAATAGGCCTCCAAAGCATTTTCTAGTGCATGAGAATGAAAACTTAGAAGCCATTTGAATAGAAAAAGAAAGAACATTCATTTACACACACACACACACACACACACACACACACACACACACATATATATATATATATATATATATCAGGTTGATGTCAAGTTCATCTAATAATTTTTATTAATAAATTCCTTTTTATTAATTCATACTGATATAAGCATTTTTTTCTTATACCTAAATGTTTGAAAAAAACTTTAGATGCTACATTTGGAATATGAATATTTTTTCAGTCTTTCACATAGTGTGCACTTGGGTTGTATTTTTCTCTTCCTAAAATATTTGAGATCACATGCACTTCTTGTAAAATACCATGATTGAAACACTGCAAAATACGGAATTTTATCTGCAAGCAAGACAACTAACTCTCTCTTAAATTTTCCTGAATTATCATCAGATTCCTCATTGAAATGGTGCAAAGTAGGAGGATTTTTTTTGTTAAATCTTGAAGTATTTTAATCCAATCAGTAAGTCAAATCAACCATATGACAGGTAGTTTATTTAGTGAGTGTTGTTTGAAAATGAAGACATTTGTGAAAGTGAAAATGTGAGGATATGAAATTTGTGCTTTTTTATGTGAGAGAGGGCAAAGGAAAGAGAATAAGGAAGACAGACAGACAGATGCAGAGTACAGGGACAAAAAGAGAAAGAGAGACTAAAAAAAAATCATTCAATTTATAAACAAAACACGAAAAATTTTGTGCATCAGTACACCGGTGCTCTTAGAAGTTTTCATATTGCAGTGAGGGGTATAGTACAGAGTGAATCTAAAAGTTAGAAAGATAGCCAAGTCAAAGTCGATTAGGAATTGTGAAGGGTGGAATTCCATGGAGACTTGTATTAAGTGGCAGCAGAGGGCCCAGGGAAGGACTGACAGCAGGATAATGAGGCCATGACCCATGCCTGCAGGTAACTGCTTGAGTTCCACAGTGGAAACTTCTGTGAGGAAGCCCCAGTTGTACTCTGTATGAGCTTTTGCATCACCTGCACTCACTGCAACAGGCAAGTGGCTGAGATCCCTATTCTGAAGGATCAAAAACAGAAAGATGAATATGAATCAGAAGGTTTGAATGTGGAACCAAAGCATTTGTAAAGAAGTTTATAAAAAAATTTTAGGAATCCTCTAGCTGTAAAGCCCATTAAACACACCAATGACTGACCCACCAACTATCTCTATTGGTGCAGTAATGGCATTGTTATTTGGAGGTAACAACAGCTGTCAAAATGAACTTACCGTCTACTCAGTGGGAAGGAACTCCTGTGTACAATGAACAGTCAAATACATACGAATGGAGATCTTATAAATCCCAGAAAAGAAACATAGACAAATGTAATTTCTTCCTGTATTCTAAACATGTGTCTTTATAGTTACAGACAAGTGTACCTTTCACCACTCATCAAAAACACTTTTCTTGGCAACAGGTGAAGCCATTACAGAGTTTCCACAACTGGTCAAACACAGAGAAACGTGTCTCTGAGATGCCCATGCTTAAATGATACAGCTACAACACAACTTCTACACCTATAACTCAGGGAACATAGCACAGCATGGAACAGAAAGACTATTAATACATTTATCAACTCTCACTATCAAAGCTTCCTCATGCAGCAGATGGTGATTAACTCAGAATGCCACAACTAACCAAAGTGCAGAGAATAATAGACTGCAGAATGCTTGTCTCAGGGTAGGATAACTATATCAAAACCTCTTCTACCCAGATCTCAGGGACCACTGTGGAAGAGGGGGAAGACAGAGTGTAAGAACCAGGGGAGTTAGAGCACTGCAGGGAATAGAATGTTTCAGGCAGTTGGGAAGTCGTTGCTTATATGTATGTTCAGCAATGCTGACTGCATACACAAAACCCACACAAGCTCAAACCAGTTAAAAACCCAGCAAAGAAGTGGGGAAACAGGTAATAAGCCTCAATCTTAGCTGAGGAACTAGTGATAAACAGGTCAATACTGGGAAGAGAGTTGGTTTCTTTTAAAGGAGTGACACTTGATAAACTGATCAGGCTACAGTGGATAGACTCAAAGAGACTGACATTTAGGGAAAGAAACTTAGTTCAGTAGGCTATAACATATAGAGCTGAATGTGTGAAATCTGGTGATGGCAATGGAGAGTTGCAGACAGGGGAAGGGGTGTGAATATGATCAAGATCTATTGAATGAAATTAGGAAAAATTCAACAAAAAAATGAAAAACGCATTTAAAAAATCATGGGCTCAGTTCACCTCACACTTCTAATCATCCACTTTCCTTTTATGCCAAAGTAGCTTCAGAATTCCAACATTATTTTGTTTTATTGATTGCTTATCTGTGTATGACTATATTGTCTGCATGTATGTAAGTGCACTTGTATCATGCAATGCCTGAGGAGGTCAAAAGAACGTGTTGGATTTCCTGGAACTGGAGTTATGGATGGTTGTTAACCACCATGTGGGTGCTAGGATTTGAAAATGAATCCTCTGCAAGAGCAGTCAGTGCTCTTAACCACTGAGCCATCTCTCCAGCCCCTCCAACATTATTTGGAATAGAAACTTCCTCACAGAGCAATTTCTTGATTTGTAACTAACTGTAAGAAAAGTTCCAAAAGTTTGTACCTCTAGAGGACAAAGCAGGACACACATTCTCTCATACATGTTTGTGGGTTTGTGTCAGCTATTTGGTATTTTAGGTGTTAGGCAGCACTGGGTGCATCTTTCCAGTCACAGCTGAACATCAGAATCTCTCCATCTCAATACTACAGATATTTTGTAATAGACAAAGCTTTGCTATATGTAGCTGACTCAGCAAGTAAGAGCACTATCTGCTCCTACAGAGGACTTAAACTTGGTTCCTATCACCTATGTAGGGTAGCTCAAATTGCTTATAACTCCAGTTCCAGGGATCAGATGCTTTCTTCTGGTTTCTGTGAACACACATGTGTAATGCTCCCCACTGACCTAGCCACACTCTGTCATAAGTAAACATAAAAAGTAAATTATTTTCTCTGAGAGTGTCTTATGGTAGCCTTGGCCTGGGATCCACCATGGTCAGCTGACATCCAACCTCATTGTAGCAAACAAACAAATCTTTAGCCATTTTTAGACATCTCAGTGAGGGTACAAAATTGTGTTTTTTTTGAGAACCATTTTCTGGACCATTTAAAAAAATCTCAGTAGAGTTTATGATATTTGAACCATTTCTAAAATCATAATAGTACTGGACTCTAATCCTGTAGGTTTTAATGCTCCATTAATTTATAATTTCCTTTTTATTAAGAATAAAATAATTGCCCTCTGTTGCATGAGGAAGTTTTGCTGATGGGAGATAAGAGATGACTTAGTAATTGGCCAAAGTGTAGAGAATAAGGGACTGCAGAGAGTGTCTCCCTGTGTTAAATCTCACCCACCCAGGACTCAGAGACCACTGCAGAAGAAGGGATGGAAAGATTTAAGAACCAGGGGAGAAGAAAATGATCACAGGGAAACAGAATCTGACAGGCTGCTGGGAACTTGCTTATATAAACCTACAGCAATGGTGACAGCATGTACAAGACCCATGCAACCTCAATCAGACAAAAAATAGCTTAGAAATGGGGAAATGTGCAGAATGCCACAACTATAGTGAGGAACTATTGGCAGCTGATCACCAATGGATGAAGAACAGTTGATCTTCTTTAAGGTGGTGATGCTACAGAAGCTGAACTGATTCTGGTGGTTGAACTCACACTCAGCGCCATCTAGGTACACAAACTTGACTTGATAGACCTTAATGTATATGACAAAAGGCATGAGGTCTTGTGGGAGGGCTATTGGGGGTGCAGAAAGGGAAGGGGGACTAAATATAATTAAGATTTATTGTATAAAATCCATAAAAATTCAATAAAGATATATTAAATTAAAAAGAAAGGAAAACAATAAAGAAATTACCATATTATTAAAAATGTTTTAGGAACCTATATTTGAAATTGAGCATTCAACTGAAACTGCATGTAGAAAACAAACCACACAGGTATTAACGTGACCAACACCTGTGTCTTCATTTTCAGTAAAAATCAGATATTTTTATATCACATTACATTCCCTCGAGCTATCTCTTCCATTTTGATTACTTGCAGTGATAAAAATTAAACTCATTACTGTATATTATTTAGTGTTAAATGAATAAGTTCTTATAGCATTTAATTAACAGTGATCCACATTATAATGGTTGCATAATTGACCTTTTTTTTAACCAAATTAAATATGTGATTCCAAAACATCCATGACTTCACTATACTCTCAAAGGAAAGGATGAAACAAAAGATAGAGTATTTGTGACAGATACAGTTTCTGAGCACTCAAAAATATTCAGTTGTAGGAACAGAATATTTGAACCTTTTGAATTTAAAAGTCAATGCTTTGAAATATTCATCAGAGTATCAAAATTAACAAATGTATACAGGTGAACACTGAAAATTCTGAATTTATTGGCTAAAAAAAGACTATTATCCTTGTATTTGCACAAATATGCCAGTAATGACAATCCAAAATCAATGACAATCTAAATAGTGCTTGTAATTACATCACCATGCTGTGTAGAAAGAGCCAGGCAAGGAGCAGAAATTCAGTACTCAGCAGTTCTAACTCCACATATGACAAACTCATTCCCAGGGCCCATCTTCTCCAATGAAGTGAACTGAGCTGAGAAATCTCCATGGAGCCTTCTAATTTTGTGATATAGCAATTTCAATATTTACTAAAGAAGTTATCTCTGATTTAATTAAACCACAAAAGGTAAAAACAGAATTTAAAAGCTTTCAACTTGACATAAAATAGTCTTTGATTGATTCAAATAGGAAAATAAAACATATACATCTCTTTTTGGTTAATGTCTCTGGCTGAAAAAAAATGGGTTTATATTAAGTATATATTCATCTTTACATTGCTTTAGTCCTGTAACATGCTAATTCATAGACCAGCAGAGCACCAAGCATTATCTTTGCCCTCCAGAAACACACAATCCTTTTATGCCTTTTTGGACCTCTTTCCAACTTAATGTTTCATGAGTTAAGTAGTTTTTCCACAAATGCCAAATAGACGTTTCCTAGAGCTACATGATCAACAGGACATTCTAATTAAATAGCAAATAAAATAAAAACTTCAACTTTTATAAGCCAAAACTGGTTTAAAAAGTGACCAAAATTTGCCTGTTAATTGAGATTTATAAATCCATTGCTGCTGAAATTTTCAACTCAAAAATAAATCATGTCTCTATCATTAATTCTTCATGTTGCTGACTTGAAAACTGTCCCACAGAAATATGGGACACAGAACATTTGCAGAGTAATTCGATGGGCCCTCTAAAGTTATCAAAGGAAGGACAGAAAAAGAATTTTTAAAAGCATTTGAAATACTTTTCTGCCTAAGTTGACAAAAATCAATGATATGCAAATGGAAGGACTCAAAGTCTGTTAATAAAGCAAGGTAAGATTAAAATGCAGGTAAAGTATCTAAAATTCTAAAATTGTTTTTAGAAGTATTCTTCTTATTACATCAAAATGTAATTTTCAAGATAGAAGCATTACTACATGACTTTGTGCACTGCGCTGTGTATACAATAAAAAAAGCAACATTAATTCCTTCCCTTGATGATCTCTGGAAATGAAAATACATTATCCTAATATTATTTGTATTTAGGTATTGATGTGTATGTGCTGAATTTGAATGCAATGAAATGATTGTACATAGTCATTGATGGGAATATATGTGTAGATAACTACATAAATAATCCTCTTTACTGAGGTACAAGGTGACTTTTTAGAACAAGTACAAATGAGTGGCCCCCTAATAAATCTCTTAATAATTTTCTTTACTGCTGAGATATGAGCTACCATCTGAAGGTTTGTTAGAGATAGGTTACTTTCCTCAGGTGTCCAGTGACAGAATTTGACTAGAAGACGTGCACCATCAAGGCAATTGGCCAGGTGCCAGTTCTCAAACTGCAAGCTTCCACTTGGCTTGTGAAAATCCTGGATAGGGTCAGCGAATTTGAGAGTGTCTTTGCTCTGAACAGAAAGATAGTTTATGAATTTATAAAGACCAGATTCATGAAATTAATATTTGCAAGGAAGAGCAAATGTTCTCAAGGAGGGAGAGATTTGTCCTTGGAACCCCAACACTCAGCTACCTTGTTGTTCTACTCAAGTAATCATTCCATTGTCCTGCGTCCATATCCATAACTGCTCTAAATCCACAAAATAAATGTTCTACATCATTCACACGAAGGAGGACAGAATGCTTTACCATCTCCCTTCACTGTCTATTTTTGATTCCTTTAGTTTACCATTTCACATCAGTTGTTATACAATCAGTGGTCTAGAATACTTACCTTAGAGGGGGCCAATTATTTTCAAATAAAATTCGTTATCATTCCCAGTCTCTAGTGTAATAGGCAGCTTTAAATATTTTCAACATAGTCTCCTGCTTCCTTAAAACTCTCTCCTCCTCTATTTATTTTGGCATTTGGTAGAAGATTTGGTTTGGTTTGGTTCAGTTTTTGTTTTGTATGTTTCATGGGGAGGGGCTTGTTTGTTTTGTTAATGAGGTTAGGGACTGAACCCAGCACTTTTGCTAGGCAAGAACTCTATTACTGAGATACATCTCCAAGCCTTGATTTTTTGAGACAGATTCTAATTCCATAGTTCAAACTTGATTTGAACTTGCAGCGTAGCCATACATAGTCTTAAAATCACAATTCTTCTGTCCCTACCTGATGAATGTTAGCATTTCAGATCTGTGTCACTGTACTAAGGATGGTAGTTATTATTGAATGGATGGATGAATGAAAGAAAGAATGAATGAATAAGTCAGATTTCTTGCTCAATGCTTAAGTGCTCCTTTGCTGTCACTTGATGCACACTCATAGCTTTAACTTTTGCCTTTATAGATGATTCATTACCTTATTGCTTATTCTACACTTCTTCTTATCAAATTCCATAAATTGACTTCCAAATGCTTATTAATTTTTTTAGATATAAATTTAGAGATAAACCCCTTGACAATTATGTATGATTTTCTATGTTCAGTCCCTCAAGCTAAAAGAGGCAGAGTCAAATAGAGGTTTGACAGATGTAATAATAAAAAGTCTTCTTTGAGGTCTTGTGTCAAACTTTTCAAGAGAAGGATTTTACCAATAGATTACCATACAATTGACCCACTAGATCTGGCACTAGTCATATCAAAAATGTCTGCCAATGGGAACAGCAAAACAAACAAACAAACAAACAAAAAACAACAACAACAATCTAACACAAAGACTTTCATACTATGACACTTTACTATCTTTTCTCTTAAGTATATATAATTTTATGTCAAAATTAAGTATAAGATTCATTTAATAAGTATTTGAATGTTATAGTTGCATAAATAAATATACACACTATAGCGAAGGAGACAAAACAAATCATAGTACTTGCTTCTAGTAATTTTATAGTATTGAGTTCTTAAGAAATATCTACCAGTTAGTACTCAGAAGCTTGTCATATAATAAAAATCAAGTGAAGACAAATGACATGGTTCAGCAACTAATTACAAGTGCTAATATGAGATGGCTCAGCATGGTAGAAGGAGAAAACTCATTCCATAAGTTGATTTCAACACACACACACACACACACACACACACACACACACACACACAAATATATGTGTTCTTAAAGTTTTCAAAATTGAAATGAAATATGTTCTAGCAGAAGAAAGATATCTTTAGACAGTCAGTTATAACAAACATTATTAGTAATGGCAAAAAACATACAGCTGATTTCCAGTAGTGAATTTATCCTCTTGAAGGAAGCACATTCATTCCTCATGCTGAAAACATAATTCAGATAGGTTAACAAGTATGTTTTGGTATATGAAGTTTATGGCGGTTTTTGATCTGGATTCATACAACTAGAAAGATATTTTCAGAGAGAGAGGGGGCAAGAACATGAAGTCCCTAAGCATTCATGCTAGTAGAGCACTTTCCAAAGAAATTGAAAAAAAAATTCTGACCTACCTATAACTTATTTGACAAAAATTTTTTTTTTCTTTCTTGACATAGAGAGGAATTAGGCACAGTAGTCTTGGCCATGATTACTGCATGAGTGAAAATGTTATAAACTGCTGTAGAGAGAATGAAGAATCAGAACTCTAGAAGCTTACACAAAAGATTGAGTGCTGTTAATATCCTTTATTGTTCTGATAAATTTTAGGAATAAACTTGCCTACTACAAGACATTGTGGAATTATTTAATAATTTATTTTAATTTAGAGATGTTTTCATGTATATGTATATTATATTGTGAGTTAACAAATTCTCTATTTGAATTAAAATAAGAAATACAGAATTTTAGAGATATCCATCTAAACATGGATATTTAGAGAAATTCAGTTTTTCAAGCTCTTCACATTGCCAAAGAGAAATCTAACATATAAAAACAGGGAAACTTCCCAAAGCCAAATAGAGACAGAATTTGAAGATTTATGAGAACATACTGAGAGTTGAGAGTCACAGTTCTGAAGAGAAAGGATTTTGAGAGAAGTCTTTGAAATACAAACACTGACTTTCCTGAGCTTGATTTCTCTTTTTCCTCCTATTGTATAGGAGTCTACAATTTACATTTCAAATAGATGTGACCAAATGTTTACATCATCACTGTGTGTGCTAGATAACTTTGGTGTCAACTTAACACACCTGGGTTGAGGGAGCCTCAATTGGGGAATTCCTCTGTTGGACTGACCTGTGGCCATGTCTGGGGGTATTTCCTTGATTGTTGAACAATGTGGGAGGGCCAACCCGCTGTGGGCAATGTCACCCCTGGGCAGGTTGTTCTATGTTATATACGAAAGCAGGGTGACCATAGGCTAGGGAAGTAGCCAGTAGGCAGTGTTTGTCCATGGCCTATGCAACAGCTCCTGCCTCCAGGTTCCTTCCCTGGGTTCCTACGATGGGCTCCATCAGCAATGAACTGAACCTGGAGATGAAAGATAAAATAAACCCTTTCTTCCCCGAGTTGGTTTTGGTCAAAGTGCTTTGTCACAGTGACTGAAGGCAAACTAGGACACTGTTTCTCATTTTCACCTATCAGAATCCAAGCCTGACTGAAGCTGAAAAAGTAAGAGCAACAAAATAGAGGGCACTGGGCAGCCTTTGATGAGCTCCCAGAGAAGAACTGCCTTCTTATCTTGCATTGCTTCCTTTTCTCTGGATGCTTATGCAGTTAGGTGAAGAATAATCTGAATTTTTGAAAAATTGTAATTCAGATCTCTTTCTTACTGGAGCTGAGATCATAACCCATTCATCCAGGAAGCCACATGGACACAGAGAACGAAGAATGTTAATGATACATGAAATCTCTAAAACTTTCCTGTACTCCTTTCACCTGCATGTTAACAAGTATAAAGCTAGGCAGTTTCCCTGGAATCCTTGCACCTTCCAAATCAAGAGGAGCATTTTGCCACTGAATTATCACATAGTTGACACACCATATCTTCTGGCACTGGCTGGCTATGCTTAAAATGTGTGCCAATAAGAACAGCAAATTCAAATCATCCCTCTACAGTTTACATGATGTTTCTGCCCAAATTATCACAGCATTTCTATTCTCAAAATTCATTAATTCTATTCTCACTATTCAAAATTGATTAATTCAGACATTGGATGGTAAACATTTTATAAACAATTACTTTCTAGGAAGAAATATAGTCAAGTCAAAGAGGGAGGCAATCTTCCTCCTTTTGTGTTTAATTAAAAAAAGAATACTCAGTAAAAACAACTAATTTAGAAAATCTACTATATATTACTAAGAGGAGCAAAACAGAGAATATGATGTGAATGATAAATATGTTTTATGAAATTGCTGCATAAGCTTAATGTTTCACCACCATAACTTCTCTAACATGTCCCTTAATTTGTGTCAATCAGAAAACATTTGGGAGCATGAAGATAAATGTGAAGACAAGAATCAGTTCATCAAGCTTGCTCAGTCTCTAAAGATACTTGCCACTAAGCTTAATTACCTGAGTTCTATTCACAGGACCCACATGGTGGAAGGAGAGATCTGAATCCCAAAAGATGTTCTTGGACCTTTGCACTTGTACTGTAGACCACGCAATTATATGAAAGCTCATGCGTGTGTGCGCGCACACACACAAATACACAAACACACACACACACACAAATACATACATACCGTCTTCGAGCCATAGGAACAGGCCTGATCCTGCTCTTGGTACCCCAGATCACTAGACAAATCTTTTAGTACAGACTCAACTACTTTGTCCTGAATCCCGTACTCAGATCAGCTCAATTATCAGTCTAGTTTGTTAGAGCCTTCACAGGCTTTCTCCACCCTCAACTTGCCATTGCAAGCCTGTAAACCTCCCCCAACCTGACTTGAATTTCTGTGAGCAGTCTTCTTCACTGGTAGACCCACCCACTGCCTCTCCACTCCCCTTCCACCTGACCAACTTCAGTCAACCCCCTGGATGTCTTGTTCTTCTGGCCTTGGGCACAGGCCAGATTCTGCTCTCAGCAACCCAGAGAACTAGACTATTTTCTTAGTCCAGAAACACCCACTAAGTCCTGAATCCCATACTAAGACCAACTCAGTTTTTCAGTCTAGTTTGTTAGAGTCTTCACAGGCTGTTCCCACCCTCAACTAGCAATTGTATTCCTTTACTCTCCTATCCACCTTGGCTCCCCTCCCCAAACCTGCCTTGGATTTCTGTGAGCAGCCTTCTTCATTGACAAATTAGATCCTTCCTACTCCCCTCCCACTTGAGTAACTCCATTCTCCCCTGCCAGTCCACACCCTATTCTTCTAGCATTAAGCCTTGGGCACAGACCTGGTTTTGCTATTAACACCTCAGATTCCTGAACCCTCTTAGTCCAGACCTGCCCACTGTGACCCTGTACTTAGGTCAGCTCAATTTTTCAGTCAAGCGTGTAGACCCTTCACAGACTGTCCTCATCCCCAACTTTCCACTGCATTCCAAAATCTAGTCTTCTGCTATGGCAGTCCCCACACCCAACTTGCTTTGGATTCCTGAGACCAGTCCTCTTTCATGGTAAATCTGATCATGCCTACTGTGTCTCCACACCTCTATTTCCACCGCAACTCCAAACTCCTGCCCCATCACATTCTGTTCTCCATCTAGCCTTGGGCATAGGCACACTCTTACTATTAGTCCTGAAGATCTCTGGACTACCCTCTTACATCTGGTGGACCATGAGTTCTCCATGCTTTTCATACCCAATAAGAAAACAACCAAGTCACAACAAGTATACAAATAAAATGAGGCTTCAACTGAACAAAGGAAGACTTGAGTCTCTCACTTTAATCACAAACAACAAAAGAAATCTACATACCATCATCACAATGAAAAAATATTAATATTAAAAACCCAAATAAGATGTTCCCATCAAATATCAAGAGTCCTACAGAAGAGTTCTGTAACAAGAACCCGATAGAGAGAAACCAAAACACAGAGTTTAAAAGAACAATCATAATTGTGATCAAAGGATTGATTAAATTTAAAGAACACATAAACAAATCAAAGAAGTAAAAGAAGATAGGGTTAAACTTCTGACTGAAAGCACAAAAGAGATAGAAATATTAATGAAAACTCAGGCTAAAATGAAGAAAATAGTGAAGAGCTCGGTAAGACATTTTGAAAGAATGGGAGAAAGCCTCACCAACAGAAAGAATGAAATGGAAAAGAGACCATCAAGACAGGATGATAAAGTTGAAGAACTGGAGCACTTAAGCAAAGATTATGGAAAAGTTACAAAAACACAAGAATGGAATAAACAGGGAATGTGGAACATGATGAAAAGATAAAATTTCCACATCATAGGAATAGAGGAAGGAGAAGAATCTCAGGATAATGATATGGATCAGAACTTATACCAGATTGTGGAAAAAAAATTCTTAAAATTAAGGAAAACATTCCCATGTAAATACAAGAAGCACATAGAACACCAAACAGGACCCAAAAGAAACTCCCCACAGCACATCAAAGTAAGAACCTTAAGAATAAAGAACAGAGAGAGAACACTGAAAGCTGCAAAAGAAAAACCACAAGTCATATGTAAAGGAAAACCCATCAGAATTACAGCTGATTTTTCAATGAAAACCAAAAGAGCCTGGACTAAAGTATTTCCAATTCTAAATAACAATACATTGCATTTTAGAATACTTTACCCAGTAAAAATGTCTATTAAAGTTTAAAGGGAAAGAAAAATCTTCAAGGACATGAAAAGGCTGAAGGAATTTGTATTCAGAAAATGAGCCATTCAGAGACTACTTGAAGCAACACAAAGAACTGAAGAAAGGAAGGACTATACCCTTGGGGCAACAGAGAGAACCTAAAGGAAGATGAAACTGGGAAACAAAAAGTGAGACCAAAGATGGCAAAAAGAATTTAAAATGATGGGAATCAATACTCATCTTTCAATAATATCTTTAAATATCAATGCACTGAACTCCCCTAAAGACACAGGATCGGTAAATGGATCAAGAAACAAAATCCTTCCTTTTCTCATTTGCAAGTAACTCAACATACGTTCAAGGGTGGGTACTACCTTAAGGTGAAAGGATGAAAAAATTATTACAAGCAAATGGCACAAAGAAACGGGCAGGAGTTGCCATTCTAATATTAGACAAAATAGACTTCAAACTGAAAGTAACCAGAAGAGATAAAGAGGGTCACTTCATTCTGATCAAAAGAACAATTAACCAAGAAGATATTACAATCACAAACATATATGCACCAAATTCAGTTGCACCCTCTGCTTCATAAAAATAGTACAATAGGATTTTAAAATATAGATTAATCCCAACTAATAGTAAGGAAATTCAATATCCCACTCTCTTCATTATACAGTTCAACTGGACATAGAATAGAGAGAAATCTGAATTAAGCAACACCATACATTAATAGGACCAAACAGACATCTAACAAATATTATACTTAAGCACCAAAGATTACACATTCTATTCAGCATCCAATGGAACTTTCTACAAAATCCTCCACATACTGGGACACAAAATAAACCTCAATAAATACAAAAAAATTTGACATAATTCCATGCATCTATCACAATGCATTGAAGCTTAAAATCAACACTTGAAGAAGACCTAGTAACTTCACAAGTTAATGGAGATTAAAATACATACACTTCTGATTGATGAATGGATCAATGGAGAAATTAAAAAAGAAATAAAAGTATTACTGGAATTCAATGAAGAGGATCATACAACCCAACAAAACCTCTGAGGCAGGTTAAAAGCAGTCTTAAGAGGGAAGTCTGTAGCTCTAAGTGCCTTCATTAAAAAGTCAGAAAGAACACAAATAAATGATTTGACATTGCAAGTCAAGAATCTTGAAAGCCAACAACAAATGAAACCCAAACCCAGCAGACAGGAAAAAAAAATAACAAAAATCAGAGGAGAAAATAATGAGTTAGAAACAAAGAACACAATAAAAATAATCAATGAATCCAAGAGCTGGTTCTTTGAAAAAATAAACAAAATAGAGAGACCTTTGGCCCAGTTAACCAAAGGAAAGAAAAAGCAACTCTAATTCAACAAAACCAGAGAAAATTGGAAACATCACAACAGACAACAAAAAAGATTCAGAACATTATAAGGGAATACTTTAAAAACAGATATGCTACTAAGTTTGAAAGTCTCAAAGAAATGAATCTATATCTAAAACCATGATAATCAGTTAAGATAAACCAGGAACTGATCAACAGCTTAAGTGTAATCAGAATATATAAGGAAATTGAAACAGTAATACAAAATCTCCCAACCGAAAATAACCCAGGCCCATAGAAATTCACAGCAGAATTGTGCCAGACATTCAGAGAAGATCTATATCACTTTGGTACTAAAATCAGGTAAAAATAGAACCCAAAGAGAAAACTATAAACCCATATCCTTAATGAACATATATGCAAAATTTCTCAATAAAATTTGCAAATCTCCTACAGACACAATCAAAAAGATCATCCACCTTAATCAAGTTGGCTTTATTCCAGAGATGCAGGAGTGGTTCATGATAAATGTCATAAAGCACAGAAATGGATTCAAAGATAAATATCATCTGATCATTTCAATAGATGCAGGGAAGGCCTTTCCCAAATTTAACTTTCTTATGTTAAAAGTGCTATAGGGAATGGAATGGACTGAAGGGGACATATGTAAACATAATTAAAGCTATGTGGAAAATCCACACAGCCAACAGCATTCTAGATGGAGAAAAACTAGAAGCATTCCCATTAAAATCAGCACCCAGACAAGGCTGTCCACTATCTCCACTCCTTTAAAATACAGTGTTTGAAACTCTTGCTAGAGCAATAAGACAAGAGAATGAAGTCAAAGGAGTACTTGTTGGAAGGGAGAAATCAAATTATCCCTTTTTGCATATGATATCATATTATACCTAAGAGATGCCAAGAAATTTACCAGAAACCTCTTAGAAATGATTAACACTTTCAATAAAGTGGCAGTTTACACAATTGATCTACAAAAATCAATATCAATAACAAGTATCTGGAGAAAGAGTACAAGGAAACCCTCATATTCACAATAGCCTCAAAAAATCAAATACCTCAAATCAAATCAGAGTAAGTCTGATCAAAGACATTAAAGATCTCTATAATCAAAAATATAGATCTTTAAAGAAAGAGATTGATGAGGACACCAGAAGATCGAAGAATCCCCTATGCTCATGGATTAGAAGAATTAATATTGTGAAAGTAATCATCCTAACAAAAGCAATATACACATTCATTGCTATCCCAATCAAAATCCCCATGACATTCTTAACATATTTAGAAAAAAAAAACCCTAAAATTCTCATGGAAGCACAAAGGCCACAGGAAGTCAAAGCAACCCTGAGCACAAGAGCAGTGCAGGGGGTATTACTATAACAGATTTCAAACTTTATTACAGAGCTATATTCATAAAAATAGCACAGTACCAGCACAAAAATATACTCATAGAATAATAGAATATAAACACTCAAACATGAGTACATGCAATTTCCACCACCTGATATTTGACAATGGTGCCAAGAACACTCACTGGAGGAAAGGTAGCACCTTCAGCATGTGGTTCTGGAAAACTGGATTGCCACCTGTACAAGAATGAAACTAGACCTAGACCCTTATCTTTCACCTTGTACAAAAGTCAACTCCAAATGGATCAAAGACTTCAATGTGAAACCTGAAACTCTGTAGCTTTTAGAACAAAACATTGGGAGTAACCTACAGGACATAGGTGTATGAAAGGACTTTCTAAATCAGACAGCATTTGCTCAGAAATTAAGGTCAATAATCAACAAGTGGGACCTCCTTAAACTAAAAAGCTTCTATACAGCAAAATCAAATAAACAAACAAACAATAAAACAAAACAAAAAGCAAGGAAGCAAAGAGAAAACCCACAGAATGGGAGAAAAAGTTATTGACCCAAGTGAAAGAGATTTAATATCCAGAATATATATATATATATATATAACTTAAAGAACAAAGAATCAAGAAAAAAAGTGACTCAATTAAAAGATGGGCTAAGGATCTGAGCAGGGAGCTCTCAAAAGAAGAAATAAAGATGGCTGAGAAACAGCTTAAAAATGTTCAACATTGTCAATCATTATGAAAATGCAAATTCAAATTATTTTAAGATTTCATCTTACCTCAGTCAGCCTGTCTATGTTCAAGAGAACAAACGATACCAACTTCTGAGGAGGATATGGAGAAAGAGAAATGCTCATTCACTGCTGGTGGGATTGTAAAATTGTTCAGCCCCTATAGGAAACAGTGTGGAGAACTCTTTAAAAACTAAAAACAAATCTCCCATTTGACCTGGTTATATCACTCTTTGGATTATACCCAAAGAAATCATGCTATTGCAGAGATACTGTACATCCGTGTTTGTCACTGCTCTTTTCACAATAGCTAAGAGAGGTGGGACCTTAAGAGTATGGTATTATCAAGGGACAAATAGGGAAAATGGAATGGGTACACTTTAAACAAGTTAGGCATGGAGAAAATGTTAGACAGGAAGCGAAAGAGAGAAAGAGAGGGAGAGAGGGAGGCAGAGAGAAAGAGGGAGAGAGAAGACAAAGTTAAAGAATGTCTATCTAGTGTAAAACCCTAGAGTGACTCATATTAACCTAACAACCTAGTAAATTCTACATACAATATCTCTCCATTAGACGATGTGCATAGCTGAAGGCTACATAACAAGAAATAGTGCCAGACAGGAGAATCTTTCCTTTGAGTTGTTTACCAGGGTGGTCCAAGGAATTCCAAAAATTACACCAGCTATTGCCACTGCTCTTGATTATCTCCCAGAACTTGAAAATAAGGCCAATATTGTCAAAGACAGGACATAACTCCGACACAGGATTTGGAACAATGGAGATGGAACTGACCTGGAAGCCACTTCCCTGAAGGCTGAAGAGCACTATGCAAGTAGCCAGGGAAGAACATTAGTCATTGGTCCAACACCAGCTTCATGACCAAATAACCATATGGATGACTAGCACAGCATTTGACACTGGTGAGTTAGTGACACTTTTATCTTGGGGGCAATCAATGGCTACCTAATTGAGCTTACAGCCCACTCAATGGGAGAAAACTCATATGTGATACTGTAATAACAGCCAAATACAAATGGCTGAAGAGGTCATAGGTCTTAGAGAAATCCCCAAGGAGGTCACCTTTCTAAGCTACTGTAACTTTTTACTAAATGCAAAATATGTATCCTTATATTTACAATCAATTATCCTAGTCACCACTCATCAAAGAAGCTTCTTTTGCACCAGACAGAGACTAATACAGACTACAATATGTGGTCACACACAGACATTGTGAACTGCGCATGTCTAAGTGGCACATCTACAATGCAGCCTCTATACCCAAGGCTCATGCAATATAGAACAAAGGCTAAAGAAAACATTAATAAATCTCTCAACTCTCATTAATGAAGCTCCCTCATGCAACAAAGGGCCAGTAACACAAAAGGTCACAAACGGATAAATCTTGAAGATTAGGAATCTGCAGTGTGTGGGTCCCTGGACAAGACTCCTATATTAAGTTCCACTCACCCAGGGTTCCGGGACCTTTGTAGAAGAGGGGGCCAAAAGATTGTAAGAGTCAGTGAGGAGGGACTGACCACATGGAAACAGAATCGTACAAGCCCCTGGAACTCTGCTTATATGAACCTATAGCAATGGTGTCAGCATGCTGAAGATCCTGCAAACTCAAGCAGACAGAAGCCCTACGTGGAACTGTGGAAATGGGTAGCAGACTCCAAAGATTGCTTACGAAATATTGGCAACTGATCAACATTGGGTGAGGATGAGCTGGTCTTCCTAAAGGGAGGGACTCTAGGTAGGCTGACTAGACCTCAGTGGATGAACCTGCATTGAGGTCATTTGGAGGCACTATCTTGACACAATATACCTTAACATAAATGAAAGCATGTATGGATTCCAGTCAGTGGACTGTTGAAAGTGCAGTTGGGGAAAGGGATATAAAGATGATCAAGGCTGATTGAGATGTTCTGTGTGAAACAGACAATGATTCAATAAAAACATTTTAAGTGTTATTTAAATTGAATATCAGACTAACATATTGTAACATATGGGAAAATATTAATTGCAGATTTTAATATATCTTGATTCCTATTTGCCATTAAGATTCTATCATTAAGAATAAATAGTCATAAAATATACACATAAAATAAATTTTTAAAAGATTTATATTTGATTTATTTTTTATTTTTGAGGATTTCATACATAAATGTTCTCTTTACATTACTGCATTATTCCCATCCTTCCCAGTTTCCCACCAACTCCTCCTATGTCTCCCCCTGCTTCCTTTCGAGTTCTTGTCCTCTCTTTGATTATTGTTACATATACATACATATCTTTATAAATATATTTATATCCATATAAAATGTACTTAGTCCATTTAGTGGTGCTCATAATTACCTGTGTTTAGAGCTGCCCAATTGGCATTAAGTAACCTCTTAGGGAGCTACTCCCTGGAGGAAACGGATTCTCCCTCCCCCAGTATCCAGTGATGGCCTGCATGTCTTCATCTTGCACTGGGACCCTCTGACATTTCCCCCATCCACCTTGGCATGTCAACTGGTCTTGTCATCATGCAACTTTCATAGACTACCATACTGTGGAGATTTCATTTGTGCATATTCCCTATCATATATAGAATGCATTAAATAGTAGTAGGTGTCTTGCCCCTCTGGCTATTACATTTTTTCCACTCCTCCTGTCCCCCATCCTCACCCGCTTCTCTGTGATATTTCCTGAGTCTTTAGGTATACAGGTTGCATTGTGGATGGTCCATTTACCACTGGGCACCTCACAGTTCTTTATTCTTTTCATTTGACTAGTATTAGAACTTTGTAAGAGTCTCCACTTGGGTGGTGAGTAGTCTTTAAATATAAGGATTTGTATTTACAATACAGGAAGAAATTATGTTGCTCTAGGGAAGTGACAGCAATAGGTTTCTCTCTAGGGTTTTTGACCTCTCAGCCATGTGTACTTGTCTATGTTTACAGTACTATACATGAGTTCCTTCCCACTGAGCAAACCTTAACTATAATTAACAACTATTGATTAGACTCAAGTTTAAAAAGTACCACTCCTGAGCCAGTAGAGATTATTTGCTGGGTTGGTCATTGTTGTGGTCTATAGAGTTTACAGCTGGCTGAGCTTATTGATTGGTTTTCTCCTTTGGCTGTTTGCGTAGTAGCTTCTGATTCTACGGGATCTCATTTTCAGATCAGTTTCAGTTCGATTGCTCCAAGTGTGGCCTGTCTTCAGGAATAGAGTCTCTGGAAGTTGATTAAGAGCTATGACAATAGTCTGCTATTTGGGGATCTCTTGCAATATCCTGACCAACTACTAAAAGGGAGGTTTCCCCTTTCTGGCACTATGTTTTTGGCCATATTATAGCCTTTAGGTATATACATGTAAATATGTATGTACAAATACACTATATGTATTATTCCTATATTTCCCTCTGTTTTTTTTTTGTAGCATTTAAGCATTAGTAACCTTTCCTCTTGCTACTCCTGTGTAGCACTCCTTTCTCATTTCAAAGTAAAATGCTCCTCATTTCCCCTTGATAACACCTGTCTCCTATTGCCATCTCTGTTGAGCTCTTTGTTACCCATTCTCCCATGGTTATTTTCCATTTTTCTCACTCCTTTGTTTAAATAAGACTATATACTCACATGTAGGGATTTTGAGTTAGGATCCATAAATGAGAGTGAACATGCATTGTTTGTTTTTCTGAGTCTAAGTTACCTCACTCATGATAACAATTTCTTGTTATATATATTTACCTGAAATTTTCATGATTTCATTTTTTCTTTATTGCAGAGTTGGCTCAGTAGTTAAGGGCACTTGGTATTCTTCCGGAGAACCTGGGTCTGGTTCCCATAACATGCATTGTGACTATCATTCATAACTTCAGTTTCAATGCCTTAGATCCAATGCCTTCTTCTGGCCTCCATAGGAATTGCACACACATTGTACACTTTTATATATATATGTATATGTATATATGCAAACAAAGCACTCAAGACACATAAAAATTTATTTTAAAAAAGAGAGTAATTGTCTTCCTAGAGGTACCACAGTTATAGAGAAAATCAATAATGGGATTTCATGTAGAATAGAGAAGATTCATCAAACCAAATCAAAAGTAGAGGAAGAGAGCACACAAAAGACCCATGATTCTAGCTGTCTACTCATAGAAAATGCCTGCTTTCCCATTTGTCCCAGGCCAAATAATAAGAATTATATAATGCCTTAAAGAATATGATTGTCAGTTGAGTTTGTTGGCACACACCTTTAATCCCAGCACCCAGGAGCAGAAGCAGACTGATCTTTGTGTGATAGAGGCCAGTCTAGTTTACATACTTAGTTCTAGACCAGCTGAAGCTACAGGGAGATCCTGTCTCAAAAAAAAAAAATAGGAAAAAAAAGAATGGGATGGTCATAACTTTGGGTTATTGTGTGTGGGGGTGTAAATGAATCATATGAAAGCTGCATCTATGCTAATATTGAAAACTGACAAACAATGGATTAATGCATTATTTAAATAATTTCAAATAGCTTATAATTTTGAGCTTCATATTCTTAGACATAAAAATTTTGTGAAGGCACTGAATTATGGTGCCATTAAGGACATATGTTGCCTAATTATTGATTTGAAATCTCTGCTGCTAAAGCAATAGCAGTAGCAATAGGACTAAAGGAAAGAGCAGAGAGAAAATGTCAGTAGTCTCCCATGCCCATCCCTTTAAATTCATTATCAGGCCCATACTGTAGTATGTTATCCAAAAACAAAACGGAAAAGAGGACAGATGGTAAGACAGAATGCAACATAAGTTTGGATGGTATCCACTGAGAGGAAAGTGATTTATAATTGGTAAATAATATAATGAAATATGCTAATTCACATTGCAAGGATTTGGGAATCAAGGCCCATCTGTGTGAAACAAATTTTCCCAATAAAGATGTTTTCCCATCTGGGTTATCAAAGGATCAAACAGTGATTCCAACCACATTTCAAGACAAGCCATGTGGTAAAAGCCTCCTGTTTCTCAAGTACAGTAGCATGTTTTGTCAGCATAGCTCCAGAAAAAATAGAGAAGATGCTGACAGGTAGCTTTTTTCTTTTTTTAATTCTCAAAGGTTGGTCTGCCTTGTGTCGCTGCTCTGCATGCTCAGTAAAGCGTTAGAGGTCCTGTTGAAACTTTTTACAACAGTATCAACAGTATCATTTGTTCATTACTTGTCGTTTATAAGGACCCGCATGTCCCTTGGATGTCAGCCTCTCCTTTCCTTTTTTTTTTTCCCTTTTAAACATTTATGGAAGCACTGGGATGTACAACTTTCTCTCTTTGGCCCTTAGAAACTCACTTATAAGTGTACTTTTTAAGATAGGAGTATGACCGGTTCAAGAATTGCTAGGGATTACGTACAACAAATCTGCTTGTCTTAATGCACATTTTTATGCACAAAATACTATCTTATGTGGACTGTGTTTCATATTGATGAAAAATATATACCTGATGGGAAGGATGAATCCAAAGGCCCAATTTACTAAACGTTTGCAATCCATCAGACTGAAGGGCATAGAGCAATCTTCTCCGTTGGCACCTTCAAAATTTCTTGCATTGGTCACCAGATCATGATTTACTAATAAGGTTTCAGGGCTTGCAAAATAGCACAGTTCTAACCACATATTAATATTTAATCTGGCAGTTTAAGTGCACCTAACAAAAGACTAGATCTGCTGACAGGACACTAAACGGAGAGTTTCTTAAAAAGGGAATTGAGCAGCTCTACAGTGATTTCATGAAAAAAAATGAAATGTGATCCAACATTTCCTATGTAGACCTCACAGACCCAACATTTTCATTCTTCTTAATGGTATTTATCTTGCATTTTAGATGTTTTACTGGAGAATCAGAAGACTGACTCTAGTGGCTGACTGCAAAATCCACAATTAGATGACATCAGATGCATTTTGGTTAATAAATTTTATATTAGACAATTTGCTCCTAAAATAATTCATTGGCACTTCCAAAATATTGCTAAATGAGAGATGATGTAGCCTATAAATTATTTGAATCACTTTGTTACTCACTTTTAAGTAACTAAATCTGTTTTTAAGTATTAAGTTGAAGAAAGCTCTTAGTAGATATATGGGTTTGCTTTGCAAGCTTATTTTGGGGGTTCAAGATGATCATTAATGTCAAATTTCAGAGGCATCAGGATTCATTTGAAATGAAAGAATACAAATAAAGGAGAACCAGTTTACCTGCCAATGTAATCAGAGACATGCAATTATCACATTTAGTGTATGTGATGAACACAGAGAATAGGTGTTCGGAAGCGCCATATGTGATGAAAATATACAATAATTTATGAAGGATGTTCCTGTAATAACAGAATGCCACCTGTAATAACAGAATGTTTATTAGCACACAAATGAGGGTTATAAATGATGTTGCTTATCTATGGAATAAAACACAAAAGACAACTTATTAGCAAAAAGATAAATTGCTTCACAAAATCTCTATGAGATGCTAGGTTTGTCATGAAAAAAGAAAGCTTTTTATTTGCACAGACCGATGCCTTTATAATCCATTTAAAATAATATACTTGCCACTAGGTGGCTATTTCTGATCAGATCATTTTACCATTTTAATTACATTTTTAATATCCCAGCTGCATAAACAAAGATAAATTACAAACCCTGCACAATCCGGCTGCTCAGGCATAGTCAGTAATAATATCAGCTTTTGTTTGTGCCTCCTCTAATTAGATTCTGAAACCTAGGCTTTGTCAATCAATAATTTTAATTTTAGAATCGCCTTTTGATCTTGCATTTCATGTTTGTTTGGGAAAATGATCAGTAGGACAAAGCTGATAATTTATGCAGGAACAGTCTCTCAGCCGAGCTCCATGCACAGTCCTCCCATCACCACAAGCTTGCAGACTGAGCCTGACACAGGTCTAATTAGCATGCAGATATGTGTCGCCTCATTGGCAATTCAAATTGCTTTTTTATAATGTACCTCAAATTGTGCTACTCAAACATTGTATTTGATTTCCAAAGCCCCCTGGGCATCCCATAATGTCTCCCTTCATCCTGGGTAGGAGGCATTTATTGAACAATCTGCTGAGACTGGCTGTCTTTACAAAAACACCCAAACACCCTATCCTGGGACCAGCTTTTTCCTGGGAGAGAGCAAGTTGTTCTCAGGATTCCTTATGTCATATCTGTAGGTTTCGAGATGATATGTTCTCTCACCAGGTGCTTCTCCCACGTGGTTGATCTATAGAGGGCTCCAGTCTTAAGCCATTCATTTTTTAAAGTAGGGGAGGAGGGCTGGTTGGGCACACATTAATATGCGGAACCTAACCACATCTCTGAATGCCAGTCTTCCATTCTTCATTAAACAAAAATGGATTGCAGGGACTGTTTTCCCTTCTCCCACATACATAGGCACACACTCTCACATTTGCTTTCTGAGGCACACATACACACATGCAACCACATTCTCACTCATCTATGCACCTACCCAAGACACCCAGAGCAGATCCGCATGTCGTTGTCACAACTGAGTTATGTGTGAAAGTTGCCTGCTGCACATATGACAAATAAGGGGATTCCAGCATACACTGTTTTTTTTTTTTAAAACCGTGCAGCAACAAGTGGCAGAATCAATGGTGTACAGTTATTCAGCAATGTAATTCATTTCACTGGCTTTGGCTTCAAGCCAGATCCGCCATCTGTCTCCAGCTCTCCCTCTCCCCGTCTCTCTCCCTCTCCCTCTCTTTCGTTTGAATTTGTCCTACATTTCGTAATGTTACGTGCCTGCCATCCTTATCCTATGCCAGAGGTACACCACCAGTCTCACCCCCATTCCGGCGTGGAGTTCTCTGAGTTCGGTGGGCCATGGAAAGACAAGGGTAAGCAAAATGCAAAGGATTAATACAAACAAACAAACAAAAAATTAAAATGTTCTGGGATTCATTTGCTCCTGCTTCTGCCTTTAATCCAAAGCCTGGAGAAGGATCTGCCTCATTCAGGAAGTTTTCCTGCTTCGTTAGAATATCTTCGTTGTCTTTATCAGACACTGGCACGCCACACCACTGCACAGCTCCATGGAATGCCTGCTGTTGGACACTTGCAGAGCTCTGCCACCAAGCAACCTCCTGCATTGGAAATCGGGGACTACTCCAGGATCTTATGCGTGCTTGCTGTTTGAAGCTGCAGAAAAGTGAATAATCAATTAAGTATTGATTTCTTGTAAGATTTGGTAAATTTCAAAGGCAAGACAAAGAGGATGGCTTAAGGAAACACTGCAGGGACTTGGCGTAAATTAGACAACTAACGGAGGAGGCGCAGAATAAAATAACACCTCAACTGAAGATTTCCTTGGAAGAATTAGCACTAGCTATTGGAAGACAATGGTGGATTTAATCAAAACAGCAGGCATGCAAGAATTTTACCCCTGAACCTGAAAAAGGAGCTAATTATAACCACCTTTTTAATGGAGCTAATTTGACTGAGTGGATGCAAATGTGCTTTATTTATGGATGAAGAAGCAAGCTTTTCTGCATGATCTTGGGATCATCTTATCTGCTAAGCTTTGCAGTTCCTGTCCCCTACAGTACAATTTTATTTCCGGAGAAGGTATTTATATGTAAACAACAACTAACCATGCAAAGGATTCATCGGAACAATATACTATGGTATATGAGCTACAATCATCATTTTGCAGCCTCTCAGGAATTCCCCTAACTTGGGGCTTTTGCAACCTTTGCGTGCAATGGGTGATGGTAATAAATGAATGATGGTGAACTGTTGTGATTTTTCAATGTGTAGTTTATTAATTTTAGCTTTCTTAACATGTAGATTCTGTATTATTTGACAATAAATTTGTAATGAAAGGAAGGGGATTGTTGGGTGGGGTGCTGTTATACACTTGCAATCTTCCTAGAGATCAGAATGGGCAGGTCCCACTAGCCCATGAGCTCTATAATTATAAAAGAATGGTAAAAATTTTTGACAATTTGAAGAACTGGTTTTATAATGGGAGCAATGTGTTATAATCAGTAAAAGAGGAATGGTTGTATTTTCTCTCTGGGTGGAATGTCCTTGAGTGGTTAACTCCTCTGTTGCTGACGGGAAGTAAATATAACTAGTAATAGGGAGATATTGTAGTGACGATGCTTTGTGTCTATGAATCCCCACGTTTCAAGCCGAGGTGCCTTTTAAGCGTTTCCTTCCATTTCTATTATTTTCCTTTCTATTTTTTTCTTCTTTTCATCATTTCTGCCTTGCAATCTATGTTCCCTGAGCAACCATAGGAACCAAGTTACATTAAGCTTCAACACAAAGACCTTGTAAGAATAATGAATCCTCATTTGCATCGACATTTGTATTCAGATTTGCCAGGCTATAAACTTGGCAGATCAAGCGGAATATTAAGTAGAGGCTTCTGTGGTAAATTGTGGCTCTCGAAATTGCTAAGTACTCCCTCCTCCTCCTCTTTTTCTCTATCTGTGGTGGCAGGTGAAGTCTCATGACTACTTGCTTCTTAAGAAATGTATTGGCCCCTTAGTGTACATGATGTTGGTGTCAAGCAGCAGCAGGCATTCTGGTTGAAGGTACAATATGACTGGTGACTGGAACATTGACTCTTGAGGCCAGTGAAAGTGGTGGAATTATTAGTATTTTAGTTAATGTTTGATTTTTCTGGTAAGTTCAAAATATAGTAAACACACAAGTTGACATCTATGTTTTAAAGCTTTCAAAGGATATAACAGAGTGATGGTAGTTCTTTACTCCCAAAATGATTGAATTGTGGCATTCATCCTCAGAGAGCTACTCATGATAATCTTGAAATATTTTAAATGCCCTATTGTAATACACTACAGATAGACTTGTGTGATTCTCTGTTGTGCTTGGTTCTGAAATAGTAAAATAGAAATAATTATAGGAATAATTATGGCTACTTCCATCAAACTTATCAGCTTAGAAATTTGACCTGCGAGTCATATCTATGGTATAGAAAAAAAAGGGGAGGGGTGAACATGTAGATTCTAATTTCCATGCTTAGTCCTCTCAATGTGCTGCAAAGCAAGGAGTAACTGGGAATGTTTGTGCATGACTTAATTTGTCATGCATGATCCCAGTGTTTCAGAGTTTTTCTTGTGAAAAGAGCCTAAATCTAGTACCTATTAACAACTTTTCACTTCTTGCCCTGCATTTTTCCCTGAAGAAACCCTTCACTGTAGGGAACAAATTAAAGAGATCAGTCTTAAAACAAGCATCTAATGGATATTTTATTAATGGCTTCCCTTTTAAATCATATTTTTAAATATAAATGTTTTAGACGATGAAATATACACTGGGTTTATGATAAAGGCATTCTCTGATGGAATGTGATAAGAAATGATGAATTTACAGGAATGACTTTAAGCGCTTGACCTAAGTAACTAATACTTGAGATAGAGGAGAGATTTAATTATAAATGGGAAAAATAAGACAATGTGCATTATAAGATATTAGATATTTTTGTGAGACAGAAAACAATTACCAGCAAACATTTTTACTGAAAAGATTTTCATCAGTTTCCATAATCTTTGTGAAATTATTTATGGGAATCATTTTATAGTATCTATTAATATCATTTATATTAATTTATCAAAGTGCATTTTATTCTAAGATAGGTTTGGGTTATTCCTCATATATTAAGTGGATTTTATTACCTCGAAGGAAAAATGTGCATCATGACCTTGGGAGAAAGTATATATTTGTATTCCACAATCTTATGTTGTAAAAAGAAATAAACTACTTGATAATTTGTCATAATAACACATATGCTCAAAAACAAGAAAATTATCACTAATTGTGAAAATTTTCTTTCATATGCATTGTTCTATATGAAAAGTGAAGTATGCTAATTCTTATTAAATTGCCTTCAGCGGAATCATGGATCCAACTAGACAATATTTGACTGCACTTTTCCTCCAGGGCCTTAATGAGCAGAATCAGTAATAAGAAATCATCAATAGTACAACCAACACAAGCAAAGGTTACAGGCTCACATACCACCTTGAAATAATGTAGTTTACAAATTCAAGCAAAAACACCAATACATCTTTTATCAAAATATATTGACTATTTCACATGGATCCAAAATGCCATTTAATATGTTACAAATGACATTTTTACTAATGTGGAAGGGATTGTTAAAATTTTTATTCAGAAAGTAAAAATATCCTTGGTTATATTTGAGAACACATTTTCATTATGTATTCAAGTAGGATTTAGAAAGAAACAGATTTATATTTACACCGTTCTTCAGCACTGCCCATCAATTTGAATCTGTCTTCTTTAATAAATGCTAATGATTTGGTTGATTGTGTCTGTGCATGTACTTGCCATGCAGTTTTGGAATCAGTCACTGATGAACCTCCATCAAGAAGAGAAATTATAGCATCTGCTCATTTGCTTTCTGAACAGCAGAAGTGAAAATTCTTTCCAAAATGATAGTGACTTTTTAAGTGTCTATGCAGAAAAGTGTGCATTATTTCTTGCCTTTCTTCTCAGTATTTCTCAGGTAAGGCTCTCACATTCATGAGTTATGTCCTCTTCCTGCCATGTAGGAATTCAATTAGCTACTTTATACTATAATTCCAAAACTAAACTAAAAAAAAATTGAACATATATCTATGTTGAAGTTTCTTTTCCAGAAGTTTAGAGTGAACAAGTATAGGACAAATAGTGCCTTATGTGTGAGGTCAGGACACTTCTTTTTCTAAGTATTTTAAATAAGCATTCAAAATGCATGTAACTACCAGGTTTTCTCTACTACAACTTAAGCAGACCATACTAATTAAATAATATGGTTGTTTACCACAGAAACAATGTCCAAAGTCATGCTCTGGTTTCAGGGCAAGCTAGGCACTGTCATGAACACATCAGAGCAACAGAGTCTATGCCTGTTATATTGAAAACTAGGCTTTGCTGAATATAAAATCAACATGTTTCACTGTTTAGTTTTAAGAAGGTAGCTGAAGGCTTTGCCAAACTCATGAGGTACTCAGAACATTGTCATTTGGGTAATGACACTCAGAGGAAACAGCTTTTCATGATATAATCTTAACAGTATGCTCAAAAAATTGGTTCAGTCTGAGAGGGAAACAACAGCACTGGGTTGTTTACATTTTATTCAACTTTTAGCCATGTGGTAAATAAAGTATTCTATTTATGATTAGTATAAATAATTAAGAAACATATAACAATTTCCTCTCAACTGTAAGGACATAGCAAAAGGGGATAAGAATATATGTATTAGAAAGAAGATAGAAGATAGATAGATAGATAGATAGATAGATAGATAGATACAAAATACGTGATAGATAGATTTCAGCATTACCGTTTCTCTCCCTACTTTTAATGTGTGTAAATCATTGCTGTTTATGGATACACACATGGTCTGTAGACTTTATGTCATATGTATGTGTGAATATGTAGCAATCCAAAATAGGGTTTTTGTTATGAATGGATGATTGCTATGTGTGTTGATGGTAAAGTGAAAATGCAGAGTAAATAGAAATGTAAAAAACTGAACAGGCTCAAAGAAATGGTACTCTCACCTACAGTATCATTTGATAGTCTCTGGTCTCAAAAGTCAAGTTGTAATTTTTATTTAATATTTAGTCTGCTCCTTTTTGGTTTATTTACAGTAGAAGTCCTTCCAGGCATAGATAGAGTCACTAATATTGTCATTTGGGGATTGTCTGATGAATTTTGGTCAAATCAGGAAAGTGCACATGATATAATGTGATATCTAATATGACACAATTAAACCCTCATACATTTAATTTTCTCTTGAGTACTTTTAATAGTATTGCTACTTAAAAATAAGTTGCAGTGAGGTTTTAAACAAATAACATTTATTGTATGTTGCCAAATGTTACTTTAAGAAGCTTTTAAATATAATTCAGATAGTCTTTTTTAGAATAGAAGTTTCTGGCTGTCTTAACACTTGATCAGCATGATAACACTAATTAAGGCAGCCAAAAGACAACAGCTGAAACTCCTAGTTTGATTTCAGAATTATTACCTTTTTCAAATTAGACTTTGATTCTTACAAATCATTTCAGATATAAGGCCACACTTTTCTCCTTTTACTCCTCAAGCCTCTCTTAAATTCAGTTATATAGTTATTTATTTTACTTACTAGACATTCTGATGCACTCTAGAAAAACAATTTCTAACTTTAAAAATTTTGAAGTAGTGTTAGAGTTATTAAAAACTTTTAATGTAGATTTTAAGCACTAGATTAAAAGACAGGAAGGTGTTCAGGAAGAAAGTAAGACACAGCCAAGAAGGTTGGCTTCTTAAGCAGTGTGATCAAATTTTCTAACATTCTGTCATTAATTAGATTCTGAATCATCAGCTGGGTATTCAGCAGTGGTTTCTGCAGTATGGGAAGGACTACTTGCCCTCAAATGTAAAGCACCATGCACCTAAGTTCCCAAGTTCATAGGCTTGGGAAAGCTGATGACTTCTGTGTTCACTCTGACAATTTTCTTGGGGCTGAGAGTTTTACAGCTTCATCCAACAGTTGTGCTCTTAAAATGATTTATCACCTTTACTACATTTTGTTTTAAATATTCCTTCATGCTGTCCACTCATTGTCCTTTCCTTAAACTCGTATTCTGCTAATGAAGTAGCTATAAAGAGAAACTCTTCACTTCCAACTGCAGAAAATATCAGTACTCATCAGCTTCATCCCAGTGACCACGAGATTTTCCATAAACTGGTTGAAATAACTCCGTGAGCACTTATCTATGTTCATTCAGCTGTTCTTCCAGCACAGTTTCATTGAGAACCAAATTTTGCTTTCTATTCATGGTTATAAAACAAGAAACAGAGTGCAAAATGGGAAAATCTGCTCAGGAAGAAACAGAAACTTACAATTAGGCATTCTGTCCATTTTAATGGATAAATGCAGAACATTTTAAAATTCAAATTACAGTTTTCCAAAGTAGATCTATCAACCCAAATAGGATAGTGCCTTCAAATACTTGTATTTGGCAAAACAAGAAAGTGAGGGACATTTTATTATAATACATGCTTGTTAAACCCTTAAATATGTAATTTAATATAAGATATTGAGCTTTATTCTGCTTTTATATTCAGGCTTGAGATATATTTGGATTAAGAAGAATATGAAGAAAATTTGAAAAGGGAATAAAATTTATTAAAGTTTTCCAGATAATTGTGAACATCATTACTATACATTAAATGGCAGCCAGTATTACTGGCTATGAGCTTCTTAAAAATCAGTTTACTGTAGAATTTTAAGACAAATACATTATTACTTGCTATTAAAAATCCATATTTGGGACTAGAGAGATGGCTCAGTGTTTAAGAGCACTGGATATTTTTGCAGAGGATCTGGGTTCAGTGCCCAGCACCAACATAGCAGCAAACAACCTTCCATAACTCCAGTTCCAAGGGATCCAATAGCCTCTTCTAGTCACCATGGACATTGCATGACATAGGTACACTTACATACTTGCAGGCAATACACTTGTACATATAAAATAAAAGTAATGAAATATTTAAATTATTTGTGTATATTGCATCTTAGTGGATCTGTGTGTTATGTATGAGTTCATACCATAGCATCAAAAATTAGAGTTTGAAAAATATTGGCTGTGGTATGTGGATCTTCCAAATGTCTACACATTTCATTAAACAGATAATTGATTATATTATTCAGTATTATTATGCTTTCATCAGATATTTCTTTAGGTATTGGTAATCTCTTTTCCTTTTATGTAACAGATTTGCATTAAAACTTTCCAAATGAGCATCTCTACAAAATGAGCTACTTCAGTGGAGGCTCAATTACAAAAGTGCTTTACTTTAAGGTAACCGTGATAATCAGTGCTTCACAAAAAGAACAAAAATGTTTATGGACACTTCTTACTTTCTCATATAGAGTATTTGAAAAGTCATACAATTAAGAAGAAAACATAATGAAATTCATTGCATAATTAGTTGCTTCATCAAGGATCCAAAACATGTGTGGTGTGCGCATTCATGTGTGTAAATGAATCATCCTAGCTTTATGAGGAATTCAGCATTTTTTGGTACAATGCTATATATTTGCTTTTCTTAGACACCAAGACTTCTGATCCTCCAGAAACATGTGCAAATTTAACCCTATTTAAAATAAACTCAAATTATAAAAGTATTCTTATGAAAATGGTTTGACCTTAAGGACTACATAAAAGAACCTGATAGTTCTCATGGCCTAAGAGTCATTAACCCAAAAGAAACTAAAACATAGCCTGATCACTATTTGACATTCAATATAAAGATCATTTGAAAAATCATGCTAACCCATAATAACTAACACAGATTTCTAGATTAATTTACAAAGCTTTATACATATTCTGTTAAGGATATTTATGTATAATTTTCTTATAGTGCATATATTCAATTATGTATAGGTACATACACACACATATATATATACATATATATATGGTATGTGTATACACACACACATATATATATATATACATATATGAATTTTAATCCTCTCAAAACCTAGTAAACTGTCACCATTTTGTCAAAGAGAAAGTTGCAGCAGCCCCAACAAATTTTCCAAGGTCACAAGACCAGTAAATGACAGAATCCTGATTTATATCCAGGTTTGCTGACATTCACTCTTCTCATTTCATTATAGTTCTTCAATGTAGGTTTTTTACTGCCTTCTCTAATTTAAGAAATAATGATCATGCCCCTTACCATCATCTTGTTAGCAGGTTTCTACTAAGATCTTTTAGAACATGCTGTGCATATGTATAAATCTTTTACCCATTCCAAATACTCTATGGCATAGAAGTCACTTCTCCATCAATATCATCAAAATCTAAAACTGCACTGAAGTTATAGGCTATCTCTCAACATGCTTAGTTACTTTCCTTAACTAGTATATTGATTGATAGCTGATTTCATCATTATATATCCAAAAATTTCACTGACCATTTCATGGTCTAGATTTCAACCTTCACAATGTCCATTTCAATTAAGTCTTGTGACCTAACTACAGACTCAGAGCTCAGCTGCAACTGTACGACCAGAAGGAAAATACATACATTTTAGAGAATACAGGATACAGGAACAGTTTAAAAACTTAGCTTTTGAAACATAGGAGGGCTCTTGTGTACAACTTTTTGAGTTAGGGAAATCTTATTTCTGATACCAAATTAGATGTGTGACTGAAGATGATGATGTCACCAGAATTTGGTATTCTTGTTCACTTAATGACAGGTACTTAGTATATGACCTCTGATATCCCTTTTATTTGAATATTGTATGATTTTGACATCCAAATAAAATAATTTCTCTTTATAATTCATAATTAATCATTTTCTTAACTTATACATTGTTTTTTGTGTTAATCTTTATTTATACTGTCTACAGAAAGGCTTACAATCAAGTCCTTTGTCCAAATTTGCACCTGACATTTTAAAGAAGACAGGTAATTTTAACAACTGAGCAAACCTGTTTAAGTATGGAACTTAATAAATATTTTCACACTTTGTTTTCTTCCACTAAACAAAAGGTGTTTATGATATTTAATTGATGAAAACATTGGGATAGGACTGTAAAGATTGACTCCTATCTCATTTAAAGGTGAAGCATTCTGAAATATTACCAAGAAATCCACAAAGATATCTTGTGATGGGTAAAAGTATGGGAACATGTTCTTAATGCTGATTTTATTTTTGCAATAATTGGAATTACAGAAGCAGATGTTTCCAGAGTCACAAAGAGAATCTAGTATCCAGCTTGTATAAAACATTTGTTTCTTCAGCCAAGGGACAACAAATTATAGGCATTGGAACCCTTTTGTAGACACTCTACTTTTACATGATTATAATATGTCCTATATACTTTAAACATGTATATCATTCTATCTAATAGAAGTCACACTCCTTTTTCACCGTGTGTGTTTTAAAATCAGAATGTGCTTTGAAACTTAGGTCTGCCCTGTGAAAACTTCACTTCATAAATGTTGACAGATGACTTGTCTTTTTGAAATCCCTTTGAAAACAATAAATTAGTCATCAGATGGCTGAGGATATTTAAGAAACATGGTCCTGATCAGCTCACCATTGACCTTAAAACACAGGTTGATTCACCTTTGGATAATGAAACCTGACTACTCAAGAATATGGGTATGCCCTGTCTGGTCACAGATTCCGAGGCCTGATATCACTGTCAAGTACGGGCTCCATCTTGGGAAGCCGATCTTAAATCCAATCAGAAAGTGGTTGGTTACTCCTGTAACATTTCTGCCACTATTGCACTAGTGGCCCTATCTTGCCAGGCTAGTTATTGTTGTAATTCACAGTATTCACAGCTGGGTGAGGTTGATAAGAGTCAGAGTTACCACAAGGAAACAGAATTTTCCAAATTTATATTCCAACTCCTTTTTAATTTCACCAATATATTACAAACAAATTTATTCCATCAACTGTCCACTGTCCAGTGAGCATGCCTTATCTTTGCATGCTCCCTCTCTTTCCACTCATGTCTTTCTACCCATGCTCTTGATGCTCATGGCTCTGAAATGTCCTCAGGAGTCTATTAGAGCTCCTTCAGCTGAAAGCTATGTTTCAATCTCTGACCTCATTTGTATAACACTTTTTCAAATATTTTTTCTTATTGTATTGTGTGTACTTTAACAGATAAACTAAATTACCAGGGAAGAAGGATGAACTCACTTTTTCCACATATTTGTGTATATCAGGATTAGAGTGGGAAAAGGTATTTGAGATAGGCTTTTACTCTATAGCGCTTGTGGGCTTACAACTCACTATGTAGCTAAAGCTGGCCTCAGACTCACGGCAGTCCTCAAGCTTAGCCATATGGTTTACAGGTCCGTGTCAACTTGCCCAGCATAATTTCACTCTTTAATTGCTACAGTGTTTTAGTAGCCAGAGTACTAAACTCCTCAGTAAACTATCTCCAGTACAGCCTGACAGATAGGCGGGTGAATAGCAGCAGTGAGTTTTGTCTCTCTGAAATTTAAACTCTGGTCAATCTAGAATCTCACTAAAAACAAAAAATCAGCTCAACAAATAATCTTCACGTTAATGTTAAAAGAGTTGCTTAATCGATCCTTAATCATATTCTTTCCATTTAAAAAAATTAGCAAACTTTCATATGCTTTACTGCACACTTCTATTTTTTTTTTCCTAATCCCTTAGCATTTTGTGCAGTCCCAGGTTCCTCAGTTTTTCTTTAAACTGTGTCGTACAATACCAGCTTTCTGTTTTAGCAATTCAGTCAAATTTGTAATGAGGAGTATCAGGTTGGTTTTTAGTTTGTTTTTGTTTTACAAAATATCAGCGATTACTCTTTACACTTTTACATAGCATTTCCTGTAATATATTTGAACACTCATTTTCTTTTAGTTGATCCTTATTAAATTATTCTTACATCCATACTGACCTCCTCCTCTATGTTTGATGCTATTGTGCAACACTCTCAGTGTTCAGTTCTTCCTGCCTTCCCACTAATTACAATTAAAACAGTGGCTCTAAAGTGTAGGCTCATGCTGGTTCTGTTTGACAATTTCCACTGATCCATGCTGATACAGTGAAATGGTAGAAACATTGTAATGGGTTATTTACAGCCTCGTAAACTTTTGTTTACTTTTTATATGTCAAATTACTTTGATCTTATACTTTGGTCTAAGATGGTAGTAATTGTTTTTCAACTATCAGTAAAAGGTTAGATACATTTATAGTAGGTCCTTTTACCATTTTTCATGATTCTATGCAATACTAATTTGGGGAACTACTAAATTATTGACATCTGGAGTAGTTATTTTGTCTTCTCTTTTTAGGAGCTGAGGACCAAACCCAGGGCCTGGCACCTAGCCAAGCACTCCACCACTGAGCTAAATCCCTAAATCTAGAACTCACCATCCGGAGAAGTTATAATAAGAACAAGTAACAGCTAAAAATCACCTACTATGATCAAAGATCTAAGAACTTTACATATATCATATATTAACTCAATGTCTCAGTGCTCGTAGAACTAAGGAATTACTATTCACACATTATCAACAAAGAAACAGAAATATACAAAATTCAAAATCACATTCAATGACATAACCAGTGCATATAAAGATGGAGTTAACACTGGAATGGTACTCCAGAGGTCCTGCTCCTAACCACTGCAATAGCATGCAATTGATATTGGATTTTAAGCCATTATTATATTCTGAGCTTCTAAATTTCCTTAGTTTTACTATCTAGGTGTTTAATGATAGTTTTCTGCATTTAAAACATATTTAAAGTCACAATAAAGTTCTGTTGGTGTTTCTGATATGCAAGCTTCCCTGCAATAATTTGGAGAACATTCTCACTTGTAGACCTGTATGCTGATATTTTTTCTGATATTTTCAGTAATAAAAATTTGTTCTTTGATCATTTTGCCATAAACATAACACATGATGACCATTCTTATCACCTACCTTCTTCATCTCCCTACCAGACAGTCTCAACACCCTCTTCCCTAAACATTTCTCACATTTCTGTTTTTCATGTGTGTGTGACCTGTTAAGTTTAGACAGGTCCTTCTGTGTGAGTAAGGACTTGGACATATCCATTGGAGTCTTGGGGGCTCAACAGTGGATATACTAGTGAACAAAATGCTTCCTCTGTCTCTGAGAATTTATTGAGAGCCAATAGTCAATCAATAAAGATTAGGATTCTGAGCACTACACCCTTTTGTGATTTAATTATTGAAAGAGCCAGTCTTGTGTGGAGTCTAGATTAGGCAACTACAATTATTATGAGTCCATTATTGGAGTGGTTTAACTGAGTCTACAGCATTACGTTTCCCAGATCTTCCCTCTATCTTCTGGCTGAGATACACTCCCTGCCCCATCTTCCACACTGAAGTCCTAGAATGTGCAGTGTAAATGCCTTGTTTAAGGCTGAACCTCCAATCATGAATTATCCTCAGAATATTTGACAGGAAGGAGCATCTGAATTCACTGCTAAAGAAAATTTCTTTAATTAAGTCTGAGCCTAGATTGTTTTCTATGAGATTAAACATATATATGGAAAAGATAATTTGATGCTACATCAGTTTAGTTAAAAAATAGCAAGTTTCCTACTTGGGCTTACGACTTCCCTTGATTTAGGTTGCTAACCACAGTACAGTACTAGTCATGGTTTCCATCCAGAAGTTGTCATCAAAGCCAATCATCGAGCACTTGGTTACCTCCCATGACTGTTGTTCAAACTTTGCAAGAGTGGGCACATCTTGTCTGGCAGATGGGATTTTTGGTTTTGTGAGTTCAAAGCTCAGTAAGACCACTAATGCCTTTTTCCCGGGCAGCAACATACCATCTCCTAGTACTTTGAACACAGACAAGAGGGAGGATATTTCCAGATCAGTTCCATCTTGATTCCTCTATATTTCGCAACTGAGTTGTGTAGTGTGTCCCTTAATTGGGTCTTCTCTTTTAGTTCTGGTAGGCATTAAGAGGAGTGATGAGAGTCTTTATTGTTTTAGTGACTTAATAGGCTTCCAAGAATAGCTCCTGTGGAGGTATCCAACCTGTAGGACTAGAAATTTTGCTTATAACTCACTGCCTCTAAGAGCAAATTACCCAACTGCACTGGGAATCTTTCTTCTGTTCTTATTTTTTGTTGAGGTCATAAGACAGTATATTTCTCATATACTTTTCATTTTGGTTAAGCTTCCTCCTCACATCCTTGTCATTGTACTCCCCTCAACTCCTGTTTGTTTAAATCTTCTCATTTCCAATATTCTCCCTCTATAGATTCATTTTGGCTATGGTCTAGTATCCAACTTCCTTTAAGGCAGCTATCAACAACCTTATGTCCTCTTTCTAGATACGTGACTTCCACAAGTACTCAATGTTAAAACTCAGAGCTGTCAAAGCCAGAATCCATATATGAGAAAGAACATGCAGTATTGTCACTTGGGGCTTGGATTACTCCATGCAATAAATTTTTTTTCCAGTTTCACCCACTTAATTACAAATTTCACAATTTCATTGTTCTTTACAGATGAATAAAATTTCATTGTATGTGTGTACTACGTTAGCATTGTCCATCTATCAATTAATGAAAATCTAGGCTCTTGCATTTTCTCTCTCTCTCTCTCTCTCTCTCTCTCTCTCTCTCTCTCTCTATATATATATATATATATATATATATATACATATATAAAGCAGCAATGGGAATAGATTTGCAGGTATCTCTGTAATATAATATAGTCCTTTGTGTATATGCCCAGAAGTGAATGGGCTGAGTCATATGATAGTTTTACTTTTAAGTTTTTGATAAATCTCTGGTCTGCTCTTCAACATGGCTCACTAGTTTACACTCCCAACTGCAGTGTTTAAAAGGGTTCTCCTTTCCTACAACCAAGTAGGCATCCATTGTCACTGATATTCTTGATGATAGTCATTCTGTCTGGTGTTAGATAGAACATTCAAATAGGTTTAATCCACATTTTCCTGATGCCTAGTGATGGTAAATGTTATATTAAGATTTCCTAGGCATTTGTATATCTTCTACTGAGAACAACCTGATTAGTTCTGTAACCGGATTTTAATTGGATTCTTTGTCTTTTGATGTTTAGTTTTTGAGCTCCATATATATATATGGATTCTCCATTCTATTTCATTGATCTATATATTTTCCTATATTTATTGAGGATTGCTTTGTGGTCTATTTTGTATGAGTTCCATGTGCTGCTGAGAGGAATATGCGTTCTTTAGTGTTTGGATAGAATGTTCTGTAGATGTCTGTCGAGCCCATTTTACTTCTGATGTCCTTTAACTATGATCTTTCTCCGTTTATTTTTGTCTGGACAAGTTATCTATTGGTAATTGTGGGGTATTGAAAGCTCTCACAATTACTGTGTTGGGTTAATCTGTGGTTACCATCTCTGAGTATCTGTTTTGTGGAACTGAATGCACCTGGCTTTGGTGTATATATGATTAGCATTGTATTATCTTCTTGACAGATTGTAAGTGATCTTCTTTATCTCGACTGACAAATTTTAGTTTGAAGTCTATTTGTCTCATATTAGCATATCTATGTGGGCTTGTTCTTAGTTTTCAAGTTCCTTCTGTGTAGAGAAACGTTTTACATCTTTTTTACCATGAGGTGATGTCTTTCTTAGGTGTTGCAATATATTTCTTGAAGTCAAGTACAGGATGGATCCTGTTTCCTAATCCAATCTGCTACTGTCTTTTTATTTATTGAGACCATTCATGTTCAGAGTTACTATTAAAAATGTGCATTAATTTGTGTTGCTTTGTTACCTTTATGGTGTTCTCCTAGATACGTTTTGATTAACTCTCCTGGCATTATTAAAATGTCCCTATTACTTCTTGAATTTATTTTTCTCTTCAGTCCAAAGTATTCCTTCCAGTATACACAGTAGATATGTCTGAGTTATCTTAAATATTGATTTACTCTGCTTTTACCATAGAAAGTTTTTATTTTTTTCTTCATATTCAATAGATAGTTTTGTTGGGTATATTAGTCTGCATTAGTAGTTGTGATCTTTCAGAATATAGAATGCATCTTTTCAAGTCATTTGATCTTAAAAGTTTCCATTAGCTGTTATAATGTCCTACTTGTACTGCAGTTTACAATGCCCTTTGTTTAGTAACATATTATGGAAAGTTTATTTACTGGTCCTTTCCATTTGGTATTTTGTGAGTTGCTTGTCCTAAATTCACTTCTTTGTCTACATTTGGAGAGTTTTCTCCTAGTATTTTATTTATAATGTTAACTATAGTTTTTCCTTCTTCTAAGCCCATAATTCATAGATTGATCTGTTCATATTGTCTCAAAATTCTGACATGTTCCATTCATGTGTTCTTTTCTTATTTGTGGATTTCTTTGATCTAGTAATCCAGTTCCTCTGCTTTGGATTCAAGCTCTGCTATTCTGTCTTCTATGTAATGGACTCTGTTGGTGAAATGTTCTGTTGAGCTTTTAGTTAGACCTAGAAGGCTTTCAATTGCTGCTTCATTTCAGTTTGGATTTTCTCTATTTTTTGATAAGTGAACAATTGTATGTTGTTTTATTTAAATAGCGTGCAAAGGAATGATTTTCAATCTGTCGTTTTATAAATACCATTTTCTTATTTTCCCCTTTCTTCCACTACCCTGATATCTCTCCTCACCCCTCAAAAACCTTTCCTTTTGCTTTCATGTCACTGCATTCTACTATCTTCCTTTATTTCCCTTTAAGATCTCCTCTACCTGCCTTACAGTACTCTTCTAGTTTATGGACTGCTCCCTCATGCACACAAACATATAAAAGCATATGTGAAATTAAAATTTAGGAACTAGATGAGAGAAAATGTGATGCTTCTCTTTCAGAGTATGTCTTGTATTGTTTGGCATAATAATTCCCAACTCCTCATAACAAAATGCACATAGGAATTTCATTTGATAATTATATTTGATAAAATACACACTTTGACTATTTCAGTTAACCTTGTCAGTTGGTGAATGACATTTATATTATCTACAAATATAGAATGAACCTATAAGACGGGACACAAAAGAAGCTGAAGACACTTTAACACTTATATGGATAGCCTTTTTAAAGGTGTCAATTCTTTTGTGCCACTCCAAGAATTTTAAACTCAAAAGATCTTAGATAAAACCTAGAAAACTTCACTTCCAATAATTTTCCCAAGATGATTCAGAAGCAAGTGATTCTGACATTAAGTACTTCTAACTCTATGGATGGATCCACTGATGCTGGCAGTTTTCAAAGTAGTACATTGAAATTCTCTTGAAAGGATACTCAGATCCCTCACATATCATTTCTTATTACTTACTGATTTCATTTATTTATTGACTTTGATAATTTTTTTTATTGAGAATATAGATGTCCTGATTTCCTTCATCTTTAGAATTGAATAAAATTCCATGACAAAATGATTGCTTCAGTTTGAGTTTTCTTTAGTTTTTTTGTATTGAATTCCATTTTCATATCCTGAATTTTCCTTATTATCTTGTTCATCGGTCTGTGTTTCTTAGATGTCAGTCGTTTTATTGGTGTCCTCTTTAAGTTCATTTGAATGCTTATTTGTTCAGTTTTGGCCTTGAACTCACTGAATATGCTCATAACTGTTCTTAATTTTGAATCTTGAATTCTAAGTTGTGCTTTTCAGGGAGTATTATTATGAGACTGGTGAATTTTTTTTTTTTTTGAGGGGGACATATTATTTTGACTTATCCTATTTGCGTTTCCACAATGGGACTGAGCATTTAGGATTTTAATTGTTTGTTGGCTTAGGGTTTTAGCTCACCAGGTAAGAATCCCAAAGCAAGGCAGTGGGCTGGGTGGCTTTGGGGAACCTAGAAACGACAGAGACCAGGCTGAGGGATCTGATATCAGGGATTGGCATGGGTGCCGGGGCAGTATTCCATACTGAGTATAGGGCCCAGGCTGCAGTACAAGCAAGGAGCTGCTATAGAGCTTTGGAGAAG
Source organism: Eospalax fontanierii (assembly GCA_035773235.1). Taxonomy (NCBI): domain Eukaryota; kingdom Metazoa; phylum Chordata; class Mammalia; order Rodentia; family Spalacidae; genus Eospalax; species Eospalax fontanierii. The sequence goes on along the minus strand of CM069532.1, from coordinate 30,541,674 downwards.
CTACCATATGTAGAACCATAAACAGATTAGAACAGGAGTCGGTTCACTAACTGGCGCTGGGGACAGAGAGATCAGGTGCAGCAACTATGACTCGGGGGCTGGAAGCTGAGAGTACAGGGTTCTGAGGTGCTTCCCTAAAAGAAAGACCACTGAAGTGGCTCTGTCAACCAGGAGTGAAGGCAAAGCAGGCTGGGTGCAGCATGGGCAGGGCTGCTTGCAGGGTGTATTTTGCGGCATATAGATAAACAGATATTGAAAATATAAGCCCATAGGTTGTATAAATGAAAATAAACAAACTCAAATATACCTAATGAAACTGATACTTAATTTTTAAAAAATAAATATTTAAATTAAATTGAATAAAGACAGAACTTACAAGAACTCACAATTATGGACAGCAAATTTCATCATCAACCACAGAGACACTGATAGAAATAAAAACTCCAAACTGTCAACAACAAACACTGTAAATGGAGTTTATATCCAGATAAACTACCATCCAAAACTAAAGACAGTATTTTATATAAGAAAAAGCAATGAAAGTAATACTTTTAATTTTAAAGGAGATGAAAACATATAAGAATGACATGAGGCATGGGAATGAGGGAACTAGTCACTAAACTTATGGTCCTTGTGTTATATACCTTGATTTGTTTTTCCTTGTTATATCTTCAATCCCAGGAATGTAGTAGACGCTGAATACATATTTCTGAATGCATCATCAGTGCAAAATTTCTTGGCTGAGAGTGACTATAAACATGATTTCCAACTATGTTCTTAAGACTGTGAAAATACCATGCAATGTGCTCAAGGATCACCCACACTGAGTCAATGCACCTGGCATTTGAAGGCAGCCGTGATTTTAAAAGTAAGCCCCACACTTGGGCCTTGGGAAGGTATGCAGTGTCTGCATAGCACAGTTTTCAGGTACCATTCATTCCAAACACCTGCACTTTTAATGATGAGTCATCTCTGAGAACTGCAGGAGGTCTCAGAGCATGCCAGTCTGTCCAGGAAAGGATGATTTAAGCAGAGATCTCCATGGACTAGCAACTTGTGATGTGCTTCATGCAAATGTCTCACTCTGCAGATGGGACAGTGGAGACATTATTTTATCCAACTGTCTTTGCGCTACCATTTATTTCCTTCCTTGTTTTGTGGTAATGAGCTAAACCACCTGAACACTTTCATGTACTGATATCCTTTTCACATTCTAAAATCATGGAAAATCATCAAATATTTGACCCATTCAAAACCTTGCCATGCCTTTGGTAGAATCATTATATTTCATGCACATGTTGAAATCACAAGTAAATTTCATGACCCTCATCTCTGTTGTGATAGATGTTATGGTAACATCTGGACCACATACTCACTGATACTTTCTACATTTATTTCCCGCTATGAAAACACCAGCATGCCTCCAGCTTGCTAATGTGTCATTTAGCCTGTTTTTGTCTTCCTATTACCTTGAGCCATTCCATCTTTGTCATTCTTTCTATGTATCTCTCCATTGCTATACTCACTTCTGACCATATTAGGCCTTTCTTCCATTAATCATTTAATGGAAATAACAGACAACATACTCATAAAATACCAGGATGTCAGTCAATGCACACCTAATATATGACATTTAAATTTTTTACTCGAATTCTAATGAGATCTCACCTTGAACATTTAGTGATATGTAACAAACCTTGATTTTTACTTCACTGTCTATAAAAACTACATAATCATAATTCTGTTATTCACTGTCCCAAGCAATCATGCTATATCTTTACATGTTATTTGCATAAATATACATTAAAAGGCCCTTATGCATTATATTGAGACAAAATAGAGAGTCTAGTGGGAAATCATGGACAATAGTCCTTCAGGATAATGCTAAACTGAAATTTGATGAACTATTTTTCATCAGTTCAATCAATTCTTGGTCTCCTTTAGAGCATGTCCACAAAATTCCAGCTTCAGTTTTGAATTCTCAACTCAAACTTTAGTAAAGACTAAATTAAAATATACCAGTTAAAATGCATCACTGAAATCCCACCTGTAATATCAGGTTTCTTTCTCTTACTTTGCTAAAGTACCGAAGTTGTTTTTAAGATTTTTATAATTATGGTTCTCTTGGTGCATTATGAAAACTACAAAGATTGATATGCTGTGAGTAAAAAATTACTCTGTACTATTTCTTACATTACAGAGATTAAAACATTGCCCCAAATAAGTCAACCTTAATTTCTATGAAAATTTTAATTCATTTAGAGTGTGTTGTGAAACAACTGACATTCATTGTTACTGTTGACACACATGTTCACTAACCTGTTTGAGGTTATTTCCTCACATTAGGAGCACATCACTGCTAGGGTTATTTATGAAAACCTCAGTTTCCTAAGGTCATGATAACATAACTAAGGAATATTTTTAAAACATAAATTACCCAGAATTCATGAACTATGAAAACCAGGTCTTTCTGCTTCACCTTTTCTGACTCCACTCATAATGAATAGAGTGTCTATTGCTCCATCCCTGGCATCTCCTACCTATTTTTAAACAGTCAGTCTGTGAATTAGAAGACTGTTTATTTTATTCCAGTGCCAGAAAATTTTATTTTTTGACTACATATTATCATATATCTAATAAACAGAATAAAGCTTTAGTTAGCACTTGGTCTCCTGCTTCTGTGACCTTCAACATTTTCTCTACTGTCATCACTTCTGAAAGAAAGTAATTTGGAATCAGTAATATAACTTAAAAACATTTTTAAGAGAATTTGTATATGGCAGAAGAAATTAATAATATTCCTAAAATTATGAGAGTAAATAAGTATTTTAAATTTGCTCTTCTAATAACAGTGATGACAGTGATATTTTAGTGGTATTCATAAACAAAGCTATGCTTCTCCAAATACAGGAGATTAAGCATACACAAAAGAAAAACATTTAAAAGATAAAGTCTTGTTGCATGTTGATAAGACAAGAAACATATGGAACTCAGACTCTGTAAATTATTTCAACCATTTGACTTCTGTTCTTGAAATTAACCATTTTGAAAAGGCAAAATTACGTATGTATTGTTTGCTTTATCTCACCATATGATAAAAACACAGAATAATGGCGGAACAGAGATGTTAATTAGAAACTCTGCATGAACATTCACTTGATATACAACTAAAAGAAAAAAAGATTCTGTTATTCCAAATCACTGCCCAAGAAACTGGAACCAAGACGTATACAAACATTTCCTCTGTTCTCTACAGTTTCATATTTCCATCCTCGGAGTGAATCCCTGCTCAGAAAATCACCACCCAGAGTACACAACGCCCAGATGTCATTACCACATAAACCTCCTTCTGACTGTCCACAAATTACTGTAAATCACAAGAACAAATAAACTAAAAAGCTATAAGATCCAGGAAATTGGTTGCTAGACTAAAGAAAAGAAAGTGGTGCATCAGCCATAGGAGTTAACCTCGCCAAGAAATTTCTTATTTTTTTCTTTTTGTGAGAAATCATCAGAAGCAGAAATTAGTAAATGGAAAAAGTTTAAAAATATCATTATTGCACAAGGATTTCTTTTAAAAATGTGGCTTATCTTTATATGGAATTCTAAATTTATGTACTCTAGTTAATACTTTGAGTAGATATTTTTAACATTTCATAGGGAAAATTAGGGGAAATTCTTGTACTTTTTATTTTGCAGTATTATTAATTAACTTATTATTATTAACTCACATCTTTTTACCATTTTCCATCTACATTACATTCATCATTAACTTATAAATATGTGTATGTCCATACATATATGCGATCATACATGTTTGTGCACCTATGTCCATAGATATAGAGTTAGATCCTTTGTTTTAGTTGGTTTTTCCTGTTTGTAAAAGTCATTGCCACATATCACATAGAATTTTAGTTTGAAATTCATATTGAACTTTTGGTAACCAAATAATCTCCAAAGAACTGCCATCTGACAATGCTGAGGGACATTGACATAAGAACAGCACTTGTCTGTTACTGTGACCATCGTTCTTTCCACAATGTCATCGATTCTTCCTGAACTTCTCTGCAAATTTGTTAGTATTCATCATAACTAAATATGTACTAAAATTGGGAGATAAACAAATGACCAGGCTTTGTAGAAATGTGTTCAGTAGTAAATCTCTGGTGGCTAGCCAGACATATGGGGAGCTGTTTTGAATCAAGGAAAGGCACAGATATTAAATGAGTAATGCTGGTAGCAACTTAGGTTAGAGGCTAGTAAATAATTACAGTAAGTACTTGCATGTCAGGTATTAATTGACTAAAAGATAGGTATTATTACTGCTGTCTACAGATGGGGAAATTGAGGGAGCAGTGAAGTAACTTGAAAGATACACAGCAAGTAACTGGTGTCTCTTAGATTTAGACCCAGGCAGACTGATTCTAGACTGCAAGCTCTGTTTACCATAGGTTGCCTCATGAATTCAGACATTCATGGAAATTGTTAGCATTAAAGCTTTCAGCCTTTTTCATTGTGGATTCATGACTGAAAACCATTACAGGAAATTCTACTTGCCATCTCTCTACCACATCCTCAAATCATAGGCTTCATGAGACTCCTAGACCCCAGTAGGAACAAACTTAAATAGAAATTAAAAGGGTTGTTTCTTTTATGAAAATGCACCTATGATTTTAAAAATGTTTTATTATTTTTATTTTTATATGTATCAGGATATCACCTGCGTGTATGCAAGTGCACCTATGTAGTGCAATGCACATGGAGGTCAGAAGAGGGTATCAGATCCCCTGGAACTGGAGTTATGCATGACTGTTAGCAGCCATGTGGATGCTGGGAACCTAACCCAGGTCCTCTGCAAGAGCACCCAGTGCTCTTAACCACTGAGACATCTCTCCAGCCACCAGGAAGGGCCTGTGATCATAAGGATGTGCACTCATATTCCCTGTCAACATTGAATTCAATTCCAAACTTTCATTTTTTTCCCAAAAACTAAATAGTAGAAGAAGAAATGGAACATGGACAGAAGCAGAATCCCTATTGCACAGCTAGTCTATTATTGGATTAAAAGCCTTAAAATTTGGCAATTCATCATTCTTTTAAAGTCTATGGGGTAATAGTGTGAACTCAGACAGTTGTTCAGAGGAAAAAATGAGAAATTTCTATGTAGCAGTTTTCCTTTCCTTCTTGTTTAACTAGGTTTGCCTTTCTAAGAACATTTTAGGACTTATTACTGTTTTGGTGAATTTACATGTGCAGTGTGCCTAATATTCTAAGAGCACTGCTTTTAGCAATGACTGAAATAGTGTCAAGTCTCACTTGGAAGACATTTGCTCTAATTCTACGTGGTTTATTTTTCTATATCAAAATAAAGTCCGGCTACTACTTCTCCATAAAATCCAACATAAACACTCCACTGGCATGGTATTCCTTCAAGAGAGCCAGTCTATGTGCAGTGGGTGTTTTCAGTCATCTTTCCTCAATTAATCACCAACATTATTATGAATATTGTTTAGAGATTGTATTTCAGTTTCATTTCACAGAGTCTTTGCCTTTGTCACTGTGGATGAAAACATAGCCGGAGACACCCAGTGCATGTGGTGTTGGGTCAGTTTTATGGTCTGGAGGTTTGAGGGAAAGTTAACAGCAATGGAAACAGTATTGAGAACAAATTAGCCTGGTGCCAGGTAGTAATTTCTTCTTTTAAAAATATTTTGTTTAAATTTTTGTATATTTCATATACACCATCTTAATCATCTTTATACTCACCTTCCCCATCAGCAACTGAAACATTCCGTCATGAAAGTAAGTTCCTTAAGACTCAGAATGTTCTAAAGGGATGCTCTTTACGATTTAAAAAGTAAGCAACCCAGAAGTCTCAAGAAGTCCTTGGAATTTACCAGATTCACAGTGTCCCTCCCTCCATAAGGTTGTATAAACAGGAAGGACTACTAAAGAGAAGAGTTTCCCCAACCTGTCAAACTTCCAACATGTGGTTCAGTTCCAGGATTCCAGCTTTAATGAGTGGAATCCCATGCTGAGGTGGGATTGAGTCACCTTACTCCTATAAGTAACCCTTTTAACTTACTGCTGAAAATAATATCAAAAATCTTGTTAATTGACCAAGTTGCACCTTGGGGGTATCGTAGGTTTAGTCTTCCATTGGTGCTCTACATAACTTAAAGAGACGTTTGTTCAGGTCTCTGCAGGAAAAGAAACACACAACACATGAGAAAGAGAAAAAACTATGAACTCTACATTTTCCACAGGATAAATGACTTTGTATTATGGAGATAGTATAGTATTCTGAATAGAGAGAAGAATGAATTTGTAATAACAAAATAATAAAATGTTTCAAATTTTGATTAGGATGTCAATACCTAGAACTTAAAGGATAACTAAGGTAATAGTGCCAAGAATTAACATAAAATATAATTACATAATATTATTTAGGTCTTAGGTGAATTGTTAATACAAGTCAGCTTGGCACTTCATATAATTTAGCCTACTAATAGCTCAAAAATACAATCAAGGACTCAGATCAAGCCAGGCTCCATAAAGTGATCCAGGTATCAATACACAGAGAATAGAAGGAAAGAGTGGCTGCCTGCTGGATTTGTAATTATTTAGCAGAGTTATCTCTAGTTGTGTCTGTGAGAGCATTAATGTAGATGACCTTGTTATGGGCTGGGGTAGTGGGCCAAATACGTGAGGTGGAGGGAGAGAAAGTCAGCGGACTGCCAGCATTCATCTTTCTGTTTTCTACCTGTGGATGCACTGAAACAAGGTCTCTAATACTCCCTCACCATACATTCCCTGCCTGAGGACTGAGTCTCCCAAACCATAAGCTATAATAAACCCTTCATTCTCTACATTGCTTTTGTCAACTATTTTGTCTCATTAATGAGAAAAATAGCTATTATGATATTATGAATTTTAATATTTAGGGGAAAGCCAGAAATTAGTCTTTGTGAGGAAAAAGCAGACTATATGACATATTACAATTTCAAACTTTGGGTTTTTTTTAAGTACCACTAAGGTTGTTAGAGTAAAAATGTTCTTAAATATCCTGTATTTCTATTCCTGGTGTGATTTTAGTAGATTCAGTAATATCATCTTATACAGAAACAAAATTACAAGAAATTACATGTACAATCATAGTTACAGATACTTGGAAATATCTGACAATTTGTGATATGTGTTTATGGTTATAACTCCATTTAATTGTTAGAATGTCTTGCAAGAAATTCATCCAAGGTAGACTTGAAAACTGGAGAACTCATGTGGAGTCACTTAACAATAAAATGATTGAGTGGAGTTCCTAACTCAGCTTTTAACCCTGAAGTTTGATGTTCTCTCACCAAGAGAAACAAAACATAGAAAACCTGAATAATGAGCAAATTTCAGAGAGCCTGAGGACCAACATGAGTCATGAGTACTTCAGTGAATGCATCAAATGATGTTCTGTGCATGAATGGTTTAAGCTTGTTCTTTATGGAAATAAAAGGGACTGTTCAGTGTTTTTGCTTCATCTTAACCTTATTTCCATTCATCAGCTCTCAGTAGCTAGAGCTGTTAAAATGTTACCATATCAGTGAGGTCCCACAAACAGAACTTTAAGCTACTTGAGGTGTATAACGTAAGGAGAGAAAGGGGGAAAGTTTGAGGAAGTAGAGGGAGCAACAGAAAGAACTAAAAATGAGTAATAAATTGCCTGGGATAGTGACCTCTGTCTGTAAACTCAGAATTTGGAGACTGAGGCAGGCCTATCAGGAGTGTGAAGCCAGCCTGGAACTCATATTAAGATTCTATCTAAAAATAAAACAACAACAAACCCTTAAATGAACTTAAACTATTTTTATAACAATGTAAATAAAATCCAAGAAAAGTTCATTCTTACTGGCACCCGATTCCTTGGCAGAGCTGAATGCAGTCCTTGAATTTGCCAGCCTTCCATCCACACAAGCTGTCACAGCGGTGGCCAAGGCTCAGGGGCCACTTTCTGCCAAGAAAGAAACCGACAGAAGGAGAAATTCACCACAGCCCATCTGGTGCTGGAAGCCCGGGGGAGGCGATCTACAGCAATGAGTCTCAGAAATTTAGATTTCATGGAACAGCGAAGTTTCAAATAAATATATAGGTTTCATCATTGACTTGCCAACATTCTACTTTTGCCAAGAAAAGACATTTGAAAATAAACAAAAGCAAAATAAGTATAAATGACGTTCACCACCATTTCACGCAAAAACAGACACTGCTATGCCAAAGTTTAGAATAGGCTTGGGGGAGGGGAGCGCCCACTCCATGAAAAATTCACCTTATTGTTTCTTTTCTTCAGTTAGCTAAGGACTAAGGCCTACTGCATCATGAGCTAACTCTGGGCTCCTGGCCAATATTTGGAACAATCAGAATAAGGCCTAAACTGAGGGTCAGAGGAGTTGGTTGTAGTCTCTGACAGTCAAAGCCTGTGCAGTAAGGTCAGGCTGTTCTCAGGTCTGGATCTTAGACAATGCAACCTTCTGACTGGCTCTGGACTCCTAATATCCTAAAAAGAGTTAAATGTCTAAACTAGACCAGTGTTTCAGATCAGTTGAGAGCCTTAGGCCTTTGCAAAACTCCTTCTGAATCCTCAAAAACCTCAGGAGAAAACACTGGCAGGTGAAGAATGGCAGCTGCCAGAGCTGACATTGAACACTTACACCTAAGTCCACAAGTAGCTTGTAAATCAGTTTTCATGAAAGAAAATGTCAGACTGACCAGCACTGTTTATTTTTAAATTCTCAATCACTCTGTTCTTTCAGGGTAGCTGCTATTCCTGATGTCATGTTGTAAGGATAAAAGACAAGAGAAGAGGAAGGAGGACAGGGTCCAGAGCAGACACTGCAGTTATATGAAAAAGGAAATAATTTCTCACAACAGGAGTCCTGTTTTTTTTTTTAAGTGGGTCTCACACTGCCCTTTACAAAAGGTCCCCAATATCAAGCAAAGAATGGTGGTACAAGTTACCCTATATATCCATAATAAAAAAAGGCAAACACGAGAATAGAGCAGAACTTAGAATGTATCAACAGAAGAGCATTGCTTAATCCTCCTGGCCTGAAGAGCTGCAAATGGGAGCCAGGAATCCTACACATTTTAGTCAAAGCATCAAGCGGCCTTAAGTTTGAATCTAATAGACTTGAGAGCAGAAACCACAGGAAACCTGGAAACAAGGTAGAAGCGGTTTGCAATGACTTTTCTTCGTTTTCTCAGCTTCTTTTAGTCACACCTGTAATATAATTATAGTTTAGCATTTGAGTTTAATTATACAGCATTGAGAAACACTCTGAATTTTATAGCAAAGCTAAAGCAAACAGTTTTACTGCCAATAGGTTTTGTACTTCTATCCCAAGGAATGAATTTTAAGCAGGCAAATACAAATCCTGATTTAATCAGGCAAAATGAAGATGTTTATGGTCTTGTCAAACATTAGATGTGTTTTCAAGAAAAACTAGTATAAATAAATAAACATTTCAGCTTTGTTTAGGCCAATTGTATGCTCCCAAGGAGCATACAGACACTACCTTTACAGAGAAAAAAGACAGGATAATTTTGTTTGGCCTCCATGCCGGTAAAGTAAAATCTCCTAGAAGGGCTAATGTAAGACTTTCAAACTCTCTTTTGAGAGGGAAAACCCACATCATTCAGTCGACCATATACACCTCCTGGTGTTACACCACTTCCTTCCTTTCTTTCTCTCCTAAACTCTAGTGGTGTTAAAAAGAAGGTAAGATCCTTCCTAGGACTGGATTTTGTGGTACCAACCACAGGAATTTCGAATAAAAAGTGCATAAGTAATTGCTATCATGGAAATTCCTAATTTTTCAAAAATAAATGATGCATAAAAGGCACATAAAAGTCCAGTTAATAAGTCCCAACGCGATGGAGAACATATCTTAACTCAGCCAATGGAACTAGTTTTTTATTCTATGGAGACCTCTTAAATGCATTGCCTCGGTGAACAGTAAATCTATTCTTTTAACAGGTTTATTCCTTTATCTGGTAGTCAATTAAGTGGCCTTTCATGAAATGTAGCAATGACATATATTTGTGGAGGGAGGTATATTCTTATAACTTGTCTGATTATCTTTGGGCTTTAACATGTATTATTTATGAGTGTTATTTCTTTAGCAGCTTTATGCCTTCATCAAGCAATCATGAACACATTTTAAGTATAAATATGAGTCTACAGCAACTAGAAACCACCATGGTTTTAACAAGGCTCATTCTTGCACAAATATCTCATTCAATTTTCAGGGAATTGTATTTTGAGAATAAAATTTATTTTGTCATTTTCCTTCCTCACTTTCCAAATTGTAATACCTACACTACAAAGAAAAGCAATCATCACTCCTGCATGCATTCAGCTAAATATTTCTAGATATAGAAATGCCATCAGCTTATTTCATACACCAGAGATGAACTGAGGGAAAGCCTTTACAATGCATCAGCCTCTATGATAATTCCTCAATGTAAAAAGGAACTTCGCAGAATAAATGTCAGAAAATGTATTGATGTATCCCTGAGTGAGAGAATGTAATCAGATTTTCAATGTTTTGGATGGTAGAGTTCTGTTGTTACTTGTATTCGTTAAAATTTTAATGTGTTGAATCATGATTTCCCCATTGCAAACTGGAGATAATTAAAAGCTATTGTCTTTTCAGTGATTAAATCTTTAATAATCCTTTTCAGAATTCATTGTGCATGTAAAACAACTAAAATACTATGTGGGTCAAAAATTTCATTTTTTTCTCAGCTCACCATTAAACTGACATTTAAGGCAACAGATCATATTTAATTGAATATTTTGAATCACCATTATTTCAGGACTAATGAGAGTAGTCATGTGTTTAGATGATATTATGAACCAATACTACTATCATTTTTAAAGGTAGTCACCCAGCACAACTTACAGATGAATTAGCTATTCTTAAATTAAGGAATATTGGGGGCCAGTAATGGGATGACATTCTTTTTTATGACTATAGCTAGGGTTATAATGTGACAAGAAAAAAAATGTAATGTTTCCAAAATGACAGCTTCTTAGATTTGTGTTGCCTGAGGAGTTCAGCTGAACAATAAACTATAATTTGATTGATGGAAAATTGAAGTGGTTCATCTAATCTGCCAGTCTAGCCTAGCAGAGCTTTGGTTTTGCATGTATGATGATATATCACAGTTTTAGAGATAATGTTATTTGTATTAGACAGGAGATTTTTTTTTCTCCCACATAAGAGAGGAGAAGATTATTACATAGAAAAGATCAAAATAGTCCCTGAATTAACGTGGAATCCAATTTGCTGGACTACAAATTTCTAAGTGTGAATGTAGAAGACAAAATGGTATAAATAAACTTTCAAAACACACTTACTGATTGGGGGTAAACTGTCTAGAATTATTCAAGCTAGGGGAGAGTGCAACCTGCACTGAAGAAAAGCAATTAGATCCACCAGTCTGGATTCACTTTAAATAGACAATGCTTTGATTAGGAAAAAAAAAATTATAATCACCAATTATGTTGACTTCTCAACTACAGAGGAAAAAAAACGTACATTCAATTTTATTTCATTTTATAGTATTGAGGATTGACTCCATGGTCTGGCATATGCTAGGCAGGCAATGCACCACTCAATTACAGTCCAGTCTTCCTTTGAATTTTATTTTGAGACATGATCTTACTAACTTGTCTAGGCTACACTTGAACTCACATTGTTCCAGGAGGGTTAATAATAAAGCCTGCTGAATTCTTGAAGCATATGCAAATGCAAGTAACCAACTGGCAATCAAAGAACATGAGGCTATTTATAAGCACTGCTGAATGCTGATGAATTCTCAGACTTAACCACAGCAAATTGAAATTAAAATTCCAGGGTTAATTTCAAAGCACAATTTTTAACAGAATGGTTCTAGTTCATTTTCTGCTACTAGCAGACAAAACAACTTTTATGAACAATATGAATAAAAAAATTTATATAATTTTTTGCCTTTTTGTACTGTAAAGATTAAATGGAAGAAAGAATTTCAAAGTTCCACAAAATTTTATTAACACTATCTAGAAGAGCTAAGAAATAAGTATCAGATTATTCCAGGCAGCAGTATATCTGTAATCTGAAGAAAATAATCATTCTCAAAAGGAACTCATAGGATTCAATTAGAAATTTTCATATATCATTTTATTCTCTATTCAAGAATAAAAAGTGACCACAGGACCGTAAATAATTGAAACACTGAGAATTTTTGCTTATGGTCAATATGATTTGTGGTCAAAATATTGCTTACGGTCAATATCATTTATTCAAAGTGACAGTCAAAATTTGTCAATCAATTTAAAAATATTTTAAATGTTTAAAAACATTGAAACAGTCATTGTGAGGTGTTCATTTAACATGGGTGAAAGTATGATATTATTTTTCTGCAAAGTGATATGAAAATGTAAATGTCGTTTTTGAGTGCTCACTCTATGCTCGGCATTGAATTTCCATACATTGACAGAGATACAAACATTTTCAGTAGCTATCAGGAGTCCTAATGTGACTGATTCATTCATTCCAATTTAGAGGAGATCTAAAGAAAGCTTAAAGGGTGTGTGTGTGTGTGTGTGTGTGTGTGTGTGTGTGTGTGTCTCTGTCTGTGTGTATGAGACATTTATTATTTTGGAAAGAATTGAAGAAATGGTAATACTTAAAATAATTTAATTATATTATATTGTTTTCATAGGTACAAAAGGAAGGGACACAATAGTGCAGTATAGAACGATGGCCAGGTTTTTAATCAAAGCAGATGTAACAGGAAAGTACATGGCAGATTATAAAGTTTGATAGTAGGACATTAATGGATTGACTTCAAAATAGGAACATCAATTTTCATTTATTTTAGTTTTTACATTAATTTGCTTGTGTTTTTCTGGAAAACTTTGCTTATACTTCTCTCTCTCTATCTATCTCTATCTCTCTCTCTCTCCCCTCTCTCTCTCTCTCTCTTTCTGTTAAAGAGATGGGTACCACTGAATAGAAACCTGGTGCTCTTCACTGGGACAGTAGGAAAATGTTTCTTCAGGGTCAGCACACAGATGTCACAACTGTGGTCCAAGGGAGCCGGCTACATTTCAACTTGCAGCAGAACTTGGAAATGTCATCTTTGTGGTACTAGATTTTAAGAAACGAAAAGTGCAAGGCTGATGGGGTCATGGAGAGAAAGTGAGGTAAATCCAGACACTGCTTTCAGGGTTAGAGTCACTATAGAGAGGCTCTAAGAAGCTACTGCATGAAACTTTGCAGGTAAAGTCTAAGTTACAAAGGAGATCACAGGGTACTGGAGATGTGAGGACCATTGTATATTCACAAGGCAGAGGGCATTCATGGAAATTAGGCAAACCTAAGAAATTGTGTGTGCTACTAACAACTGGGTTGGAGGAGTGGGGCTGCCCCAGGCTTTTGGAATTCAGCCAATTTTATCACAAGCCCTAACTGCCAGATATGGAGCTGCAGAACTGGGAGTTTTCCCTGCTAGATTTTGGTTTTGTTGGATCTATTTTTTCCTACTATGTACTGATTTTTCCATTTTGGAATGGCAATGCTTGCTCTGTGCCATTACATGTTAGAAGTATGCTTTTAATTTGTGAGAGCTCATAGTCATGAGGCTTTGGACTTTTAAAGTATTACAACAATTATTGGTCTGGAAGCTTTTAAAGTTTTGACTACAGGATCTTTTAAAATTGTTCTGGGTATAGTTTCTTTAATTATGAAGTGGCCATAGACTTATGAAGACAAGTAGTTATGGCATAAAGTGTCAGGGTGACAAACGGAGGAGTTGTGATGTTTAGTTTTAATTGTCAACTCAACAAAACCTAGATCACCTAGTATGGTTTTCTGGAAGATTAATTTATTTAAAGGTTTTATTAAGAAAATTAATATGAATCAAAGTATTCGTTTTAATTATAACAATGTTGAGCAGTGAATTAGAAGTTCATGTTAATTTTTCAGAATACCTAAGATTCACGCTTTAATAGCTATGCCTTTAGATTTTTTCCTTCCCTTTCTATGAGCTCTTCCTATTCTTACTAATTATTCTTAATTTGGTCTCTGGATGCGCTCTGATGAATAGAGTTGCATATATTTCCTGTGCTTTGTCCTGGCACAATCCCTTCTGTGTGCCCAGGTTTATTGGGTGAGCTTGGTCAAGATTCCTGTTTTGTTTTGATTTTTCATAAACTTTTAAGCAACTTCAATCTGGTGAGGTTTTGATTGTTTGTTCATTCTTTTTTTTATTTTGGCAGTGCTGGAAATCTAAGCAAGATCCATGCTTATGCTGAACAAACACTCTATTACTGAGAAATATTGTTAGCCATGACCAACCTATTTTAACAATTTTATTAGTTCTTTCAGAATTTGAATATAATCAAAATACATGATATGAAATTCTGAATATATGTATTTTGATCATATTCACCTCCTTCCCCTTCTCCTCCATTATGCACTCAACTGCATGTCCTCTTTTATTAAAACTCATCAAATTCACTTTGATTTGCCCATAATATTTGTGTGTATGGTCATCCTCTGGAGTATGGTTGACCTGCCAGGGGCGCACTCTTAAAGAAAACTGACTCTCCCTCTCTTTGAAGCTATCAATTGTCAGAGTTCCTGAGCTTGCTGCCCACCTGCCCTATCCACGCTGGAATTTCATTTGGCTTGAACATTGGAAAGTCTGCCTCAACTGTGGTGCATTCATATGTGCACCTGCTCTGTTATGCTCTGAAAAACTGTTTTCTTATATTCATCCACCAGCTCTGGCTCACACAATCTTTTCATCCCCTCTTCTGCAGTGATCTCTGAACCTTGGGTGGACAACATGAGATCTAGTTATGTCAATTATGACTGAGCACTCAGCATTCTTATTCTCTGCACCTTGACCAGTTGTGTCTCTGTATTAATCTACTGCCAAAAGAAGTTTCTCTGATGAGTGTTGAGAGATGCACCAGTCGATGAATGTACCTCTCTTTATTGATGGAACTCAATTGAATACTATGTCCATTTCACAAAATATAAAACTAGGTTCTCCCTGGAACCCATGACCTGTCTAGCTAAAACCTCTTCATATGCATATTTTTACTGATGTTTTGTGCAATTCATACAATAAATCTTAATCATATTTAGCCTCCTTTCCCCATCTTGACCTCCCCATAGAACCCCCTCCAAATTTCATCTAAACCTTTCCTTAAGAGAGAAAATTGTATGATTTTCACAAAATGAATGGGTCACTGTAAACTAATCTTAGCAGCCTATTTAATCTGCATCAAAGTAAAAAGAAAAATAATAAAAAAGGAAATTGAAGAAAAATTTAAAGAAAACATTTTTGGATCCAAAAAGCTAACAATTTTGAAAGAACTCAGATTAAAATGGAAAGATTATAGCTACTGGAGGATGGAGAGATGGCTCAGTATGTAAGAACACTTGCCACAGTTACAGAGGACCAGAGTTCTGTTCCCAACACCCAGATGAGGCAGCTTAATAATCACCTGCAACTCCAGCTCCATGGAGTCCACCATCTTTATCTGACCTTTGCAGGGCATCTGCACACATAGGAACAGACCTACACATAGACACACACACAGACACACACACACACACACACAAACTTTACACATAATTTTAAAAAGAAATACATCTAAAAATTTATAAATATCATCTAGCCAATTCTTTCCATAGCTTTCTTGGGGCAACCATATTTTTCTATCAAAACCACTGTACTTTACATTTAACTTTATGAGCAGTTAATTTCTAAAAAGCATTTGCATGATCAGTTACTTCATTTAAATCAGTTGTATATATTCTGTATATTTAAAATGCATGTATCACATGAGGAAATCAGAAGACGGTGTCAGCTTCATGTTGAGATGGGAATGCTGATAAGGAATCACAGCCATGGTTTCACATCCTTTAACAGTAGAGTAAATGCACATCTGGACATTTTACAGGGCAGGCACCGAAAGTTTCTGAGTTAAAGAAGGCCTCTTATTATTTAACACAAAATAAGGCTGACATGATAACATTTGGATAAGCAATTTTTGTTAATTTTAGAAAATATATGTTCGAAAGCAATTTAAGGTTTCTGTGTTTGTTGATATTACCTTTTAATGTGACAACCATGACACCATTTTCCAAAACAGATGGATTACTGTCATTTTTTTTTTAAAAAAAAATTACTTCACCTAGACAGGTGTTTCCTGTGTTATGTTTGACATGAAATTAAACATAGCTGCAGATGTTCTGTTTGTAGCAAAGCCAGTTAATTTTATTAGAACATTTAATCACAGATCAACAGTGTAATAGAGGGCAGAGAATGTGAAGCAGAGATTTAACAGAACTTCTTAATGAATTGTGAATTAGTTTATATAGGGAGATCCAGAGACACACAACATTGTTATGTGAATCCCGTAAATGTATTAATTCCAGCTTATTATTTCATAAACTCTAATACTGTTCATATTTAAGGGTTTCCTAGAACGAGAGAGAGAGGGAGAAAGGGAGAGAGGGAGAGAGAGAGAGAGAGAGAGAGAGAGAGAGAGAGAGAGAGAGAGAGAAGCTAGCAGTTCTCTAGATTTGCCACTACTTAGAGCTGGTATAGTCTTCAGAATTTGTAAGACAATTTATGGTGTTTGCTAAATACTGCTTCTTAGGCATGAGTGAGGCTACTGCTCTCTCTAGGGCCTCAAAGTACATTACAGTGTTACTACTAATGCTCACAGTGACTGCTCTGCCTGACAAACACTTAAGCAGGACACCATCACAGAGCTGTGCTGTGCCAGGCTTAAACATCATTAGATGCCTAGTTATTTTTTCCTGCAAGATTAGCTATAGATTTCCCATTAATTATAACATCAGGTTGATTCATCATTAATAAAATAAATCTCAGTGAACTGTCACTGATTTCTTGACTAAAATGAAAACAAATGAAGAAAAACCAGTTCCTGTCTTTGTTATACTCTTATCAAATTTGTCTCTGTAGCAGCCTGGTCATTCCAGAGCCAGAGAAAAAAAATATTCATAATTTTCTACTTTGAAATATTAGTGTGCCCATATGCACTAATAAAACTTACAGCCCTGCTATGATTGATGCTTTTTGTTGGCCTGTCACCTCATTGTATAGAAGTTTGTTTTAATGAGTTTCTCTAATGAATATTTTATATTGCTACTTGGATGAATGGCATATGGTAAATGCAAGGTAAATTACAGCTCTTTAAATAAATATTTTTCATAAATTATTTATTTTGTGATGCCTGTATTGGTAAGATGTCATGTTAGATAAAGATTGGAAAGTATTTACTGTAATACTTATTTGTAACTTGAAGAAGTAAAATTTTTAAATTATTAACAAGGCTCCACCAAGCCCATGAAACTTACAGCAGAATTAGCATAAAGTCTATCACATTACAAATTCGTGTAGACAGCGTCCGTTCTATAATTCAAAAATCAGAAAGTCTCTTATGTTTTTGTAAGTACTTTTATGCAATACCATGAAAATGGAGGAAACTATGTAAACCAGGATTTTTAAAAATTGATAAAAACTAATTTGAAATTTAATGTTGAAAATTGGTGTCTGAATTCTATTATTCTTTAAAAGTGAAATGTAATTATTTTATCTGAGTAACCATATATTTTACTCTTCTTATTTCCTTAGAAACATATTTGAGTCATTGGGTTCCTTAAATAGGTACTACTCATCGACTTCTTTTATGAACATTGCCTCATTAAATTCTCATGATAACTATGAAATGTGGTGGTATTATTCTTATTTTTACCTATAAGAAAACAGATTCCTGAGAGTTATCATCTGACATCCACACATTTTGACTGCACTAGTTCTCCATGTATTCACATGAGGTTTTGCTGCCATTTTGATCACTGAAAAGACAATCTGAAACAAATTAAGCTACAGAAAAGTTGGACTCTATGAGAACTATTATTTAAAGTAAGGTTAGAAGTTGCACCTGGCCACCTACCATGCATTATGAAACATTAGCTTATAGCATTCATCTTTGAAAAATAAAAAATCAAAATAATTTATCTAAAATCTGCAGAAATTGGGGTTGGAGAAATGGCTCAGGACTTAAGAACACTGGTTGTTCTTGTATAATACTCAGTTTTGGTTCCCAGCACCCACATGGTTGCTAACTAATACATCTGTAACTCCAGTTCCAGGGCACCCATCACCCTTTCTTGTACTCCGTGGGCATTGCTTGCATGGTTTACTTACATACATGCAGGCAAAACACCCCTACACATAAATAAAAATAAATAAAATTAAAAAATTACATGTCCTGAAATTTGAAATTTAATTAGTAATTAAATTAAAAAATAAAAATTTCCCCAGTGTGGTGGCACAGGTCTTTAGTCCTAGCACTAGGGATACAGAGGCAGGTGGATTTCCATGAGTTCAAGGCCAATATGATCTATATAGTGAGTTCCAGGCCAGCTGGGCCAAAGGAAGACCCTGTTTTAAGAAAATCAAACATTCCCAAAATAAAACAACAACAAAAAGCAGAAAAAAAGAGAAAGAAATACAATTATAATAACTAAAACTCAACCTTGTTTACTCTCAAAATATGATAGTTTCATGTACTTCAATAGCTATTTTTTATTGACTTATATGTTAGCTTATAGAGCATATCTTGATTACCATTTCAGAATTCATTTTATTATCTTATTATACTAAATAATTTTCAACATATCGTTAGGTTTGTAATTCAAAGAAACTAAGATTTCAGAGTGGTTTCAGAGATTTCTTTACCAAACTAGCACTTTGTAAAACCATTTCAGGATGCAGTTCAAGTTTTTGAATTACACTATTAATGTCAAGTTTTTAAAGTGCACATTTCCTATGTATTTTTAGTAACTAATATATAGATTGCCACCTGCATAGTTAAAGTTAACTTTGTATTTTCTCTAAGTTAATTCAGAAATTCAAATAGAGGAATAAACATCAGAGCATGCAATTTGGCCAAATACTTAGAAACATATTGATTGCAAAATACTGAGATAAACAAAAAGAACTCATCCATATGTTGAATTTTTTTCAGTTCTGCCAGTTGGCATGACTTGAGAATAAATAAAAACAACTTCCATAAATCAGAAAATTATTTATATTACATATTATTCTAATTTAAGATAACAAAAGGACTATAAAACATTAAATTAGATTTTAAATATTATCAAAATATATTGTATGAAAATCACAAAAAATAAATTAAAAACAATAAAGGCAAGAAAAATCTGGCAGAATGTAATTGACTATGGAATGTGGTGAAGTAGAGAGTGCTGGCCTTACAGTCAGCATGCTCAATGCTCAGACGAGGGAAAGCCTCTCAACTGTTCTTCCATGGACTCCAGGTACCTCAGGGAAGCCACTTAGAGAACTGTTCTCTTTCTGCTGACAGCCGTTTGACAAACTGCTTCAATCTTTATTGAAATGAATTTTTATATTTAAAAATTCTATTTTAAAATGCAAAATAGTGTACACTTTAAAATTTGTATTTCAAAGCTTGTGTTCCATTTTTGTTAAACTGTAAAACATACGAGGTAAAAGTCTATGATTGAACAGTGCTGGTAAATTTGACCTCAATTATAAACATAGAAACAGAGAGAGCCATGAATGTAAAGCCCTGCTTCATTCGCTTATAAGCCATGTGACCTTGGTCAGATTTTTTCTTATCACATATGAAATAGGAATAATAATAGTACCCAAGATATCACTGAGCTTCTGTGAGGAGTGAAAGAGTTCCAGCAAGTTGTAGTCCAGCTTCTGACCTACAACTACTCAATCACTGTCACAATTATTGCTGTACAAGACTGCTGAGCTACTACTGATTAGCTCATGCACGTTCATCACTATTTCAAGTTCCAGACACATTCCTTCAGATCACCTGTATTGTACTTTTTGTCTTTAACCACCAACTAGTATAGCACAATACTTCTAATATCACCTCCTTTCAACTAATTTAATGAATGCCATTATGTACTGAGGATGTCTATAGGCACCAATCATGCTATTGCAATCTATTATAACAAGTCTTTGACTTTTCTTATTATATTTTCCATTAATGTTGCTTTTATTGTCTCATTGATCAAATGAGAGGTGAAAATAAACATGAATACAATTATCAGCAAAACAATAGATATCTGTGTTATATGAGCCTTGCTTCAGAGGTAGGACTTTTTCAAATGCTTTGAAGATGCTTTTAGATAATTATTTATGACAGCTGAATTGAAAGTGTGTAGAAGAGGTGTAGAAAGAGGATCTGGAAGAAGCAGCTGACAAACCAAACTGAGCCCCGTGTGCTTGTGAAATCAAGAAAAAAGGCTCTTCCTCCTGCCATTTTCTCATAATGCAGCTCACTGTTCTGTAAAATAAAACTCTTAGTTAGCATATGTTTTTTGTACAACAGTATGTATTTTATTTTGATATTTTCATACAAGAATATCATATACTTAGGCAACAACCACTATCTCATTACCTTCTCCACTATCTTCTTTCTGGTCCTCTTCCTCTTCCCAAAATTTTCCCTTATAATTTCAAACAGACACACATCCACACCTCCTCCACTCCCCCACCCCCAAACCTCTGAGAAATGAGATTAAAGTATACTACACTTGATTTTATGTAATCTGACTTATTTTGTATGCTTAATATGATTATCTCTAGTTTCAACCATTTTCCTGAAAATGACATCATTTCATTCTTCTGCATGGCTGATTAGAACTCTGCTGTATAGAAACATCACATTTTCTGTATCTGTTTATCTGTTGTTGGACACTTATCCATAACTTGGCTTTTGAGAATATTTCTTCCCTTCCTAAAGGGAAAATGCTGGCAGAGAGCAGGCAACACAGGTGGTGGGACTGCAGGCAATAGCTGTGCTCAGTGGCCCTGGGGAGTGGCACAGCGAACAGTTCTCTGTGCTGACTTCAGGCAGCGACAAAGTACAAGAGTGTGAAGGGTTCTCTAATGCTTTCATGCACTAAGGGGGCATTTGGGGAATACATATGCAAAGTATATATAACATAAATATAATCTATAAATGTAATAGATATAATTTTGATACTTTTTCACTAATCAATGATGAAGTTCCTAAATTTAAAACTTGGAAAGTGTAATGTATCCCATATACAAATATAGACTAAGTATATCTAAGTAAGTGCTTACTAACAAATAGAACTCATTTTCTTTTTTTTTTCTGTTTCTCTTTTCTTAAAAAAGGTACCCTTTAATTTCTTAAGAAGTCAAGATTGGCCTTAAATTCCTGATTCTTTTCTTCTACCTCCCAAGTGCTGAGGTTACAGGTGTACATTACCACACCTGTTTTATGTGGTACTAGAAATCAAACTCAGGGCTTCCTTCATGACAGCCAGCAGTACCAACTGAGCTAAATCCTAGCCTAAATAAACTGACTTTGTGAGACTCATCTTTATTTACCAAGGAAAGGAATATTTGTTCAACTAGAATCCTAAAACATAATTAATTTATAGTGATAAAAGCAATGATAAAGAACATGATAATCAGACAGGGAGAAGGATAGATAGATATAGTGGCCTGTACTCTACCATTTCTCAGAACATTTACATTACACCATATGACTTTCAATAGAAGAATTTCTGCTTTATAAATAGATCATTTTAGCTAGCAACATTTTATCTTTGTTACAAACAGCCATGATCAAACAAGTGGTAAACCCTAGGGAGGAGAGGAGAAGGACAAGGGTATAAATCAATGTTCTTGGGCAATCACTGGCTTCAGGCCTCCTAAATTATAGTGGTAGCTCAATTGTTGGGAAAACGGGGTGATATCAGAATCACCTGGATACTCCTCTCAGATTACAGGCATATCCACACCCTTTCATATCATTCCTGCAGGAAATTACTATTAATAAGAAGTGGGTCACTAGTCACTCAGGTGTTGGATGTGGTTGAAGGCAGGGGTATAGGTGTGGAGAAACCCCAGAAGATCATACTGCAATTGCAAGAGCTGTGATTTGCAGAATAATGCCATGTTGAAACTTAGGACTCGAAAATAGGGTTTCTTAACCATGATGTGTCCAATACTGTTAATAATATGTGGTTGTGGTGTGAATTGTACCACATTTATAAGCATCTCTCTATGTCATCCACTCCACTGGAAGCCAGCGCCTAGGTTCCCTTCTCCTATGCCCCGAGTCAGGACAATCAGAAATGACTCTACCCTGCACCAGGTCCCTACGCAGGTTGGAGCATACCTGTGGCAAATGTCATCTGCAGCTGAGACCCACTGGATAGAAGGTTGTGGAATATAAACAAGGAGAGGAATGTTGACTTGGATTGAACAGGAGATTGTCAGAACAATAAGGAACTGTGACTGGAGAGATGGCTCAGTGGTTAAGAGCAGTAGCTGCTCTTGCAGAGGACCTGGGTTTGTGTTCAGTTCCCAGCTCCCATTCGGCAGTTAACAACCTTCCAGAACTCCACTTCCAGGGGATCCCGTATATAGCTTCAAATGCACAAATTCAAAATTTCCAAAAATCATTGGAAATTCTGCTCTAATCTCACATCAAATTCATTTCATGATTTTTTTTCATGAAACACAAGTCAGTAAATCAAATAGCAATTTTTCAAACTAGACATCCTAACACAGTGCAACTGACAGATATACTAATCTGAAACATGTTGAGAAATGATGGCAGCAAGGTATTAAAATTTTTGTTTTAGAAGTTAAAGTAGTATATTTCTATAAAGGCAGGAAATTTTATACCTACATTAAAGCATTTTAATTCATAATGTGGAGCAGTCTTCAATGTTAGCCAACACGCTTCCAATAGCATTCCTTGATATTACTTGGCATGAGGATGTGTACCCTGAAAGTGCACTTGAGTTCAGAATCACAGATGCACTGACATTGCAGTTTGCAACAGGAACAAGCACAGCCAGAAGCATTCAGGATCCATAACACATTTGATTCTGAATTACTCTTAGGTCAATATACATTCAGAAACTTTTAGACTAGTGCCAAAATTTTTGCAACCTCCACATTGTTGGATCACAGCCCACTGTTTATGAAGCTGGAACCTAGATACAATTCTATACAATCACTGAGGACCTACATCAACACAAAGTTTCATTTTATAACTACTGAATCAGCGAAGGGCCAGGAGTTTACAAGCTAAGCTGCTCAGGCATAAACTCAGTATCACCCCTTTCCTCCGGCTTATCTATGTGGGTGTATGCATGAAAATAAATATGCAAAGAAATTTTATACCCAAAATTATAATTCTAGTTGTCTTTGTCAACATATAATAATTATAGATCATTACAGTCATAGAAAAATAAAACTATAGCATAAAATGTGTGTGTTCTTTATTTTTCAGTCAGTGAAATATTATTTAACAATAATACAGCATGAATGGTGGGTTTAATATTTCAAATAGAAATTTTTGTATTTTGTTTTTGCATTACTTTGAAAATCCATGCAATGAACCCAAAAAGAATGTGCAGATAATTCTTCATAGAGTCAGAGTTTGGTCATTTAAGGATCTTCATTTCTATCATTCAGTTAGACTAAAATGTCATACAAACAATATTTACAGAATATTTTGTAATACATGCATATTATATTCTGACAAACACCAAGTTTCTCCCTTGAATGCTGTTTGGTGTGTTTTGCAAAGCCTTGCTCAGTTCTTTCCGAAAAGCTTCCCATTGGTTATGCAACACTCTGCAGTATACAGTGAGCTTTGTGGCCTCAAATGGAAAGCAGCATTTAAGATTAGATGATTGCATTGAGTAGCTGGAAATTGTGTGTTTTTTTTTTCTTTAAAGAAAACCCTATTTTTAAAAAGTATTTTGAGTCCAACAGTTCCCTTTAATGCCCCTGGACAGTATTTTCAGAACTCATTTGTTTGAGGGGTTTTTAATCTGAAGACACTGAAAAGTTACACCCGCTGTGCTGTCGTCAATCACGCCAGGAGGAAAAATAGTGGCATGATTTGTTATCTGTTATTCCCCTTGCTGTGGTGACTGTCTCCTAGTGCCAGCGCTGTCCTTAAGGCCATCACTTATAGGGACCACTGTCTGTCAAAACCACAGCCAACTTTAAGGGCTGCCTTTGTTGGAGCAGACAAATGAGTATGACCTTTAACAATAAAATAGGCACCTACTGAGAAAGATGAAACAGCAGCTGAAATTAAGAACACTATATAGCCATTTCAAACACTTGAGGAAAGTTAGAAGTTGAACTGAAACTTAATTATAAGAGCAAATGTGGGTAGATGTTGTCAATAATGAAACAGACATGGTCAGAGGTATCGATTCATAGCCTGGACTACAACTTCATCCAGGAATCATCTTACCTTTCATTAATAATGAATGGTATTGATGGGACTTATTTAAAGGGGTAAGGGACTAGATTATAGTCACTAAAGGTTTATCAAATAGTGATATTTTTTCAATGAACACAGAGATATACTATTTGTTTATGAATGCTGTAGAAGGACAAAGGCAAAAAAATAGAACCCACTAGAGCTTTGATTTACACTAATAGCTACTTCTAACGATTTGCAGGGAAGTGCTTCTGTCTGGGTAGGTATTGGCTGTGAACTGTCCATTGATATTTTGTAGTATTTCAAAGCCCAGTATAAGCATTCCAGGAATGGCAGTGTGAAGACCGCAGCATAGTTTGTGGTTTAAAGGACTCTTGGAAGCCAAACTGGCAAGCGGTCAGTGGAGACTACATTTTACAGAGAACACAAATCAATCTTATTGAGTACTTTTCAAGTAATATAATATTCTTCCTGTGACAATAATGAAATTAGTCTATGGATTTTTTAAAAATATTGAAATGCCATTTTAATATTTAATGAAATACAGAATCTTATAAATATCCCTATTTCAATGTCTTCTACAAAATTATCAAGAATTTTCATGAAAAATAATTGAGAGTCATTTCAGAAATTTTCCTTTATTTAAGGAAATATATTGTTAAACAAACAATATATGCTTGCGATGGCCAAAGAGTTTGTAGATTGCCCACCACAAGTTTGTCCTTTTTATGCTGTGGGTATTTGTGTTTTTCAACTACATTTCCAATTCATTGTCCACTTCCGCTTGTGATGGGAGGAAGAGAGGAGATTCATTGAGCTGCTTTATATCCCTTGTCCACAGAATCATGTGGAAGTGATGTGTTATTTACATCCATGAGACTCCAAGCTGCTTTGTCCCTTACCATGTGTATGAAAGGGAAAATATTCTATTGAGATTCTTCCTAAATTGTGTCACTAAAATTGTAAGACACAGAATCGCCAAGGTTTTGGTGAAGGTGAAATAAATAATATTTGTTACCATAGCATAACTGTTCTCATCATGACTGATATATTCTAAATGTTTTCTTTTTAATTTACAAAACCAAGAGACAATGTTACTATGACTTAGCTTGAGTGATCTATTTGTTTATGAATATATGTATCTATGATTAGTTTTAACTTGAGGTATCGTAGATCCTATGAACAATTTGTCTCCATTCTCTGAAAAACATGTTTCAAGCATCATTTACATTGGTACTTTGTGAGTTTAACTTGCATTGGTTTATCTCATAACTTTGCTAGTCCAAATGTTACAATCATAACGTTTTTCAGACAGAACTTATCTAAGGTCAGAGTTCTAATCCTGGAATTGACTGTACCTATAATCATTCTAGGGTGCACAAAATACCCTTTCATTCAGATGACTACATCACTGTATGTATGTATATGCATATATATATATATGCATATATATATATATATGTATAAACTTACAATAATCTAAAAGACTAAGACATAGTAGGTTTGGTGTTTCCATTGTAGCTCCACTCTGAAGTGGCTATTGTTTCAACAGAGGCTTAAAAATTATTGACAAAGTAACTCAGGGAACATTGCCCTCACCTACATTGTACACAGCTTGGGATGGATAAATTCACTCTCATTCTCTAATGTTCCTGACTGCCTCCAAGAACACTAAATTATAAGAGAGAAGAATATGAATCTTGTATTTCCAGAGAGGTAGTACTAAGCCATTGTTAACTTCCCTTTAAAAGGATATTTAGTGGCTAGTTCCATTTGCCCCTGAGACACCTAGGGCTACATTAAGTACTTGTAAAAATAAAAATCCACTGAGATTCCCATTGTAGTGTTTAAACCTCAGCATGAACAGTAGAGATCCCAGCAGGGCTCACTTTTACATCTTTATAAGCACATAAAAAACCTACTGTATGCAGTCTACTATACTATAACTATTAACTAATCACTGACCATAGTCTTCAATAAAATATGCACTCCTAGTCTCCTAGTGTCAGACACAACATGCTTAGAGGACCACAGCAGAAAATGGATGACCTCTGAAGACCTGTATAATGTAACTTCTACAGTGCTTGAAAAGTGAATTATCTAAGCTTTAATCATATAAAATATCTGGGTTCCTGAGTTCCTAGCAAATACAGAACACTATCAGTTCTATAGTTTGAAGTTATAGTGTTATTTCTTTGAACATATTGCTCATATATTTCAAAAACACTTTTCATGGTTAGATACTTTATCAATATGGTACTTGGTACACTGTATAAAATGTGTAAATAACCACTAAGTAGCACCAAATAGCTCCAAATTTGTTGGATATATAAAATACTAAAATTATAAACAAATGATTTTAAATTAATGTAAATGCATATATGTTTATTCATTTAAAAATACATGTACAGTGATAACTAAATTTCAAAGATCGGATTACTTTTCCTGATAAGTAAAAAGACCTAAGCCCCATTCCTAAATTTGCTAGTCCTCAATATTGTAACATAATATTTGAACAGTTTAACGACTATCTCACTACCAGCTACTGAGAAATATGTACTCATCTAACATTGCTTTGTGTATGTGTTTTCTACTTTAAAGTCAGATTTTAAAAACAGCATCTTGATTGCTGTTTGACAGTGGAAGGTCAAGCCTGAGATATTTCAGATCTTATTAAAATTTTCAGGTCAAGCAAAGGTGAGGGAAAAATAACCACCACATGATGTTCATTGCATGTGATGGGACCGCAAATAAACTTTGCATCCTCACTCCCAATGTGTCCAGACTAGACTGAAAGCTAAAGGGTGAGCTTATTCTATTGATTTTCCCATGTAAGCTAAGAGGTAAAATAGCCCCAGCTCATTAAAGGTGCCAATGGGGAGGTTTGGATGCTTTTTATCTTTTGGAAATAAAATCTGCTGAGTCTCCCTCAGAATGGTAGAGTTACTAATGGGAGAAGGAGTGACTGGAAGGGCCTCCTCCATAGGCCCCAGTTTCTTCAGACTCTGAGCTCTGCCCATTGCTTCCTGTTTTCACATTTCCAATTTGCAAAAAGGAAATTCGTTTCTATTGCTGTCTTTAAAATGTTCTAATTTATTTGTTAATACTGATACAAGTTCCAAAATTTGAAAAATTATTCTTAAATTGAAGTCAATATTTTATTTATTTGATAGAAGCATCTTCAGGAGCTTTTTGAGGAAATAATACACAGCCCATATGTGAGAGAAATGCTATTGTTCTAGATTAACATCTCTTCCCTTATAGAAATTAGATTTTGATTCCATTTTTAGCATTTTATTTGTTTATTTACTTCATGTGTATGAGTGTATTGCTTTAGATTCCCTGGAACTGAGTTATGGACAGTTGTTAGCTGCCATGTGGGTCCTGAAAACTTAATCCAGGTCCTCTGCAAGAGCAGCCAGTGCTTTTAACCACTGAGTCATATCTCTAACCCCTATTTTGTAAAATGTCCTATCAAAAAATGAATACACAAAAACCCTTCATTCATATGAAAATAAACTACTAGAAGTATTTTCTCATAAGTCATTCAAGGAACTGTTATCCCTAATAGAGAAGTCTGATATTGCCCTCTCTGAAGATATTTCTGTCTCTGTTTCAAAGAAGTATCTTTAACTATGAGTGATAATTTTTGTGTAATACAATTCAAAGACAGAAGAATGTCTATGACTAGAAATAATCTCAAAATAATATCTGGATTAAAGAATAAAAGGTTGCTTTGTGAATAAAAAGCTCCTATCACAAATTACTTTGACATTTTAAAGATATTCAAAATAAACGTTTTCTTTTAGGTCTTTAAGTCATGAATATCTTCTGAAAAGTATGTACAAGTTGTGTATATACACATGTGTGTGGATGGGAGTGTGTATTAAAAGCTATTCTTCAGATTCCCAATTTAGAATTTCATATGAAAATCCCTTTAAGAAGCTATTTACCATTGTAACCTTATACTACACTTTGCCACCTCTCATTCGAGCTCCTACCCCTCTAATACCTTTCAGTCTTCCTCTTATAGTATCCTATTTTTGACTCAATATTCCAATATATACACACTCAAAATATGATTGATACACAGGTGTGTACAGCTCTGCTAAGATGTAAAGATGTCCATATTTAAAGCCAACCTCAGCTGATCCCATTCTTAGGCAAAAGTTCCCAAATAAATGAACAGGAGACAACAGCAAGCTAAAAACAAACTTCTCCTTCTGGATCTTTCAGAAGTCCTTACATAGATAAAATATGTTGTCAAAATTTTATTACTTTATATATTCCTTCTGTAGAGTGGATTGATTCTCCGAAGGGAAAGGTGGACAAACACCCCTCTCAGAGTGGAATCACCCAGGACCACCTTGATTGGAAAGATGAGGTGCTGGGAAAGTCCTGTGTCCCACGAACTCTGTCTATTGGCCCTGGATGTGAGAAGAGGAGAAACTAAAAGTATTTAAACTGGGGCGCCAGGAGGCTGGCCCTTTTTTCCCCTCCCCCATGGGCCATTTGGATCTGTTCACCCCGAAGTTGTAAGATCCCAGCCACGTGGATTTACTGAAGTAACTTGCAGAGGGGAGGGTGGCCCCGGTGTTCTGTAAGTGACCCCTTACTCATTGCTCTGTTAGTAAGCCTAAGTAAACTAGCTAGAATCTGTTTAACTGTGAGAAATTTGTGTGTTTGTTGAGAGGCCTGGGGAGACTTTTTGCGTTGCAGGGCAGGGAGAGAGAGGCAGGTTAAGTTGGTCTGCCTCTCGCAAAGAGAAATTTTAATAATACCTTCTTACCCACTCCAAGATCATAAGACAATCCTTTTAGGGTTTATGAGGAACCTGACTTGTCTTTGCCCGTGAGCATGGTACAATCAGTGTGAGAGGAGCTCTGTCTGAAAGGATCCTGACATAATCTTTGAACTACACATTCCATCTGAGTAACAGTGACAGAAGCCATGTTGTTTCTTCTTAGAGGGGAGTCCCTGGCTAAGGGTGAGAATTGTGGTAGATTCTGTGCTGATTCCAGCCCTACTAGACTAGATAGGTTTCAGTAAAATAGGCACTAAAACCTTATTGGGTCAATGGTTATTTTAGTTTTCTCTGCTGTGATAAAAATTTCTGATAAAAGAAACTTAAGAAAAGAAGGGTTTGCTTTGGCTTTAAGTTACAGAGATAGAGTCCGTCATGGCGGGGAAGTCAAGCGAATGTGAGGCAGTGGCCGCATTGCATCCACAGTTAGGAAGCAGAGAGAGAAGTGCTTGTGCTCAGATTGCCTTCTCCTTTTTATTTAGTTGGGAAGCTGCCTGTGGTTTCACTTACATTTGTGGTGTCTCTTCTCACCTCACTAACCCAGCCTAGAAACTCCCTCAAATACATGCTTAGAGATTTGTAACCATGGTGATTCTAAATCTCGTCAAGATGAAAATCAAGATTAGCCATCATAATGACTAATGCTTAAAAAAATTTACAGAAATCAGAGTTCACAGGAATCTTAAGGACACTATTCATAATTTTAGTACAACACAAAGGAACTAAGACATCTAGTGAAACCATTACTGTGACCATCAGATAATGCCAAACTCAGCATTTCTCCTCACCAGACTGAATGGGACATCTAAGAAGGCAAATGCAGCAACATACTTTTAGAAAATATATGTACTTATTTATATGATTTTAAAATGCTCTTTAGGATGGCAATTAGAGTTTTTAACTGGTAAACACATAAAACAAATGATGTATGTATAGGCTATCAGCTGTAGGAATTATCATAGATACTGAAGTATTGAACAACTTCTATCCAATTATTCCATGGTTTTTGTGGAAGCTACAACTAACTACACTTTCCCCTTCCTTCTGTCATCATTTACACAGTCTTAATTTGACTTCAATTTCCTCTTGCCTTGGGTTTTTAATATACTATTACAAGACTGCTTTAAAATAATTGTTTGAGGTTTTTATCTTACTCCAGTCAGAAAAGCTAAGATCCAAAAACCAAATCACTGCAAATGCTGTTGAAGATATAGTGAAAAGGGATCATTAATTCATTACTGATAGGAATACAAACTGGTGGAGCCACTATGGAAATTAGTACAGAGGTTCTTTAAGGAGCTATGAATAGATCCACCACAAGATCCAAGAGTGGTAGCCCTTGGACATTTAATCAAAAGGATGCTATGTCTTACCACAGAGAAACTTGCTTATCCACGTCTACTGCTGCTCTATTCACAATAGCCAAGAAATGGAAACAATCTAGTTGTCCATCAACTAATGAATGGCTAATAAAAATATGGTATAATTACTCAGTGGAATATTATTCATCTGTTCGAGAAAACAAAATTATGAAATTTGCCAATAAATGGTTTAAAATAAAAAGTCATCCGGAGTAAGAAAAAACAGACCTAGAGAGACAATAGTCACACGTTGTCTGTCATAAGTAGATGTTAGCTTTGAATCTTTGGGTATGAGTGTTTCAAATGGAAAATCTGTAAATGTCAGAAAACTAGCACAAGGCCATGAGGGGGATTCTATTGGAGGGGAGATAGCATGTAATGATATAAGGAGGAGAAGGGGAATAATCTAACAGGAAGAGTTAAATGGAGTGGGGAATTGGAGGATAGGTAGAGGAGAGAGTAATGGAAAGAATAACTAGTACTAAAGGCCTTTTGCAAGAGTCATAAAGAAGCCAATTACTGTAGAAGCCTCTTGAAATATATACATACACAATATGAAAAGAGTTTAAATGGAATTACCATATATTGGGGGTTCAATGCCACTACTATAGAACACAAATCACAAATTAAAAGCCTAATGCTAGGAATGAACTCCCTTATTCAGAACTGTGGACCAGGGGATTCCCATAGACCCTAAAACTATGCTGTTTATTGCCATGGCTCTTGGTTACCATCCAGAACTTGATGGTAAGGCTATTTTGGAAGATGCTAAATGTGTGAGTGGGAAAGCAAACCTAGAAAAATCAAATTGGTATTAACCTTAAAGCCTCACCTCTACTGGCTAGCTTTCAAAGTGCTGGCAGGTGCTGTTCATCTTACTCAAAGAGGAAAGGAGTCACCAACCTTACTCAGCTGTTAAATCTGTGAGTAGCAATAATGACTGGCCTGGCAAGAAATGCCCACTGGTCCAACAATAGAATGAACATTAGTGGGTATAGTCAACAACTTTCTGAACGATTTAAGGCCTACTTCACATGATGGAACACATGCCTGGCACTGTGCACAGGACCAAAAACCTGTGTCTTGATAGGCTACAGACCATCAGGGAGACACCTCTTACTATTATTTTGCTAAATGGACATAGCAAAACTAACTTTTAATGACTTATTGTTATAATCCCTAGGTCAGTGCATCTCTCAGCGCTAACCAGAGAAACTTCTTGAAGCAGATAGCTATTAGTACTGAAGCCCATGGCTTACCAATGTAGAGAAAATATGATTCTCAGCCCTAAATGGGACACCTATCTTGCAGCTTCTCTTCCCAAGGTTTGTCATTGAGGAAGAGGTGGATGAAAATTGTAAGAGACAGAGGTGGTGAATGAATACAAGGAAACTGTGTTGTCTGAACTTAACAGGGCAGTTGCAGATATGAACCCACATCAGATTTGACAGCATGCACAAGACCCACACAAGCCCAAGCAACACAAAATCCCAGCAGTGATGGGGGTGGATGGCAAGGAATTCACCCTTAGACTAGAAAGTACTGACAACTGTCAGGTTCTGGAAGAGAGAGAGTCAGTTTTCATTAAGGGTATGATGACAGGTAAGTAGACAAGGATCCACAGGATGGACCCACACCCAAGACCATTTTAGGAATACAGATTAGCTTGATAGACCTTTAAAAAACTAAAAAATAATATATATTTTATATATATTTATATATATAAATATATATATTTATATTTATATATATATATAGAGAGAGAGAGTAAGGAATCATGATCTACAGCTCTTTATGGAAAGCATTGCAGTAAGAGTTTGGGGTTAGATAAATAGAATCTCTCAGTCTCTAATTTGATTGTAGACTCCTATCATGGCTAAAAAGATGCTATATATTTTTCCACTGGGAATTTATTGGTGACCTGGGTTCTAGTTAAAAATAGATTTATTTGCTGTTGTCCAGAAATCCGGGAAAACAAGTTACATACAAACTTCTATGAAGGTGAAGCACTTTTTGATTATGGAATTTTAGTGGATCTAATGAACTTTCTACTCTTCAGATGAGACTCAGATTGACATTTTTGCTATAACTTTGGGGAAGGGATTGGCTATCGACTCAAATAGAAGCTCACTTAGTTGCACGTTTGCACACACACAACTTAGAATTTCAGAAGTCCATCCTCTTCTGAAAGACATTGCTTCCCTACACATTTGTGACAAAATGCTTTCAATCTGCCTCCAACATTAGTGAATTTATGTGTGATTATACAATTAATTATATGTCATAATCAACATAAGATATTTGTACATTTTGAAAAATAGTGCTCAGCTAAACATGATTTATGGGGACGGGACATGGTTCAGTTGGAAGAGTACTTATCTTGTAAGCGTGAGTTCTGATTTGAGATCCATAACATCCATGTAAATGCTGGTCAGGTTTCAAGGTCCACCTGTAATTCCAGGGTTCAGGAGACAGATGCATTGGAAACCTACAGTAAGCTGGCTAGATAGACTCTCGAAATCAGTGAGCTCCGAGTTCAAGTGAGAAACCTGTCTCAATAAATAAGGAGGAAAATGAGGAAAGAAAACATCTAACATCAGCCTCTGCCCTGTGTACA
Source organism: Eospalax fontanierii (assembly GCA_035773235.1). NCBI lineage: Eukaryota > Metazoa > Chordata > Mammalia > Rodentia > Spalacidae > Eospalax > Eospalax fontanierii. Next base: position 30,508,516 of record CM069532.1, on the reverse strand, counting down.
CATAAGCACACCGTGTGTGCCTCTCCCACAGAAACATGTACCCACACATATGTGAACACAAACACCAAGCATTTCCCTACGAATATATGAAAAATGAGACTATTTTATATTATTGTGATAAATACACTGTTTTCTTTTAAAGACTAGAAGAATAGCAGTCTTTGTGCTTTGTATTTATAGAATAAATACAAGTTTATTCTATAATAACTGAAAACAAAAGAACAATACTTCCAGTAGTAAATATGAGCTTTATTAGCTCATTTTAAATAATAATAATGATAATTATGTCACAGCCAGGTTTCATCCTCACAGCTACCTTAAAGAGGTAGCTTATCCTACCATTATAAAATGGGCATCAAGGTAATCACATCATAAAGCTGAAAATTAGGGCAGATAAGGAATGTAAAGCTCTTAGGCCGGAACCTGGAACAAAATAAGTACTCAATAAAATGTAGCTATTCAATTACTAGTTCATCTCCAAAGTCTCTCAAAGGTGATTATTTTTATTTATTGCCACTTCTATGCCTAGGTCATTCAAAAATATCATTATGAAAATCTAGGAACCATGTGGGTAATTTGGTACCTGGAACCAGGGATCTGTCTCAGTAACTATTCATCCCCTGCAAACTTCACTGCGCTAGGATTGCTCAGCTGTTCAGCAACACTGTCACCTCTGATTCTTCTCTTCTATCTAGTCACTGGAGCACTTTCAAGTTCTCAGTACAGGAATGTTCTGGCTTGGACTCCTTTCAAGAAAGTAAGTGATGAGTAAGCATGGGTTGGTGTAGGTATGGAAAATTGAATTTGAAGGTCAAAGAAAGGTTCTAAAGAAACCCACCAAAGCTCATCCTTTTGGGTTTTGTGGTTCATTCAGTTTCATTCAATTAAATGTAACACATGTTATAGTCCTCAGAAACCCATTTGTTAACATCTAGGTCCCTAGGAAGATAGATTAGTGGTAGATATTTAGGAGGAATGCCAGTGAAGGAGACTGTGGGACCCCAGTCTTTTCCTCTGACTTTTACTTATTGACCCTAAGGTGCATGTTTCTTTTCAATGACACAGTTCTTTCCATGATTCACTCACTCGCCACAAGACTAAAGCAACAGGGTCAACTCAACTGTGAGCTGAAATGACTTGTTTATTTTAATATATTAATTACCTCTTGTGTTGCCTTATAATTACTGAATGATGCAAACACCTGAAACCTGCATACCCTGCATCTTGCTTTCATATCATCCTGTGACAATGAAGATATCAGATTGCCATCTCTAACTGAACTAGAATACAGGTTCATTCACAGGTATACCTCTACTGTCAACAGTTAATTTACCATATAATTCATATCTGGTTTCATTCATGTATTTATTGGAATATTATCCCAGTGTTAAGGGTCTTGGACAAGGTCAGAGAATTCATTATATAACTTATAGACAGATTGGTTTGGTTTTGGTTTTTTGTCATTTTGAGACAGGGTCTTCCTGTGGCCCCAGCTGTCGTAGAACTCACTATGTAGACCTGGATGGTGTGGATTTCACAGAGATCTCCCTGCCTCTGCCTCCCAAATGCTGTGGTCAAAACCAGCATGGCTTTAGAGAGATTTTATAAAAAAAGGTAATAGGGTCAGAGTGCAGGAACAACAGACAGGAGTAACAGTGGAAAAATACAAAAGCAATGAGAACTAGTGTATATGCAGGCTCTGGAAGTGTTTAATAAGGGATGGAAAGCTTCAGGCTCAGTGTTTATCCAGCCAGCTTTGAAACAATATTTGTAAGCTCCCAGGCCCCTGGAAACCCTACCAGTGCCTTCATGCTATGTTTGCAACTTCTTAAAGAACATTTCCTTTGTCAACTAACAAAGGAAATGTATGAATTCATCTGACTAAATTTGATTTGTGGGGATAGGTAAGATGTCTTTAATGACGTGACCTAGTGCAGTGAATATAAATACTTAAGGTAGATTATAAGAACAAGGGCAAGAACTCTACTTTCAGCCTGTTTGCCAGGTCAGTGCAGACCCCACTGAGTAGCACAAGAAATTAAGATGAGTGACACAAGCTGCAGTTTCCTTGGCACACAAGTACTAGATTAAATATTCTTCATATATTAGTAACTAACAGGTATTAATCATATTACCATATAGATTATGCTGCAGTGACATACCCTGGTCACACTTAATGCTTGAGTAAGTATTGATGAGCCCACCCTGCTGAACATCTGCTTCTTATACACAGAAAGAATAATCTGTAGGGTCGGTTCTACTTATTGTGAGATTTTTTTCCCCCTGGGGAGATGAGAAAAAAAAATCTTTATCCCAGGTATGGAATCAATGACAGAACAAAAAAGAATGATTCCACAAAAAGCTAGCTGGGTGAACCTATAAGTTCATTTGAATTACCTGCAGGAGAATGGCTATGAAGTTACTTAACACACTGAAAGGCCCATTGGGGCTGGGTGAAGCCTCATAAACAACTGCTCCCCGTACAACTTGTAGGAAGTTCCACCTGAGTCTCCTGTTCCCCAGCAACTGTTGGTATGTATACAAACAACCCCCAGGTAAGGGCTCTGTGAACTTTTTAACTTTCTCAGCTACCTGAATGCTGCAAGGTTCCTGAGTTCCCAGAAGCTTGTAAGTTTTGATGGCTTTCTAGTCCTTTGCAACAGCTCCCTTCAGGAAGGAATTTTCATTTCAGAGGCAATAGATGCACAGTGCCACTGCTGAGGATAAAAAGCTTGCTTTCCTTCCACCAATGCAGGAGAAAGCCAGAGCAGGAGCCATGGGATGTTAAAACCTGGTAGAAAATAGCTAAATGTCATCATGACAAGGAAATATTGAAAGTAACGTTATGATTCAGCAAGATGCTTAGATCTGCTCTCTTCCTGAGTTAAAATTAATGCTCCCACTTTTTATCCTGCATTGACAAATAATAAGAGACTGAGTTCAGTTCTGATTTGATGCTATAAGCTAACTTTCTTTGCTTCCAAAATTCAAGCATAGAAAATAGCGAAGTGAGAGACTTACTTCTCAAGGAAACGTCACACCTTGCTTCATCTAGCATTCCATCAGAGGGAGGCTATCCTGTTTACCAGGAGTGATTCTTTCCAGCTCAGGGAGAAGGAATTGCAGGTAGCAGGTAGGGTAGTGAAGAGCTTAATCAGTGGCCAAGCAATCAATAAACACAAATAGGTCAAATCAATTCAACTGAATTAAATTGACCTTATATCTTTTGAGAAAAGCCTAAGGACAGAGAGAAAGACAGCAGGTTAGGGTTGACTGGGCCCAAATGAAGAGACAAAGTCTGGATTAGGTTACGGCTTCTGAAAGCCTAGTTAGAGGTGTGTGCATCAGTGAGAGGAGCCCAGACAGAAGCATTTGTCTGCGTGGTATCTGCCTGTGCTTTCCTACATCTTCATTTTGCTTTCTCTGTCATTTCCTTTTCCCAATTGCTTGACTCAGTCAAGTGTCTTTTACTACCCATCATCACCAGTTAACTCCATGCTGTTCCTCTTCTCAGACTGTCTTATTTCCTGTTCTGTGCTCAACACATACTATATATTTTCTCACTGCCATACCGAAATTACTCTACTGACTTTCTAATTACCTAAATTCTAATTGTAGGGAACAGGGACTCTAATCTGTAAGCTGACATGTACAAGGAATTTCATAATGTAATCATGTCCCTGAAATCAACATAACTCTAGTTACAAGCAATATCTCAACCAGGTCTTAGGATAATCAATTTCCCACTTAGAAAATTTTCCAAGACCTTGCATTTAGGGAAAGATTTGAGATACTCTTTAACACTGACCACAAAGCATTTAGTAAAAGCTATCCATTATTTTGGGGACACTCACTCCTATGGACAAAATACCTTTGTTGAAAATGAGAACTCTATGCTGCTCCCTTCCTGTATTAAAGCTAGTGTTCATGCTGGGTGTGGTTGCACATGCCTCTAATTCTAGCACTTGGTAAGTATAGGTAGGTGAATCTCTGTGAGATCTAGGCCTGTGGTCCAGCATCTCTGGGTATAGGACTCTGCCAACCCACTATGGTTCAATATCTGTAAGTACAGTTATCAGCCATCCACTGTGAAGTCTAGAACCCCCACAGGACACGGAACAGAGCAGAGAAAGATTCTATCTGCAGCAGGACATGCCTCTTCTGTCTCTTTATGAATCTGGTGTGCATGATCTCATTCTCTTGTCCTTGAAGGATGCTCTTCTCCCATTAATGATGCCTACATGATGAAGGTTTGCACAGAAGCCTGTCCTCCTAAGTGGCTATACTGTTTTGCAAATGATGCAAGTCCCTGTTGCACACGTGCCATCACCAAGTTGGATATTTGAGATTGTCCTTAAAAGTATTTGAACATTTTATTCAAGGACATGTTCCAACTAGCCTTATTGTTCACTGGTTTCTTCTCTGTTACATATAAGGAATACTTTACATGCAATGTTTGACTTTAGGTTGCCCCTGATTCCAGTCAAAACTTTCTCTGTGAGCTCTCGCATTTAATTGTAGACTTAATGAACATTACCTTGATCTACGATCCATCATCCATGTTGCAAACTAAGTGTCATTAAGTTTCCCTCCTTTACTGTCACTCCCAATCTATTTGCTACCATGTCTTATTAACTCAGAATACACTGTACACATGTCAGACAAATCAGCTACCCCAGAAACGTGTACTTACTTTTGAGAATGTTTGGTTTTATCTGAGGAATGAGTACAATGTATAAATCATAGACAAATATTTTAAAGATGCTTGAAGTACAGAAAAGAAAGTAGTAGTTCAGACATTTATATGGCACAGGCAGAATTTATCGAATTTGCTAAATACAAACACTTACTGTGTAATGCACACACCCAAAAAGGTATAGGCAGGTGAAGAGTCCATGTGTGAAACACAGAGGACTGGAAAGCCCAGAAGATACTGAATATCCCCGAGAATGCTGAGATTAAACACAGAAAGGTGTTAAAATATTGGAAAAGTCTAATTCCACATACTTTTCTTTCAATTTCTTTGATAGAGAAAATGTGTGCTGTGCTGTAAGTCCAAGGCACCTTCTGTCTGTGGGCTTAACACCCGGAAAGGAGAGTGAATATAAACATTTAGATGCAAGCTTTAATGTGGATGTAACTCCTAAATTCAAGCAAGTGTGTATGGGGGAGGGTTCTACTTTACTTGCCTACTATACTGTGTATTGACCCATAACTTTGCTGATACTTCTTTCTAGATAGCTTAAAATTAAGTCAGTTCACATAAGTTCCACTGTGAGTCTTTCTGTTGCGTGGCCTGCAGGACAGGTCTCCTGTTTGTATTCTTGGAGGTTACCATCGCACAGTTTCCCCACTAGTGTTTTACAAACAACTCATACAGCAGCAGAATGTTCTCCATTAAATACAGTTTGATCACGTTCATTGCAAATATACCTGTACATTATTTATGTATCAACTGCTGAACAGTAGGTATAGTTATCCACCCCAGATAATGGTTTTAAGGTTTGTTTCATTGGGGTAGAGACATGATAGCAAAAAAAAGCTGTATGTACCAGACAATAAATAATCACACAGGTAATTGATCATTTCCACTTTAATAAATATAATGAAAGATAGAGATGATAAAGGAGTAACTAATTCAACTTAACAAGAAGACTGAGAAATATCTTAAGAAGGATATCTGAACAGTAAAATGGTAAGAATTATTGATAGCTAGAGAAAGGATAACCTTAGGAGGACTGCTACAAGGACTAACAAGTGCTGGGGACAGTGGGTCCACAGGACACTGTGGGGACTGGTAAAATGATGATGCCAATAGATCCTAACAAGAGACTTTGGAATCCAAAATAAAGCTAAATAGCCAGAGGAAAAATTGAGTATAGGGGTGAAGGGTGTTTCCATTTATTCTGAAAAAATATGAGACTCTTAGAAGAGTTTTAATCGTAGGAATAATATTTTTAGTATTGAATATCGCTTGCACCAGGGAACATGTAGAACATGTAGAAGGATGAAGATACAAACAGACCATTGCAGAGTGAGAGATAATGGTGGCCTGATCTATGCTTTGGATAAAGAGAAAGAAAGCAAATATTTGTATGAGGGCCTTAGCATTCTTTGTCTATGTATGTCCTCACATAGGAAGGAGAGGGAGTCACGGGTTTGTGGTCTCTGCTTATAAGGACACTAACACCACCATTAGGACTCTACCATTAAGCTCTCATCCAAAATCAATTGCATCCCAAATCCTGGCTACAAACACCATCATACCCATCATCAGGGCTTTAACCTATGAATTTGGAGAGGTTATAACTCACTCTAAAGCAAGTAAAGTAACTTTTATATTAGTAATATACCCCCTAATTAAAATATAATTTTTTTCTTCCAAAACATATGTATATTTCCAGATAAACCTCATATCTCTGTCAAAGCTTCTTAAACTTTGGGCCATATGGGAATTCATAACAGAATGAGGAGCATAAAAATCTGGACACAGTGAAAGGTTTCTAACATATGACCCACAATAAGTAATTGAAAATTATGTACATAATGAATCAAAGGTGTTTTGGGCTGACCTCAACCAATCTGCATTCAACAACTTCAGCACAGCCTTGGTTCTGAAAACAGAAACAGGTGCACTTCTCAAGGAGCACACTTTCACACAAGTAACACTAACAAAAGCTCCCTACAACATCATGGCTGAGATTGGAGACTATTACACATGAGGAATTACAGTGTTTTTACTTCACCATGCAATGTTTCCTTCCCTTGTAGAAACAAAGGCTTAGTAATATCTTCATTCCTCAACTTGTAAGTGCATTAAATTAGAATACCATTGAATTGGACTGCTTTGGGATGTTTGATTTTAAAAGCAGTAGTCTGAGTTGCTAAATTGAGGTTCATTATAGACCATTAAATGTACTTTGGCTTGAGATTAGGACAGAATTTCCAACAGTTTTTTAAAGAGAACTAAACACACTTCTGCTATTTTGTGCTATATATTTATGTGAAACAGTATTATCAGCATTGACAGATCCAAAATCCACTATCAATTAATTCTGTCAACCACTGAGGAGTCTGCAGGCTAAGCAGTACCAAATATTCAGCCAAAATAACTTACTTATGAAAAAAATTTAAAAATCTATATCATTAGTTTTCAAATTTTATTTCATATTTTGTAAATGATGAAAATATACATAAGTTTGATTTATATAACTGTTTTATATACCTATATATAAAGTGTTGTATTCAAGGTTTTGGGCATGAATAAAAAGAGATTTAAAAGTCATGATCTATATTTGATTATAAATGTTATGTTCTCCTCTTCCTTATTCTATAATTTGGTATTTTTAATAGTTAATATTTATTATTCTATTGCTATTATTCTTAAAAGTACAATTACACTTTAAAGACATAACTCATTAGACATGTCTGCTTACATTGTTGTGTAGCCCACCATATGTGTGTGTGTATATATATATATATGCCATTGAAATATATACAAGCCATTGAAATACATGCACACACACACATATATATCTGCACACTAGCAAAATGAATGAATTCAGTCATTGATTTTATTATTTTAATCAATATGTCATATACATAATTTAAATATCAAATATTTCTTTTAAAATCTGTATTCAATATTTCAAAACTATCATAATTGAGAAAATATAAACATGTGGATACCTAATTCAGTCTCAACCAAGCTTCGATAAGTTTACTCTTTAAGCAAAAAGAAACACCTTTCTTGGTGATCCAGGAGAGAAAATAGTAGGAGTAAATTGATTCTAGTCCTTTTGGAATTATTTATTAAACGTTTCAGTAGATTGGCTATGAACAAGGGTTTATCAAACACATCAAATATGAATCATACGAACTTTCAGATACTGAAAACTTGTTAATAGCTTTGTGGGTCATGACCTTTCTTTCAGAAGAAATTCTTAGCTAATTTCTTATCATTATGTCAAGAAATATCAGTTGGACGTCTTCTGTGACTTAAACACTGGGCTTAAACCATTACATGAAGTAAGTCCTGGTCCCAGTAATCTTTTTTTTTTCATCTCTAACACATGTCATGTTCTCTTAATAATAACAATGATAAAATTATTGGTCAAGATTCTTAGTTTAGTGTGACAATAGGCTACTAAGCTCATATTTCTTTATTTAGATTTAATTATTAGCTGAGCAATAAACACTGGCATGAAGAACATATGCTTTTACTGCAGAGGAATGTATTGGTCTTTATACTTCACATTTATGCTGCTGTTATACGCAGTTCTGTCATGAAAATTTAATTACATCAGTTTTCCCTGAGAAGAAACTAGCTTGTTGTTTTTAACTTTTCAATTTCTTAAATGCAATATTTCATAGAAATTGAGTGTAGGTGATGGTTTCCAGAGGTTGAGAGAGTAGCAAGAAGGGAGAGACACGGAAAGACTGATCAACGAGTACCATATTAAAGTTAGGAATAAAATGCTCTGTTGTGCTATTATATAAGAGAGTGACTTCTAAGAACAATACACAGTACATTTCAGGAAGTCAGGAAATTATTTTTAATGATTTTACAAATTATACATTAAGCATGCATCAAACATCATACAATGTCTTATAAATATATATAATCGTATTACTATGTAGCAATTAAAAAGAAATTTAATTTAAATTTTAAATTTCAACTTCATATTTTTCTTCAACATAAATATTAGAACATAAATTTTAGTTCATTTACCAAAAGATATTTTCAAGCTTTTATTTCCTCATTAGAACATGAAGAATGGGCTAATGATGTCACTCAGTTGGCCAGCGTCTGCCCAGCATGCCCAAGGTCCTGAGCTTGATCATCAGAACCTCACAAAAATACAAGTGTGGTGGTTCACACCTGCAATTCCTGTATTTGGGAGGCAGAGACAAGAGAATCACCCCACTTTAGTTACAATTGACTCCATCTCAAAACAAAGAAAAATGAAATATTAATGATAAACATAAATAAGTGATAGATGAAATTATAGCAGATTTTTCTTCATTAAATCTGTGTGATCAAAATGACAAATAGCTAATGCATTATACTTAAGTTATACAAAATAAGTCAATCAAAAAATAATAAAATTGTTTTGTATTTCAAAAAGAAATGTCCATTTCATGACATGTCTGTGTCTATTTTTCCTTGATATTGCATATATAATTAATCAAATGGAAAACTCTGAAGATCCAAGGTGAAACTTATCCTTTAGTGAAGTTTACCTCAGAATACAGTTAACCTAATTGGGGAAACTTTTCTTTATATGTAGTTTAATTACTGTAATATTTGATATCTCTAGTGTAGTGCATAATGTAAATTCTTAGGTTGCCTGCAATGAGAGTTGTGCATCTCCTAATAGATCTTCACAACACAAGTCATTGTCCAAATCAGAATAATAATTATTATACGGACAGAAACTATCTGAAATACAAGGTGCCTAGTCTACTAAATGAAAACTTAACTAAATTAAGAATATTGCAACACTCTACCATGAATTTTGTTATAATGCATTTCACTGAAATTTTCATACCTATAAATACAATTATTTTATTTCAAAGTCATTGTCTCCATCTTAGGGATGATGCTGGAATTATGTAATGATAATCATTAACCTAATAGACTAATCCATGAAACAAATGGCCATCTCACATGGATGAAAAATAGTGTTGGTGACTAAAAACTGAACTTTTTCCCTTTCTAAAAAATAGAGTCACCAGACCTGGTGGTGTAAACCTTTAATACCAGCACTCAGGAGGCAGAGGCAGGAGGATCTCTGTGTGATCAAAGTCAGCATATTATATATACTGAGTTCCAGGCTAGCTAGGACTACAGGGAGACCCTATCTCAAAAAGATTAAAAAGAAAAAAAACAAAGAATAGAGTCAAATACAATCCTGGCAAGAGTGTGTGTGATTACCACCTTTGTACCCCAGAATTATGCTGGAGCTCTAACTTTTAGAAAAAAAAAGTCAAGAAAGGAAGGAAGATTGGAAAGCAGGAAGGAATTTTAAAACCATTTTTCCATCTGGCATTATTGTAGATGTCTACATACTCTGAAGTTTGAAAGCCTCAACTGAATATGAATCCTTTTATTCATTCTGTTCTCACATCTAGTAGCCACCAAAGGGTAAGAGATCTGGGGAAAGCAGAGCTCCCATGAATCCTTCTACAGAATCAGTGCATTTGAACTTACTTTAGGGAACCTCAGATAGATGTTCAAATGACAGCATACTAGCAAGTTCTACTTGGTTAATCTCAAATACAGGTTACATCAGATCCCCCAGATGATGAGGAGGTTTGCCCTCATGCTGTTCATCCAGATTACATGTTGAGAATTTTAGGGCTATGTAATCTCAACTGAAATTATGAGTTGAGAGTTGACCTCAAAAATTATCAAATACAATCAAGTACTGGCATGTTTTAGAACATGTATGGACATATGTTCAACTTATTATTAAAAACATCAAAGTAAGAATGACCTTACTGTCTAGAAAAGTCTTTGCCCTTGCAACTGGTCATAAGGTCCTAACTGATACTTAGAATCTCCATCCTTCACATTGTGTTCTATAATTCTTTTTGTTTGTTTATTTTGTCTTATTTTTGAGACAGTCTCCCTTTACCTCAGTTGCCCTGGAACTCACTATGTAAACCAGGCTGGCCTCTAAGGCACAGAACTCTGCTTGCCTCTGCCTCCTGATTGTTAGGATTAAAGGCATGAATGACTACACCTAGCTGTGTTCTATAATCTTGACTGCCATTTCAAAAACTGCAGAGAGGTGATGTTCTCTGAAGCATGACTCAGATTTTTATTGGGAAAGGAGTTGAAACATTAGTTATTTCTGCCTTTTTAGCCCATGTTTACTGCCACTGATCATTTTATAGCTATACTCAGGCACAGAAATGCTAAATTTGGCACATAATACCTTGAACTCATAACCCCATTTCATACAGACAAACCCATATCCTCTAGGTAATCATCAGTATATTTTGTTGAATATATATTTAAATATATATGTTTATATGTTTAAAACAAATCCAATATAGTACCCAAGTCTAAGAATTCATGAGTGTGATTTTAAAGAAAGAACCACAATAAAGTCAAGAGATCAGTATCAGCTATTTGGATAATTGATTGATTCATGTAATTTACCTGTGTTCTGTCACATGAACCAGGTCCATTCTTGGATCTAGTGTTTCCATCATAAAAAGGTTTGTTTTGTGCTAAACAAAATTATGACTAAGTGTGATTCACACGCAGTTCAAGATGACTGCCCACTGTTTTCCCTGAAGCAGGTTGGTCAGTCTCTTCTGTCACCCAATGTCATGAGAGAAGGCAGGTTAAATATGTTTCCCTGTTCTGTAGATGAAATTGCCTTGATTCAGAACTCTAGTGGTTTGCTATTTGACTTGCACTAGGATGTGACAGGAATTCCACACAGCCTCTCAATCTTCTATATACTTTGAAAATGGTCCAATTTGATTACTAACAAAACCCCACTGGCAGAACAGCTTAAACATCAACCCAGTCCTATCTCAGAGTCTGTCTTGACCTTAGAATTAGAAGTCATCAGATATGTGTAGGCAGAAGCAGAATTTCCCAATGCACTATGCTTCCTCCCTCTAAAACCCAATAACTTCCATCCAGTTATAGGAAGTGCAAAGTGTATAGCTTCCTTTTTAAAAATTGACAAAAATTATGAATAGTTCTTGAATAGTTCTATGAAAAGCTTTTTAAATGCAGATATAAATTGTAAGAGTTTAACAGCCAATTAGCATGTACATTTTATTTTTGTGGAAAGGACATTTAAAATTCAGACGTGTAGTGATTTTCAAGTTATGGTGCATTGTGTATCACTTACAACAATCATCACGTTGGGGAGCAACAGTTTTCCATTTTACTTCCTAGTTTATAAGATCAAATGTTTTAGATTCTACAAGTAAGTAAAATTATTTTTATTCATTTTTCTGTGCTTGGCTTTTTTCACTTAACATAATACATTTATGCTCATCTACAATCTCACAAATATTAGAGCTTTTTTAAGATTGAATAGGAACATTTCATACATATACTACTTTATCCATGCATCCGTTGGCAGATGCATAACTTGAGTCCATGTTTTGGTTATTTTGAATAGTGCAGTAATGAATATGAGAATGCAGATATCTTTTAGACATACTGATTTTATTTCATTGGCATGTGTGGTCAACAATGGGAACACTGGATCGTCTGATAGATCCTTTTTTAATTTTAAAAATAATGCACATGCTATTTCTGTAATGGTCCTTTAAGTTTTTAATAAAGTTTAGCATGATCCAGAACGTTAGACACTTTAAAAATTACCTCTGTGACAACCCCTTGAATTTTCATGGGATTCTTTCTCCCCACCATCCTTTGCATGCACCACTAAGATACTCAAAATATTTGTCAGCCCTTTCTCAGCAGGTTCAATTACCATGATTATGCCAATGTGGAAGACAAATCTTATGTTCTGTAAAATGACAAGGCAGAGCACTCATGTTCTTTATTTTGACAGCTAAGAACAGAGTACCATCAGAGTACGTTCTGTGGAGCAAAAGTAACAAAATTCTGACACATTGCACCAACATGAAACTGGTTATCCCGGAAAAAAAAGTTATCTGGAGAAACAAGGAAGTGTAGAGTAAACCCACACAGCAAGAGAAAATCTTCACCAGCTACACATCTGACATAGGATTCATATTCAGAATATATAAAGAACTCAAAAAACAAAGAATCAAGAAAACGAAAGATGGGCTATGGATCTGAATAGAAAGTTCTCAAATTAAGAAATTACAGTGTCTAAGAAACACCTTAAAAAGCGTTCAACATCCTTAGGAATTAGGGAAATGCGAATCAAAACCACTTTAACAATTCATCTTACCCCAGTCAGAATGGCTAAGATCAAGAGGACAAATGACACCAAATGCTGGTGACGATGTAGAGAAAGGAGAAATCTTATTCACTGCTCTTGGGATTGCAAACTCATGCAACCTCTATGAAAAGCAGGATAGAGAACTCTTAAAAATTTAAAAGTGAGTCTATCATATGACCTGGTTATACCCCTCCTTGGCATATACCAAAGGACTCATCCTACTGCAGAGATACTTGTGCATGCATTTTCTGCTGCTCTTTTAAAACAATAGCTAAGAAATAGAAATTACCTAAATGTCCCTCAACTAACAAAGGCATAATGAAAATGCAGTACGTTCACACATTGTAGTTCTACTCAGCAGTAAAGCAAACGAAATAAATAAATTTGCAGGTAAATGTATGGAACAATAAATGATTATACTAAGTGAAGTTAACACAGGCTCAGAAAAACAAATGACATATGTTTGCTCTCATTTATGGATCTTGGCATCAAATACTTATTAGTGAGTGTATATCCTGATGTAACTACAGAATCCAGGAAAATTGAAAGGAACCAGGAAGGTAAAGGGGAAAAAAAGAGCCCAAGAAAAGGGGGATAGTAGCAAACAGATGTCACTAAGGGAAAAAGGTGTTATTCAACTGTGAAGGGAGGAAGAATCATGAAGGTAAAGGAAAGAAGGAGCCCAAGAGACAATAGCAGACAGGTTCTGTCAAAGGTAAAATGGGGTCCTTTAACTGGGAAGGGAGGCAGGAAGATTAGAGGGGAGAGATAAACAATGCTTAGCTGATGTGAAAAACCAGATGGAAACCTGTTCAAAACCTACTGAAATATTCACACACAAGAAACACTACCAAACTGGAGAAATCTCCCTTTGAATTATTGGTCAAGTTAGTCCAAGAGACTCCCAAAGTTACACAGGCTATTGCCACAGTCCTTGATTATCACCTACTGAAGACAGGACGTATGTCAGACACAGGACTTAGAACAATGGAGCTGGAACTGACATGGAAATCTCATCCCTGAAGGCTAGCTCTCATAGTTTTGGAAGATACTGTGCAAACTGCTAAAGGGGAAAAATCAATCAGTGGTCCAAATCCTGTTTTAAAACCTAATAAACACAACAATGTCCACCACAACAAACTATAGTGGTGCAGTAGTGGCACTTTTTCCTTGGGGATAAACAACAGCTATCTAATTGGATTTAAAGCCCACTTGATCATAGGGAACACATGGATGGGACTGTAAACATAATCAAATACATATAGCTAAAGTGGTACAGATCTAGAGAAAATGCTAATGTCATCTTTCTAGACAAACATAATTTCTTACTATATGCTAAATATGGATCCTTATATTTACAAGTACACCTGGCACCACTTATCAAAAAGCTTCTTTTGCAACAGATAGAGAATCTTGTGGAGTTCCACAACTGGTCACACACAAAAATGCCGACACACAGAGATGCCCAGCAGAGATATCTGTGAGATGCCCAACCTTAAATGATAAAACTACAATGGAGCGTCTGTGCCTAAAACTCATGCTATGTAGTGGAACAAGGGGTAGATACAATACTAATGCATCTCTCAACTCTCATCAGTGAAGCTTCTTCATGCATCAGAGTGTGACATACACAAAAGGCCATAGCTGGTCAAAGTGTCGAGTATAACAGACTGGAGATTGTAGGTTCCTGGACAGAACTTTTAGACAGGGACCACTGTGGAAAAGGGGGTGGACAGATTGTAAGAGCTAGGGAAGGAGATGCATGACCATAAGGAAACAGTGTTACAGGCCTCTGTGACCTTACTCATATGAACTTCTAGCAATGGTACAGCATTCAAAAGACAACGTAAACTCCATCAGACAAAAGCCCAGCATAGAACTAGGGAGTTCTGAGTTAACAACTTTGGTGAGAAACTATTGCAACTGATCACTGCTGGGTGAGGCAAAACTGATCTTTTTTAAGGAAGTGAAACTATACAGGCTAAACAGGCTCCAGTGAAGGAACTCACACCAAAAGACAACTGAGTACACAAACTCCACTCGATAGGCTTTAACATATGTGACATAAAGCATGAGTTTATGTGGGTGGGCTATGGGATGATGTGGCTAGGGAATGAGGAGCTAGATATGATTAATAATCATTGTATGAAATCCACAAATAATTAATACAAATATTTTTAAAGCAACAAAAAAGGAAGAATTACATCCAAAGGGAGATTGCAAGAAAATTCTCTCTTGCTTACCAATTGTCATTATATTTACTTCATCCAGGTCTCTGACTAATTGGCTGAGACACACAAACCAAATGGAGGGTCATCTTCTTGACTAGGTAAAATCTTAGTCTCAACTGAAAACATCCTCACATAAACACCTATAAAAAAAAACTAAAACAAATATTTGTAAATGCTGTGTCCCCTTGAAGTTGATATAAAATCAACCATTAGAGATGAAAGAAAGATGAACCAAAAAGAGACAAAGGAAAGGAACATGAGGGTGGATGTCATGCCTCCTCTTGTGGAACTTGCATTCTAACATAGAAATGCAATAAATTGATGATAGCAAGTATATATTTGGTATACATAGTCAGAGCAGATGATGTAAAAGATAGCGAGAGGGGGCATTATCTACAGAGAACTATCTGAAATAACATACTGGCTACAGTTTGAGCTGTTGTTTATTAATATCAGGTAGTGTTAACTATAAGCAATATCAAAATTAAAATATTCTTTCTTGAGAAACATTTTGAAAGGTCTTTCTTCGAAACAATAACTATGCTTTCTGTTGAGTCCTAATAAGAAGATGAGTATGCAAGAAATAAACCAGAATAAAATTGCCTATTTAACATGTTGTAAATAATCAATTATAGAATGTGAATTGTGATATGCTCGTTTGTACTGACTATTCCTGACTATGCTGCATATACTAATTTTGGACTAAGTTTGTCCCCATTTGGAGTCATTTCTATTGCAATGCATTTTACAACACCAACCCTTGCATTTTACAATTAAAATTTAGATTAAGAGTACTAAAAGTGATTTCAATAGTGATTATACATAAAGAACTAGAACTCGAGCTTCTTCAATATTAGCATTTTGGGCATATTATCCTCATACTCAAAGAGTGTACTTTTTGGAAATATTAGCCTGTTTCCTTTTCCTTGTTCATTTTTGTGATTATTATTGGTTTCTTCCTTTCATTATTGCTATTGAAAATAATTAGACAGAATTAAAAAGTAATATACTCTGGGCACAAAGTAATAGAGAAAGGAGCTAAGAAGCATCTGCCTTATTGTACAAGGCATTACATATTTACAGGTAAGAGAAACATGAAAGAAAAATAGAATTCTAATTATGAGTGAAAAGGGAAAACAATCAGGGAATTAATTTAATATTTTTTAACTTTTTCAGGGATAGAGAGATGGCCCAGCAATTAAGAACACTGGTTGCTCTTTCAGAAGACCCAGACTCAGTTCCTAGCACCCATATGGTTGCTAACAACCATCCATAACTCCAGTTCCAGGGGATCTGAAGCCATCTTCTGACTTCTGTGGGCATTGCGTGACATGAGTGCACTTACATACATGCAGACAATACACACATACATATAAAAATAAATGACAAATAAAATATTTTAAAAGAATTATATTTTTTCATCAATTCTATACCATATTGTTACTTTTAAAATATATATAAGAAATTTGGGACTGGAGAGATCATTCGGCACAAAAGGTCACTGGCTGCTCCCGGAGAGTTCCTGGATTCATTCCCAGCACCCACATGGCAGATAACAACTGTCTGTAACTCCAGTCCCAGTGGATCCAATGCCTTCTTCAGTCCTCTGTGGGCATTGCATGACACAGGTGCACTTATATACGTTCAGACAATATACTCAGATACATAAAAAATATATATATATAAGAATTTGTTTCTAAGTTGTTATAAATAATAGGATATAAAATAAACTGTCATTGTAAAGTCTATATTAAATACTTAGTCTAGTCTCCTGTCTTCTCTAGCACACAATCCTATAGAAAACAGAAAAATCTTTATGTCTAAAACTTTTACTAACATTGCTATAGGCATTTTATAGATATGTGGGGATTTGTGTAATTATTTTCAGATACAACTTCATGAAATTCATCTTGAAAATAAGATATTAAGGCTGTATTATAACTATTATTTGCTTTAAGAAAAGATGGGGCAAATAAAATAAGATGAATAAGTTTTGAAGGTGAATGATCTATGCTGATATCTTTAAGTCTAATATTATTCCCTTCATTTCTCTGAAGTTTTAATTCTAAAATAAATTCTTCATTTTAGAGTTATTTAGGATTGAGGCCAGATGCTACTACAGTCCTGATAAATCACAACATCCTTGCCTACTAAAAACATGTAGCACAAGTCCTCAATTTGCATGCTTCATAGTGGAATCATATACTATGCTTGCAATTACTAATTAATGTTAGCTATTTTTAAAGCTAAGATACAATCTCCACATTTTTTTTCCAAATCAGTGTATCAGCATTCCATTTGCATATATGTCCCAATAGATGAGGGAGCCATACTTGCACTGTGTGGACTTTATCTGCTTATATATTTTTTGATACCCCATAGAGGGCGATCTCTTTGTGAGTATGCCAGGATCCCTGCTTTGAACACAGAGTGTCACACCGGCACCAGCTTGCACTGGTTTCAACTTACACAACCTTAAAATATATCATGATTAAGGCATCTAACAAAGAGATTAGCTTTGATCTAACATCATCCAGCAATATCAATGGCTCTTTACAGAGAGTTCATTTTCAATGTTCTCAAAGTTAGTTATTAACTGCAAACAAAAACCAAGTAAGCTAAAATACCTCTCTCCTATTTCCCCCCTTTCCCTTCGACAACATCTGTCTCGTCCTATGCTCCTCTCTCAAACTTCTTCCCTTTTATCTCCATGATTCCTTTCCATTTTCCTGGCTTCTGGGGTTACATCAGGATATATACTCACATCTAGGTTTTTGGAGTTGAGATCCACAAAGGAGAGTGAGAATATGTTGCTTGTTTTTCTGAATCTGTGTTTCTTGGCTTAGAATAACAGTTTCTGGTTTTATCCATTTATCTGCAAATTTCATGATTTCATTTTTCTTTAACACCGAGTAGAACTTCTTTGTGCTAATGTACTACATTTTTATTATCTATTCATCAGTTGAGGGACATTTAGGTTGTTTCTATTTCTTAGCTATTACAAAAAGGGAAGAAATAAACACTACTGTGAAAGTATCTCCATAGGACGATGAGGTTGAATAAGGAGTGAACTTAGAAGAATACTTATTTAAAAGCTTTTATTAAGATGACTTAGTGTAGCTTGTTAAGTGTCAGATCTATTAAGAGAAAAGCTTAAAATTTATTTTATTCAATTCATATAAATGTAAATGAAATAATTAAACAGATTCTCTTTGTAAATGATAAAGCTAACCTAAAACTGAATGCAAAATAGTTCCATTTTTCCGTTACTTCACATGTTAATTAAACAAACTAGTGTGATCGTAACTCAAATCAGTGTGTGTTCAGTCTGCAAAACCAACCTTTGAGTGCCAGTTCCCAGCAATCTGCAATAAAGATATCAGGCCCAGTTGATAGAGATTACCTTTCTCCTCAGAGCTTTATCTTTTTATTAACTTGAAATGTGGTATGATCTAATATGATCTATGTACATCACACAAATGATAATGATGTTTACATACAGTGCAACTTAAATGAATCTAAATCAAGTGTATACTTACTATACATCAGCATAAAACATACTGACTATGTCTCTTTTGTATTACCAAATTTGTTATGGATGTCATTTTTATTGGGGAATTGATAGGCATAAGGGTCATATGAAGAAGAGGATATCTATTCTGCAGTTTGGTGCACTAATAAAGACATATGTGAGCTTTCAAAGATAGACCCAAATTCAAGTTTTGTCCATTGTGCATTATGTAAGCAACCTTACAGAAGTTGTGTAATCTATAAGAAAACTGTTAAGATGTGCCTAGCAAATCATTCTCTTCCTTCAAAGTTGGCAACTGCGTGCTATTTCTAATATATTTGCTCAGAACTTGCTACCTAATTATAATGAATGCTTGATAAATAACAGGACCAAGTCATCAACATTTCATTACCACATAAGTGAGAGAGGCTTATAAGGTCTCACTCTTCCTGAGGAGCCATAGGCATTTATGGTTGCTAGGAGAGTGGAAGTTGTGTTCCTCAGTGGTGAAGCCATCAGTAAGTTTCTCTTGCTCAAGTTACTAACCTTCCATCCATACTTATGCAGGCAACCCTAATTAATGCAATGGACCACAAAAAGACTTGAAAATACATGAACACTTGTAGTGAAGAAATGACTAGTTGGAAGGAGAAAGAGGCTATCAGCTGATAAAGGGGGAGAATTTGATAAAAGTAGATTATACATGTGCAGCTGTCAAAGTATAAATTTTAAAAATGATAAACAATAAGGAAAAGAAATCTATTGTTAGAATCACAAATGCACGGTTTGGGTGTCACATCTAAGTTTCCCATCATTCTATTTCTACCTGCCTTACCTTGTTGGGGAACCTATAATTTTCAAATGAAACTCTGTAGCCAATTGCAATAACGGTTTTGAGCTCTGAGCATACATATTTGTATTATTTTTATTTCCAAACAGTATATAATCTTTGTTCAAATATCTTTAAATGTGTCTTAAAATTTTAAGACCAAAATTAAAGATGTATGAAGAAATCTTTAAAAATCTCAGTAATCTGCAAGCTAACTGAAAATATTATTTTAAGGGATTTGCCTTTACTTTAGAAGCCATCTTGTATGGTTTTGATATGTTTTGTTTTGTTGTTTGGAAGGATCTTATTATATAGCCCTGGCCTGGACCTCACTATGTAGACCAGACTGACCTCAAACTCATAGATATCCACCTGCCTCTGGCTCCTAAGTGATGAGATTAAAGGCATGTGCTACTGATCCCAGTTTATGCTTTTAATATTTTAAGTATTTCAAAGTCAGAGACGAACAATTTTATGTGTTTGTAAATGTTTTCGTTCTTTAAAATTCAGGAAGGTAAATATCATTGTTGACTATTCATCATGTAGTGTTTATTGTAACTAGTGGAAAAACTGAATGAATTTATAAAATATTTCATAATATACTACAGTACAGTTTTATATGCATTTATAAGACTTGTGACACACAGTGATAACTTCTGTTTTATTTAAATTTGGAAACAGATAAGAGAAAAGTTTGACAAACACTACTTTCCATGCTGTATATTTTTTTCATCGCCTTCTGCCTTCTGCCTGCAGCCCAAACCTTCAAACCATATACCTATATATCAAGAAAAACTAGACTAATGCACTTAACTTCAACAAATAAAATCTCACCCTGTAGAGCAGTGAGATTGTTTAGTCAGCAAATGTTAGAAGGGATTTAACAGGATCTGGATGCACAGGAATGATATTTGGGGGATTAAGGAAGGACTGTTATTAATTAGGCTTTTCCTTTTCATGGCCAAGACTAAGAAATTAGGACTTTTGTGGTGTTTGTGTTTGGCTGGGCATTGGCCTCATCTGTCCATTTCATCCTCAACTTGTGCTTGACTGTAATATCACAAAGATGGTCAGCATTTTGGTCTTGTCCAAAGGTCATCTCGCATGCTCCTTCCCAGCTGTTTGCCATCTGCTTGAACAATTCTCCTTTGAGGCCCCTAACTTGCTAAGTTATTCATCCTTTCCCTTGATGCTGTCAATATTCACCTGAGTCACTCCTGTCTTCATGCAGAGTAGACAAATGTTCACCTCATCAAATCTCTCCTGACCACCCACATGGGTTTGTGGTTAGAAACTCAAGCTCTTACCATTCTTTGTTCATGTGTTTCAGTTAATGAGATGTTCTCCATGTCACTAGTGTGCTACTCCATTGAAAATATTTCTGATACCTTTGAGCATACCCATGAGTAAACACATTATTGATGAACTGCTTCTGAGGAACTCTTAGTGTATTAAGGACGCATTCACAGCTATTTTGCTATTTCCTTATCACACACAAGAAGTGACCCTAATATACTCTAGTAAGGATACAACACCAAGAATGATGGCTGCACCTGGGCTATTGTTCATTAAATTAAATGTATGACTGTCTGCTGTCATACACAACCTTCAAGGAACCTACTGGAGAATTTCACCAACTGCTTGTTGGTGACTTTGGAAAGTCAGAAAATGATCTTTAACTGCTGGCTGAGAACTCTATCCTTACCTGACCCATGAGTGCTTCTACTCCGGTAGATCTGCAACAACACTTTGGTTCCCTCGGTATCAGGAAAAATTTGGACTGAAATCTGAAAACACTAGAGAGATCCTAAATCCATACAGGTAACTGAATAAAGAGGTGCTTCCCATAAGACTGAAAATTGGCCTAGTTCCAGAAACTGGACAAGGAACTATGCATATGAAGTGGAAAACTGAACCTCAGCCTTCTACATAGTCATCCTTTAACTATTTTATCAAAGCTAGTAATAAACATCCTAATTGGTAACTAGTTCCTTTGCTGCTAGGTTATCATCCTGTATTAGCCTAAATATCCGTGTCTGTCATTTTAACTACACCTACTTTATTCCTAATGGTCAGGTACTTCCTTTGCCACTGCATCGTCCTATTATACCAGCTGTTACTAGGAATCAGAATCTGTTACAACCACAACAGCAAACCTTTTCGAACTGATCAAAACTACAGAGGAAATCTACAACTGAGTTCTAAATGAGCTGGCTCACCCTCACATCAGTGTAGATCTCACTGCTTTGTTAAATAGAGGCTCTTCTCTGCCTCCCTGAAGAATAACTGGTGGGTTTAGGGTTCTTATATAATTTATCTGTCCTAGAATTACCTTTGAAGATATTTTTCCCTCCTTTAGAAGTCCCATACCTCTCATCCAGTAACTGCCCCCTATTGACGAAATGGTCATGAAGGGAGATACAGACATATTTCATAGGTGAATTTTTTTGTCAAGAAGGAAACTTACCTTATTTGTGACTTGGTGTAATTTTTCAAGCAAGATTAAATCATTATATTCAAACTCAGAGTATTCGTTCTAACAGATGAAGAATATTCCAGTGGATCTGTGACAGGAGCTTCTCAAACTAAGTGTCTAGCTATCTCTATCCAAAGTCTAACTACTACAATGTTCAGACTTACTTTAACATAACAAATCAGTTGGTACTGTCTTTAGCTTCTTTTAGAATGAGATCTAGTAGTTTATTTACAATTCAGCCTGTACTCCAACATTGAGAGATCAGAGTTCCTAGGAAGCTAGGAAAGCTTTCACACTTGACTTTGAGTTGATACCAGAATATACATGAACTTACCCTTTTGTCTATTCAAAGCAGTAATATACATCAATATTCATCTACCTCTATGGTCCTTATGTGAATTTTTCCCATAGAGATATCACATATACTAGCATATCATATTCCATTTTATTCCATCTTAATTTCATCACAAATTAAAGTCTTTGTAGACGCTTTCTTTTTGCAATCATCCCCTCTAACATCATACACCACCCATAGTGTTCATTAACAACTAGTCAGCAAATATAATATCAAGATCCTATCTACAATGGTTTAGATTTGAAATGTCCCCCACAGGTTCATATTTTTAACATGTTCCTAACCTAATAGTGTTACTTTGGGAGTTTGTGGAAATTTCAGGAGGTGCAATTCCCACATAGCAAAGTGGGTCTCTGGAAACCGGTCTTGAAGGTTATACTCAAACCTGGGTTCCTCCTTTGTTCTATGCTCCCTGACCAATCATTACTTGAATAGTTTCGGACACACGCTGCCATTGCCATACCTTTCCCGTTATGATAGACTGAAACCCTCAGATGCTATGAGTCAAAATAAGTCATTCCTCTCTTAATTTGTTTTTTTTTTTGACCCAGTACTTTGGTTAAGGAGCTGCTGAAAAAAACAAACAAAAGAAAAATCTAATACAGTACCCTTAGAGATTTTTTTCTGACACCAAGTGTTTTGACTTGAATTCCCTAGAAAGAAAGAGAGTGAGAGAAGAATTCAGGAATATGTGATTAATTAAAGGAATGCTCTTGGGTGAAAGTCAAGATATGTCCTTTAAAGAAATAAAACACTGAAGTCCTCTCAGCTGTAGTTTAGCTTTTAGTCTTACCTCAAAGGAAACTTTGTAAGATGGAGGGTAACAGGAGGACAGCGTTATTTGAGGCAAGATAGCATCATAAAATCAATCAAAACATAGTGTCCTGAGTTTTCTCTAAGGTTTTGGACAATTTGAACTCTTTACAGGCAAATCTTCTTCAGGATCCACTTATAAAGCCAACTGAGAATAGGGCTTCCTCTATGGGAAGTGCTTAATGAGAAATTCAAGTTGCCTTAGTCCATCCAGAATGTCCTAATGAGACAGCAAATTATTCCTCCAAAGTCTAGAGTCTGGGTAGTCTACATGAAAGTGCCAGCAGATTCAGAAGTATCACTTCTTCATTCGTACGGGATGCTTCCAGATATTTCCTTGCAGAAGAGAAGTGGTGGAGCAGCCATCTGACTTTTCTTTGTGAGGGCACTGTTCCCATTCACAAGGACAGAGTCTTCCTAGTCTAATCATCGCTCCAAGGTTCTCCCTCCTACTAGGATCATTTTGATGATGAGTTTTCTATGGAATTTTGGTTTCATATAATATAGTTAAATGATATTTAGATCTCCTGCTCTACCCACACCTCCCCCACTGCTCCCTGCATATGTATAAAATGTGTTTCTGATTTGTGGCACTAAATGTCATCAGTGTGGGCTCATCCACTGGACCCGTCAATAGTCTCAGCCCTGTAAGCCAAAGGCTTTCCCACATGTAGTACGATGGTTCCATCAATTGTCAAAGGTTCCTCAGGTTGGGCAGGGATTTCTTTCTCACTTCCCAATATCTAGGCTGGGATTTTGTCTGGTGTAAGCTTGAACAGGACTTTGGCATGCAGTCACCATTGCTGAGAGTTCATATGAGAAATCTCGCATCTCAAACATTCTCAGTGATATCTGTTTTTATTTTCTTCCAGTTACCATCATAGTTTACTAAAATCTCCTAAAATAATTGGAAATTAATGTATTTGTTTTTAAATATGATCAACTTTTTGCTTTATTTATCATATAGCAATATAATTACATTCATATAAATTTTTAATTGTGTTTCCTTTATGATAAATTCACCTGTCTTCATGATGAAGCATCCTTATCTATCTCTCATAATCTTTCATTAAAATCTATTTTAATAATGTAAATATATGTCATATTTTTAGGGAGGCTCACGTTGCTTGACTATTTTGTCATTATTAACTTTCAACTAGTTAGGTCCTTATGTACTCCATGTGTGTATATCTCTTACATGTCTCACATTAGAGTAGCATAAGCAATTCTTAATTATAATTTTCAGTGATCCTTCAGCCTGACATTAATAATCACTCAATTAAAATATTTGGTATATTCATATATAATATAATTATTTACAGAACTTGATTATGTCTTGTATCTTACCATATGTGTTAACTCAAATCAACCTCTTTATGTATGCTCCATTTTTTTCTCTTTCATTTCCTTCTTCTGAAAATTGTTTTTGTTGTTACTCCCTTTTGAAGTTGGCAGCTACTTAGTCTTTCACTATACATTTGCTTACACTAAATCTTAAAATCCAAATCCTTGAAAATATCAGTCTCAACTATTAAGTCAGCAAATAAAATACTTTATTTTTCCAAGTCCATATGAATTTGTTTTCAATCAAACTGTCCTTCTTGAACAAAACTGCCAAAAGTATTGGCTACAATATCTAGTTAAGAGAGTTGTTGGTAACAATGCAGAGCCTACTGTCCTCAATATCTACATCAGCTGTGAGGTATTTATGGAAACTGCTGACATGAATCTTTTATTCAGTTTTCCAAGCCAATTATACAGAATTTTTTTTCAATTTTTCTGAATTATTTATAACCTATGCATTATTTCTTCTTATATCATTAAGCTTTCATTCATCACTAATGCATGCAGGTTTAAGAAAATGCAATATTAGCTGTATTAGTTAATATTTTCTTGCTGTGATAAAATACCATGACCAAGACTACTTATAGAAGAGTTTATTGGGCTTACAGTTCCCACTGGATAAGAGTCTATTATGATGGAAAGGCATGGCAGCAAGAGGTGGTCAAACAGAAAGGAGAGAGCTCACATCTCCAAGCAGTCACAGGAAGCAGGCAGATAAACTGGAAATGGGATGTGGCTGTGAGCTCTTAAATTCTGTTCCCCAGTGATGTGTTACCTCCAGCAAGTTCATACTGTCCTCAACCACCATGAATAGTACCAACTTACCGAGGGTTCAACTATTTGAAGTCTATAGGAGACATCCCATTCAAATCATCACATTAACATTTAGCAGACCTGGGGCCTACTCAATGTTAATTTGGTGGTTTGAGTGAATATTGGCATAAATACTATGGGAGCAACCAATCTTTAATGGGATTTAAGGTCTGCTTCATAGGACGGACCCCTTGCCTGCTATTGACATCAGAATTAGAAACCTGAAGCTAAACAGGTCACAGGACAGAGAGGAGAACATAATACTAGTTTCTACAAAATGGTTATAGCATTAAAACAACTCCTAATTTAGATTTACTATTATAGCCATAGATTAATGCATCTTCCAAATCTCACCAGAGAAGTTTCTTTATGCAGCAGATGGTGATTAACATAGAAATCCACAACTGGCCAATGTACAAAGAACAAGAGACTGCAGAGTGCTTATCCATGAATAGGACACTTATATCAAACTTCTGCCTCGCAAAGCTCAAGGATCATCGTGGAAGAGGGGCCAGAAAGATAGTAAGACAGAGGTGGTGGATGACCACAAGGAAATGGAGTTTACCATACAGCTGATAAGTTCCTCATATGAACTCAGAGCACTGGTGACAGTTTGCACAATCCCATGAAAGTTCAAACCAGAAAACACCCAGCATTGTCAAGAGGAAGAAGATAGAAGCTCCAACCCCACCTGAGGAAAGTATGTCAACAGACCGCTGCTGGGAGTGGCAGAGACAGATTCTTTCAAGTATGGGACTCTTGGTAGGTTAACCAGGCTCCCATGGATGGATCTGCACCATAGTTGAACGATAGTTGAAGACACAAATTAGACTCTATAGGCCTTATCATAATATATATATATATATATATATATATTAAAGTACATTAAATTGAGCACATTAAACGTGGTGGAGAACTATGGGGATATGTGTATAGAAGTGGGAATCTAAATCTAAACACCATCAAATTGTATTAAAAAAATCACAAAACTTCAATGAAAAAAAAAATAAGCCCCCCCCCAAAAAAAAACCCATAGCACATCATTTTAATTGGGAAGCATTACACTAAAGGCAGGAATTGTAAAGGAAAGTTTATAGATTTAAGTTTCTAATTGAAATCATATTAACAACAATGAAAAGAATATAAAATGGAAGATATTTGCAGTGACAAATTATATGATTAATATATAAGTAGATAAGCGAATAGTAATTTTTAAATAAGGCATTACTAATAGTCAATAATTTGCACCAAATAGATGGAAATTCAATTGCATTCTTAAACTTTTGCACTAATAAATATAGACAAGCGCCAATGAGCATCTGGGCACAAATGCTTGACCGAATAGGACATAACATGTATGGCGGAATGTATGAGGCCCAGCGGGCGGGGATGTGGGCATGGACGGGGAAGGAGTTTAAACTTGTTTAAGAACTGTTGCATGAAATGTACAAAAGTTCAATAAAAAATTAAAGAAAACAACCAAAAATTATAAACATAGGAACATAGATATGCAGTAACATTTTTTTAAATTATTTTAACCATACTTGGTGAGTACTACAGCTACAACAGTTTTCAGAGCCAATCTTGGTATTAAAAGTCTTAGACTAGTGAACATGACTATAGACTCTTGTACAAAAAGTCATGTTTTACATTATCATGAATTTTAAAATATATATTATAAACAATGTTGTTGTTGTTGTTAATTGCACGTAATGTTAGTATTCCTTATACTTCATGGGCACATAGATTCAGTGTTCTTGTTTATGTGGCAGCTTCTTCGTACACAGCTCACAGAATTGCTCTGTAGATTAAGTCAGTAATTATGAAGAAAGTATTGACTGACTACATTCAGAGCACTATGTATTGGTGTTATACTATTCAAAAAAACTTAGTTTAGGATGAATTAGGGTATAAGTATAGTCAACACACTTATGTAATGGATTTGTTTAAAAATAACTCATTGTCTATAAGGATTACCATAATAGTTTTTGGATTGGTCATCTTGTTTAGTTTGGTTGTGGGGTGCCTTATTTCAGGTTACAGGTTACAGTCATCAAGGGAAGCCAGGCCAGAACCTGGAGGCAAGAACTAAAACAAAGACTGTGGAGAAACACTGTTTGCTCGCCAGCTTGCTCCCTCTGGTTTGTTCGATGACCTTTCTTTGTTTAAATCACATATAAGGTTTGTGTAATAGTTTGGGGTTTATTTGTTTTTTTTGTTTTTTGTTTGTTTGTTTTGAGACAGGATGACAGAGTTTCACAAAGTAGCCATGGATAGCTGGAATTTGGTATTTAGACCAGGCTGGCCTTAAACTCACAGTAATTCCTCCTGCCTCAGTCACCCATGTGCTGGGATAAAAGGTGTACACCAGGACACCTAGATAGTATAACAGATTTTTAAAAATACCGTATCTATTATTTTTTATTTTATGTGTATCGGTGTATTGCTTGCATGAATATAAATGTGCCAATGTGCTGCAGTGCCCTTGAAGGTGAGAAGGAGGCGTCAGACACCCTGGAACTGGAGTAATGGACAGTTGTTAGGCACCATGTGGGTGCTAGAAACTGAGCCTGGGTCTTCTGCAAGAGCAGCCAGTGCTCTTAATCACTGAATCAACTCTCTAGTGCCTAGTATTATTACTGATTTTTAAAAAGCAATAATCTTGCATGCAACAAGGATCTGAGAAGTAAATAATAATTAAATGTGGTGGTCACATGTGGCAATAAATATTAATTTTTAAACTATCGTTCACAGTAGGTTATACTAAATGTTATAAAATGCATAAATAATATATAATTTTAAAACAATATTTCTACAAAAAACATCTCTGGAAACTTAGAAAGAAATATGAGAAACTGAGAGAGACAGAGCATTCTAATCTAATTGTTTATCTTTTGAGTGACTTTTCCTTTTATTTCCTTATTTTTGCTTTCAACATTTTCTCCCATGAACTTTCATTATTATACTTAAAAATTAAATAATAATTTGTAAAAGTAATTTTTACAAGGAATTATTGTCAAAAGAAACATTTTTACCTCAGTTGGGGAGAAAAATAAAGATTTGAAAATCCATTCATGCATTTTAGAGGTACAAAAGTAAAGGTAGTTTCCATATGTGCATTTTTTCACAATGCACTTACCTCTGTGTCCTCACACTCCCCGATGTAATTCACTTATAAATATTTATTGTAGTAGGAAATGAGGAAAAACTATTTGTGAATAAATTATTTAATAAATTTGGTGAATTAAAATGTTAAGTACATTTTGGGCAAATTTTTTCAGAACAAAAACAGGGAATGTATTTGTAGGCTGAATAGTTAGAATGTTTAGATGTAGTCTGTACTGTCCTATATGCCTCATTATTTACTTATCACAAGCTTCTAAAAAAATGACAATGTGAAGAACATTGATGTGAGAAAAATTAATACAAACACATCATGTGTCAGCTTCATTCAATCGATGTTTTGGTAACATTAACTTTATTCTGTCCCTTGAGCTAGCATTAATTTTGCTAATCCTTGAAATGACAATCTGGGTTTAGTTTTGAAAAATTATTGGTAAAAACTTTGCTGTTAACATTCCACATGTTTCCTAGGTAGTGATTCACAATTTACTGTAAGAAAAGTGTTTTGAAAAACAGTAAATGGGATGAGAAAAGATCCTTGAGGAAATACTGTCTTTGAAAAATATGTGATGCCTTAGGAAAGTCACAGAGCAGCGGAGATTTTAATGGCTCTAGTGTGTCTCTAAAACATTACTTGGAAATGTTTTAACAGATTTTGTATTCTATGTACATTTTCATGTAAAACAACTGAATTAACTTGGTGGAACAGAGATGAGGCACAGGTTAGTTAATCAGCAGGCTTCAAGGAATAATTCATTGATGGTTCTTTTTTGCCACCTATTGACTATATTTTGATCCTGATGTGCCAAGCAAAGTATTGAATAACTGGATACACTAGAGAACATGACAGGAGTTGTTCTTGGTTATAATTCAACAGAACACAAGCAATAAATAAGTAAAATAAAGAAACAAGACAATTAAAGATTGAGTGACTACCAGGGCATACGTGCCCTGTATAATCTTATAGAAAGAACAGCAGAACTTGGAGTGAACTGTGAGCTACAGGAGAGTATTAAGGAAATTCATAAAATTTGGGCAGAATTAAAATTTAGTCTGAAAACTAAGGAATTAGTCATATACATTGTCAAGAAAACAAGTTCAAAGTAGTAAAAGCATGACTTGCAATGAGTAAAGTTGTGAATCACCTGGAATGTTCTTAATACCCACCCACAGTATTTGTGTATCCAGTACAAAACCAAAAACTTGTTGGTACCCAGAAGTTAAGAATAAGTCTTGGAGCTCTTTGAAAAGGATATAAAATTTGAAAATTATATTTTTAATTAGGTTTTCATTACATGAGAAAATTATATAGTTCTTCACATATACCTTTTCTTAATTAAATTATGTCTTATCAAATCTACCTAATAAATGAAATAGGGAAAAATAATCTAATGCAAAACTGCATGTGACCATCTATCTCCAGCTGCCTAGAAAATCCCTTAAGTGACTGACATTAGTTGTTCCCTTAAAAAGGAACATTGGATGGCTGAGAAAAGAAGGTTGTGTATTACAGTATGTGCTAACATTTCATGCTTTGTCTATGAGTAATATACACTTGCCTGCATTTGAGTAAAATAACTTGGTAACTTGTGAAAAATCCAAATGTTCATTATTTTCTAAACAGTTCACTGTAGAGGTTAAATCCAATTTTCCTTAACATTGTTCTGATTTCCATTGGTTTTTCTAAACATAAAAAAGAAAGAAAAAAGAAAAAAATATATAGAAAGGATTCCAATGTGATAAGGCAGAAATGTAATTTCTCCTTTAAAAATATAGTACTCATATATGATATTTCAAAACAATAAAGATTTTAATTTAAAAAGCATGCCTTCCTATGAAGTAGTCTTTAGCATGATCAGAGAACTTTTTGCTGTTGTTGTCTTTTTAATATTTTTATTGAACTGTTGTGTATTTCATACAAAACATCTTAATCATCTTTATACACCCTTTCCCATCAACACTCTCCCTTAGCACCATCCTTGAATTTCATGTATTCTGTAAATTATGTTAAGGCATATTATGTCAAGTTAGTGTCCCCTGGTGTCCCTTGGTACACATTCATAGAAATCATACTGCTTTAAAAATATACTACTAATAATAATCCACAAAATAACAGATATAATAGTAAATTCAATAAAAATCACAAGTTTCTTAGCTTTCTCACTTAAGAAATCAAGACAGCTCTGGATAGTTTACATATTTGTCATTCATCAAGTCTTAATAATTCCCACCACGAGCCAGTATTGTTCTGGGCATTAGGAAATTAAAGATATATTCTGTAATGGAAAATGACATAATTCTTAGAGTATTTGTTCTCTACTTCCACAGCTCGGCGATTTGAGTGGGCACAAGTGGACAGCAAGAGACAGTACCATCTCCCAATCACACGTGATAAAAGTGAAGACAGCATCAAATTCTGCCCACCATTTCCCTTTTCAATCACTGTCTGTAATGAAGATGCAATAGCAACTATGTTTAACTCATAAATAGCATGTAACATGACTAAAACCATTTATCTATTAGCCAGTTTCAGAATGGCAGAAGATAATATCGTATAAATGATAAGATAGCACAAAAAGAAAAGGCAAAAAGAAGCTGCATCCCGGAGTTGACTTGCCCACTTATCTTCATAAATTTATCTTAGTTACATCTGCTTGTTCATTTGATTTGGGTACAGCAACTCAATTATATGCCAATACAGGTCCCTGCAACAAAGAAGGTGACAGTAGAGAGAAAGAAATAGGTTAATAAATGATTATAACATACCTCAGGAATGCTGTAATATTTGTGTAACTGTGTTCCAAAAGAGGAGGATAAACTCTACTTAAATAAATCAAGAGCATGTTCACAGAAGTAAAATAACTCTTACCTGCATCTTTCAGGGTGAACAGATGGTGTTTTTAGATGTAAAAGAGAATAACATTGGTCAGATAAGTTTCTTTATGCAGTGTGGAGTGGTTACTCCAGAGGCTCATGACTCATTAATGGATTAAGAATAAGAGAAAATTGAATTCTCAACTCTGATTTGGAACATTTATATCATCTCCCCCAAAGCTCAGAGAATATCATGAAAAAGGGCATGGAAAAAAAAAACAAAACGTGAGAGTCAGGGCAAGAGGTGATATGTTGTGGAACACTGTATTCTGGACATTTCATGACCACTGCATACTTGAATTCATAACAGCTGACATTGCCTACACAGACCTGTGTAATTCTGGACTGTTAACATTCTATGAAAGAAAGGGTAGGGATTCATCAGTCCCCAGTCCTCCCTGAGGATTATAGATAGTTATGATTATTAGGTGACCAATGTTTTCTTCAGCAGTGCAGCCACTAATAAATGGTCGTTTTCCTAATAACAACCAATCACCAATGCTCACGCAAGTAACCCTGATGGACCTTACTGGTGAACAAAACATCAGAAAACTAAGTAAATAAATACTTTAATAGCTATGAATGAAAACAGAGGATGAGCTGGGAAGAGGAAGGAGATCAGCAAGAGTAGTAGGCGGTCAAGAGAGGGTAATAAAGGAACTTTGATTAAAATATATACATGTAACATACATCAGTCACATCCCTAGATAAACATAATGTCTTACTGTATGAGATATATATATATATATCCTTTTATTTACAGACAAATATACCTCTCATCACTTATCAAAGAAGCTTTTTGATGGAGATCATCATAGAGTTCCACAACTAGTCCAACACATAGAATAACAAGGGGCAGAGAGAATATTAACTCATTTCTCAACTCTCTGCAGCAGAATTTCCTCATGCAACAGATGGTGATTAACATGGAAAACCACAGCTGGTCAACATGTAAAGAATAAGAGACTACAGAGTGTATGTCCCTGGATGACTCCTATATTAAACCCGTGCCACCCAGAGCTCAGAGACCACTGCAGAAGAGGGGATGGGGAGACTGTAAGAGCTAATAGTGGTTAATGAACACAAAGAAACAATTTTCCAGATTGATAGAGACTTGTTCATATGAACTTTCAGCAACGGTGAGAGCATGTACAATGCCCGTGGAAACTCAAATCAGACAAAACCTGGCATAGAAACTGGGAGATAAGTAATAAGCTACAACCTTATCTGAAGAACTGTTGGTAGCTGGTCACCGCTGATAGGTGAATGAGTGTTGGTTTTCTTTCTGGATAGGTTGAAATCACTCCAAGAGACATTTGGGGATACATACTAGACTCAATAGGATTAATATATATGAAAGAATGCATGAAATCTGGTGAGGGTAAATGGAGGATGCAGATATCAGAGAGGGACTACATATGATTAAGATGTATTTTATGAAATATACAAAAATTCAATAAAAACTTAAAAAATATCTGCATACATATATATATAAATTTGTACAAAAAGTCATGAGACCCATTGTTATATATAAATTAATGTATGCCAACAAAAACTGATAGAAAAAGAAAGTGATTATATTTCTTGGAGAGGATATAGAATACAAATAAACCCAAGGTGTGATAAAGTGTATCTTGATTAAAAAGTGTTGGAAAAGTCATTGAGACAGCCACTGGAGGCACAGGGAAAGATGGCAAGGCACTCAGTTGAATGAAATTCTGAAATCAAATAAAGACTTATCTATTTCCTGTTAGTAATTTGAAGTCAGTTAGATTTAGAAGCAAGAGAGTAATACCATCAGATTTGTTTCTCAGAAAATTAACTCATGGCAATTTGCAAAACAGATGGATTAGAAGGAAGAAGAATGTAGGAGGAGGACAGAGTGGAGCTTCATGTCACTAAAAGGAAGCATACGTTTTTCAGATTTGATGGGTGATTATTAAGAAAATCAGTCATAGTTGCCTTTCTTGTTTATTCCACAAATCTTGATACTAGTTACTCATTCGCATAAGCAACCAATATGAATGAAATTTTAATGATTGCATGGTATATGCCTACAAATTGGTATGAATATGTACATGTGTGTATGTGTGTGTATAATTAAACATTTATATGAATGTGTGTACATATGTATAAGTATAGATATGATTGGGTGCTTACATGCATATTTACATGTGTAAATTATTAATGAGTTATTTTCTAGGAAAATATTATGTATGTTCAAATCTGTGTCCTTGTGGAGAACAGAACCAACCTAATAACTAATCTTTCCTGTCATACAAGCATTCCAAGAGAAAACCTGTCATAGTAAGACCAAATTATACTTTTAAATTACATAGGTGGATCAATTCTACTCAATGTCAAAACATTAAAAAATGTTTTATGACCAGAGAAAATCTAGATTTAGACTTGCATTTCCTATAAGATTTCTCAGGCTCCAAATGAAGACACAAATTTCATGATGATAACAAGTAAGACCAAACTGGCCATTATTGCACACTCCTGTAATCTCAGAACTCTAGAAGTTCAAGATTATCATTAATTATATAATAAGTTCAAGGCTAGCATAGGTTACATAAGACCCTGTCTCAAAAACACTAGGAATGAAAAGAAGAAAGGAAGGAAGGAAGCAAGGAAAGAAGGAAGGACGGAAGGAAGGAACGAAGGAATGAAGGAATGAAAGAAGGATGGAAAAAAGGAAGGAAGGAAGGAAGAAGGGAGGGATGGAGGGAGGGAGGGAGAAAGAGAGAAGGAGGGATGGAAGGAGGGAGGAAGGAGACTACTGCTGTTAGAATGAAAAATGAAAATCAGTTATGCTGTGGAGACAGAATAGTAGACTTACCAAGAATAGTCAGAACATCAAATTAGCAGGGGAGTCTGTGAGGATCTGAGTCGGATGAGTCTAAAACATGATCTATTAACATGATAATTTCCTATTTGCAAAACCTTTTTCTTTATTTCACTGCATTCTGATACTAAGGAGAAAGTGACAGTACTCCTGACTTTGTTTTACAGAGGAGTAAAGAGTGATCAGAGAGGTCAAGGGATCTAAGTAGCTCTTAAGCAACTGTTAATATTTAGAGCTTATATTTGGACTCAGGAAGTCTTTCTTCAAGTTCAGGATATTTCCAATTGAAAATCCATTAATCTGACCTTTTATGAGTGGCTTGGCCCTGAAAAGGCCCTTGCATACAAGAGAGAGCTAATCTATCTACTTGCCTTTCAATTCTAATCTCTCTGGGCAATAAGCCCAGTTGATTTGGCAAAAACTTCAAAGCCAAGTAAGGCAAGGCCACAGGCCACACAGCATTTAAACACAGGAGGGAAGGTTGCAAAAGAAAGAGGAGAAGGAGGAAAGAGAACCTGCATGCCCCACAGGGGCTCCAGAAGTCTCCATAGGGCATGCTCAAGGTCATGTCGCCAAAAGTTGTGGAATGATGGGAGTAG
This sequence comes from Eospalax fontanierii, assembly GCA_035773235.1. Classification (NCBI taxonomy): domain Eukaryota; kingdom Metazoa; phylum Chordata; class Mammalia; order Rodentia; family Spalacidae; genus Eospalax; species Eospalax fontanierii. The sequence continues at coordinate 30,473,789 of CM069532.1, read as the reverse complement.
GAGTTTCTTTCTAAGGCAGCAAGTATAGTTCCCTAAGGTATTAGTGCCAGGTGGATGAGAAGCTGAAACAGAAATGACACAAGCATAAACTGAAGCTGTGTGGCACTAGTTTAATGGATTTCAAGTGAAAAGTTGCCTGTCTGTCTCTCTGGACATACAGCCGTAATATTCCTACAGTACTTTATACAGAGGGATATAAATAAACAAATTTTATGATCAGGAATGTGGGAAAATAGTTACTTAAGATCATTTCAAAGATTTTAAGAATTGTCTAATCAACTACTTCTAAATTCATAAACATACAATTCAGTCAAAGAAATAAACTATTTTAATAAAGTTGAAATACTAGTAAGTTTCCTAAGATGCTTCACCTGTCACAAATACAGAGACTATTGTCTTGAATTTTGTTTTTTATAAAGTCTCTTGTTTTTCACAGTTGCCAAATATATGTGGATTTTTAATAAATGCATTGTTACATTTTTGAGTTTAATATTTAAAATTATATCACAATATGTACTTATAAATTGCCTTCTGAACTCAGAGATTTCTTTATAATACTTCAAGAAACTCTTATACAACTATGTCCTGTGAAACTGGCTTTGAGAATTCACCAGCAAACAGGAGGAGACAATTCAAAGAATTAGAATTTTTCCAGAAACCAACTCACTAACCAAGCAGAAATCTATGCCTTGAGTATTGTTTAGCGGTGGGTTGCAGCACAGTTACTAATACACTCAGGCAAAGGTGTTCCGCTCACTGTTCAACTGAATAGAAGTCCAATTGAGAAGGCCTTCGCAGAGTTTTGGAAGGGACAGAGGTGGTCTGCCTTTTCAGGCTCACTAGGAGCTGTCCCAGGTGCTGCCTCAGAATCAACCTCTCCATCAACGTCTCTGAGGAGAATTTGGCTACTGAATTCAGCTACATTGTTTCAAATGGTTGGGCTGAAGAGTCTGAAAGTAGAGACACCGTGTCTCTTCTACATTTCTTTTGTCACACTGGCACCAAACTCTTTTTGAGCATTGCCACCATCCTCCCTATTACTACAATCTATCACAAAGTTCTACTACCTCTAGATTCTGGGTAATTATGTACATGAATATCTCTCCATTTATCTGTCAATAAAAGCTTTATGATAGTCTATCACTGAATTTTATAGGTCAGGAAGCAAGGTTAAGAGAAGCTAACCCAGTGGTGCACATCTAACAGAGACAGGGCTCTGCAATAACTGCTCTATCCCAGCTTCAGTTGCCAGCAGTCTTGACAACCTACCACTCTGTAAAACAATAGTATCTTAGGCTGAATTGTACTGGAAAACCATCCATGATATCTTTTTTGAAACAATAATTATCAAGTACTTTATACATACTAGGAACTTCTGTTTCATAATATCACCAGCTCACATACAGAGAAAGATTGTCTTTCCATCCTCTTCTCTGACTTCCTTACTCAGTGTCTTAAAGTTTTCATTGCATAGGTCTTCTTGTCTTTCGGTTCAATGTATATACAAGTACTTCATTTTCGATGGAGCTATTACAAATGAATTTTTTTCCAAATTTCTTTTTCTAAGAGTACATTGTTGATGTCCATGAAGGCTATAGTTTTCTATATTGATCTGGTGTCATATAACCTTACTGTGTTTAATCGATCTAAGAGTTTTTAGTAGATTCTATAGGGTATTACAGAATCTATAGATTCTGTATTTAAGTACAGAATCATGCCATCTGCAAGGAGGGATATTTTGACTTCTTCCTTTCCTATTTCTATCACTTTCATGTCTTTCTCTTGGAACTTGAACCACCTGAGCTGTCTACCAACAGATGAATTGATATTTAAATTCTGATACAGTCATAAAATGGAATATTATTTGGCTATAAAGATAAAATGAAATGTAAAAGTTGCAGAAAAGTGGATGAACTTAAAATGTGTGATATTAAACAAGGTCACCTAATCTCAGAAAGTAAAATAACACATGTTCTTTCTACCCATGGCTCATAGACTTTAATAAAAGACAGGACATAGGCCAAAAAGACACATAAATCATGAAATTGAATATAAAATCATTGTATTTCTAGTTTCAACTCTGTCATGTTTGTGTCTTTTAGTGGTGAATAAGTGCATAAAAATACAATTGATAGTGAGAGTGCATAACCCCAAGCAAAGGTTCAAGGCTTCAGAAGGTTCATTCTAACTGTACTAAGATAAAGTTTTACAGAGGCGAGTGTTTGAGTACCTACTTTAATCTAACTCTGTGATGTTTCTATTCAGAGTTTATTAAAATAAAGTATGTTTTCTTAAAAAAAGAAATTATATAAGTAACTTTTATAAATTTTTGTTAGCATTGCTTTTTTAAATTTAAAATATAACCATATTAAAAGACTGTATAGACTGGAGAATTTGGAAGGAGAGTGAATGGTAAAGTCACATCTAGGAACAGTGACAAATTTCACATTGTTGAAGCTTGGTAGAACAGTTTTGTCAGTAAACAATATTTAAAAATTATGGTAGACATATAGAATTTTGACTTTATATTCTAAAATACAATTACATATTTTAATTTCAACATTATATCAGTTTAGTTATTGTAGTAATTTCTATTTGTTTCATTTAACTTCCCAGACTGTGAGTTTTATCACGAGAAGTTCAGTTAGAACATAGTAAAGGCATACTGGGGCTATAGAAGAGTAATAGAAAATAAATGAAAAACCTTTTGTTGCCTGGTAAAAGGAAAGGTACAACATCAAGTCTTGGATACCTAGGACCACATATGGAGTGAGGACCACAGCTCGGTCTCCAGGGAAGTAGGAGGTCTGTTTCAGAAAATCAGTCCCCAGAAGACCAGAATCTGCAAATAACAGAGACCTCCCTTGTTCCCAGCATAGCAGGCAAAGCTATGGAAATGCATGGCCTTTGACCTCAGGGGAGGGGGCTGTGGGGATTGTAGTGACTCAGAAGACTGAAAATGTTGAGCAACATCAGGAAGTCCTCATCACTCTTCTCTGCTCCGCCATCAGTCTACCACCAAAGGGATGTGGAATATGACTCGTGACTGGGGTTCTCCATAGCTTCAGACACATGTGAGGGGATCACAGTTCTAGGACCCTATGGAAGACCACTGTTGTGGGTTCAAGTTGTAGTCCCCTCTTATGAGCTGGAGATGTAGTCCATCCTGAAAGTTGAAGAGATACCTCCCTATAATTAAAAATTCAAATCAGTGAGAGAGGGATTGTTAAATACCAGAATTTTAAAACCTAGCAATTTTGCCCCCTATATTCCTAACTAGTATGTCACATGGCCTTTTATCTTCAAGCATAGTTGATCAGTATGAGTCATGCATAATACCGGGCAGATATTCTTAATTCTATTTCTTAAATAAAACATGAATGTTATCATTATTATGCTGCTATGTATTATTTATCTATTTGTATATTTTATGACAGGGTCTCACTATGAGGCCATGTCTTGCCTGGAACTTACTATATACTATTTACTAGGGTGGCCTTGAACACACCCAGATATACCTCCCTCTGCCTCCCAAGTGTTGGAATTAAAGGTACGTATCACCATTCACAGTTTATATAGCTTTTTAATTGGCCTAGAAAGTATAATATTATGATTTTTGCTAATGCCCTTTCAAATGAAACTACTTTTAAAATACATATATTATTATAAGTTTAACATAGGCTAAGTGATGAAATACACAACATCTGGTTATTAAAAGACAGTTGATACTATGTAAGTATAGCCTGGTTGCTGGACAGGTGGTGGCACATGCCTTTAATCCCAGCATTTGGGAGGCAGAGGCCAGCAGATCTCTGTGAGTTGGAGGTCAGCCTGGCCTACATAGTGAGTTCCAGGCCAGCTGGGGCCTACAAGGAGACTGTGTCAGCAAACAAAGAAAGTACTGCCTGGTTGGTTGACCAGACTCCAAGGGATGGACTCACACTCAAAAGTATTTTGTGCAGACAGATTAGACTTAATATGCCTTTTTTAAAAAGAAAAATACTAGAGGACATGAAGTTGAAATGGGCAAGTCGGTGGGTGGAGATGAAGATGAGGAGAGTTACTGAATATGACCAAAATGCATTGTTTGAAATCCTCAGAGATTCAAGAAAAATGTTTGGAATTCACCGTGTGGTGTCATACGCCATTAATTCCAGTACTCTGGAGAGAGACAGGTGAATTTTTTTTTAGATCAAATCCAGCCTCCTTTACATGGGGATTTCCAGGACAGCTTGAGCTACAGGAAGACTCTCTCAAGACTGTATTTTTTAAACTTGCTTTCTTTTCTTTCTTTATTTTTTTTTACTGGGGTCCATAGTGGAAGAGGGGGTGAAAAGTATTTTTTTAAACAGATTTGGGTGCACATCGAAAACTAGGCAAGACAAACAATGCTATATTTGTTCATATTCTGTATACTGAACATTTTTCCTTTAAGTTTTTTTTTTTTTGCATTCTCTTCTAATGATCTCAAAATGATTTAATGACTGTGAGACTTTTAAAAATAAATTCAAACAGAACATCAAACTTGTGTGTTTCACCCACAGCTGCGGGAGCCTGCTCCATCTTTTCCTCTTGCCCTTACTCTTTAACGTTCTCAGTCACTGCCTTTTGTAGTCTCAGCTTTCACAACACTTTACAGGCAGCTGAATGAAAGGGCAAAGCTTCCACTGAAACTCCAGTTATTTCGGCTCTAAAATCAGCTAAAAAGGATGCTCTCCCCAGAGACTGAAATGCATTCTCTCTATCATGAACCTATGATGCCCTCAGGTTGTGGCAAGGGAAGAGTTTAGCACATGAACCTAGATAATGCTATTTTTTAATCAAAGGGAATGCTTGTCATTCTATATGGCCTGTGGCACAATTTATTTAAAACAATATGGTACATAAGAAAAGTTAAACAACACTAATAACAGAGAAATAGCAACATGCCCATAAATAATATAGGAAACCAAAGTGGCTCCTGTACCTTCATGAAATGGGACACCAATATACATGTTTCTTACATGGTTTTACGTATGATTTTATTTCTATGTTTTGAATGTCACTGCTCTGTTGTATCACTCTACCAATAAATCTATACAACACACCAAGTGAAATATGTTCGTAGTTCCTTCGTTTGACAAAAAATGAACAGTTGGTTTAGAAGAATGAACATCTAGCTAGGAATCTGAGCCTGGTTCCCAGCTCTGTCACTTTTTGATCCCGGATGTTTGGTGAGTTGAACTTCCTCTCTAAAACTACTGTTTTCACCTGTGGAACCTCTGTCCATCTCCTAAACTTCTTTTATTGACCATATGAGTTAATGCTTAAGTAACTATTCAGAAATGATAGACAAAGGGGGTTATTATTATTTTGCAATGAGGTGCTTAGTGCTTTTCACATAAATTTGTACAGTTTTACTCTTTTAGTCATAAATTTACAAGATTTACAAGGTTATAAATTTCTCTGAATTTATTTACAAGCAAATCCATTCATTGCTGGTATTTCTTGGTAGTTTCTTATTATCTAAATATTGTGTTTACCTGAAAATTATGAAATTTCTAGAATTTCTTACACTTATTGTATATTATAGGCAGTACATGTTGAATGTATGTGTTGATACTTGAAATAAGTCTTCATTTTTCTCCCATGAATTACAATGTTACTCTTAAATACTGACTTTAAGAACAAAAATTAAGAAGGTGAAATTGGAAAGAGATGTTAGTTAACATTTGTGTTGTAATGTTTCCTCATATCTATTTGATTTTTAATGCAAATCTAATTTACAAAATCATTATCTAACCTGTTCCATTTGACCAATAATGCTCTCTTTGAATAATGTAGCCCTTATTTTCTTGCAAGCTTTTGGATCTGTGCCTATACAACTGCATTGATACCTTTTAAAACATAACATACCTTCAAAATTAGAGCTTTATTTTACTAAAAATCATGACATATCTTCTCAATATATTTTCTATAACATGAAGGATGCACAAAAACATTCAGAACATATACCGACTCAAAGAGCTGAAATATTTTCTTAGAGCACAAGAACCACATGCCACATGCTAGTTGTAAATTAAGGTCTATGGTGTTGCAGAAATCAGCCTTCCAGATCACAACCTCCCTCCCTGAATGAGACAAGAGGCAGCTAGTAAATATATGTGGTCAACCTCAGATTTGCCTCACTGGGAGTTCACATGTATTTTTAACTGCCTTCAATTGTTAATGTATTCCTCAAATGAGATGCATCACCTTGAAGAATGACTTTTTGCCCTTTGGGAATAGGCCAAACAAGTATTTCATTCGCTATGATAATCAGTTCTACCTTCAGCTACATATAACCCCAAATTTAATAGGCACTGGTGATTAGGCTTTAAGTCAGCGAGTCATCACTGTCCACTGTGAAAAATAATAAGAAAAAATACAAATTATAACGAATTTGCCTTCGGGAGGCCTTGTTAGACATAATGGGACCATAACTATTTCAGGAGATGGTGAGTAAATGTTTTTCCTTCTCATTATAGACATTTTCGAGTCACCAATTTTCAGTGAAAGGAAAGATTTCCTTTAACTTCTGCTACAGATATCTTAGGTCATTTGTTTTGACCACTTTGAGCATAGCAGTCTTGAAAGAATAAAAAAGGACCACTTACCATAAAACACTTATTTAAATCTTTTTAAAATGCTTAAAACCATATAGAGCTGTTCAAAGCAATCCATAAATTTAATCTCAGTCAAACCTTCCACTGTCAAAATTATCTAAGGCTTTTCTCCAACTGAAACTTTGCATTGAAATAAAAAAAGAATTGTACAGGACATTATGGAAAATAACAAATCATCCCTTAAATCAGCAGCTGAGGCTGTGGATAGTAAATGATACAGTGGTTCCACTTTCTTGGAACTGAGTAGCAGAGGAAAATGAAGAAAGATACCACTGACAGAGCAGGGATGATGAGAACAGGCTCACATTATGAATGATATGTTAAGTGATTGGCTCCGATGGAATCATGGGATTGCTACTGCCTTGTGCAGAAGCTGATTTTCATTCTTATTGTTCACCTCCTCAGACTCCAACATATGGGAAGGGGGAGGGAGAGAAGAATCCATGAGCACATGCATTCCCTGAACATACACACAGAAAAATTCTGAATATTTGTCCATATATATAGAGTGGAATGGGGAAATGTTTAATGCTGGAAATATATATCTTACCAGCAAGGTTTATTAGTTTTAATATTCATGTATGCTTTCTGTATTCTTCCCTGTGAACTGAAGTGCCATATTTTTTATTTGATAAAACCAAAGCCATATATATATATATATATATATATATATATATATATATATTCCTAACTCCAAAATAACTGAAATAATAATTCAATTATCCATAATAACATACAGAAGATAATAAAGATATGCTATATAGTCTGTTTTGATGTGCTTTGAGATGCATTCTTTCTATTTCTTTCATCAAACCAGCAGACAATATTTGATTCATTTGGTTGGACTGTGTGTGTGTGTGTGTGTGTGTGTGTGTATGTATGTGGTTTTGTCAGGATGAAGTAAGGAGAGATGGACCAACAGTCAGAGGAAATGATTGTTATATTATGTAGTATATTAGAATCACATGCATAAAATTAAGCATAATGCTGGTGTCAAAGGGTTCATTTACTAAGATTTTCTATAACCTAATTTTCATTCCTACATAAATGTGATTAATTCGAAGCTTACTTAGTAATTCTTATGTGTACCAATGCTTAAATTTATATCATGACTATTGATCTATCCTTTATTACTATGAATTTCTGGGTCTAAAAATTTAGTATTGTGAGAAGTTCAGTTTATTTTTGCATATTTTAAAATAAAATAATTAGCAGTCTGTGTATGTAAGATTATTTTTATGGCAAAAATTAAAGCAAATATTGCCAACTATATATACAGAAAAATGGAAACAATTTAAGGTACATCGTTATAGGCTTTGAAATCGATGCTTCAAATAGAATAAATACATATGGATAACTATGCTAATTTAAGACAAATAATATTTGAAAAGTATGTAATAATCCATTCATTTTAAGTTTCACACTGCAAGGAATGATTTGTTTTATTAAATATTTAGCCTTTACCTAGGAAGAGTATGACTAACTTCCATAAACAATAAACATAAGTGTGAACATAAAAACCGTATTTAATTGAGGATGGACAAATCCTACTTACAAAATTTGAATGGAAGGTAGAAAGAGTGAGATTTAAGGAAGATGGCCTAATAGGCTATCAGAAGACTGTCATAATTACTATCCTTTCCAAATTGAAGATAAAGTTATACAGTTGTTAGTATTAGGGGACTCTACAAATTTCATTTTCTAGGGTATAGCCCAGCAGGCATATTCTGTGAATCCCCCAATACCACTCAGCTCACCCCCTGAGGGGAAATGCCACGTGCATTCAAATCAAACGTTTTCCTATCAAATTCTCAACTAATGGCTTTCCTAGGAGACCCAGGCCTGTCAGTCACCTACTACTTATTTAGACATGTTAAAACAGAATGTGTTGTTTATTTGTATTTCATTGAAGTGAATCTGTTTTCTCATATTGAATTTGTATCTAAACCCCAGGTTGTCAATACTGTTTAGCTTAGGGCTTCTGTTTGTTTTATTTTTCTCTGCATGCAATGCAGGAGAATGGGACTGTTCATGTCTGCTTTACCTCTCTGTAAATTTATGCGCAGTATACTAATTGTTTAAAGCTACTAGTGCAAATTTCAAGAGCTAAAAATACATTTCTTTTAGTTGAAAGCTGTTTGTCATATTTATGGTTTATTAATATATTACTAAAGCTCAACTTATATCTCCAAATTAAAAAATAAAATGACAAAGATACCTACCTTTAACAGAAATGTTGAGGATATGATTTTTAATTATTTTCTATGTGATTTTATCCATAGAGAAAAATCTAGTGATACTAAGACAAGTGTTTGACAAGACTGTGATCTTTCTAGGTTAAAAAATTTACATATCTGTGTATTTATATATGTACACATACACCATATATATGTGGTGTGCATATATGTATTGGCTTACAACCTGAATTAGTTTACTTGTGTTTAAGACTAAAAGTACATAGTAAGACTTCCATAAAAACAAGAACAGTTATGTTTGATATGCACTTCAAAAGCCTAACAGGCTAAAGAAAGCCCTTCCTTAATTATTGAAGAAGTGTCTGTAAAGGAAACATGAGCAAATAGCGTTCATGCTTTCATCCCCAGTAACCTTTTATTGTCCTTTTCTTCAGATGGCCAAGTCAGTATATTTAATAAAGGCAGCAGCAACCATCAAAGAAGGCAGGGCTCTAATAAATGGTCCTGATTAAAGGCCCTGACAGGGTATGAACTTTGCATAAATTTTCTTATGGTGTCAGGCTAGGATACTGATTGAAAACACATTAACATAATCACACATTTAGAGGAAATGCTGTAATGTATCAAAAACATTTCCCTTAGTGTAATAATTTTAAGGACATTAAAATGCAAATGATAATAAGGAGCCAGGTTTAGCGATGTTCTGAAAGTCTGATTATTCAAATATGTAGTAAAAAGTATGGAATTGTATTCAGAAAAGCACCTATAAAATTTCCAAAATTTAATCTATATATAAACTTGAAAGTCTGCATTGTTCTTATCAACTATTTTTTCCTTTACACAAGAACATAAAGCTAAGCAATTGCATTTGTCTTGAATATTATTGATCAATGTAAAATACTAATTTTTAACTCTTAACATTAAATGAAAAAAAAATAGATCCACACTATCAGTATCGGTTTTCTTCAATGCTTAATTTTTTTTTAAAGAGTAGTTAGTATTCTCATTTTGCTGTGATTGTGCTTTGGATATTTGCTGAAGTACTTTAGCTTCCTTCTCCCTGCTTTTATAAAAGTGTGTATAAAGCAGCAGAGAACACGGCAGGTCACAGCAGTAGGCTCCCTTAATGCTAATTCTTACCAATAGAAGAAACACCGCCCTCCCCCACACAAATAGCCATAATTATGTAAAGAATGACTGCTTCAGACTGATGACTTTCAATATGCTCAAGTCTAGCATACTGGTACAAGAGGCCAGAAAGGTCAACAGTAATTCATAACTGCTATAAAATTGTGTAGCATCCCAGGGCTCCTGCCGATGCTGACATTATCATGAGTCTTCTGCTGGTTTGTATATGTAAATGTGTGATAGGAAGTGCACAGCTTTTACCATATCACATGCAGAGCATCAATCAGGCAGTGGAATACATCAGAGTATTTTCATTATGCCTAGTTATTTACTGCATCAGAAGAAATTACCCTGGCAAACCATGCAGCCTTCTCTGGGTAGCATGATACTACCAACTAGGCTTCAGCTCAGGAGTCTTGTAAACATTACAGGATTAATCTCACAATCACAATCATCAATCTTTCCTAGTCCTGCCTCGGTGCAACTGTGGAGATTGGTAACCAGGCCATGTGGATTTAAATTTAACCCTGAACATCAAAAACTAGATGTCAGACCTAAGCTGTGTATTGCAAAACACCTGCGTGTTTTAGATTTGGGTGGGAGACAACAGATGAAAGCATACACTGAACTACTTTACAAGCAAATTTAATTTGTCACCCTCATTTGGGTTTCCTAATTGGGAAATTATGTTTCTTTTCTTAACTTATTTTAAACCTGGTTATAATGAGAAGTAAGAGAGTGCTTATTGCCCATGTAAACAAATGTCTTGTGTACTCATCTGGATAGCAAACAGCCCTGCAAAGATGCAAGATGGGGACTTCAGCTTAAGCTGGAAACCAGCTCAAAGTCCTCTGTCAGTAGGCCAAAAGGGTCTGAAGGCTCTGTCCATTGTAGAGTTAGGTCCCCAGCAAGACAGCATTAAATGTATCTTGCTGCCTCAAAAGATGACATTGGCATTGATGGTGAAACAATACTTGTTTCCCTGACTCCCAAAGGTAAAAGATAATCTCCCCTTTTCTTGTGGTCCAGCAGAAAGAAGAGGAGACAGGTATAAAAGACAGGCTAAATAAATACACTACAGCATTTTACATTTGGCAACAGCATGGAACATAACCTGCTCTATTTAGATAATGTAAGAGACAATGTGCATTCATTCTTGAAAGTCAGGTGTGCTCTCGGATGATAATGATCATTTTTCCATAGTCAAGAAACAATAAATATGCAACGAGCGGACTACATAGAGACTGCTTGGCAGTTTAATTTGTGCTGTGACCTTTTATTATTATTATTATTTTTGTTCAAGCATTTTTACTAAAAAAATAGCAAAGAGTCAATTCTTTCTCTCAATATCTTTCAAGCTTCCATCTTGGAATAAAAACTGTGATAATCATTTAAACTTTCCATTCTTTGTACTCATTGACTATGATACTGTATCACATGAAGTTGATAATAAGGTCTGGGAAGAGCTGGAAAGTAAGATGGAGAGGGGCTAATATGATCTAAACACAATGTTGTCATATATGAAATTACAAAAAAGCATATAAAGGTTTCAATGTAATTATAATAAAATAATAGAATACATAAAAACCTTAAAGTGTGGAGTGATTATATTCAAATATTACTACAAAATCACTCATTAAATTTATCTTTGGTTGGTCTACCTATAAGTAATATTTTTCTCTTCTCTATCTTCCATAAGTGAAACATATGTTTCATTAACATTAACATCAATTAATTTAAGTGTCATTATCATATGTTGTAACATTAAAGAAGTGCCTTTCCTTTTAATTCAATAAGATTTTCAAATCAAGGTGTATATATACAACTTATTTTCAAAAAGTAATTTTTTTCCATCAGTTTTAATCTCTGGCTGATGTAATTAGCAGTATTGGTATTTATCTGATGAAATTGTCTGACTACATGTACAAAGGTGCATCATATACTGAGAACGTCATATGAGCTACTCATCTCCTTCCAAGTGATCTTTTGTGTGGTTTTCTTCATCCTGTGAAGCATAGCTTTCTTAATACTGAAGACAATTATAACAAATTTTTGTTTAAATAAATCCCATGGCAATCAAAGGCCCATCTGTCTGATGAAGATGGTGGTAACTGATGTTTCAAGGTCTCCTCTTTTCCTGCTTTGCTCAGTGATCTTGTTTTGTCTGGACTGAGTTCTACTGGTAGCACCAAAACATTGTTTTCATTCAACACTTTTCTAGTAGCTAATTTTAAAACATAGGAGTTTGACGCTGTGTCTGCAGTGGGATTGTGAGTTTACATATCCTCCTTTGTGTTTGGGTTGTGAATATAGGGTTCCAGGCACAGGTAACTTGACAATTTCTAGCTTCTCAGAAATATGAAACAACATGCATGCTTCTGACATTTACAGTCGTATAACCAAATAGAATCCATTCTGTTATTCTCTATGGGAAGCATGTATTACATGAAAGTGACTGCTCTTTGAATTTCTTCTGATATTGTTTAGTATGTATTGTGTACTACTACGCTATAATTTGTACAACTTCCTAGGCTACTTCCTTGGCATTTTAAAAAATGTTGCTGGATATTACACTATGCTGGAGGTTTGAAATAACAGATAACTACTGGTAACTATGTTGAAAAGTGTAGGTAGAAAAAGAAAGCTAGCAAAGTGATCAGATTTACAGTAGAGAGTAGTACAATTCCCAGAGGGGAGAAGGTAGGACGGTAGCTGCATTCTTCATGGGAGCAGGCTGCAAGAAAATTTTGGACTTACAAGCAAGGAAACGTACATAACATTTAGGGCTACTGCTCTCCAGCGCACAACCTCAAACACATCATTTGACTCCATTACTCTCAAGTCTAGCATTAGACTGTTGTCATTCATTTGCTCAGCAAACATCAATTGGACTCCTGTGCTTTATTAGGTACAAAATAATGAGCTAGGAAGACAGTTAAAACTAATGGATCTGGAATGGGCGAGTAGCTTAGTGGTACCGCTTTTGCCTAGCATAATACATGAGGCTCTAGATTCATTCTACAGTACTAAATTTTAAAATGTTCCTAATCATCACATGATAAAAGCAGTTACTGTGTGTACCAAGCACTGTGTAGGTATCTCATGCATGTTATCATGCCTAATGCTTATCTCTATGTGGCCAACTCTGTGATGATTTATTCTGAATTTATATAGGATGACACTCATTCTAGAAAGGTGAAAGAAGCTAGTGGAAGAGACAAGACCTGCACACAGGTCCCTCTGGCTAAAGGCTCTATTCATGATTTGATAGGTTATATGATCCAAATGGCTACTCTCAGTGTTTGAACATGAACATAACAGAAATATTTTCTCATTTCACTTTCAGCCTGAAATAGTCCCATAGAAATAGATTGGAGCCTTCCACTTAAATGGAACCTATAGCTCCAATATTTTAATTTAAAAAAATCTACCTTTATACATAAAACTAACAGAATTCCCTATCGCTATGCTTAAGCCAGTTCTACAGGGCTCCATAGTGAATATTAAACAAATAGAAGCCCAAGAAAGACATTTTTTCCACATATGACAATCTCTAGAAAAGCAAAAATCCATTGTTTATCTTAGCCCTGATACATCTTTTGTAATTCCTGAGGCATTTTAGGGGTTTTTCTACCAATTAAGTGAGGATGACATTAATACAGCACCTGCAGATCTTATGAATGTAAAATGTTCCTTCTTCCACCAATCTCTAATTTAATATTGATAGTATTTAACAGAGATTTTCCCTCATATGTATTTTTTATATTGTTATCCAAGATCAGCATATATATCCCAAGCATAGAAGATTTAGGACACAAAATGAAAACAAATAGCCCAAGCTATCATCTACCTTCTGATCTTTGTCTCAACGCACAGCATCCTGACCATTGAATCTGTGTATATCTTTACAAAGAGATGTCATTTTGGAAAGGAGAGGGTTGAGACAGGGTCTACCTGTAGCCTCAAGTGACCTGGAATTTACTACGTGGGTCAGACTGGCCTCTCACAGAGATCTCCCTGGCTCAATCTCCAGTGCTGGAATTAAGTGTGCCATCATGCTCAGCAAGCAATGCCATTTTTGAAGGAAGCAATAGAGATGAAAAGAAGACTGTTTTTCTTGTTACTCTCACAAAAGCTCTACGGTTCACTGGCAATAAGGTTTATTTTCAAATTCTCTTGTTGCATTTTTAATTCCTCAGAATCCATTAATAAAAGCACTTACCTAAACTTCTTTACATGAGGACAAACCTTAAATATAGAAATGTTTCATTTAGATATTAATAATACAAATAGTTAAATGAATTAAATAAATCATGACTGTTTTGTATTTGATATTTGATAGCTGAATCCACAGGAAATTTGATTATTCTAGTCTTGATTGAATGAGATTCTAATAGATTTAAGAAGGGAAAGTAGGAGAAAAATCCCAATCTTGGCACATATTTTTCTGAAGATGAAGGAAAATAATATTATCTTATCACAATAAAATGTTTACTCTTAAAGTAGAATTGAGAAGAATTTAGCACTTATAAAAACATGTAGAATATCTTTTTTAATCACCAAAGAATGTTTTAAAATATTTTAGAATACAGTATTCCAATTAATGTAATTTAAACTTCCATTTCTTTCAATTGTTTCCAAATGGCCAAAGTTTTGTCAGACAAAATTTAATAGTTATGCTTGTTATAGTCCAGCATGTTTATAGTTACGTGTGTTATGGTTCTATTCGTAGTCACACATGTCATGGTTTGCAGGTAAGTTCTAAAGGAATTTTCCATCACGCATAAAAGCATGACATTAAGGACAAAATGTATTTCAATCCATACTGTAACAAACTATATGCATATATTAAAGTTTCAGATCTACATGATTAGCATATACATGTGAGACTGGTTAATATGTGAATAATATTTAAATTTTTGTGGTCAATGTAGTTTAACCTATCATTAAGTTGAAAGTTTCTTCAGAGCAGGCCAGGGGTTCTATAAAAGTCTTCCTTGAATTAAGTTCAACTTTAATTCTCTTTCTTTTTCAAAAATCAACTATCATAAAATTTATATAGAATTTTCTCTCTATTGATCATAACCCCAGATGTCTATAAATGCATACTTAATACTGATATTCAGTGATAAAATATACTTAAACCTTAGATTTGCTTATAGAAATAAGTCATAAAAATAAAGTGATTTTATGTTTTTGCTTTTGATTTTACAGTGAAGATTACTTTGGAAATGAAAGATATTCTACTGTTTAGTTCATTCCTACTTCAAACATAGCACCAGCAGTCTAGCTATATTAGATGTGAAGCAGGGACAGCTAGTTCATAGTTTATGTCCTTTCTACTTAGTGACAAACACTGGCAGACATGCTTTTTCTAGCAAACTTGCAGGGGAATTTATAGACATGTGAAGAACAAATTGATTATTATTTGAACTGATAATTATGAATAATATTTGAAATGAGTATACGGGTGCAGCTTATTTCTTTGGGAGGTCACAAGAATTTCCATCTCATTAAAGATGTCTCTGTTTATGTAAATACCAAAAATGCAATATAACATCTTATACAAATGATATTCTCTATTTGTACAGAGCAATAGTCAAATTATAGTTGCTAAATGCACACATTCAGAATTTATTCATGCTCACATATAACCATGTATGGATAACTGTACTAAAACAGCTACTGCAGTCAGATACCTTACTGACAAATAAGCCAAAGATGACACAAATTTGCAACAGTACTGTGGTTGGTATAGCAGTGATTTTTGTACTTAGGTTCAGTACATTTCCAAAATTAAAGCTATGCAGAGATACACGCGGGAACACATGATTATAAATTCAGTTCATTAATACTGAAATCTGTTAGTAACTATGAATATATTGCTATAACATTGTGTCTTAAGGAAAAATGAAATGTTAAACTTAGCAAAAACCTATCTGGTGAAATTTATGAAAATTTACACATTACCTAAAACGCCAGGAGTTAATTTTGGTCTGCTTTCCCTAGCATGTCAGCTTGATTAAATTTGGAGTTCAGAGATGAATTGGCCCAAATTCATTAGTGTTCCCTGGGTGCAGATGTTGGTCAAGGTCAAGCGAAGCACATTGACTGTAATGTTAGAGAAGAAGGGGGAAGGGATTCTAAAGAAGGGAGACTCTTAAAAGGTCTGAGGTTGCAGCAAGAAACTTTGATACTTTTTAACTTAATAAATCTTGACAGCCTAATCATGGCTAAGCCTTTGCAGTGTTATTGGTACAGATGGCAAAGCTAGACATATTTAAAGAGATCTCAGGAGCTGGTGTAAGAGAGCTCTGAATCCAAATGCAGTGTTGGGTTCCAAGAGAAAGTGAAAGAAAGGAGGATAAAAAGCTACACGGCATTTCCATCTCCTGACATCTCCAACAGCCTCAGATACAAAATATGATAAGGCTCCTGCTGAGCTAATAAGCCCAACAAATGTCTGTGTCCGTGAAGTAGATGAAGTGGGATCAAGCAGAGGGGGTTGCTGTATGAAAATAAGCCAGCGCCCAGGGTATAATGGCACTAGAGAAAGCTCCAAGGTCAGGCTGATGACAGAGACACCAGTTAAGTAGAGACCCCATCAGTGAGGAACGTTTGCCTGCTCAGTCCAAGACATGACCATTAAAATAAAATGAAGTATCTATTCAAAGGAGGAAAAAAGAAGAAACAGAAATATCTATGAGGATTTTATTTTCATATATATATATATCTCAACACTATTCTTGTGTTTATTTACAGGCAACCTACAAGTATGGGGCGAAGATAGGAAACCGAAAATGGACATGCATTTCAAAGTGCCAGCGCATCTGTCTGTCAGTGTTATGAGTTTAGTGAGTTCACAGTTGGCCAGAAGAATCCTTTGTTTAAGAATCTGCATCTGGATGAAGTAATGAATGTTTCCTCACAATCCACAAGTTTTCCAAGACAGAAAGAATGCTATCTGAAATTTATATTTTCCTGAATTTTCTCTCCCTTTCTCTGTTTCCTTTTAGATATGGAATCTACTCATTCATTCTTATTATTACCTAATATATTTCCAGTAGAATAGAGAACTGACTGAAGTTGAAATTATTATATGATTCAGAACAGCAGATCTGACATACGTACCATAAAAGTCAGCCTCTGTGCCTGGCTTCTGACAGTACCCATTATCTCAGGTGATAAGCTTCTAGATTTTCCGAGAACAGTTCTATGCTTAGCTCTGAAAGTCTTGTGGTCCTGCATCACCCACTCAGTGGCCTCTGTACCCCTGTGCTGGAACCAGTATTTCTAAGCTACTGCTAGGTCCAATCATGAGGTAAGTCTTGCTGAATCAAAGAAGCAGAGTGTGTAGAAAGAGGGAATTAGTTCGAAGACAGACAAGCTGTATTTGGGGCAAGAAGCAGTCACCGAAGGCTAAATAATCCAATCTGGTTGTCACTTTGATCAAATTAGCTCTGTTATTCCCCCAAACTTTCCATTGCATCTTGAAGCCATTACCTTTTATTTACACACACTCAGTCATTCACTCATCACAAGCATACTCATACGCACATGACAGAACAAACAGAGTGATATCAATAAACTGTGGTTGTTTAATGCTTTTTTTCTAAAGAGTCAAAGGATCCACACTGACCTTACAACCAGTTCTGTTAAGGCCACTTAGCAGTCAATTCGTTCTTTAGCCCAGTGTCCAAGCCAGTTGGCTCTCACAGGCTAGAAGTCAAGGAAGAAGCTTTTCTTCAGGTTTATGGAAATGAAACTCAGACTAATGAAATGATACTTACGAATTAATACTTAACAAATCTCTCTTTTCAACTTTAAGAATGGTTTTGCATAATCTTCACTTTTTTGTTAAGAAATAATTAGACTATGCTTGAAACTTCAAGGGTCTGTCAAATTACTACACTAATTCTTAACAGATCATGTCAATTTCATAATATCTGTGAAGCCTTGTTAAAAAGGTGAAAACCATTTAAACACTCTGTGAGGTGGTTCTTTAATTATGTAACAAAACTTGGAAATTCTGATATCATTGCCATGAATTATCAGATTGAGTGGATTCTATTATTTTTATAACCGCAAATTATTTTGGATTGTACACAAATGTATGTACAATATTGGCGATACTCTTTCATGTCAAATTTGGGGATGTAGTTTGGAAATTCATCATGAGTATTAGAAACACAAACTTTTACAACTTTGGAATAACAATGATCAAGGTGATAAAGGACTGGGAGGTGCTTTTTACAGCTGTAGAGATTTTTTTGGCTCATGTCATAAGTAAAATTATTTAGCAGAACCTGTGGGGGGATGGATATAACTAAGTGAGCTAATTAGCATATCCAATTGCTTTCAGTTTGGCTTATTGCTTGAAAAATTTGAACATTGATAAAACTGACTTCCAATCACATAAGAATCTTATTAAAATAAGGATTAATCTGAAAAAGTGATGGCTGCCTTAGTAAAGGAGATTCCAATTCCTGATACACACACAGAAGCTTATTTCAGAATTGCTGGAGAAGGACTGCCTGTCAGATTTATTTTCAACTCCACAGTTCTATGGATCTACCCCTAAGAAGAGGCAGAAGGACCCTTACCCTTCTTCATATTCTGAGCCAAGTAAGTATTTGTTGTAAGGGAACTGAAGAAATAGTAAGTAGGGCAGATCAGTGATGACATTACCCCCAAGAACTACTAAGAAAGATAAAGAAAGACTTTAATAATTCAAGCTTTTAATAAGGAGAAAGCACCATCCAGATAGTACTATTAGCTTAGTTCAAAGAGACGGTATGAGGGGATGCAATAAGCCTAGGCAATAACATTAAATTTGGCATGCTACACAGATTGGAGACAATGTACAGTATTAAGAGTGCACAGAAAGTACACAGATATTTCTGAGACATGTAGAAATTTGTGTTAATCTTGTACTTCATGTTGTTTGCCTGTTTTTCTTATTTAAAGAAGCATTTTACTAAATATAAATTAAAGCATTCATGATGGTCTCATGGACAAGCTGTACATAATTCATCCTCAGATTTATCAAATGCATTAAATTGAATTCCAGAGGTTTCAAAACTTAGATGTCTCGTCCAGCATATTTTCTATTGAGAAAAGCATAGGAAATATGTAATTAAATTTAGGTTTCAGAAAGTTCAGGAAATCTAGAGAGACCATATATAACAGGGTGTTCAGAAGATTTATGCTCCGAAATTAAGGAAGAATGGGGTCAAATCCTAGATCTGTAACTTATTGCTTTATTAGCAATTCATTCAACCCCAGATTTCAAATCTAGAAAATGAGAAAATAATAGAACCCATTTTAGAAGAAATGTGTGAACATAAAATATAGGTTAGAGGTGGGCAGCAAGCTCTGTTAAGGTAGAGGCCGTTCTGCTGGTCACATCTTCAAGTGTGACAAGGTGAGTAGCAGAAGTAAAAGATCCAAAAACTTCTTGAAACAAGCATATCACGTTTTGCCTAAATTAAATCAGCTAATTACTGTTTTGACAATTTCTTCAAATGTACCAGCTTTCCTCTTTTTCTCAAAGGAAGCAATATTCCCCCGGAGAATGAAAATTTTTTTTCTTACCCCTAGCTTCTAATTTCACATCCCTTCCTCCTCACTGTATACTCAGTAATAATAAATTTCTGCTCACGTTTTGGACTTACGTGTAGGGTATAAAATGGATGACTTTTGTTCCATGCCTTTCAAACTAAAATTTTATTCTAAAGAGCCATCTTCAAGACTCCAGGCATAAGCCAATGATAACACATCTTCTATAAATATATATGAAATTTGCTACATTATTGCCTTTGGAGATCTTTAATTTGATCCACAAGAAATGTTGTATTAACCATTCTTCATCAAACCTCATACATGACTCAGACTCTGACTAGAACAAGTCACTCACCTTCACAAAACTTCCCTCCAGCTGGACTTGTCAATTCACAGATGTCATGGTTTTCCATAATCACATCTTGAATATCTCTGACATGATGCACTATCAAAGGAGACAATTTTGAAAGTGCTTTTTAAATTGGGGGGGGGGATATTAAGTTTAGCTTCATCAGAGAGAACTCTAAGGACAGCGTGCAGTTTGATATATAATTATGGATGTTATGATTGAAAATTCAGAATTTTTTACATATTCATAATTTGAATATGCTTCTAATTCTATGTGTGGTCACACTTGTAGATGGCATACCATATACTACAGATTCCACTTACATGTGCTCTTCTATATGTATACACATGTTCATGGCAGAAATCTTTTCCTATAAAGGCCAGGAAAATATAAACTTGATTGTCAAATTTTCCACTTTATCAATCTGTCAACTAAAAATAGAGAGGTGCCTTCGGCTAAAGATACTGATTTCCCTTATGCTTTTTTAATACGGCCAGGCATAAGACCCCACACTCTACCTGTCACATTCTTACTGTGATTCACAAACACTTGACTTTTCCCGGTCATATAATTTCAGCCCTCAAGGAATTCCCTCATCATTTCATCATTAGCTATACTTAAACTCCAGGAATTGCTAGAGACATTTGACACGCTAATTGAAGGAAGGAAGATTATTAAAGTATTTCTGGACATATAACCAAGATTTCTTGCAGCCTTACTAGAGATTTCCAAATTTTATCCTGCTTTGACTTTTCACCTTAACTATAATTCTTCAGCAGAAACTACCATATGTTTCTTAATTATGAACAATACCTAAAAGACAAATACTGGCAATAGACTAAGAATTCAGCTTTTTAAACCTGGAAAATATAAGAATACTCACCCTAGACCCCTAATAACCTTTGCTTTTTCAATCCTTTGTAGACTTCAAGTATTCTAATTTGACAGATTTTGAGAATATAAAGAACAATATTGGTCTAGAGTAATTCCACAAATTCAGTGTAGGATACAACTAATTCATATGTGCCTCAGTAAAGTTGTTAAAGTTTTCTTTTCCTTGGGCTGACGACATGGCTCAGTGGTGAAGAGCACTTGCTGCTCTTACAGAGACCCCAGTTTCTTTTCCCAGAACCCACATGACAATTAACAGCCATCCATGACTCCAGTTCCAGGGGATGTTTTGCCCCATTCTGACCTCCACAGGCACTGCACAATATAGGTGTACTTATATACAAGCAGGCAAAACATTGATACATATAGAATAAAAATATATAACTAAAAATTTAAATTTTCTTTTCCCTTTTATGTTCATCAAAGCATTATAAAACACAGTTAAAAATCAAGTAGTGAGGGCTGGAGAGATGGCTCAGCAGTTAAGAGCACTGACTGCTCTTGCGGACAGTCTGCATTCAGTTCCCATTTGGGGTACTTATTATATTCAAGCAGTTAAAACACTCATACACACAAAATAAAAATAACTCAAGGAATTTTAAAACCAAGTAGCAAGCAAAAGCTTATTAAGAAGAACAGTAGCTTTTTATTCTCCTGCTCTTTGCTCCTAGGTAACGATTTGCTGCATTTTCTTTGTTTTAGCTGATTCTTTCATTAATTACATGTGAAGTTTCAAATAACATGCTACATAACTTATTAATTTTACTGTTTATCTGTCAAAACCCTATCACCATAAGATCCCTATTTTAGGCAAATAAATGCCCAGGGTTTACAGTATTGTAATTATGGAAATATTACTTGCCACCATGACAAGCACTAAGCTCTTATTGTGATCCATTTCCAGTGTAACTTCTTGCTATTTCTAGAATAAAATGATTTGCTATTTGCGTTTTCAGACCAATGCACATTTTGGTGCTCTAGAGACAGCTTAGACTTTAAAACTCAGCAAACAGTATTCCATAACAGCTATTACTTTGCCTGTGACTGTACTTAGATTGCTGCACCTTGGTAGGTGATCACTTTTGAATAACAAATGTGGACATCAATAATTCCATTGAAAAATATCTATGAAAATAAAGATAAATAACACATGTATCCATCCACATATAACTTCTTCCACTTAGTTCCTCATAGCATCAGAACCATGAGGAAGGTGAGGCTGGAATTATCAACACACATCAGACAAGAAAGGTTCATTCAAACACAACCTAACAAAGAAGGACTCACGCCCAGACATTCTCATTTTAAGCCAAGGGCTTTGTTCAGCTGAATTTTACATAAACTACCATTTTCAAATGTAAATTCCTGAAAGTATAGATATTAAATACTTTATTCTGTTAGCTAATTTTAATTATCATAGAACAGTCACAAATCCTTTTTATTTTTCTCAAATCTATAAGAAGACTAACAGATATATCCAGTGAAACACATGAAAATTTAGTATAAAAAGCTGTGTATAATTAATTAACTTCTCAGTGGCATAGACAGTTGTAAGTTTTCTACCATGGTATCATTATAGCAATTACAGGCACAATGAAAACTAAAATTCTAACAGGTTGTTTATAAAATTGAAATATGTGATTATTAGTTTGGTTGTAGTACAGTTTAACCACTCTCTTATGAATGGCTTTCTAAGTGGGAGGAGTGTTAGGAAAACTTAGACAACTTTTACAAGCTGTTTGACTGTCTTTATGTCATTTTGAATATTTAATGTGGAATATCCCCATGTTTAAGAGTTCACAAACCTATATAAACTTTAACAACACATTAGCCTACTCACTCCCAAAATAATATCACAGTCTCATTGATCAAGCAGTTTTCCCCATGTTACATATGTATACAAATGATGTTAAGAAATTAACAAACCAAAGAGTTAAGGTTCAAAAATGGTATTTAGTTCTGAGTGTGAGAACCTTTATCACATTCATTTTATCATGGATGTTGTATTTGAAAGCGTGGAATAAAAGGTGGGAAATAATGTGCAGTGCAAGAGTTGAGCACATTGCTGAAGTACAAAGGCACACAAGAGCTTCACAGAACACAACTGTCAACTAATTTTAAACATATTCATAATATCTTATTTATTTTTAAATTCTGATGATTAATGTTTTATTTTTCATTCTTAACAGATTTTGGGGGGGATTTATTCTTAATTTTGTATTTCAGTTTCTGAAAAACAAACTTTTCTTTAAATTTTGTATATCTCATCTTTATACATCCCTTCTGCATCAGCACCCTGCCAACGGTTTCTCCCCAGTCACTAGACCTCCACTGACAGCCTGAAATCCCAGGAGTATTTAGGAAAAGCACAACCAGTAGAGCATTGACCAGATACCCTTTCATCCATGTGGTCAGGACTCCCTCACTCTGGCCTCTTAGTTCTTGAACACCTTAACACTTAATCATTTCCCCACTCTTTCTTGGTCGCCACTGCCATGGTCACACCCTATAATATCTCAATACTATAAATTTAATCACTGTTTGAAGCCTTAGTATCAAACATCTCATCACCTCCAGTCTTAAATTTTAACTTGCTCTGGAGTAGTTATGTCTTTCAGAGTTCCAAGCCATTTACTCTACCTCTTTCACCATCTATCAGTCTACACATTCCCCACCTCAGTGTCCAATATAGTTTTAACATTCTGTCATTTCACCAGCTCTTCACCTGCCTCCCTACTTATTTTCATGATGTGCCCCTGGAAAATGCAAATTACTGAAGCAAGGTACCATTTTCCTTACTGCTGGAAAGAGTGTGTGATGTTATTTACTTCAAATTCACTTCAACTTCATCATTGCAGACCTCAATTTAATATGTAGTTCTTCTACATATTAATACCATGCTTCTGAGAGTTCATTTTCATATTCATCACATGATGAATATTTTATCCCTTGTCTTCACGCAAATACCTCTACCCTTGTGGACTAGCCATCTTGTCATCTTCGACTCGGTACTTGGTGTTGAACCCTGCAGACCAGTGACCATCCGTACTCCTTTCTTTTCTTATTTTCCTTGAGTGTTGTTGTGAAGTTCAGTAGTGTAATTCTAACTTTCTGTATTTCTGTTGAACCCACACAAGCATGCCAGCATCCTTTTGAAATTTAACATGAAAAGCCCATACCTGTCTTGACACATCTCTTTCCAATCATCATCCTGAATGGTGTTGCTCTCTGCAAAGAAACTTCGGTAATTTAATTCCATGTAAAGTCTTTGTTTCTTTGTTTTGCATTTTCGAATATATCTATTCCAAGTTTTATGTTTTTGTTATAAACTGGATCAAGTACTTTGTCCTCAAAATACTCATGTGTTGAAGTTCCGGTCCCCAGTGTAGCAACGTTCAGAATGGACCTTCTGCGAGACAATTGTATCATGAGGGTTCTAGCCTCAGTACTGAATGTCTCTGTTTATAAATTCACAAATTGCTGGACAATCCAGAGGTGCTGGAAATAATTGGAGGTGAGACTTACTTATAGGAAGTACGTTCAAGGGTGGAACCATGAAGGGTGTGTCGTATTCCTGCTGCATTATGCCCTTTTGCTACAATGCTCTGCTTTGTCACAGGTATAGAAATAACAGAGCAAGAAATCACGAATCAAAATCTCTGAAAGTGAGAACCAAAATTAATCTTTCTCCCTTTAAGCTGTTCATCTCAAGTATTTCACTACAGCAATGGAAAGCTAATTGACACAGTATAACTTAATTGTACCTCAATTCAGACATGGAATTTTCCAAAATCTATAATCACTTTCAAATTGTTTCTTCTTGTATAAGCAAGAAGACTTAAGTTCAATCCCACGACCTACAAAACAAACAACTAAAAGAAGTCAAAAAAAACAAGAACAAAACTGGTGTAGTGGTACCAACTTGTAATCCCAATGCTGAGGAGGCGGAAGCAGGTGGATTCCTGGATCTCACTGGCCAAATAGGGCAACTTGCAGGCCTGAGAGAACTGGTCACAGAAAAAAAAAAAAAAAGTGGACAACTTCCGAGGAATTATGCTCAAGGTTGACCTCTAGCCTAGGCATGCATTTCCTACACATGTATGTGTACCTACGCGCACATACACACACGCACACGCACACACGCACACACACGCACATACACACACCACACGCGCACACGTGCACACACACGAACACACACGCACGCACAGTCCTCTGCAGCACTTTATCTTCACAATATACAAACGCTGAGTTGCCAGCTGCCCGAGTTCTTCCCTGGCCTGCCTGCACAACTGGCTGCACACATTCATGAGTTTCATACAGCTTCTCTCTGTTTACAACACTCGCATTAGACTTTTTTCTTAAAAATTTAGCATGATTATCTTAGCATGGAAATCTTGAATCTAAATCTTTTTTCACCTTCTTTCTATGAAATGATACCATTTCATATTATCAAAACCTAGAAATTTAGCAGAATCTTTTTATGCTTTATATTTTTAATTGTTTTCTTTTGCTTTCTTAATAATTTCATACATGAATACTGCATTTACATCATTTCTACTCATAACTACTCGACCTCCAGTTCCTCCCGTGCCCCCTCCACTCCCTCTCAGATTATTGTTCTCTTCTCTGATTTTTATTGTTTTGTATATGAATTTTTACATGTACATACATATAATGCACTGACGCTATTTAGTGGCTCCTGTGTGTACTTGTATTTAAGGCTGATCACTTGGGATTAAATAGCCTATCAGGTAGTACATCTCTAGAGAAAACTGATTCTCTCTCCCTCAGCAGTCATTGATCGCCAGTAGCTCTTCATTTACAGGCAAGGCTCTGTGGAATATGCAGGTCTTGATTAGGCAACCATACCGTGGAGAATTCTTGGGGGAAGTTTCTCAATCACATCTAGAATACACTATCTAGCAGCAGGCATCCTGATC
Organism: Eospalax fontanierii; assembly: GCA_035773235.1. Classification (NCBI taxonomy): domain Eukaryota; kingdom Metazoa; phylum Chordata; class Mammalia; order Rodentia; family Spalacidae; genus Eospalax; species Eospalax fontanierii. Next base: position 30,448,078 of record CM069532.1, on the reverse strand, counting down.
CTTTGGTGTTCACAACCTTTCTGTCCCCATTTCCACATAGTTCCATGAATCTTCAATGTAGGGATTACACTTAGATCTATCATTTGGGGTTAGGCACTGTGAGGTCTCTTAACCTCTGAAGAGTTATCCGTAGTTGATTTTTTTATTAGTCTCCATATGTTGCAAAAAAAATGACACTTCTTGGTGAATGGTGAGAATTCTAATTTTCTTTGGGTATAAGGATAAATATCTAGAATATAGTAAGAAATAGCACTGGTTTAGAAAAGTGGTAGAGGGGGTTCACCTCTATGGTATGTGATTTCTCCAACGTGGATATTTGCTATATTACAGTAGCAAGCAGATTTCCTCTCATTAGGTAGACATTAATTCCAATTAGACAGCTGCAGATTACCTGCAAGATAAAAGTACCACTATTGCACCAATAGAGTTTGGGGGGGTGGGCAATAATGTCTGTGACTCATCGACTTCACAGCTGGGTAAGCTTATTGACTGTTTGTCTCTCTTGGCTGTTTGCATTTATCTTCTTATACTGTGAGAACAGCAGTCCAGCTCAGTTTCAGCTCAATTTCTCTGTAGTTGAAGGGTGTGATGACTTCAGCAGCAAGATCTTACCTTCAAGTCTTGTGAATCAACAAAGGACTATAGTAGTAGCCTCTATTGTTCTGGGAGTCTCTTGGACTACACTGACCAACAACTCCAAAGGACGGTTCCCTTGACTGGTACTGGAATTTTTGTTAGATAGCCTTCAGCTATGCACACACATTTACATATATATATTACATGTGTGTTTTTAAGTAAGCTGATGAGATAACATATTTCCCTATGGTTTTCAGATATCCTTGGTGTTTTTTTCTCTCCGTCTCTCCTCGCCCCAGTACTTCCCTTCCTCCCCCTTCCACAGGAATTTTCCCCTCTATTTTTCACATTTCCTTCTTGTTATCTTCTGTGTGCTCCTCCCCGACCCTTCACCTTCTTCTTCTTCTTCACTCTCTCCAGTGTTCCTTTCTATTTTCCTGACTTCTGTGGGTGTAATCAGTATATATGCTCATATCTAAAGATTTGGAGGTAGGGTCCATAAATGAGAGGCAACATGCTGCAAGTGTTTTCCTGTGTCTGGATTATCTCACTCAGTATAGTGCTTTACAGGCCCATCTATTTACAGTTGAATAGAATTCCATTGTGTACATGTGTCACATTTTCCTTATCCACTCATCAGTTTAGGGACATTTACATTTTTTCCATTTCCTAGCTATTGTGCAACAATCAACATACTTGAGCAAGTATCACTGAAGTAGGATATCGTGTCCTTTGGGTAGATGCCAAGGAGTGGCATAGCTTGGTCATATGGTAAGTCTAGTTTTAATTTCTTTGAGAATTTTCCACAATGGCAACATTTTACAATCACACCAGCAGTCAATTACAGTTTCCCTTCCTCTGCATCCTCTCCAGCATTGGTTGTCGTTTTTTGTCTTGATTTTAGCCACTCTGACTGGGGTAAGATGAAATCTTAAAGTATTTTAAATTTGTGTTTCCCTAATTGCTAAGAATGATGAACAACTTTAAGAAATTTTTTACCCATTTTTATTTCTTCTATTGAGAACTCTTTGCTCAGATCCATAGGCCATTTAAAAAATATTTTATTTATTGCTTTTATTTTATGTGTATGACTGTATTGCTTGCCATAGATGTAAGTGTTCCCATGTCATAAAATGCCTGCACAGGTCAGAAGAGGGCATTGGACTCCCCGGGAACTGGAGTTTAAGATGGTTGTTAGCTGCCAGCTGAGTGCTGAGAACTGAATTCACATCCTCTACAAGAGCAGCAAATTCTAACTGTTGGGCCATCTCTTCAGCCCCAGTCGCCCATTCTTTTAACTGAGTCATTTGGCCATTGGTTTTCTTGACTCTTCATGTATTTCGTTCATTGTATATTCTGGATGTTAATCCTCCATCAGTTCTATTGTTGGTAAAGATCTCTCTCATTTTATGGGCTTCTTCTCTACTTGATTGTTCTCTTAACTGTACACAAACTTTTTAGTTTAATGAATGGTAGTGTTTACATAATCTCTTTCATCTGCCTGTTTGTTATTGGTATATTCAGCTACTCTTTTGTGTAAGTTAATTTTGTATCCTATGACTTTCCTGAAAGTGTTGATGATTTCTAGGAGTATTCTGCTGGGGGGTTGGGAATCACTTATGTACACTATAATATCTTATGCAAATACTATTTGTATTACCATCACGTTAGCTTTCATCTCCTGTCTCACTGCTCTAGCTAGAAGTTCAAGCACTGTATTGAAAACGAGTGGTGGTGGTGGTGGTGAATGAACCTGTCACATTCCTGATTTGAATGAGAATGCTTCCAGTTTTTCTCCATTTAGAAAACATTTTTAAAAAAGAAACACTCCTAACAAAAACTCACATGGGGAGGAAATTGTCTATTTGGATTACATGTGCTAATTACAATTTATTATTGGGAGAAGCTAGGATAGGAACCTGGTGGTAACCATGATCAGCTTCTTTCTTAGAGCCAGGACTAACTGCCAATGGGTAGCACTACCCACAGTGAGAAGGGCCTTCCTACATGGCTCAGCAATCAAGAAAATGTCTCACAGACATTTGCACAAGCCCATCTGAGATAGGAAATTCCCCAGTTGAGACTTCTTCCCAGGTATGTCAAGTTGACAGTCGAAGCCAGCATGGCACAGTCACAATGGCTATCATCAAGAAAATAGACACCTTGGATTGGAGAGATGGCACAGCTTTTAAAAGTTCAGTTTCACAACCAAAAAGACAAGAATATAGACACCAAACACTTGTGGGGGCGTAGATAGCTACTGTTGTGCAATACTGGTAGGAATGTAAACTAGTACAGCCACTGTGGAACTAAGCATAGTATCTTCTCAAAAACTGAAAAATGGAACTACCAGGTGACCCAGCTATCCTGATGTCCTGTTCTTAGGAATGTACACAAAGGACTCTAAACCCTAGCACAGAAACACACACAAATGTTTGCTGCTGCATTGATCACAAGTGTAGGAAAGTGGAACCAACTGGATGTCCATCAACAAATGAACAGATAATGAAAATATGTCACATATACACAATGGAAATTATTCAGCTAAAAAAATGAAACTAAGAAATTTGAAGGAAAGTGAATAGAACAGGAAAATATTATATAACTAAATATTAATAATTGGAAAGACAAAAACAGAACATTACATGTAGATCATGACTTACAAATTTCTATGTATAAGTGCAGTGAGTGTGAGAATAGACTATGGAACTAGAAGAGAGCACACAAGAATGGAAAAGAGGTACAGAGGAAGGAAGGACAGTGAGACACGTGTGACAAGAAAGCAGGGATGGGGCTAATGTGGAGGTATATGGAAGGGGAAACATGAGAGGAAAACTAATGTACATTTTTAATGCATGATGAAACAATACTGTGCATAATCTTTAACATAATAATAAATAATAAAATGCTGCCAAAAATAAATATCAAAGTAACTGCTTACTAGAATCTATGCTTTCATTTCTAAAAATTCACAATTCAGTAGCAAAACTAAAGACGGAATAGGGATTATTTTATTTTTTTAATTGCTTATTGAATTTTTGTGTATTTTATACAGAACATTGTTGGGCATAATGCAGGGTGGGCCTACCTAGGCCACCTGCCAGGAGGAATGAAGGAATGGCTCTCATGGGTGTGGTACTCCATACCAGTTGGTTGTGAAGTCAGTTTCTGCCCAGCACCTGGAGAGAACCTGATCCACCTGGGAACAAACTGCAATTCGCTGTAGTCAGGACCCCACCCCATAAGGCTATTGGCTAACAAGACCTATAAGACACTCTGCTCTTTCTTGAACAAATGAGTTTGCAGCATCACTGCTGGCTTTCCACTCAACTCCCAGAGTCTGTGTGTTGACTCTGCACCTACTCGCCCTCTCCCCTACGACGGAGACCCTTTGGTCCCCCTCGGGTTGGCCCTGAGTGCTGGGACTCCCAACAGAACTCTCAATAAATCTTAATCATCTTTAAACGACTTTCCCCATAGGTATTTTCCCATTGAACCCCCACTGGAATTCATACCTTATATCATTTCTGTTAATGCCTATGGTGACAAGATAGTATCCCCAGACATTCCTCAACGCAAATCCATCTACTGAGGTCTAGTCAGCCTCTCTACAGTCCCTTGTTTTAGGAAGATTAGCTCTTCCTCACCCAGTAGTGATCAGTTACCAATATTTCTTCATTTAAGCTCAGGGCCTGCCGACCATTTCCATAGTTCCATGCTACGATTTGTCTGTTTGGGTTTTTATGGGTGTTATGCATGCTGACATTGTTGTAGGTTCATATGTCAGGATCTCTGGAGCTTGTAGGACTTTTTTTGCATATGGTCATGTACTCCTTAGCTCTTACAATCTTTCTACCCCATCTCCCCCAATGATCCCTGACCCCTGGGTGCTGAAATTTAATATAGGAGTCCTGTCCAAGGACCAGCATTTTGAAGACTGTTAATCTCTATGCTTTATCTATTTGTGAACTTTTGTGTTCCTGGCCCTCTATTGCATGATGGAGCTTCATTAATGAGAACTGAAAGATTCATTGGTGTCCCTTTTAGTCTTATTCTGTGTTCTGTGAGACTTAGCTGTAGAGGTTGCATTGTAGATGTGCCATTTAGGCTTAGGCAATTCATAGACAATGTCCGTTTGTGACCAGTTGTGATACTCTGTAACAGTCTCCAATCTGGGTGCAAAAAGAAATTTATTTGATGAGAGGCGGCCAGAATATTTGTCTGTAAATATAAGGATACATATTTTGCATGTATGAATTTCATTAGTCTAGGGATGTGATAGTCTTGGGATTTTCTCTAAGCTCTCTCTCTCTGACCTCTCCAACCATGTGTATTTGGTGATGATTACTATACAACACATGAGTTTCCTCACAATGAGTAGGCTTTTATAGTCTTTCTTTAATGACTTAAAATTTTCATTTTAGAATTGTTCAATGTTTTTGGATAGGCTTAATCTGAGGTATTTTTTTTTTCAGATTACTGTGAATGGGAGTATTTCCATATATTGTTTCTCTAATTGCTGTTATTAGTATATAGAAAGTCTACTGACTTTTATAGATTAATTTTGTAGCCTACCACTTTACTGAAGTGTTAATCATTTCTAGGAATTTTCTCATGGAATTTTTGGCATCTCTTAGGTATAATATCACATCATCTGCAAAAATGTTTAATAAAACTGGTTCTTTTCCAATGAGTACTCCTTTAACTTTCTTATCTTATTGCTCTAGCAACAGTTTCAAGCACTATATTAAAAAGGAGTGGAGACAGTGGACAGTGTTGACTGGCTCCTGATTTTAATGGGTAAGTTTTCAGATTTTCTCCACTTAGACTGACCTTGGCTGTGGTTTTGTTGTATATAGCTTTAAATAGTTGGTTGAGTGTTCCTTTATATGTGTATAAAGAAAAAAAAACTTGTTAGTTTTGCAGCTTTCAGTATTTTCTCTCTTTTTCTGTACGACTAGTGTTTTTACTATGCTATGCAGTAGGGAGTTTCTTTTCTGACCCTGTGTATTTGATATTCTATGTGCTTCTTATATTTGTATGGATATGTCTTTCCTTAACTTCTGAAAAATTTCTTCTACAATCCTATTGAAGATTTGATCAATACCATGGATCCAACTTCCTCTCCTTCCTCTATGCCTATTATGTGTAAATTTGTTCTTTTCATGGTATCCCACATTTCTTCCATATTCCATTTCTTTTATGCTTTTTAAAATTTTTTCATAAAGTTTGGTTGAGCAGTCCAGTTATTCAACCTTCTCTTCTAGTCTTGGTATTCTATTTTCCATTTCATTAATTCTATTGATGAGGTGTTCTGTCATTTCAAATTAGTTTACTGAGTTTTTTCACTCCCTTCTTTATTTCAGCCTAAGTTTCCTTCAATATTTCTATCTTTTTTTATGAATTCAGTCAGAAGTTGATCCCTATCTTCTTTTAGTTCTTTGATTTGTTTGTGTGATTTTAAATTTCTTGAAGTCTTTGATCATGTTTATGATTGTTCTTTTAAACTCTGTGTCCTGGGTTTTCTCTATGGGGTTCTCATTGTACAGTTCTCTATAGGATTGATGATATTTGGTGAGGACATGTTATTTGTGTTTTCATATTATTATTTTTATTGTGATTTGAGTATATGGATTTCTTTTGTTGTTTGTATTCTGATGTGAGATCAAGTATTTCTTTGTTGAGTTGAAGTCTGATTCTGTTTGTATGCTTGATACATACTTGTTGTTTTACTTATTGGTTATGAAAAGCTAGTTGGTCCAGTCTTCGGGTTCTCTTTTTTTATTTTATTTTGGAGGGACCAGTTGTCTCTAGTCCAGCTTCTCTGGAGTTCTACTAGAGTCCCATGTTAGGGGAGAATCAGATATTTACAGTCTTCCTCCTAAGGTCTGGGCTTCTCTAGCCAACAGGCACAGCACATTTTGGGAAGTTTGCTAGGAAGAGGTTGGATTCAGGCATTCTCAATCAGTCTGCAGAGGTCTGACTCTATCCCTACAACAGTGGGAGGTGCTGCAGATGATGTCATTGTAGGGGGGATGGGCACAGCACAATTGGGGGTCCTCACCACCAAGCTGAATTAAGAGACTAGTTCAAATATCTGGGTGCTAAGAGTAAAATAGGGCCAGTACCCAAGGCTAGAAGGATATCAGGATGTGGAGTCTGAGAAATTGGAGTTGCTCAGGGTCTAGGGAAGTCAAGGCACAGTACGTGGAATCAGACTTACCAGGGAAGAAGGCTGGTCTCAGGAATTCTAGGCAAGTTGGGTGTGGGAACAATCTGTCAAGGCTCTAGCAAACTAGAATGAAAAATTATGCTGGGCTGAGTAGGAAGGATCAGGATGCAGTGGGCAGGTCTAGACTAAAAGTTTAGTCCAGAGATCTGGGAGGCTAAGTGCAAAAGCCGCCTGTGCCCAAGGCTAGAAGGAGAACACAATGTGGGATCAGGGAGATTTGGGATAATTTTATTTTATAATAGACTTAAAATACAAATTTGACCTAAATTCAAAGTCTCAGACAAAGGAGAAGCAGACTCCTTCAAGTTGTCTTCTGACTTTCACAGGCACTGTGGTATGGACACCCACACACACACACACACACACACACAATGAGAGAGACAGAGACAGACAGAGAGGAGAGATATAAAATGTAATTAAATAAAACCCTTTTTTAAAAAGAAATTTTGCTGTTAACAAGCTTACGTTCCTTTTATTAACATAAATTCTAATTCCGTTTTTGCCTGCTTTACTCTAGAGGCTCTAGTCTTCAACACATGGATTTCAATCAGTTGGTTTGCTGAGGACAAGAGCATTTGGTCCACTGCATTCAGCAACTGTCCTTATTTACTTCTTTTAATAAACATTCCTGTTTGTTTCAACTTCCTATCCTTACCTCATTTCGTCTCGTCTCTTCTGAGAGTTTGCTAGATCTATTGGGAAATTGAAAAATAAAACTTAAAACTACCAATTTAAAAACTCACAAGCTTCTCCTCTTTCCAGTTGCTCAACAAACCAGAAGTCAAGCAACCCAGATTTGCTTAAGCAGCTCTCATAATGTTGTGGAAACAAATGAACCTGGCTCTCCATTACATCTATAGTCTAATGCATCGTTCACAAAACTGAGCTATTACTGTGATGGGCATTGTAGAAATACGTAAGCATATTTGACAGGTGTTATGGAAAAATTCAAGAACTTACCAATAACTTTAGAGTTGGGGAAGAAGAAGAAAAAGCACTGTGGTTTATAAAGAAAATGTTTGTAAAAGATCATGTTACCAATTTGAAAATGGAATTGTATCTTGAAATCCATTCCAGAACACACAGGTTTATTATACAAGGTAGCAAAGAAAAGCACACAGACATTCAGGCTTACATGGGCACCGGTCATTTATATTTGACACATTCTTCTAAAATTCATTGTGGATCATAGAGCAATATTTTCAACATGGGTGCACTTACATACACATAGAAAATACACTAATAACGTAAAATAAAGAAATGAATGAATTTTTTTAAATTGGCTCTTGATTAATAAATGCAGACATAACATGTGTATATGTGAATCTGCATGGGTGTGCATGCACCACATATGCAATTGTAGAAGTTGGATACATAGTAGAACTAAAATGATTAAGAATGAATATTTGATCCAGAGATTATGACAAAAAAGATAAATGGATTCTATTAAAAGAGCTTTATTTTGGGTGTCCATGTGTTTGTGTGTATATGTGACATTAAGCATTGAACTGGACTTTCGTGCTAGCTAGGGAAGGCCTCCAGCACTAACAATACTCTCAAACTGTTTTTTATGGTACTTATTCTTGATAGAGGTTTCTGAGGCAGAAAAAAAGGATGTTTTAACTTAGGTGTAGATTTCTGTCAGGAATGCCTAGCAAACAAGTAAGCATATCCTAGGATTCTTTTCCAAGGGATATTTTGGTTGAAATAAGTAGTTTATTAGTTTAACAATATTTTCCATTCACAAATGTCGAAAGTAACTCACATGTGTGACACTTCTTACAATAATACGGCTCTTTTTAAACCTTCTCCCACAGGTGAGGGAACATGGGTACTGCTGGGATCCATGGCCATGATTACTGAGCTAAGAGCAGTTCTGGTCTAGCTGAAGTAAAGTAAAGCTCTTTGATTCCTCAGACTTCATAAGCATTTTCAATGTGTGTGGGCAGTTGTTGGATTCTTGAGAATCTAGGAATTCCAGCTGCATAACTTGCAAAAGGAATGATATCTGAAATGGTAAAAAGGAATATTAGTCAATTTATGAGTTTAGTATCCAAATTTACATGGATGTCAATCATATGATAAAACTGTGATTAAGAAATAAAAAACTTCAAAAGGTCGAATTCTAGAATTAAAAGAAAATATTATCTGCTTCAGTTATAAAACATTTCTGCTTCTAATCACAAAAAAAGTAATGGAATGTCTCAAATTTTGTTTTCATTTTTGTTTGAGGGTTTTCTGTTTTCGCAGACAGGGTCTGGTCATTTAGCCCTGACTGACCTAATGTTTGCTATGCAACTCAGATGAGCTTCAGATTCCAGTAACCACCCCACCTCAGCCTCCCAGTGCTGGAGTGAGAGGTACTGTCACCACTCTGGGCTAATTTTTGAACTGTTTTCTTTTGTTTTGTTGTTTTCCATGCCAGGGATAGGCAAGTGCGTTACCAGTGAGCTATACTGCCACTACAGATACATTGCTTTTATCTTATGAATATCTTATATTCTTTGAGGGAATTCCTTAAGTCTATTACTAAGTTGTCTCTAATCCTCAACAATTCAACTCAAACAAAGATTCATAAATTTGTTTTACAGAAGGAGAAATTCAGCTTAGTAAAATTTCCTTATCTTTAGAACCACACATTCAAAATCAGTGTTTGCACTAATAACTAGCAACAAATTCCAGGATATTTTACTTTAACATTTTTATTTACATACATTAGTTGTATAGAATAACATGTTTCATTGTGACTTCTCTTACATATAGATAGATAGATAGATAGATAGATAGATCATATATACCCCCTTTCCCTGTTTTTATCCCCTCTCTTCCCTCCCGTGATTCCATTTTTCTCCTCCTACTTTTATTTCTTATTTTCTCCTATGTCTCATTTTTATTTTATGTTTATAAATATATTGCCTCCATGTACGTAAACCGGTGTCGTGTAAGGCCTGCAGAGGTGAGAAAAGGGCATCAGATCCCCTGGAGTTAGGGTTATGAACAGTTACTAGGTGCCATGTGGATACTGGGATTCAAACCTGGGTCCTCTGCAAGAATCCAGGGCTCCTAACCGCCAAGCCGTCTCTTCAGCCTCCAGGATTTTTTTTTTCTACATAAGAAAAATATTAAGCAAAGGTCTGAGATCCTTTGAGAAAAACTAAGATTACTGTCAGGAAAGGTAATATAATAAATCTGTGGAAAAATTCAGGGTTAATTTTTTTACCTATATGCAGAACAACACATATATGAACATATACTTTGTTTCTCTAGGGGTCATAATTTTAACTAGATCTTAGAGTCCAAATAGGGCCATATCTCTGGTTTAAGAACATTTGGAGTCACTTCCTCTTCTATAACCAACTGTGGAATGGGATTTGAAAATTAGCCCACAGGACAGTCTATACTTTTTTCTACGGCTCAGGAAGTTGTGCTAAAAGAGAAAAAAGCTACATATGAAAATTAATATAATGCCATAATTAATTTACTGTGGTAACAACAGAAAAAGTACAGAGGGACCTGAGGAGAAAAAGCATACTCAACAAAGACTAGACTCCTTATCACAGTCTCAGCCATACCAGCTTTGGCCTGTCTGGGCTGATCAGAAGCTGAGCAGGGTTGGGGCTATTCAGTACCTGGGTGGGAAAATCCTCATAAACAGTTAGTGCTGAGCCTTGAACAGATGTGGCCCTCCAGAACTCATATTTAGAAATTATACCCTAAAGTTGGAAAGAAGTAGCTTTGCGAGGTGATTCCATCAGGCAAGGGTGACCATCAGGAATGATTGATGCCCTTGTGAAAGCAACAAGGCACCATTTAGAAATTTGCTGGTTCCTTGATCTTAGATTTTTCTGATTCCCAAGCTGTCAAGAGTGAATACTGTTTTTAAAAACTACCTAGGCTCATTCTTTTCTTTTAAGAACAGGAATGGATTGAAACAGTGAACAAAACTAAAGAGATTATCTTTGTAACAAGGTGGAAAAAAGTCAAGGCTCAGAAGATGGTTTCATTGGAGAAGCACTTGCCTTTTAAGCATGAGGACCTGAGCTCAGATCCCCACCACCTATAGTAAAAGCTATATGATTGCAAACCTATAATCCCAAAGATGATGAAATGGAGGGCCAAGACAGGCAGATTCCCAGAAGCTTAAGAGACATCTAGCCTGGCCAACATGGCCCAGTTCCAGGCCAATATGACACCTATTCTTAAAAAAATGAGGAAGAAGGTACCTAAGGACCATCATGGGAGATTGTCCCTGACCTCCACACATATGTTGTGAATGCAACTGAATCACACGTGCAACCACACACATGAACATGTGTGCATATACACAAACAGACACAGAAGGAAGACTCACCAGTCCATGTTGCAAAAGCAAAGCATATCATGCCAAAACTTTCCATAAAGGTAAGCAATTTATTCAGAGAAATATCAAAGTGCTGGGACTCACACAATTCTCAAAGTTGCAAAATTATAACAGATCTTGATCTAAGTTTTGATGTCTCAGCTTCTCGTTAGTATGTTAGGGATAGGAGGATAGGTGATCAAGTTTTATTGATTTTAGATGCAAATATCATTATTCTTCAGCCTTGTTTAATAAATTTATTGTCTTTGTAACCAGTAAACAAAAATGTAAGGTATGCAAAAACTCATTAAGATACTGATTCACAATTAATAAACCATTCCCATAAATATTACCATTCCCAAGAATACTATATTGGACTCTCAAAACTAGGCTTGAATGTTAATCTCAATCCATTTTTGTTCTCTTTTCCTAATAAGTATCATTGGATTTCAAATCCTGTATTCAATTAACAAATTTGACCACACTCGAGGATGGGTATTCTGGACTGGAAAGATTGTTCAGAGGTTAAGATCACTGGTTGCTCTTGAAAAGGACCTGGGTTCAGTTCCCAAAACCCACAGAACAGCTAAAAACCATTTATAACTCCAGTTCCAGGGAATCTGACACTATTTTCTGGCCTCCACAGGCATTGCACACAAAACACTGATAAACATAAAATAAAAATAAATAAATCAAAAAATTGTTTTAAGAAAATAAGTGTTCCTTTCTAGTCTTCAGATCAATAATAATTTGGGGTAGAATCTTCTTTACTTGCTTCTGTTTATTTACCTGGTTACCTTAGCAAGAAATTAATAATAAAAGGCCATGCAGGGCTTCCACAGTATTCTCTAAGGCACCCAACCTAAGAGAAATCATTGAGATGAGTGAGTCTAAGCTTACTACAAACACAAGATCTCTGACACAGAAATATGTCTAGGCCCAAATTACAGTTTTATCTTTGAGGGCCTCTACGTACATACATATATACATATATATATATATATATATATATATGTATGTATGTATTTGGTCTTTTTCAGACAGGGTCTCCCTGTAGTCCCAGCTGGCCTGGAACTTGCTATGTAGATTAGTCTGGTCTTAAACATACATTGATCCACTTCTCTTTGCCTCACACGTGCTGGGATTAAAAGTATATGCCACTATGCCTTGCATAATATTTATTTTTTATCATGTTTAGATCCCCTTACCTATCTACACCCTTTACTACCGCCCACCAAATTTTATGTACTTTATTATATATCATATATATTAAGGCCTACAGAGTCAAAGCTGTGTCCCTAAATGCCCTTTGACAGTGCAGCCCAGTTAACTTACCAAGAGTCACATACTTGAAAGAAATTGACTCTCTTCCTTCCATCAGCCTTTGATTGCCAATAGTTCCTCAGGTAGGGTTGGGTTTTCTTACCCACTTCCCCATATCTAATCTGGGATATTGTTTGATTTGCGTTTATATGGAACGTGTGTATGCTGTCACCATTGCTATGAGTCCATATGAGTAACTCACAAGCTCGTAAGCTCTGTTTCCCTGTGGTCATCCACCACCTCTGACTTTGACAATCTTTCCATCTCATCTTCCACAATGGTCCCTGAGCCTTGAGAGGCAGAAGTTAGATACAGCTGTCCTCTTCCATGATAAGTAGGTAACAGCCTGCATTTTGGCCAGTTGTGTGTCTCTGTGTTAGTCATCTGCTGCATAAGAAAGCGTCTCAGGGTGAGAGCTGAGAGACTTGCTGACAGGGTATAGAAATAAGCCCTCAGGAGTCAGTTTCATTCTATCTGTATTTAACAGAATAATATTAATAGGCTCTCCTCTATGGCTTGTGACCTATGTAGCTAACCTCAAGTTCCTGGTCCTGATATCAATGTCAGATATGATTTCCATCTTATGAAGATGAACTCAGATCCAATTAGAAAGTGGTTGGTTAGTTCCATAATATACATGCCACTATTGAATCAGTGGGCATATCTTGCCAAGCCAGTTGTTGTAGTTCACAACTGGGTAAGACTGATGACAAATTATCTCTTCTGGCAGCATGCATAGCACTTTCTAGTACTATGAAAGCTACTCAGAAGAGATGAAACTTAAATCTGTTCTTCCATCATAATCTCCTTGTTTTTCTACAGCTCACATATGGAGTGTCTTCCGCAGTAGGGTCTTACTGTAAAATTCTGGTAGGTAATGAAGAGCAGAGCCAATGGCCAGTATGGTTTTGGAGTCCAAGTGACCCTTGATCAGCATTTTCAAACAGGGAGTCCATCCCTAGCATTGGCCTTTTACTTTGCTAACCTATGGTGTTGAGTATGGAAAATGTCGCTCTGTTTTAAGGTAAATCCTTTTACTCTATTTCTGAACTCCCTTTTAACAGAACATAATTGTAAAAAATCAATCATCATTAATATTTAAGTTCATATAAACTTTAAATATGGAACAAAGCCATCATGTTTACAAAAAAAACTTTGAGCAAATGATTTATTCACAAATTATGAAACAGTAGCAAAATAATTGTTAAAACAAAACACAACTTAGACATATTCTCTCCTTCAGCCTGAGAGAATATGCCCATGGCTGCATATTCAAGGAAGATTCTTTCCTGTTTTGTATGAGAGCCCAGAAGACAAACTATTTCCACATCAAACAGAGAGACTTGGACAGAATTGCCATTTCCAGACAGTGCAATTCAGGAACAGGGGACCATGTAACCTCACTAGTAAAGGTGTGTAATAGTTGTGTTAAATACTTTTAGTGGTCAACTTGACACACCTGAGAAAAGGGAACCTCAACTAGGAAACTGCTTCTATCGGACTGACCTGTGGCCATGTCTGTGAGACATTTTCTTGATTGTTGAGTGATGTGGGAGGGCCCATCCCATTGTGGGTGCTACAACCCCTATGAAAGTGGTCCTTTGTTGTATAAGAAAGCAGACTGAGCACAGACCAGGGGAGTAAGCCAGTGAATAGTGTTCCTCCATGGTCTGTGCTTCAGCTCCTGCCTCCAGGTTCCTGTCTACCTTGGGATTCTTAGGGATGAGCTGTGACCAGGGAGATGTAAATCAAATAAACCCTTTCTTCCTCAAATTGTTTTTGGTCGGTGTTTTCATCACAGCAACAGAGAAGCAAACTAAGACAATGGCAAACAGAGAATGGTTTAAGGTCTATAAAGAAGGCTCAGCAATTAAAGGACTTGCCCCAAAGGAGTTTATATTCCTCAGAAACCCTCATGCTTGCTAGGCATGGCTAGAAACACTAGCCATTGTGTGGAGCTCTGGGTTTTATTGATTTAACCTGATTCAATGAATAATGTAGAAGAACAAGGGAAGATGACTCTTGATATCAACCTCTAGCTTACTACAGATATGAGCACACTTGTATCCACACACAGGAGCATACAAAACTTAACATGGACACCCACATATACACACATAAAAGTAGAAAAAAAAGAACATATTAACTGCAATTTCCAATAAGACAGTAACTAAATGTGAGCAACGGCTACATATTTATTTCCTGTTAACACATGAGCCCGATTTTTACACACACCAGTCACTGATTAATATGATTAAAAACTTAACCAATCTATACATTAATCTTTACAATTGTTCACTGTTCATCTCTTGTTTTTTTCCCATCAGAACTGAGAGCTTTCTATTTAGTGGGATTAGTTTCATGGATTCGGGAGGAACTTTATGATACAGATTTTTCATTTGTTTGGTTTTTTCATCTTTTATTTTTATGTATAATTTTGTGTATTTCATACAAAGCACCTTAGTCATCTTTATACCTCCTCTCCTACATGCACCCCTCACAGAGACCTCCCAACAGAGTTTATGCATTCTATTCATATATGTTAAGGCCTATCAAGTCAAGCAACTGTACCCAGATGCCTCTCAGTGCAAGTTCATTCACTGGGGTTTAGTCAGCCTATCTAGAGTCTCTCCTTTAAAGAAGATCAACTCTTCCTCATCCAACAGTAATCAACTGTCAGTATTCGGCTAAGGTTGGGGCCTGCTGCCCATTTTCCCAGTTCTATGCCAGGTTTTTGTCTGACAGACTTTGCATGGGTCTTGTGCATACCAACATCATTGCTGTTAGTTCATATGAGCAAATTCCCAGAGGCCTGGAAGATTCTGTTTCCATATGGTCATGCACCTGCTCTGGTTCTTAAGATATTTCTACCCCATCTTCCTCAATGGTCCCTGGGTGGGTGGAATTTAATATAGGAGTCCTATCAAGGCATCCACACTCTGCAGGCTCTTCTTCTCTACACTGTGGCCAGCTGTGCCCTTTTGTGTACATCACATTCAGTTGCATGAGGAAGCTGCACTGATGAGAAATGAGAAATGAATTAGTGTTCCTTGAGCTTGGGTGTAGTGGTTCCATTGTAGATGTGTCACTTAGGGTTGGGCATCTCACAGGCACTTTCTCTCTGTGAGTGAACAGCTGTGGAACTGTGTAATAGTCTCTGCCTGTTGTTCTATGTTCTGTGAGCCTTAGATGTAAAAGTTGCATTGTAGATGTGCCACTTAGGCTTGGGCAGTTCACAAACAGTGTCTTTGTGTGACCAGTTGCAGGACTCTGCAATAGTCTCTGGTGCAAAGGAAGCTTGTGCAAATGAAGACAAGTGACTGGGACGCTTGTCTGTAAGTATAAGAATCCATATTTAGCATATAGTAAGAAATGTGACAGACTTAAGGTTTTCTCTAAGATCTTTGACCTCTTTAGCCATGTGTATTTAGCTACGTTTACAGTATCACATGTGAGTTTCCTCATATTGAGTGTGGGCTTTAAGTTCAATTAGGTAGCTGTTGATTACCCCAAGGTAAAAGTGCACCAATATAGTTTGATGTGTCAGTCACTGTTGGGGATATGAGGCTTTAAAGCTGGGATTGGACCACTGAGTGATTGTTCTCCATTAGCCACTTGCTCTTTCTATAATCATGAGTGGTAGTCCTCAGGGAGAAGACTTCTAGATCACTTCCAGATCTATTGCTCCAAGCCCTGTGTCTGAAATATGTCATATCCTCAGCAGTAGGGTCTTACTTTCAAGTTCTGGGAAATAATTAGCTGATATGGCAATTTGAAGAGCCTTTTATACTAACCTGACCAACACCCCAAAGGGAGGTTTCACCTGTCTTTCACTGTACATCTTGTCATTTAGCCTTCAATTACACAAATGCACTCTTGTACAGATAATGCTACAAAGAAAATCATGATTTTTACTATGAATAGTCAAGAACAGTGGTTGTCTCCAAATTATATTTTTGAGTATAACTGTTATTCATTCTTACAATTGAATTTATTTCCATTTAATTTAACTTTCATCACCCAAGGTGAAATAAAATTATTCTTCCCATAATACCAAGTTTTCAATAATACCCATGAAAAGAACTTTCTAAGATTATCTTTTTATCAGTAGTTTTAATTGGACTCCAAGTAACAGTCTCTAACTTTCTACAATTGTAAATGGTGTTGAATTAATTTAAAGGGACTCGGAGGAGAAAGATATGGAAGCCTGTCACCACTATAATTTACTTTTATGATTATACCATGGAAATATTATAAAAATATGAAGACAGTATTAACCTTTCTATTATGAAAGCCATTTCATTCAGTTTTCCTATTTTAAATGGTATTTGAAGAGATTTCTAATCCTGTGAAATTTTGAATAAAATAAGTGGTATAATGAAAATAACAGAGTATCATGTTAAATGTATACCAATTTACAGCCTACCAACTAAAATAACAAACACAACCACACATATCTCTGCATTGTATCAGTAGTAACTTGATGGTATTTAAGATCTTCTCTATGTGTTATGTCACTAGATAAATATTTTAAACTGAAAGCACTTCATTTAAATACTACAATATTTTACACTCTTTATTTTAGCATAGTAAGAAATTCTGTGGACCATGTGCCGGGGAAGTTTCCAAACCCAAGATTATTTGGGCAACATGGTCTCAAGGGAAAAAGAAGAAAAGGAAGATGACTGAGTAGGAGGTGTGTGTGAGAGGAGAGTGGGAAGGGGAATGGTATCAAAATACACTGTAAGAAATTCTCAAAGAATTAGTAAATAGAATGTAAAAATAAAACACAGATCACAGTATACAAAAATAATTCTATTTTCATTTTAGGATTTTATGTTCTCCAGAGAACAACAAAAAATATTTCTAAGTATGTGTCCGCAGAGATGACAAAAAACTATACTGATCATGGAAAAAATGTTTTCAGATCTCTGTCAGCTGCATTGGGTTTCCTAATGTGCCGTGTAGTAGCATACACAAGCAGCAATGATTTATTTAGAGATTTATTTTTAAAAGCTGCATAAATGGTATATACTCTTTATCTGTATTATTTCTTCTACTGCATGCAAGCCTCATTATCTCAAAACACAAGGTTTAAAAACTTGTCTGCAAATAATATAATTTATATATATATATGTCACTGTATCAAAATCCAGTGAAATATTTAAAAATATATACTTGCCAAAGAAAGAGTTCTTTCTATAAATTCCAATTATGTTTTTAGAATAACTGATTCAAAATCATTCAATATTAATTTTTAATTCTAGTGTTTATATGGAGCTCTACATGGAGATAGAGGGCTATTTTATTAATTTTATAAAATTAATCCATGCTGTTATAGTTTGGGCTTTGGGAGAAATTGTAAGATAATGGAGGTGGAAAGCCTGTCTTAAATTCACCAGTCACAGAGCTGGGTTGAGGCGAATGGAGCCCTTTATCTGATGGGATGCGAAAGCTAATAATGTATGACAGTAAAAAGGCAGAGGCTTTTAACGCTTTTTTTAACCTTACAAAAAAGGTCAGCTCTGATCTGGAAATGAGAACAGACAACACATGGGATAGAAGGGCAAAAAGCCAAGCGGAAAGTGAGAAGGAGCTGGTGACATGCATGCTGAGGATGGCAGGTCCTTGTCCCTGGCAAGCACACCCCAAGACTCTAAAGGTACCCCTGGCCATCCTTCAGTTAATTTTGATTTGCTTCATAGGTTAAGAGGGAAGACAGACAGAAGACTGGCAAATTATCAAGAGCAGGAAAAGGGGATGCTTTCTCTTGGTTAAACAGAGAGGAGAAAAAGAAAATGCTGGAACCAGCTTGCAAGTTTACCATTGCTGCTTCTGACTGAATAACAAGATGTAGAAAGCTACAGCAATGTTTATGGGACCCCACTCTATGATCAGCATTGAGTTAGGGCCTCATTTGATACATGTGCAGTTTGGGAGGAAAGAAAGTTGCTTAGATAAACCTGTTAATCATTGGTGAACCAAATTCGAATCCAAAGCCCTGGATTCTTTCCACTTGGAAACAAATCCTGGTGACCCTTAATTCTGTTCATCATCCATTAATAAAAAATAAATAAATTTTAAAATTCAAGTTCACTTAAAATGAAAACACAAATTTCCTCTTTTTGTATTCCAAAGCTAAGAGTTTGAATATATATATATATATATATATATATATATATATATATATATATATATATAAAATTTCTTAGGGTAAGAGCCTTCAATACCGCATCTAAATGAATCAGTATAAGGTGCTGATAGAAATATATTGGGTCTATATATATTTTCCAGTTCACAGCAGAGCAAGAATTCCTGCCCTTGCCATTTGTTAGTTGGTCACCCTGACTACATGATGTGGCCTTTCTAGGCTTCAGCTTCATTGTAAAATAAGTAGTGATAATACATAATAGTAGTTCTCATTTTACAAGACTATTAAAAAGATTAAACTAGAAAACTAATACATGCAAAGTATTTAGCACACTGTCTAGTAGGTAATGTATTTAATAAATAACTCAGGATTGTTTGTTTGAGTAGTCAAATTAATTGATAATACCATATTGAACAAATCATCATAATCCCCTTTACTTATTTGATTAATTGCCTTGCCATGAATATTGCCATGAGATGTATTTAATTATTATTTCAGTAAATTCTTTTACAGTGCCTGCTATGTCCCATATGTTGAGGTCAGAAGACAATTGGTGAGAGCTGGTTCTGGTTCCTTCTCTTGATCAAACTCAAGTTGTCAGGGTTGACAGAAAAGACCTTTACATATTATGCCATCTCATCCTCCAGCCCAATAAATGTATTTTTAAATGCAATTTCCTGACCCTGTACTATATATTTAGATTATCGATTGGTAGAAATAATTCAGTTGTTTTTAATGGACAATACTGTGTTTTCCTCCTGAAACCTTCCATTTCACACCAAATAAGACATCATACATGCTATAAACCCCCTGCCACATTACAGCACCTTTATCGCTAATCCAGCTCAGGTTTGCTCATCCTTACTCCTCTGGCATTCATACTCCAACACTCTGAGAGCCTGAATATATGTTGGGCATCTTCCACTGCCCAGTGAGCTCTCCTGTTTCTACTGACCTGCGTAAAATGGCAAAACTAAATAGATTTTGTTCTATCTGACTTTTGCTTTACACCTGTGTCTTTACCAGGCCATTCCTACAACAGGCAGCCAGGTAAAATATCTCATGCATGTAGTTTCAGGGAGTACATTGTTTCTACAATACTGGGAAATTCACAAATAGCCAGATAGCATGGCCAGGTACCACATCCTCCCACCCAACTCTACCTGCATCTCCATGGAACCCCTTGCTTCTGCAATCATGAGAAACATTTTGTTAATTGAAAACCTCTTTGTTAACTGTCCTGCACCTGGTCTGGTGTAATTATGTGATCTGATATAACTACGGTTATTGGCTTTGCCCCTGTCATGTTGTAACTATGGTTTTAAGCTTTATAAACCCTGTCCTGCTTTTCCTTGGGATCAAGAGTTTGTTTGGGTGCTAGATCCTTCTCTGATCACCAACTAATTCTTGATTTGACCCAAAAGAGCGTGGTATTTCTCACTCAGTATTACAATCCTAGCTTAGAGTGTTGGGCTTTTTTCAATGTTTACAAGGACAACTACTCTCTATAATGACCACCAAGCCCACTCTTCCTAGGATTTCTAGAGAGAAGATTCTGAAAGTCAAATCTAGTCACAAGATTGTGTCACACCTTTGCTGAGAGTCTCTCATGGTTCTATTGTTATAAAGAGAAAACACAAATTTCATACCACACAGTATCAGAGACCTTCAGGACCCTATTTCTGATTAAGTCCTAGGCCTCTCCTGCCACAAAATGCCTTCTGATTTTTTCAGTTTTTACTATCTCCTGTGCTATTCCCTCAGCAAGTTATACCTACCTTAACTGTAAAACTTTAGTTAACTCTGCAAACCACAGGTTCATATGTGCCTCCTGCCTAATTTCCTATTCTTCAGGCTACTCCTGATCCTTCTATTCTATGTATGTGAGCAATGTAAAATTGTATCAGAATAGTACTCTCTCTTAGAGGTGTGTCTCCTACGTGATTTTAAATTTCATCAAGTTTAAAATTAAGATTAACTGTTACATTGGTCATATTGTTTTCAATTGACGTTCTGGTTTGATCATTGTTAACCTCTGCAATAGAATCTAACCTGTTGTGTCTGTCTTCTTTGCTATTACCACGTTGCAGCATGTGAGAAAATATTTTGTGTAAAGAACTTTATGAAAATCACTATTTTATCTCAACAAGGTAACTAAATTCTTATTGAAATCAGTTGTGTTGACAGCTATGTGAAATCTGTTATTTATTAATAGAATGTATCCATTAAAACCATGAAAAGTTTAGAAATTATGAAAATTAGACTTAAATATAGAAATTTAGTCATTGTCATTAAATAATTTGCCAAATGTAAATTACTGAATCTTGGCCAGGAGTGGTTGTGCACACATCTAATCCCAGCACTTGGGAGGCAGAAGCAGGTGAATCTCTGTGAGTTTGAAGCCTGTATGGTCTACATAGTAAGTTTTCTGGCCAGCTAGGGCTCCATAGTGAGACCCTGTCTCAAAAATACAAAACAAAATAGAAATATTTGTGCTGGATAACTTTAGTTGTCAACTAGACACGTATGGATTGAGGCAGAATTGCATCCACTGACCTGGCCTGTGGCCATGTTTGTTGGGCATTTGCTCGATTGTTGAGTGATGTGGGAGGGCCCAGCTCACTGCAGGTAGTGCCAACTCTGGGCAGGTTGTTCTGTAGTGCATAAGAAAGGAAGCTCAGAATGGGCCACAATTCAAGCTAGCAAGCAGCATTCCTCCGTGACCTGTGCTTCAGCTCCTGCCTCAGCTGATGAACTGCAAGTATGTCTCCCATAGTCAACTGTTTGCAGCAGGAAGGAGATAATGGTGAGGACTCAGAGATGGCCAAGACAATGTGAAGGGGCTCGGCCTCTCGTTCACTATGTAGAGGACCGCAAGGCCATGTGCTGTGGTACTTCAGCCAACTTAACCTAAATAAATGCCATATTCTGAATACTGTTTCATTAGGTTTCTCGATGCTCTTAGAGGAGTTTTAAACATTAAATGAAGAGTTATGCAGTATATTTATCATTCTTCCATATGTATATATCCATTACAACAGACAAATTATATGAGCTTTATGAACAGTTTATCCGTTTGAAAGTAGAATAATGTCAGGTGAAGGAAAAATAAAAACCGTTAGCGCAAATCAAGATGGAATATGCAGAGGTGACAGGCACATTCTCTACCACCAGAAGCAGGTCTTTGTTCTTCCCAGTAAGCTCCCAAATCAATATTCATAGTAAATGCCAGAGAAAGTCATTCCTAAATTGCTCATGCCTTTATTTCAGAAGCTGTAAGTGTATTCCTGCAATATAAGACTATTTTAATGAAAACTTCTAATTTTCTTTCTTTTTGTTTGCTTGTTTGCCTTGTGAACCTTAGTTCTACCTGGATTATCAGTTTAGCTTTTATAATATCACTGCTTAATTTAATTCTTTGGTAGAGTGAAGTCAAGGAAAAGGAAAATGTTAAATGAATCTGTTAAACTTTTATCTGAATGAAATTTAACTTAGTATTTTAGATCAGGAGTGTGGATATTTTAATGTCTTTTCTGAAGATATTTGCCATAAGCTATTCAAATTCATAAAAATTATACATACCCTATAAAACCAACTCACTGTTATGAACATAATCAGTACTCTGTTACTGATAATTTCTTTGTTATAGTGAATAGAAGAAAAAAAAAGCAGATAAAGCAATTATGAAGAAGCCTGAAAACAATGCTCCTGGTACAAAATGGGCTATCATACAAATAACAAATAACCACTCAACTGTAGATCCTCTTGCCTGTATCCAACCACTTGCTATTTATTCACCACAAAAAACGTCCCTCCAAAATGCATCACAAGTCCAATATTGCATGGGAATTTGGGGAAAGAAAAACATGACAACTAAGAACGATTCATCTTTCATCTACTGAACTCTAAGAGTATATTGTTTTTTTGCTTTTGTTCTTCATTGATTTAACTTCCTATGTTTTGACAGAGTGCCTCTGATCCAACATTGGCTTGTTCCCTATTACCAAAAATTAAACATAATTTGCCACACTGCACTCAACGTAAAATTCATCTATGTTAAAAGAATGATTTCAAGTCCCATGACGTGTGTTATAATTGCTTTCAACACGCTGGCTTCCAATCTAGATACCAGTGCAGGTCTGGGAGATCACTGCACTGTCCTATCATAATGCATACTGATCATTAACCAAAGCTTAGTGTTTTAATTGATGTTATTTCAAATTATAATTGCAATTTGAATCTATTCATGTAACTTATATTGTTTTTAAAATCTAAAATTGATTAGTATTACATTCTCTAACTATTCAGGATTCTTGCCAAACAACTGTAATTTTCATATACAAATAAGTAACTAATGAGTATTATAAGGATAATTATACCAATAATAGAAATCATTTGAAGAAAACTTCAAAGATTTGTTTCTTAGGAAACCGAAACTGTATACTTTTATAGTCATACATGTAAAAATACATATATAAGTATATACACATATATTTATATCACCAAATGAATAAGACTAAGTGATCAGGTTCCTATTGATATCAGTGATGTTTGTACCATAGAACAAACGGGATGATTCTCAGGGGATTTTTCTTACTTCATATTGATATAGTTACCTTGGAGGAAGAAAATTTAAAATTTTTATCGCCATGTATCTATTGTACAAAGTTATGGGCTCCAGGATGACACTTTCATTCAAGTATTTCATTTGTTTTGACCATATACAAGTTCTACTACCTTCTCCTGTTCCCCACCTCCTATTACTGGTGTCTTCCTTTTCTGAAATAAATCCTCCTCTACATTCATGTCATTCAAATACATGAATCTATTTGTCTTTCTGATTCTGACTTATTTGGCCCAATGTGACTATCTCCAGTTCTATTCATTTTCCTGCAAGTGATATAATTTCATTTTTCTTTGTAGGTGAATAAAACTCCATTTTGTATATGCACCATATTTCTTTATCCATCCATCTGTATGCTGACATCTAGGATGTTTCCATAACTTGTCTGTAGTACATGAGTGTACAATATATTAATGTACATGAATGAACAGGTATCTCTGAAGCACCCTAAAAATGTTTCCAAAGTCAAAACAATAGATCTCATTCTGTTGCCACTTGAACTCATTTTTAATGCTGCTTGTACTTCAAGTATAATTTACTATTTCATGTGTGTGTGTGTGTGTGTGTGTGTGTGTGTGTGTGTAGTTTACCAATTTCCAA
This sequence comes from Eospalax fontanierii, assembly GCA_035773235.1. Taxonomy (NCBI): domain Eukaryota; kingdom Metazoa; phylum Chordata; class Mammalia; order Rodentia; family Spalacidae; genus Eospalax; species Eospalax fontanierii. Next base: position 30,424,233 of record CM069532.1, on the reverse strand, counting down.
GTTGGTCACTTCTATTATCTCTTTGTCCTCATCTTCCATTCAGACTGATTGCTTTACTGAAAAAAATCACATTCAGGTTGTTTTACCCATGCAACTGATAACTCCATCAGAATCCGATTAACAAAAAATATATTTTGAATATTATGCATGTTTTAGGCTTTCCATGTGTCCTCAGATCCTCAACCCTTTTGCAGCCCCTTGTTCTTGGTCAGGTGAAGAGAACTTGGTAGACTTCCTGAACATCAGGTCATTATTCCGGTACCCCACTTTCCAGCTCCCACTTTCTCTGGCTCTGAGAGAGCATAGGACACTTCACTCACAGCGAGGCTCTTCTTGATGGCCCCATTCTAACTCTTTAAGTGAGGTTGATAATAAATTTATAAGACCTGGTCTGCAAAACTGAAGAAATCACTTTCCACTTGGAGAACACTGAACAAGTATACATGTGACATCATGAAATCAGATTTTAATACAGAAAATGTAGATATATAGGTATCCATATATGAAATACAAGATGAAATTAGTGATAAATTTGATTTCTTCTTTTTCTATTAGTATTCCTTTAATTTCTTTCTTTGCCTTATTGCTCTTACAAGAATTTCAAAAGCTATATTAAAAAGGAGTGGAGATATAGAAAGACAGCCCTATCTGGTTCCTGAGTTTAGTGGAAATGTTTCAAGAATTTCTCCATTTAGAATGATGTTAGCTATGGGTTTATTGTATATAGTTTTAGTTATGTTGAGGTATATTCCCTCCAGTCCGGTTTCCTCTAAGACTTTTAACATGAATGCATGTTGGATTTTGTTGTAGGCTTTTCTTCCATGTATTGAGATGGCCATGTAATTTTTGTCTTTAAGTCCATTTATATGTTTTATTACATTTATTGACTTACATTTATTGAACTACTTTTTATCTCTGAAATAAAGCCATTTCGATTGTGGTGGATGATCTTTCTGATGTGTATCTATATGTGGTTTTCAAGTATTTTTTAAGTATTTTTGCATCAATGATTATTAAGGGTATGGGTCTATAGTTTTCTTTGTCATTGTTGTTGTTGTTGTGTCTTTACATGGATTTTGTAATAGAGTGATGCTGACTTCCTAGAAGGAATTTGGAGATCTCCCTCTCTTTCTATTTTTTTGAATAATTTAAGGAATTTAAGCAGTATTGACTGTAGATCTTCTTTCAATGTCTAGTAAAATTCTGCCATGAATTCATCTAGTCCAGGGCACATTTTAGTAAGGAATCTTGTATTACAATTTAAATTTTCTTATTTCTTAAGGGTCTGTTTAAGCCATTGACCTCTACTTGCTTTAACTTGGTGGTGTCCATGATCTTAGAAATTCGATCACTTCTTTTAGAATTTTGAATTTATTGTAATACGGATTTTTAAAGATTACCTTACAATGTTCTGGAGTTTTTTGGTGTCTGTTGCAATGCTTCCCCTTTCATCTTCAATTTTGTTAATTTGGATTTGCTTTCTTTCTTTTGGTTAATTGGGCTAAGGATCCCAGAAATCTACTACGAAACTGTTAGAAATGATGAATACTTTCAGTACAGGGGTAGGTTATAAAATCAACTTACAAATTTCAATGGTCTTTCTATATATCAATAACAAGCAATCAGAAAAAGCATTCAAGGAAATCCTTTTGCAATACCCTAAAAAAAATAATTAGGACTAAGTATAATCAAAGACATTAAATGCCACTACAATGAAAATTTTAAATCTTTAAGCAAAGAGACAGAAGACACTGGGAGATCGAAAGACCTACCAAGCTCATGGATTGGTAGAATTAATATTATAAAAATGACCATCTTAACCAAAAACAATCTATAAAGTGAATGCAATCCCAATCAAAATACCCATGACATTCTTCACATAGCTAGAAAAAAATCATCCTAAAATTTGTATGTAATCACAAAAGACAACTATCCAAAGCAGTCTTGGGCAAAAACAGCAGTTTGGGGGTGGGGTCAAAATGCCAGATCTCTGATTGTAGTACAGAGCTATAGTTATGCAGTGTGGTACTGGCACAAAAATAGACACATATATCAACGGAACATAATAGAAAGTAAAAACGTAAGTACGTGCAATTTCATCCACACGATTTTTGACAAAGGTGTCAAGAACACACTCACTGGAAGAAAGAAATCACCTTCAGTGTTCTGGCTAAATTGGATCTCCACCTGTAGATGAATGAAATTGTACCCTTATCTTTCACCCAGCACAAAAGTCAACTCCAAATGGATCAAAGACCTCAATATAAAATCTGAAACTGCTAGAAGAAAACATAGACAGTACCCTCCAAGATATAGGCATAGGAAAGGTCTTAATAAATCCCACATCACCTGGTTTTCACTCATTAAGATCAACAGTCAACAAGTGGAACCTTATTAAGCTATAAAGCTTCTGCACACCAAACAAAACAACCTTGAAACTGAAGAAGAAATCCACTGAGAGGGAGAAAATCTTTACCAGCTGCACATCTGAGAGAGGATAAACATCCATAATATACAAAGAACTCAAATAACAAAGAACAAGAAAATAAATGACCAAATTAAAAAGAGGTGGGGGTGGCTATAGACCTGAACAGAGAGTTTTCAAATGAAGAAATATAAATGGCTAAGAAGCACCTTAAAGTGTGCTCAAATTCCTTAGCAATTAGAGAAATGCCTATAAAAACCACTTTAAGCTTCCATCTTACTCCTGTCAGACTGGCTAAGATCAAGAGTACAAATTTCACCAAATGCTGATGAGGATGATTCAGCAGTGATGGGAATGCAAATTCCTGTAACTGCTATGGAAAGTAGTGTGAAGAACCCTCAATATCTAAAAAGAATTCTACACATAATCCAGTTATATCACCCTTTGGCATACCTACATCCAAAGGACTCATCCCACTGTACAGATACCTGTACATTCAGGTTTGTTGCTGCTCTCTTCACAATAGTTAAGAAATAGAGAAATAGAAACAACTTAAATGTACCTCAGTTGACAAGTGGATAATGAAGATGTGGAGTACTACTCAACAGTAAGAAAAGATGAAATTTTCAGGTAAATGGAACTAGAGACTGTTATGCTAAGTGAAGTAACACAAATGCAGAAAAGCAAGCAAAGAATGTTCTCCCTCATTTGAGGGTTGTAGCATCCATCCCTTTCTATGAGTCTATATCTGGGTGTATGAGGAACCAGTAAAATGGAAAGGAAACACAGAGGTAAAGGAAAGAAAGGTCTCAAAAGAGGGGGATACCATGGAAGGATTTTATTGGGGGTGAGGAAGTGGGACTGTAGTGTTCAGCTAGGACGGGGGGAGGGAGGCACATGCAGGTGGCCACTGTGGAGGAGGAGGAAACTCAGGAAAGGGGGGAAGGCCATATTATCGAGGGCGAGAGGGGATAATGGGAGGGCTTGGTCTGGGGAGGGAGAAGGAAGGTCGGGTGCAAGGAGTAGAGATATATGAATCTTTAGGAAATAGGGAAGCCAGAGGCAGATGTCCTGCCTCCAAAACTCCCTAGAAATGAACATACAATATCTGAACATTAGTGCATATGTTTATCTGGGGCTGTATGGCAAGAAACACAGCGTAAGACAGAAGAGACCTCCAATTGAGTGCTTGGTCAGAGTGGTCCAAGAGATTCCAAAAATAACACAGGCTATTGCCAAAACTCTTGGTAATCTCCCAGAACAGGAAAATAAGACAGGGCATGTTTTGTACACAGGACTCGGAGTAATGAAGCAGGAATTAACCTGAAAGTCTTCTACCTGAAATTTAGATGGCTTAATTCTAGAGGATACAATGCAAGCTGCTAAGGCAGGAAATCAATGAATGATCCAACCCAGCCCTAAAGCCTAATAACCATAAGGACTAGCACTTCAGACCACCTTTACTGGTACAGTAGTGGCACTATCACCTGAGGGAGGACGGTCATCAAAGAATCATCTTTTGGCAACAGATGGAGGCTACAGCAGAATTCCACAACTAGTCAGACAGAAAATATACATCTGAGAGATGCCAAGTCCTATGTTACACATCTACAGTTGAACCTCGATACCTAAGACTCATAGCAGAATGAAGGGAAGAGAAAAAAACAGTGCATTCCACAACTCTCACCAGTGAAGTTTCCTTAGACAACAGAGTGCAACGCATGGAGAAGCTCACAAATGTCCACCTTTCAAAGAACAAGGGACTACAGAGTGTGTGTCCATGGTAGGACTCCTATATTAAAACTCTCTCACGCACAGCTCAGGGACCATTGAGGAAGAGGGGTGGAAAGACTGTAAGAGTCAGGGCTGGATCATGATCATAGGGAAGCAGAGGCTTTCAGGCCACTGGAAGCTTGCACATGTGAACTTGAAGAAATGGTGGCGTTGAGCACAGGACTCATGACAGCTCAATGAGACAAGGGCCCAGAATGGAACAAGTGGAAGGTGGAAGGCCAATCCTAGTCTGGTAACTATTGGAGACTGAGTACTACTGGGTGAGAGAGAGTAGGCCTTACTGACACTCTCTTGATAGGCTTACTAGACTGCAGTGGATGAATTTGCACAAAAGAACATCTGAGTACAAATGAATGACAGGATAGGATTTAGCATGTACGGCGAAATGCAACAGAATCATTCAGTATGATCTTTTAACATTAATTTAACATTTGCAGCTAAAGACACAACTCCACAGTAAAGAGCACTGGCTACTCTTAAAGAGGATCAGGGTTCAGTTCCCAACACCCACATAACAGCTAACAACAATCAATAACTCCAGCTCCAGGATATCCAGTGCCCTCTCCTGATTTCCATATGCTTTGAACTCACATGGTATCATTACATTTATGCATGAAAAACACTAACACACATAACATATATATATATATATATATAAATTTTGATTATTTCACATTTGACTTTAGAAAGGCATATAAAATTTCAACAGTAAGGACAAATAGAAGTGACAGTAGTAGTTTGAAGTCATTTAAAACAGATAAAATAGAAAAATGCAGAAAAGCAGAGCCCTTAAGAAATAGTGGCCCTCCTTTCTTGGCTGCACAACTGTCACTACTTTCTCTCCCGCTAAGTCAAAAGTAAACAAAAATATTATACATAAAATTCTAGAGAGAAACAACTTCAAAATATTAAAGTGTCCATTGTTATGATTTAAGAAACAAAACTCCAAGCAGATCCAGTCATCCTACCAGGGCAGAGTTCTCCAGCATACTCACACCGTGTACATTACCCACCTGTTATATCCTGGCTGTCCAGAGAGCTGGAGTAGCATCTCAGAGCTTATGTTAAGAAGGTTTTTTTTCTAACTTAAAAATAGCTCCCAACTATACATGCTAATAATTTGGATGTGATGAGAAGCTATAAAATGTTTCTTTTTAAAAATATTTTTATAGAGTTTTGTAAATTCCAAATAACAGCTCCTAATCAAATTTGGACCCCTCCCCTGTCCATGCCTCTCCCCCCACTGGACCTCGTGCATTCTGCCATACATGTTAAGCCCCTTCTAGTAAAGCATTTGTAACTAGATGTCACTTCCATTGGGGAAGACCGGAGTGGCTCACAGCTGTGGGGTGGGAACTTACTCATACTGGACACCTTTTTACCTAATTTCTCCTTTTTACCCTTTGTATTCAGTACAAATGAGATCCCCAAATTCAATTTGAGTTTTCTCTCCTTATTTAAAACTCTTTAGAGATACTCTCAAAGAACACACTAACATGTGCCTCCTTAATACCTTACATGTATTTTAATCTAGTCAACAATGGGAATTCACTCTAGATTCAACAAAGTGTTTCTTTTAAGGGAGGAAGTTGAAAGGATTTGACTTAATTAAGAAATGAAAAAAGAATTTTTTCTGAGATTGTAAATATCTACATTAGAAACAAATCTATGCATATTTCATAGATATACCATAATTAGAAAACATTCCATAGGCAGACTACATGCTAAGTTCATAGTTAAGATAGAAAGGTAAGCTGGCTGTGGTGGTTCATGCCTTTGATCCCATCTTGGGATGCAGTGGCAGTCAGATCTCTGAGAGATAGAAGCCAGACTGTTCTACATAGTCAGTTCCTGGTCAGCTGGAGCTCCAGGGAGACCTTGTTTCAAAAAGAGAGAGAGAGAGAGAGAGATAGCAAGTAGATACATAGAATAGAGAAAGAGATAAGAAATAGATAGGTAATTAGATAGAGATAGAAAGGCAGTAAGTTTTTGAGTAGAAGACAAAAGAGAAAGCATGCCCCATTAATGGCAACATTGAGCCAATGTGAAGACTTCAGCAGTGTATCTGAAATGAGAGATACTATTCACTGAAAGCAAGGAAGGGCAACTCAAATTAGGAGGTTTGCACATAAAATATAGCAGCTATTCAAGAAGTAATCCTGGTAATCCTGGTGTGGAAAGCAACATTAAAATAAACCATAGCTTCTCTATTACTATGTGTATTTTTAAGAGCTACAAAGGTCTACTCTGTGTTTCCTAAGTGCTTTTGGGTTTTCATACAAAAAATAATGAATAATAAAAGACACAGAGTCGTGGAGGGGAGTATTAAGGTGGAGGTGATGTAGGGAAAGAATGTCTAAATATGAACAAAATACGCTGTATGAAATTCTCCAAATGATAGGATTTTTAAAAATCAGAAAAGCACAGGATCATAGAATTACAACATCTAGGCAACACTCTGTCAAAGATCTCCAACCATTTATACCATCTGCTTCTGCCTTCCAATCATCCACATCACCATGGATTGGTGGCTCAGCATCACCTGAACCCAATGATCGTCTTTATGACATAGCCTCAGACAGTCAATATTAACCTAGCTCTGTCACGAAGTCTCTGCTCTTCACTTCCTGTCATTGCATCATAGAGGTGCTGTATCACTCATATCACTACAGCAAGAGGGGCAAAGACATACAAGAAGACATTTTAAAAGCACAAGCTGCATTCACAAAATGCTTGTTGTAATACATTGTTATAATTGTTGTGTTTTCTATTACTTATTGTATATCTCTGATTCTACCTAATTTATAAATTAAATTTATCAAAAATATGATAATAGGAAAAAATAGCATATTATATCATATTATATGACTTATTATATTATCATAATGCATTTCTATAGTATTCAGTACTTTACTGCATTGTAGGCAGTTTTGTGGTTCTTGATATGTATCCTCAGTAGGAACTACAGTATAGCAAGGTAAGTAGGACTGGAATAGATGAACAATGTGATTGGAGACTAAGACAACAAAGCAATTCAAAGTCATAAGGGGATGAAATGTATATCTTACAAAAGAACACTTCTTGCCCGTTAATTCCATTCTGGATTTCAAAAACAAAACAGAATTTGTTATAGAGAATGAACTGGAAGAACAAATAGTTTAAAGGGTTTTGTCCTTGACTGAACCAACAAGTAAACATTAGTACTTACTAGAAACTATACATCAAAATAAGAAATAAAAATAAGGATATAGAAACAACTTACTAAGGATACAGAGATAGAAACATAGAGCCTCAAGAAGTTCGCTGTCCATCAGCAAGTAGTAAGAGAAGGAAAGGGAAGTTAACACAATTAAAAACCAAGTGGTGTGTGCTTTGTTATAATGTTGACCACAATAAGAAATCTATGAGCCAAATAAGATGTAGAAGAACAAAGATAAACCAGACCTGGGGAAAATTATATTCAGTGTGACACTTACAGAAATTTAATTACATGTGTAATATCCACACAGACATGTTTTGAAGCATGTGGACTAGAGTATGATGCTTGGATGAGGCATTTGACTGATGATAGTTGAAAGTCTTTACTGAAGGCATCAGGGTAGATGACATCAGTTTCATCAGCGTGTAGTACACAATGTAGCATTTGTGCCAAGTGTTCACCACCCGTTACTACTAAATGAAGTCTAGCAAAGTACCCTGAGCAGGTGATCTCTGAGGGAAAATTGTAGTTTCTGCTTCACTGAAATGATATTTGGCCTTATGATTTTCCTGTCATCAATGAAATGTGACTAGAAGGATGCCTAACCTCTCTTTTAAAAACTTTAAAGCCCATACTATTGGTCTTTCTTTTTGCTCTTCCTTGAAACCATAAATGACTGCCAGAGTGAAGAGGGGTGATAATCCATGATGAGTATTTGGGCATACAGTGTGAGCTGAAAATGAGAAGATTTTAGAGGCTGGTTATGTTGGATAGCTTCTTTTGTCAGTTTGACACATTTGGGAAGAAGGAACCTCAATTGAGGAATTTCCTCTATCAGAATGGCCTGTGGGAATGTCCCTTAGATTTATTTTCTTGGTTGTTGAGTGAGGTAGAAGGACCCAACCCCTGAGAACCATGATATCCCTGTGTAGGTGATCCTGAGTTTTATAACAAAACAGGCTGAGAGGCAAGACAATAAACAGTTCCTCCATAGTCTCTGCTTCAGTTTCTGCCTCCAGGTTCCTGACTTGAGTTCTTACCCTGGATTCTCTCACTGATGAACTATGATAAGGATGGTATAAGGAAAACAGACCCTTTCCTCCCCATGTTATTTTGGTCAGTGTTTTATAACAGCAATACAAGCTAACTAGAACACTGATACAATAAAAATCTTGCTTGAACAGAACAAAACAAGTTAGGTAAAACGAAAAGAAGTGTCACAGACCAAATTATAGACACTTTATAATACAATAGAAAGTTGAAAACAAAGAATTAATACAAATAGAACATTGATGTATTTGAAGTGTGAAGTTATAAATGAATCAAAAATGACCTTGACTTTTAGCTTGTGTAGTTGTATAATGGTTACTTTGGTGTAGACAGAAAAAAGTACCAGGTTCTGTTTCAACAGTGATGCCAAAATTCACTTTGGAACTGGAAGAAGAGCAAAGCTATGGAGCTTGATGTTGAAATTAGGGTACCTCTGATACATTCAGGAAGAGATGGTAGCTAAGTAGAAGGATGATGCACCTGGGGCTACGTGGTGATACAGCCCAGGGAGGCTGTGTCCATTGAAGGCCACTAGTTAGAAGGGTATTCTTGAGGAAAATGACTTTTTTGTGAGACAGGTTCTCCTTGTAGCGCCATCAGGCCTAGAACTGACTACAAAGACCAGGCGAGTCTCCAGTCTCCATCTCACAGAGATTTGCGTGCTTCTGCCTCCTGAGCACTGGGATTAAAGGTATGTGCAACCACTCTCAGTAAGGAAACTTATTTTTAAGGAAAAAGATAAAAGAAGTGTAAGGAACAAATTAAGGTAAAGAGATCAGAGCCAGGTGTGGTGCTGTAAGCCTTTGGTCTCAGCACTTGGGAGCCAGATGCAGGTGGATCTCTGTGAGAGCTAGGCCATCCTGGTCTAAGCAGAGAGTTCCAGACTGGCTGGGGCTAAATGGAGACCTGTCTCAAAAAGACCAAAGGAAATAAATAAAAAGGAGTACAGTTGAAAGAGCATGAAAAACGATATGTTTACATATAAATAATATATTTATTTCTATATATTTATATTATCTGTATTTTCCTACAATTTGGCATTTTATATATATATATATATATATATATATATATATATATATATATATATATCCGTACTATATTGATACTATAGTCAAAAGTTTGGTTTGGTTTTGTTTTGTTTTTTTGAGGCAAGGTCTCCATGGAGCCCCAGCTGGCCTCTAACTTATGTAGAACAAGTTGTCTTTGATCTCAGAGATTTTCCTCCCTCTGCCTCCTGACTGCTGAGATTAAAGGTGTGAGCCACCATGCCTGCCACCACTCCCTCCAAAAATAGTTATTTTAAGAAGTGCCTTCAATCTCCTTACTGCAAGAGAGATGAGTAAGATGAAAACTTGAAAGGAACATTGATGTTTATAGGGAAGAAATGCATTTGGAATAGTACATTTCAGAAGTTCTAAAATCGAGATGAGGTGATAACCTCTTATCAAAATCAGTCAAGAATCTTTTGAATGGTCCGTAACAAGAGACAGGAGCTAAATTGACTATTTTCTGTTTGAAATCAGTCTTTTGTGCCTTTTCAACCAAGTAAGAAGACACTCAAGGCTGGTATGAATCAAGGTAGAGAGAATGCATAGATGAATAAATTATCCTCTTCTTTTATCCTCAAAAATACAGTTGAATTCCAAAATGCTGAAGTCATCTTTGTTAGGAAGTCTATTGTACAACGCATTAACTTGTTTGTATGATTGTTTTATTGCACAAACTCACTGTTATAGCCAGGCTGGTCTCATGTACTCTAGATTTGATATCTAGAATGGTGGGATTACAGATATGAGCATCGTGCCTGCATATGTCCATGAATTTTCAAACATGGCCTTCAATTATAGGTGAGAATGGAAATGCAGTGGTAATGAAGAAAGAGTCAGCAGTGCCAGCCTGAAGAAGGAAGGCAACATTATCCAGGATGGAAGTCAAACGGGATGTTCTTGTAGGAATGGAGGTAAAGTTGTTGAGTGTGCTTGCTGAACCTGAGAAAGGAAGCCAAAGAAAAGGCTGAGATAGAAGACATTAGAAGAGAAGTAGATAACTGATGGCAAAAGTCTTGTGTGAACCAAGAATACCTTGTTTAAAAATGTCATGAAAAATATAAAAATAGAATCTCTTCCTCTAAACTCTATATGGATGGAAATGTAAATCACTCATTATGCAAATAAATTTAATATTGGCACTAGGAGAAGTTATATGTGAGAGTAATTTCTCAAGTATGAATAACTAAATACATATTTGTCACTGTTATTAATTTAATTTTAGTTTTGCTAATTTCCCAGGAATACATCTGGAATCAGGGGGACAGGATTAGAAATGAGATGTCTCTTCAAGAATTATCTGTAGAGAAATTATGATTAAGTAAGTGGCAAATATAGGAAGCTTTCTAGTTAGTTACAGGAATCAAAGCAGAGGGCTGTAGGCATATCAATAAGGTTCTTCATTCTGTCCCTAGCCAGGAATAGTGACACTCTACAGGAGTGTGCACATGAAAAGTTGGCAGCATACTTCAGAGTCTCAAAGGCAGTATGGCATCAAAAGAAAAGAAACCTAATAAAACAATGACCTTAATCCAGCAAAGGGCAACACACACATATGTACAGACAGACAAGTGCAATGGCTATTGGTAGATTAATGAGAATAAGACAGACCCAAGAGTGTGGGGCTGAAGACAGGAAAGCCTGATGGGTACCGAGTTTTTGTTGAAACAGTCTTTATTGCCACTCTATTTGAGAGTGATCAGCCAAGGAGGAACGAGGACCTCTACCATATAAGATAAGCTCCAAGGCCCAATTATCAATTTCTGCAGAGCTGTCAAGAGCCAAAATTCCTCCAAGACCAGAAATATGGAACATATTGAGAAGAGAGAACTAGAACTCCAAGAATTGAAAGACAAGTGAGGGCAATTGCTTTATCGGTGAATTGTAGATCTCACAGGACACCTTCTCCGAGATGTTTCACTGGGACACTGCTAGCAGGTTGAAGTTTTCTTTTTCTCTTGTGTTATCATTATGATTGCTCATTGGTTTCTGGTCTTCCCTGCTAAATAGCTTTCATTTCCGCCCTTCATCAAGGCAGTATGCATACACCTGTAGAATTCACTCATATTACTTTTTCAGTCTTACTGATTTGGAGCATCAACTTCTTTGGAATCCTGTCCTTCACCAATTCTTCTCTAAGTCTTTTAAGCACTTCAAAGAAATATTTCTCCCCTTTTTCTGAAATAGATGCTTATGGTGTATCTACTATGTACGAGGTTCTGGGCTAGATACTCATTAATTTTTTTCAATTATCTTTTTTTCTCTTCAAAATTATGACACAAGAATTTTTTAAAAAATAAAACATTCGATGTAACTTCTCTAAAGTACAGAACTTTAAATGTTGGATCCCAGAAACAAACAAGGTGGTCAGGCATCTAAGGCTCAAGGGCTATTTCTGCATGTATTATGCTTACTGTCTTTTCTCAAAGTTCTTTATTTTTGCAAGACCTGGATCTCACAGTCAATATTCTAAGCACTGCTTACACAAACACCTTTTATTCCTTTTCTCTTAATATTTTTGCCTAGAACAGCCAATTCTGAGGCAAGCTGGATGCTTATATTTCCCATCCTGATTTCCAGGCTGCTAAGTGTTGTTGGAGAAAATTAAATAGCTATGCTGATTGCTTTCATTACATTGTCATGATGTCCAACCTCAGCTGGGCCTTTGCAAACACTGGCAATCCCTTTGCTCCTCTCTCGACAGCTAGTTCCCATTTCCCACAGCATCTGTTCCAAATCTGTATAGTTTTCCTCAAGTCTACTTTAATTAAAAACATTCTTAACATGGCTTATGAGGCTCTCCAAACTTTGGCTCCTTCCCATCTTTCTGGTCTCCCTGAGGGCTGTGCCCCCTCTTGTTCCTCTAGGCCCTTGCCAAACTGATACTTGTAATTCCCTTCTCTTGTCTCCTTTGGATAGTCTGTTCACTGAGCTGTGAATCCTCTCCCTCATTTCTTTGTTTAATTCACTGCTCATCTTTCATTGTTACATCGTGTGATGAGCTTTTTCTGACATCCCAGACTAGCTCAGATCCCATCACAACCTTCTGAATACTGTTTGTATTTTTGTTGTTTTGTCTAAAACCAGTCCTTCTCTGTAGGTGACTAAGTGCACATAGTGATGGCATTGACTTACTTAATGTTGTCACTGGCATAGCACACAATGTCTGATCCCTGGGAGTGGCTCAAAGCCTATTCCTGTACTTAACTGGGATCATAATTTTGACATTAATAATCACATATAATCCCATTGCTGGCTAGAGAGACATCATCATACAGATCCATCAAGCATGGAAGTACGCATAGTTAGAGTTTTTCATGTTAACAATGGGATGGAAAGAAGAGTTGCACAGACCAGACATCTAACCAGCTAAAATACAGAGCAGCATATGGGTTCTGTGGAAAGGTGGCTCTAACTTTATCCTGGCCTTATTTCATGAAGATGCTCTGGAGGATGATTGCTGTAACATGGTATTCTTTATTTAGAACACTTCAAAAACCAGGACATCAAAATTATGTGCCAGCCCTTGAGGTGATGCTATGGATATTCAGATGCTGTATGCCCTAAGAAAGAGCTATATAAACAAGACAGTGAAGACCGTGGAAACCGGTGTGTGTCTGTTCTTCTACAGTCTAATTCAATTTTCTTTGTCATCTTTTCTTAATGAACAGACCTCTGTCCCCTATGAATTGACCATGTTTATCCTGTGATCACTTTGGTAACATGATATACTAGGTGCTTGAGGTACTACTATGCTAAGAAAGAAGGTGAGTAAGCCTGAAAGGAACAAAGATAAAATGCAATGGTCACAGGGATGGCAGATAGATTCTGGAGGCAGACCAACTTAGGGATTCTTACCCATTAGCTAATTTTAATTCAAATGAGAGCACAGGAAAGAAAAATAGCTGTGAAAAGAAAAGGATGAACATAATAAATCAGCTACGCCATTTAAAGAATTCCATCCCAGAATGAGGCAGAAAAAGTGTTTTCCTAGCAACAGTTGATGTTCAGCATTTTTGTGTATACTCTCCTTTGACTTTTCTAAATCAGCTTATAAATTTTCTTGCTTCTGTGTTGAATTCATTTCATAGCAGTGTGTGAAAAAATCTAGAAAGCCTTTGTGCACACCTCTCTTAAACAGTAGAGCGTGATTGAAACCAACATGGTAACTCCAAGTTCCGGTTACCAAGAGATCTACAAGTTCAGCTCATTATCATCCCTTTAGCATGCAGGGTCAGAATTCAAACAAAAAAACAAGAAGTGTTCTTAAGCCTTCCTTGTTCACAGGCAAAGTTTATTGACCTAGTAATGACTGACATCACATGTGTTCCTGGAAATGGATGAAACTCCAGGCAGACAGCTCAACACTCTCTGGAAGTATTTAGCAAAAAGATTTTGGAGTATTGGGTCTCGTTTGGGTATACTAAGAGTTTATTATTCAGCACCATTTTAGTTTCAATAGAAAAAAAAAAAGACACCAAATCAAACTGACTAAGCCAGTAAAAATGTGGGGGGCAATTTATTGTTTCGTAGAATTGCAAATCCAGAGGAAGACTGCTGACTGCTGAGTGGGTGGGAACGGGAACGGACCACTGACTGAATGTAAGTTCAGATGATGTCATCAGGTTCTGTTCCACCTTACAGTCTCAGTCTCCCCTAAGCATTCCAGAGGGAAGGTCCTAGTACTTCCAACAGCACATCTCCCTCCTTGTTTGTTAGCAGTCACAATGAAAAGAATTATGTCTGTTCTCTGGTTTCTTAAGAGCATCATGTATAATTTTCAGCAGCCCACACTGGAGCTTTTGGGGAACCAAGGCCTTAAAATGTAAGGAGTCACTGAGTCTGGTCTAAATCTCAACACTTCCTCTTGAATATGGGTCAGCTTTAACTGTATAGGTTAGACTAAAAATAACTGAAGGAGGTGGTTTCCAAGAAAAGGTGGTATATGTTTATGAAAGAGAAGAAGGATTATGAATGAGAAAAAAATAAAATTAAAGATGTTCACAATGGAGTATTCCCAGGAAAGAGATAGGAGGTTGTACTCAAGTATGAGATGACAGAAGCTCTAAAGTTTGCTGTCTTGTTTAGGGTTATTTTGTTGTTGTTATGATTCTAACAAGATCTAGAAACACATCCTAATCATTCAAAACTAAAAAAAAAAAAACAGAAACTTTGTGGTCCAATAATAGGAGGCATGGGGTTGACATTAGAAATTCTTGAGGGATCAAGAATTCCTCTTCTTTTCCTTATTCATTTTAGATTCTTCCACCCTTGAACTTTCTTCACCTAATGAAATGGGAAATATGGCTCCCTGGTCCCATATTTCCATACGCTCGTAAAAACAAAAAAGGGTTAAATATTTCGTTATAATTTCTAACTTGAAACGTCACGATAAACAATGCAATCTTAGCTAGATTTTATTACTTATTTCTCTCGGATGATTAAAGTCTATACCTAGAGATCCAGTGGTTTACTGGGTAAAGAATGTAACCATAGCATATATAACCACACTGCTTGTGTTGTAGATGCATTTGACAGTTTTCCTTTGTAATGCATAGTTATATTTTATGAACTTAAAGCTATTACTCTTGCATTACAAAGGAAAACTATGATATATAGATTTGATTAACAGCATGTTTTAAAATTAAATAATGATATAGTAAAATATTATCTTTATTATTAATTTGTTATTAGTAAAGATATGGAAATGGCTAATCATGTCTTCAGATCATATTAAGCATAAATGTCATTCGCCAAGAAAATAATCCTATATAAACATCTTTGTTCCCTTTTATAAATTCAATTTGAATAAAATTATGCATTTTAGTTTAAAATTGGTGAATGATATAATAATTTTCATCACTTTAGAACTCTATCCCTCTGAATTCTCTTTATAGGTGACACTGAGTTCCATGGCTAGTCAACTAAAAGGCCAATGAACTGAGAGTTTGAGAGAAGACGTTAAGTTGGGAGCCATTGGATCAGTGCAGTGAATCTTGACCTGGACTCTGTCGCATGAGGAATAAAACTGAGACTTCTTTTCATTTACATAATTCCATAGACTAGGCATGGAGCTCAGAGATAGTGTTCATGCCTATTGTACTCAAGGCCCTGAATTTGATCTGTAACACTGATTTTTAAAAAATACAATAAAAGTGAAGTTTCCCTAATGTTGTAGTAACTAGAGCTCTGGGGAAAACTGTTCTAGGCATCTCTCCTTGACCTACCTATTCCCATTTGGTCTTACTTGAAAAAGGAAATGATTTGTGATGCCATCTTTGGAGAAAGGGTTCTTTTGGAACTGAGGAATCCTAAGAAGGTAGCAAGGCTACAAAGCAAGCCTTGAACAGCAGAACTTAATGTGTCGAAAAGAGCAGGCCTATTCTGGTAAAGCATGTGTTCCGAGATGGAGCCCAGAAGTGAAGGAAGGAAGTTTAGAAACGTAAGCACACTAGCACTTTGAGGTTTGAATCTAGAACTGGGTAGACACTAAGGAGATTCTGAGGAGAGTCAGAAATCTCTGCTTCAAGAACTTAATGCCTTTTTTGAAACATATTTTCTTGATTTCTCTTTTGTTTTCTTAAGATTTTTAAATTTTTATGTGCCTCTTTCCTTCATGAGGAAATTTGGGAACAAACTGTATAGCACACTGAAGAATATACCACTCCTAAAGCGCTCATGGAGGAATGAATAGAGACACCCTGGCCCGCCACCTCTTGGTACCTGCAGATCTTTTCCCACAGTTTCAATAGATTTCACTTTGAACGCATTTGATGAAGCGTTTTATTGGCCTTATTATTGTGAATCCAGGTGAAGGCAAAGTAAAAACATGGAAATCGAGGAAAACCAAGGAAGGATTCTGAGCCTGGCATAGTGGATGGCATTTTACAGATACCATCTGGCTTAGTGCGCTTCCTCCAACATTTGAAGTAGCTGTGACTGCTTCCATTTTACAAGAGAGAAAACCAAAATTCTGAGAAGGTCATTTGTTGGAGGTCACATAGTCATGAGTCTGAGATTCCTGGATGTCTAACTACAAACTGAGGGTCTTTTCCCTTGTAAATCTTTGCCCCACAAAAGAAAAAAGTGAATTTGTTCATTCCATCATTTTGTGTATCCATTGGCCGGGTTCCATAACTTGGAAATTTGTCAATGATAAAATGTAAAATACCATGAAAAAAATCTAGGAATCAATCTGCTGTGACCTGCTAACCCATTTCTTAGCCTGGTTTTCCAAAGAAAAGAGTTTAAATGATTGCAAAGTAAGCTAGGGGACAAACCTAGAATTTTCCTATGTCCTCATTTGAGTGCCTGCACTTTTGAAAAGGATGACCCTACCAGCAGATTACAGTGAGATCAGAAAAGAACTATCCAGTGCATCTCCAACATCACACTGGGAATCTTAATGGGAAACGTATGTGAAGGTATCAATTTTCACAAAACAAATATATGTTGGCAGATAGTGGTGGAGGGAGATAACTTAAACTTTGTTTGCTGAAGCCCAGTTGGAAGAAGCAGCTACATGAGGATGAGAATGAGGCTCACAATGACACCAGTTAGGTCAGACTCGCACCATTCTCAAGTTAATCCAGACATGTAGACCTTCAAAGAGGGTCACTATCTTTTTAAATTATTATTATCATTATTATGGCAGCATTTAACAAATCAATCTTATCGCCTCGAATGACTGATTAGCAATTTTTGCAGAATGTATTGCAAATGGCAATGCTAATCAGGGGAAATAAAATTGTTCATAGATCTTCTTTTAATTTTAATTTTGTTCAGTTATAAACAGATTCCCCATAACCAGTCTTATCTTACTGCATTTAGTATTCTATGGACAGCAAAATGTTTAAGACTGACAAAATATCCACGGTGTAACCTCTATTGGAAAGGCTTTGATTACAGTAAAATTACACAAAAATGTGTCACTAAAAAGCATTGGACAGACATAAAATCTAACCTTTTGAGCTGAAGAATACTTAATATTCTCTTCATGATCATGCAGGGGGAAATTCTTTGCTATGGAATAGCTATTTTCCTGTTAAGCAGGCTATTTCATCAATGATTTATTCACACAATGTAATAGGTCGTTTAAAATGGTGGTTTAAAAGTTGGGCCTTTTTGTTTAATTTTCTCACAGGCGGTTGGTAATTATCATGGCCCTGCAGTTTCTCTGGAATGCCGTGGAGGGTCAAATGCCAATGGAACCCTGCTTTATAGGGTAATTAAGACAGTCGACATGGTTATTAAATACATCATGCTAAACTAAACTGGAATGCTGTGAAATAAAATCCAAAATCATAAATAAAACTTGGGTATTCCAACAAAGGGGAATGTGTGAAAAGGCGGAGCTTTTTGCTGTTCGAACTGCCTGAAAGAGCACTTACCTACTCAGACTTACTAAGATCTGCCCCCCCGAGGAAAGCCTCTGGATTTGCTTGGAATAAACTCAATGTATTCTCTACGTAGACTTGAAGTTCTGTTTTCCCCATTTCACATTGCATAAAGCAATATGAAAATAGTGAACCGTTTCTTCTATTTCCCTTATGGCAGCAATCAAATGCTGAAAGATTCATAATTAGCTAAGTGATCCAATGCAAGTTTTATATAGTTAGCAAATGAGTATTAGGTAAGCTTTAAAACACACACACACACACACACACACACATACACACACACACACACAACACACACACACACACACACACACACACATGAAAAGCTTTCTCTTTATGAGGTCTTTCCAATGACTGATCATCACTGTGGATCCATGCTGCCTCGAAGAATTCATCTGCAACCTGCTTAAGATGAGGATGTAATGACTCCTTCATAGAAACCAGGGATAGGTATGCCCAAGCCTGTGGATGCTGATAATTCTAAATAGTGGTGATAGGTAAATATTTGTAAACATTCCAAATATGTGTCTGTCTTGTGGCACTAAGCTTTTAAACTCAAGAGCCGAAGGCTTTGGTAATTTAATTTCTTTCCAGAAAATGTGATGAGCACACAAAAATGCTGGCAAAAGGGCTGGACAAAATGAGAACAGAATAAAATACAATCTTTCCAACCTATAATATGCTGCCTACAAGAGATTTTAAATTATTCTTCCCCTGCGTATTGCCTGGGAGTCTCTTTCACCGTACGCATGTTTACAGGCAAATCCATTGGTTTACTAGTCAAAGGAAAAGAACGGGTCTTAAAAGGGGAAATAAATATTTCCAATTCTAGCTGTAAAACTAGAAGCCAAAATGTGTAGTTGACAGGCACAGAGCCAGCTGACTTCAGACCACTAGCCTTTCCTTAAAACTCACTGTTCCTACTTCCACATGGAACACATTTTAAGTTAACAATGTGTAGCTTGGCAAAGGAATTGTTTTTCTTTGGCATGAAACGGTTGTCTCGTTTTTAAAAAATGTATTTCTGCCTGCTTCTATATACAATATATGTCAACATTCTTTTGAACTTTGACGGCTGTTGTTACATCAGGAAAGTTTTAGATAATCATTTTTTTAAAAAAATTTTGTTTAAATAGGAAGATACATATTTAACGTATTCAAATGCTTATGCGTATACTTTATATCATTCTGAATATTGCTCAAATATGGCTTGAAAGACACAGTGAATGGTGACTACAATGTCATATACTTTGAGAAACAGGCCTCTGAGAAGAGTCATTTAAATTTACTTCGATGAGCATTTTTGCAGGGTTTATGGACAATGGACAGTCTGAGAATGAATCCAGCCATTGCCTTCTCTTCTCTCTGTCAGAGTTTTCAAATTGAGTCATTCTCTCCACAATGTATTTATAGCCCTGAAAACAGCAGCGTGGAAGGATCCCCATTCAAACATTCGCAGTCTATTTCCCCATTTCTAGCTCCTGCCAGAGAAAACCCAGAGAAGCAGAAATGCAAATTTTCAGACATTGGTTCCACATGAAATGGGACCGAGCGCTGCCCCAGCTACTGTTGTGAGACCAGATAGGGCCACTGCTGCCTACACATAAAGAAAGCCATTAAGGAGAAGTTGTTTATTTCTGCTTCTGCAGAAATCATAAACACCAACCCTGAGCCTGACAGCCCAAGCTGTGCTGCAGTAAATTCTAGTACTTTGCTGGCCATTCTAAGCTGCCCAGTAAAAGTTACTGTAGCTAAATCCCATATACATTTCACGAAATAATCCTTCTCAGAAGATGGTATCATATTCATGCACAGCAGGGTGTGCAAATGCCCATAAATCACATGTAGAATCTGAAATATCTATTTTAAAAAAATCTGTGCAAATTTAACCATGACTTCGTTGCCAGACAATAGGCCTTCATATGCTTTGCAGCTTAGCAGACACCCAGGAATTTTGTTTGGAAACGATAGCTACTGTCTATGTAATATTTAGGACCTATTCATGAAGCATCTGGCAGAAAATAAAAGGGTTTTCTGCACTAACATATGCTAAAGAAGGATGTGGCCCTGTGCCGGCTCCTCCTCTTCTGATTTTTTGCAAATAGCACAACATAAGAGACGGTTGTTTCTGGCGGCTCTGCCGCATGTCATGGCTGCCAGGCGAAATCCCATGAATTATTGCTCTTCCAGATGTAAGAGATTTTCAAGCTGCCTTAAACTGCCTGTGGTTTGTGGTGGTGGAGAGGAGAGAAACGAGATTAAGCTTCATCTCATCAGTGCAATCTGAAAAGATCACACAGAAGACTAATAATCAAAGTCCTCTCATTCCAGAGCCAGACTGGAGAGCTCTGTGTTTTTGTTTCAAGGTGATGTCACATTAAGCTTGTTGGAAGACAGTGATTAAGGTCAAACAATATTTGAGGAAGATCAAAAATAAAAGAAAAGGAGTGTTTGACTCTCTTCTGAAGCATCCTTATTGCATTTGCTTAAACGGGAAGGACTGGTCACACTGATGGTGGAGAATGGGAAGTGGATTAGTCCTTAATTCAAAGTTGTCAGCATTTCTTCACAGGAGGTTAATATGAGAAAAGTTAGAAATGTTCCCATAAAATTATAGCTCTGCTGCTCATTGTAATTTAGAAGATGCATTCATCACCATCAAAGAAAAAAAAACAAGTGTCAGTTTTTGTTATAGCTAAAGGCCAATTTTGAAGTCTTGATTTGTGTGATGAATGTGTGCATGTGGTGTGTGTGTGTTACTTTGAACGTGTTACGTAGATGGAGTTCACAAATATTCACTTAAAATCTATGATTGGCAGTAAAATGTAGATTTCTTTCTTATATTATTTAATTTTTGTGTGTATAAGTGTTATGCTTGCAAGTATGTAAGTGTTGTGTAATGCCTGTGGAGTCAGAAGAGGGCTTTGTATCCCCTAGAACTGGAGTTACAGATGTTTGTTAGCCACCATATGGGTGCTGGGATTCGAACCTGGGTCTTCTGCCAGAACAGCCAGTGTTCTTAACCACTGAACCATCTCTCCAGCGCCCACATGTACAGTTCTTTAAAAAGATAATTCAGTTCAGCTTTCTCCTAAAAAAAAAAAAATGTAGTCCTGCATATCCCCTATCAGTGGTAAATATCTGACAGCTCAACAGCCCAGGTTATCAACATTTAACTAAAGGTTTTCATAACTGTTCCCAGAATGACTCAGAAAATAAATCACACCCTCTCCCATTACGTACAGTTTTAGTCCTCAGGGAGAAAAGTTATAACTCATTACATTTTGATTTCCTTTGATCAAATACCATATACTGCACCTGGATATTATAATTTTAAATAATAGTCGTGACACAAACTAGGATAATGCTTAAAAACCTAAGAATCTTAATATGGTTGCTATTAGTCCTTATCATTTATGGCATGGAGAAATGGTGAGTGGTTTTTGTGGCATTTTTGCTAGAGCTCCATTAGCAAAATATTAATTATAGATCAAGAAAACATGTTTTTAAAGAAACACCTGGAAGTAATCCACAAACATATATGTCTTAGATCAGAACATAATTGCCCCAATCCAACCTGTATAACTGTTCCCTTTTTAAAAAAAATTTTAGATGTAGTCTGTTTAAGTAATGGGGTAGGCTACCAGATGTAAAACCTCCCGGGCCAGCTTTTCTTTCCATTTCAGCTTAGGCACCTCGCAAAGGTTCTCTAAAGTGAGGGATCCCAGAGAAACTGTGATGAAAACCACAGGTCCAAGTGGCTTACATGAAAGCATTTATTTCTTTTCATGCATTGCATTATAACGTGGGGGGGAGGGGGAGAGTCCTTCACTAAAATGCATTAATTATTTGACACTGGTTCGCCTCACAGTCATTTTTACTATGGGATACAAGTGAAAGATCACAGCTGAAAAAAAGATCATCATACTTGAGGTAGGCTCACAGAGTCCCTTCTTATGTTCTGTGTGAAGTTGTCTTGAACTGAAACCTATGCTCCTTGCGGATTAAGGGATTGAAAAGCAAAGGCTGAAGCACTGTAATTTAAACCCAGAGATTCCCCAGCACAAAGGTGCAAAATGGGCTAAGCCAGTCTGACTCTTTCCCTAGTCCGTAAAGAAATGATTTTCCTTCAGGAAGTTTTACACTATTAACATTCCAAGGGTGTTATCTTTAAAGCAAGGAGTCTTCTCCTGGCTTTCACATGCACCAAATGCATGCAGACTGAAAAAGTAGGCATTTTTACATTACAATTTATGAATCTATTATTGATACTTTACAAAGAAGAAACACATAAACATTTTAAAGAAAATGATCACCAGATTATCATGGACTGGCATTTTCTTTTTTGAAATTGGAATTTTACTCCATTAAATACTTCCATGGAGTTAGAGCTTGTGGTTTTGCTCTTTTGTTCCAGAAAAAAAAAATGCTTGTTTCTGAATTGATGAATTATTTACGTCAATGACATTAAAAAGTATATATTATCCTTCAAAGAACAAATCTCATTTTTGAACAAAGTAAAACTGCCCAATGGTAGGCATCTTACTTTCAGAAGAGGGTTAAACACTAGTTGAAATGAAAACTGCAAGAAAGCTTTGTATATTCATTGGTTCAATGTTATAGTGAACAATTATTTTTTTAAGACTTTGCTCTGTGTAATGCAATTAACACTCAGGCTCAGTAGGGCTAAAAGAAATAGTCTTGCCTCCCTCTCTAACCAGACACAGATACATTAAACTAACAAATAAGTAAATAGATAGTAAATTGCAGTTGAAAAACTTGCTGCATGGGTGTATATGAAGAAAAGCCATAGAAATATGGAATTACATTGATGTGATTTTTGCTGTTTTTTGTGGCTACATAACTTTGGCATGAGTGTGGTGTCATTTACACCAAGCAAAATAACTTTAAGCTCTATTACTATAGTCTGTAGAAACAAACAAAAACTATAAACAAAAAATTTGGCAAGGACGGAACTGTCCTTTGTTGATGCCCATATAATGGTTCCCATGTTAAGTGAGGGTAACAGTATCAGTAAACAATAACAACTATTTTAAATGGTTCTCAGTGATCACAGCTGACCTTGCTTTCAACAATAATATGGAGAAAAGGGACATCTTAAAGCATAAAAGCAAAGATCCTTAATTACAAAAGCTGTAGTTCGTTTTTCTTTTTTCTCTTATTATTCTACCCTGGTCCTTCTTTGATTTCAGTTGATATCCCGAACTTGATCTTAGAGGACAAAATAAAGGACCATTTTTTCCACCTCCAATTTG
This sequence comes from Eospalax fontanierii, assembly GCA_035773235.1. Taxonomy (NCBI): domain Eukaryota; kingdom Metazoa; phylum Chordata; class Mammalia; order Rodentia; family Spalacidae; genus Eospalax; species Eospalax fontanierii. The sequence goes on along the minus strand of CM069532.1, from coordinate 30,401,041 downwards.
GGTATTACATACCTTCATCTTTTCATTCTCTTACCCACTGAGCTTTATTCTTTCTTTAGAATAATATTCCCATGCAACAAATAGTTTTGTAGTTCCCAGTAAGGTATTCTTAAGGAGTCACTTAGCCAAGGCTCCTAGCACCCTGTACCCAGATCCTCTGTGCCCTGAGCTCAAACTAACCTTCCTTTGTCCTTACTTGAGATCACCAAACACAGTACTTCTCAAGTCATTTCATGTCTCCAACATTTTCCAGCCTCTCTTCTGTAGTACTGAATTGACTCTCCTTACCTTTATAGAAAAAGTTTTCTTTCTCTTAACATTCAAAGCAAAGTACTTACCCAACATAATCCCCACCTATTGTTTTTCTAATGTCCAGTTGACCAAATGATTTTCACATTTACAAAGTGAACATTATGTTTAATTTTCCAAATATGAATGAATGCATGGCTAAAGAAAGTTCCAGTGAGCTGAAACCTAGGGAACAGATTTATTTCAGAGGTTAATTTTCTGAATTAAAAAAAAATAAATAAATGAGTCCAGGGCATATAATTCAGTGGTTGAGCACTTGCCTAGCACTACAAGGCTCTGGGTTTGAGTTCTGTCACTGAAAAAACATAATAAAAAGTAGTTTTACATCGTGACACAAATTATAGAAAATACAAAGTAAAATAATATATAATCCAACCAAAGACCAATCAGTATTTTTCAGCATGGCTTGCTTTAGTTCTATACATCGTATTTTCCTTTTCATGATCCCATGTGTGACAAGATATGTGAAAGTTCTTATTAGTATGTAACAAAAAGTCATAATTCAATAAAACTCACTGATAACAGTCATTGTCTTGGGGAGAAAAATTAAATCCCTGTCCCTGAAATTGCTAAAATTTGTATTTGAATATTTATATGAGTCAGTCAAACCCGACCCAACAACCGTTATTTTTGTGTAACTGAAACATTCAGTGGAATTTTTTTTTTATTTATATGCAGTGCTGGTTCATCAAATCCTTGTTAATTTTTTCTTATAAAGGCATCAGTAAGCATCCATGGAACAATGTCACGTTAAGTAATTGGCAGTCAGAGATATAAGAAACTGCAGCCATGCCCTCAAGCAATTTACATATCCTGTTAACTAATAGCAGCTTTTATTTTCAGAGAATCTCTTTTAATGTTGGATGAATAAAAGTTAAGTAATAAAGTAGAAAACAATAAAGTAGGAACTTTGTTGTATTAGTGTCTTTTTGTGAATACTAGTGGCTTGCACTTGTGTCAGAATTCACTTGGTACCATTATAACTCTGCACAGCTGTTCTGTTATCTTTATGTTTAATATTATAAACTATATACTCTGCCATGTTTAAGGTATCTTTTCTTCTGTAAGGTAATAAAGGAATATTTTAAAAATTGAAGTGGAAAATATTCCAAATAAAAACAAATTCTAGAAATCTTGAAAGTCATCCCAACATCTCAAATTTGTGTGTGATTGTGGGAAGAGGATGTCTTTCATACAAGATAATGGATTTGTCTGTAGACATTACTTTGGTCAGTGGTGCCCATTTACAACCTTAAAATCCTATTCTTGAATGTCAGATGCCCTTCCAGAAGTATAAGTAATTCCATTTCTACACTCCAAGTGCCTCTTGAGGCTAGGCTTGCTAGCAACACGTAATTGAGTCAGAAGATAGTGGAGAGTACCAGTTTATCATACAGGCAACTGACACAAAACTTCTCACTTATCTGAGGTTGACTGTGTCTGGGTTCACAGAAGAAAGGTCAGTTCTTTATCCACTAAGGCCCTAGACATTCCAAAATCCCCAGTACATTACAAATTTGAGAAGTTTAAGCTCTCTTAAAAAAAGAATATCTTTTCTGGGTAAAGTATACAGTGTATATAGATACAGTGGAGAAGAAACATGCGAAAGGTCTTAGCCATGACCTTTTAACATCAATTGTTTTATTTATAGCCAGGCCCTTAGTCTATAGGGCTTAATGTAAAAGCAGGAAGAAAGACAAAGTATCTGGTTAGCTTTATAGTAGCTACTCGGTTGTCTGAAATTTGTCTTTTGACTCTTGAGCTGAGAATAAAAATTATAAATAATTAAAATGACAGCTATTTTAAAGAATATTTCTCAATCATTTTTAGTTGAACACATTCTGCTTTTACATGATGGAACCTAAAATAATCTACCAGATTTTTAAGGCATCGTTTTATTTTTTCACATGCATAATTATTTGTAAAATACAAAATAACTTTACTTTGTTTTCATTATTACCATTGTTACTTGTTGAGTGTTTTGCTATATATTAAATAGTGATCAGGGGAGTCATAGCTCATAGCAGTGAAAAAGCTGTTTTGTGGAGTGTAATCACGTTAAGAAATTTAGCCAATAGACCCTTATGTACTTCATTCTCAGCTTTCATCATAGTTTTTACACACCTTTAAGATAGTGTCTGAAGGTATCACAGGAAGAGCCCAAGGGAGTGGAAAACCCTGCTTCAAGTGGAGGTGAAGCAGGGTTGGAAAAAGGGTGGGGGAAGGGGGAGCAGAGCATGGTGTTGGGCAACACACTGGAGAGGAACACCCAGGTGCAAGACTCAGGCCCTGCACAGCATCTGAACTCAGGTGACCATTCTGCAGGGATAACTGTGGCCACTTAGCACTGTGTGGTCACTCCCTGCAGAGAAGACTCATATCCTCTCCTTCAACCATTCAGATAGGGAGGTCATTTAAGACACAGTGATACACATAAACATGAAGATGCCACGGTGATACCCATTTCTTTGTATGCTAACCTAAAGTAATGAATAATGAAAAATTAAATTGTTGTCTTCTCCTCTAGAGGCCTGATTTCCATTTTTGAAGACCCCTGGCTAAGAGGAGGCCTTATTTCATTGCTGTGGTATCCTTCAGGCAGTTTCTTACTATCCATTAGTTTAATTTATGCTAAAATCATAATGGAAACTAGCAGCATTTTCTTTTTAATTAAATCTCTGGGTTTTTAACCTAGCTACATAAATGACTAAATTGGTCAGAAAGTCAACTCTTGTATCTATATATAGATTGCTCAAGGATGTCTTTCCACAATGCATTGTAAGTAATGTGTAATAGCTTGTGACTTTTATCTTCCGGTTCTCCATCCTAGCTCTTCCATGCTTCCTAATATGACAGAGAGAGTCTCCATGAATGATTACCAGCAATGTAAAGGCAAAACACTCCTGGGCTTCTGTGTTTTGTTTTTCCAGACTCTCATCCATGTTTTGTCATTAATATCGGTGGTGGATAAAATCCCGAAGATATTGAGAAGCTCTGGTTCAGGAGCAGGTAGACCTGGGTTCGAGGACCTACTTAGTTTGTGGCTTTGGCCTGTAGTTGAAAACTTCCATTTCATTTTCCTAAAATATGAGGAATATGAGTTAAAATTCTTTTAACCATTTTAACAATGATTAAAACTCAAAATACTCATTGTGTAAATAAAAAGACTAGTTTATAATGCATATTCACTTAATTTCTATTAGTCTCATTGAATTTAATGTCATTTTTACATTGAAATTTTTTAAAATCAAGATCATTGACAACAGTTAGGTAATTAAATGTTACAAAATATGCAGTTAAGGGGCTTGAGATGTAGCTCAGTTGGTACAGTAATTGCTTAGCGTGGATGAGGCCCATGGTTTGGTTTCTAATATCACATAAACCATGTGAAATGGAATATGCTTTTGATTCCAGCATATAGGGGTGAAGGATGAAGAATCAGAAGTTCAAGATCCTTCTCATCTGTACACTGAGTTCTAGGCCAGTCTGAGCTACATGAGACCCCAGCTCCAAAAGGATAAACAAACAAACATCAGCATAATTGTTAACATTTGGTTTACTTTTATGTACCTGATCTTCATTGGTAAACAGAGAAAAAAATCAAAATTATTTATTGAAAAGCAGGGTAAAATGCTATATTTGAAGTTCATTTCCTTTAAGTAAAGTTGCATTTTGATCTCCCCTAGGAATGAAAAGGGAAAATATTTGCCCACCCAAATTTGTACCAGGCTGTATTAAAAGATGCTCCTGCATCTTACTAGAATCTGAAATGGAGCGGTGAACAAGTGACTTCTTGGTCTTTTTGACTCTTTCCTTCCCTAATCCAGAGGCATGCTTTCTCTGGGCATGATCAGGAAGAGAGCTGGCCCAGGGTGGATTGTACTGGATTCAGCAAGTTCATCATATCTCTATCATGCAGAATATTTCCAGTCTTTGATTCTCCTCAGAGAATGCTTTTTCCCTCTTTCTTTCCTTTTACTAGTCAATGTGATTATTAAATATCTGCTATGCTGCAGACCCTGCATTAGCCCTCAGGCAAAACAGAACGGAGTGAGCTATAACTCCTTCTCTCGATGGGTTGATAGTCTAAATAAGGAGTAAGAACAGGAAAAGACATGCATTCACCATCATCCACAAACTATTACCCATTTGTGTTGGTCGAGAAACAGGAGAGGACATCTGTTTGAAGATACGGATTTTATGCTAGAAAGCAGATGCTATTTACTTTCAGTAACTGAAAGGGAACTTAGAAAAAGCTTGTTGTAGTCTTTAAGTACCATTTCTTGGATTGAGTACAGGCTTTGCAACTGTGTTCAGTTTGTGAACTAATTACTGCAGTTACATGTACATGAACTATTCACACATATTTTATTTCAATTAAATTTTTACAAAATATATAATTTTGTTTTTCTTTCTCATGGGGCAGATATTTTACAAGCATTGGTCACAATAAATACTTTTTAAGTGAGAGGTAATTTAAATTACCCCCAAATCCCTTAAAAACTAAAAAGTTAACACTTTTAAACAACTGTGAAAAACATTGCTATGTTGAATTATCTGTTACATATTTTTAATAATTAGTTTCTACTCAAAGCCTATTAGATTATTTCCACATATTCAGGAACTATTATATTCCCACGTTCATTCTCACAAATCCCTCCCAACCAGGAAGCTCAGCATACCAGTTGCTCTGAAATTTCCATGTGGGTCTCATTTTTATACCTACAAACAGTCATGAGCAAGAAAGTAATTCCATTCACTGGACCCTGCTTTACAATGTTAACATTCTTCTCTCTCAGTTTTTCAGTTTAAAACATACCTCAACTCATAGGAAAAATATGGCATCAAGCAAATGCTTAAAATTATTTTGAAATTAAATCCATGACTATCATGAAATTTTCTAATAAACGTACTGCCAAACATCAAAAAGCAAATCAAATGAATGTTGCTCTTTCTGTAGTGGTTAACCCTGTTGGACATAAATCATTGAGTTTTCCTTAGATTTCAAGACAAAAGATTTATTGCCTTCAAATTTAGATTCATGGTTGTTCTTCCTCAATAAATGATAGAAAATAATTTGATTCCAATACTCTGTCCTCTACACCTCCGTAATAAGGAAAAACCTTGACCTACAGGTTCCAACCATTTTTGACTCACGCTGTCCAAAACTCAACTGATTTCCCTCAAACTCAGCTGTTCCACATCTCCATGTCTTCACTCTGGCCTCAGTCATCTGGGTTTACTCTCATCACTTAATGACAGAATTTCTCCTGAGCAACTTTTTAGTATCTTCATTGTGCCTTTGTGGCATAGTTATGCAACTACTTATCCGTTTACTGTTCTTAACATCACTAATGATGGACTCCCTGTCAGAGAAATCTACAAGTGCACATTACAGGGTAATTGACCCTTGGTTCATTTGGGTCATTCACTTCCTTTCTCATTTATCAGACACTATAGGCTTTGGAGAGTCAAAGATAGAGAGGGCACAGATTGTTCTCTGATGAAAAAATGTCATAAGGAGCAAAACACATCCACACACACACACACACACACACACACACACACACACACACACAAATGGCTTCCTAACAAGACAAATTCCATCACAGAACCTTTGTTTGTATAAATGCTGTTTATAGTATTGCCTATGCACAACTCCCTTGCCTCATTTATTTCACTTCTCCAGTGTGTCCTTCACTCTAGACACCAAGAACAATATGTGGCTCTTCTGAGCCCTGAATTCCCACCCTTGGGTATTATTCTTTCCACTATAAATGCCCTTCTTGTCTGCTCAAAAAGCTGACCCTGGGACTGTGTTCTGTCCTTCCCAGATCATTGGTATCCCATTGGAGAACCAATAACATCCATGCAGATCCAGTATCTGTCATTCTATGGACTATCAATTTTCCCTTCTACTTGTCCTACCCAGAGGCAACTGCTTGAAACAATGCTTAGATTCCTTGTGCCCTGGAGTGGAGAGTCATGTGACTGTTTCACCATACAGTAACTATGTTAGTATCTTCTCTGAGCCTCAGTTTCCTTATAGAAAAGATGAATAACAATATTCAATTCATAGTATATTATTACAATATTATAACTACTGTATATTATATCTATTATAATAATATAATTCAAATAAAGTGTTAAGGGCAGTACTCAAACTATAGTAAGCAATTCATCATTTTAACTTCTGTTATTATTATTATGTTTGTTTGAAATTTGATGCTTGTATTAATATTTTCCTTCCTTTTACAATTGGGCTCAGGTGATGAGAGACAATGGAACAGATGGGGAAAGGAAAGAACATCTTTCAAGAATCTACTCTTTACCTGCCACAGGTAGTTATTCTTTCTCACCAATCTGCCCAGTCACAAGAGTGGGATAAGAATCATTATTGTTGTTGTGTTTTGGAATAAGGGTTATTATTGCCAAGTTACAGTTTAGGGAACTGAGTCTCAAAGAGTAACTTATCATAAAGCACTGGTTATGAGAAACACTGTAGGTCTCCTACCACAAAACACCATGGCCTGGGCCCATTCCAAAGAAACTATTTCTGAGACTTGGGCAGGTGGGAAGACACAGATCAAAATGCAGGTTAACTTGGTTGCTGTTGAAGGCTCTCCTCCTAACTTGCAGCTAGCCACTACTCAGTGTCCTTACATTGTGGACACTGAGAAAGACACATCTGTCTCTTCTTTTTCCTCTAGTGTCACCAATCCTATTGTATTAGGGCCCCCTTTCCAGCATCATTTAGCATCAGTTGTCTTCAAAAGTCCCATATCAGTGCAGTCACCTTGAGAATTAGGCTCCAACAGGGATATATTTCAGGCTTTAGCATACATCTTCTTTTCAGTGAATCTCACTGTCATAAATAAGATGTGAATCAACATGAAATGTTCACTGTTGTAGCACATGAGAGCATAAAAGTTGGGTTCAGTTTACTTTAAAACTTCATGGCTTTTAGCCATCTTTCTTTTATTCCATAGACTGTACTTGGTACTTCTTGGACAGCCAAAACACAAAATAAGCGTGAATAAAGCAACAGCAGGACTATGACAATTACTGTCCATCCAAACGGAGTACTACAAAGGGACAAACAGTTTAAAAGGGACTCTCTGGGTCATGAATTTTAAAATACCCAACTCTGTATGCTAGCCACTGGAGATGAGAAGCAGGGACTGAGGAGGGGCTGCAGAAACTGACAGAATGGCTATAATCCCTGGGAGGAACTGGGTGGGAATCACTCTGGAATCTGGTGAGCTGGTAAGACAGAGAAAAGATTTTTGGAGGAATTGTTGAGTCTAAACAAGTCTATCAAATAGCCCCATGCAGTAAGCCTTACAGTTGTGATGGATAAGTGAAGAGATGTCACTGGTACTGGATGTCTGTTCTTTCTCCACCGTTCCTCACTGCCCCTAAATTCCCTCTAATTTAACTGTAGCAACTTCAACAGTTAGGCCTCTAACCTGTACTCATATTAGACTAGACAATGTCTAAATCCAGAAAGTTATCCTGGATAATGAGAATAGGGAAAAAATGCCAGATTTCCTAGAGCTTTCCTTGAGAAGAGAAAAGGAAAGAAAAGCGTCTTTCTGACAACGAATAGAGACCGCAACATAAGCTAAGCTCAAAACTATAGGTTTCCAAATTATTTTCCAAGACGAGGTTTATAGTTGCCTCATTATATTTTTCTCTTGGGGCAAAAAAGAAAGGTGATAAGGATTAAAGCCTGATACCTAGAACCCCTTAATGAGAATTTTCAAGAATCCAGTTCTTTTGCTTTTATTTTATGTATGTAACTGTTTTACCTGCATGCATGTAAGTGTACCATGTGACTTTAATGTCCATAGGCCAGAAGAAGATATCAGACTCCCTGGAACTAGAGATAAATCTGCCATGTGGGTGTAAGGAATTGAACCCTAGACCACTGTAAGAGCAGCCAGTGCTCTTGACCATCTCTCCAGCCCAACAAACAATTCTTCTTATAAGGATAAAATGCTCATGGATTGGTGGAATTAATATTGTGAGCCTTAGTAGCAATGACAGCATGTCATTGGTACAAAAAAAAAGACATGCAAATCAATGGGGTAAAATAGAAGACCTAGACTTAAGTCCACACATTATAACCATGAAATAGTTCACAAATGTACCAAAAATATGCATTGAAGAACAGACAGCATATTTAACAAATGATATTGTGATTACTAGATGTCCAAATGTAGAAGATGAAGCTGAATTCTTATTTCTCACCTTGCACATAAAACAACCCCAAATAGACCAAAGACCTCAACCAAAGATCTAAAACTCCAAACTGCTACAAGAATAGGAAGCCAGTATGACATAAGATATATACATAATAATGAACATTCTAACTTGGACTTTATTTGTGGAGAAAATAAGGCAAACAACTGGCAAATAGGATCTCAGGAAACTAAACAGCTTTTGTACAGCAAAGGAAATATTCAATGGAGTAAAAAAGCAGACTACAGAATGGGAAAAAATGTATCCCAGCTATACATCTGATAGATATCTAGGACACAGAGAATTCAAAAACAGAAGCACAATAAAAATAGGATATGGATATTTTTTGAGTCAGGGTCTCACTGTGTAACCTTGGCTGGACTAAAATTCTCTATGTAGATCAGGCTGACCTTGAACTCACAGAGATCTGTCTGCTTCTGCTATTTAAGAACTGGAATTAAAGTCATGTGCATCATCCCTAGCCCTGGGATATGGATCTTAACAGAGCATTCTCAAATAAGAAAGAAAGGGTTAGTAAACATTTCAAAAGTGTTTAAAATTATTAGCCATCAAGGCCATGCAAATTGAAACTTCTCTGAGACTTCATCTCAAGCCAGTCAGAAAAATCATCAAGAAATCAAATGATAAAAGATTCTGGTGAGGATGTGCAGGAAAAGGAACTCTTATTCGCCATTGATAAGAGTTCAAAAAACTCTGAAAATCATAGTTCAAAAAACTATGAAAATCAGTATGGAGGTTCTTTAAATTTCTAAAAAAATCGGATTATATAGAATGACTTGGTTATTCCATCTCTGGGCATATATCCAATAGATCATATATCCAACTACAGAGATATCTGCTCATCCATGTTCATTGCTGCTCTATTCACGGTAGCCATGAAATGGAATTGGTCTACATACCCATCAACTGATGAATGGATAATAAAAATGTGGCATATCAACACAATGGTATTTTATTCAGGTGAAAATATAAATGAAATTTATAGGTAAATGTGTAGAAATGGAAAAAAAAATTACTGAGATAACCCAGATCCAGACAGGCAAATTTTGAATGTTTTCCCTCAAATATAGATCCTTACTTAATCTCTAGTTCTTTCTGTCATCTTGGAGTGTCTGTAGAAGACAGAAAACCAGAATGAGGACATGGTGGGGAAGAAGAGAGAAGAGGACAGTAGAACATAGACAACATGAAAGTAGGACAAGGGAAATGCTGGAGGTAGAAAGGCTTAAAAAACAGGTGAGCTGGTTGATGAGAGAGAGGAGGGGGCAGGATGGGAGATTTTTAAAGATCAATTATCTAAAAATACACATATGAAAACCTATTATTTTGTAAACCAATTTTTAAACAGTTGTTTTTTTATAGAAGATTTATAAAGTTATTATGAGACTAGATCATGCTGCTATTATAAGCCATGGGTTATTAAACAAAAATCGCAGTACCAGGTTAAGATATGTCCTCAAAAGTTGTTAGTCAGGAGACTTCGAAGGCCCCAAAACAATGCAGTCTCTTGCTATTCGCCTTTGATACTCAGTAGAACCAGTTGATATAATCATATTGCTGAACAGACCACACATGTCAGTTGAAAGATACAGAAAAACTCACTGGAAGTGAGCTGGAAGCTTCCTCTCTGTTGGCTAGTTTCATAATGCCAGGAGGTGCTGTTAGTTGCTGGTAAGGAAAATACAACTGTCTTATTCAGCTGTGAATGCTTTTAGTCACAATACCAATCTTCCAGGCAAGATGTGACTACTCTTGTAGTAGAGACATGACTGTTACAGGGAAGAACAACTGTTCTCTGACTGGATTTCAGAATCACTTCACAGAGATAACTCATGCCTGATATTGCAAACCTAAACAAAAGCCCATGACTTGAAGATCTTAGGCCATACAGAAAGACCTTACTACTGTGTTTAAGCTAAATAGACAAGATGCCAAACTGATTTCTAAGTATGTGTGCGTATAACCATAGACAAATGTTACAAAAAGCTTTAGCCAGAGAAGCGTCTCTTTTATATAGTGTATTAATTAATAGAGAAGTTCATACAATGAATTTTGATGACCATATCACCTCCTTGTCCATCTCCTCCCCAAGCCACCCCTACCCCCCTAACCACCCAACTTTGTGTTCTTTCTTTTTTTAAAGCCCAACCCGTCCAATTTGTATTGCCCAAACATTCCTGTGTGGGGCGGGTGACATCCCTCGGAGTATTGATGACCTACCAGAGGTCACACTCCTAAAAAAAAAAAAAATGGAGTTTCTCTCAACCCAGCAACTGTCACTTACCAACGGCTCCTCAGCCAAGGTTGAGACTTTGTGGCCAAATTCTCCCTCTATGCTAGAATTTTCTCTGACTTGAGTTTGTGAAGGTTTGTGCAGCCTCTCCAAATTGTTGTGGGCTCATGCAACTGCCCCATTGAGTCCAGAAAGCATGGTTTCCTTGAGTTCAACCACCAACTCTAGCTCTTACAATATTTCCACCCACTCTTACATATCAATCCCTGAGTCTTTGGAGGAAAGGGTGTGATACAGGTGTTTCCTTTAGGGCTGAACACTCTATACTCTCTTATTCTCTGTACATTGATTATTTGTGCATATCTGTGTTAATTATCATATGTCGCAAAAAGCTCAGTTCAAAAGCTTCTCTTCACAATGAATGGTTGTGAATGCAAGAGATCCTGGCTGGCCAAGATGCTGAGTATAAGTAACTGTTCAGTGCTTAGCTGCTAAGCAAACTATTCCAGTTCAATATAAAACTCAGAGAACATTGTGCAGAGGGCACAGAAAGAACTTATAAAAGATATATTCAAGAAATTTTATCATCTGAAAACACTTCATTTGACTGCTGAATCCATAATTCTATCCTATGGAACAATGCATTCTTTTAGTCCATGTGAAGGCAATGTAGAAGAATCCAAGAATCATATTTCTCTTCTCTTGAAAAGAAATAGAAGTGAATTCTTCTAAGGATTTCAATTCAGAAGGTTCTTCCTTAACTTCTAATCATAAAAACGATGTAGTTTAGTATCATTAAGACCTTTTATTGGACAGGGATTTGTAGTGCATGCCTGTAATCCCAGCACACTGAAGGTGAAGGCAAGAGAATCAGTACTTCAAGACCAGGTTCCCTAGCTGCATAGTTTCTTTGAGGCCAGCCTGTGCTACATAAGGCACTATCTCAAAAAATGGATACAGATCCAGGATACATCTTTTTGTGAATTAGAAGCAAGCTGCCAAAGCATATGATTTCCTGGGTGTATTGCTAGTTCTAAAAAATTATACCTTACTACACATACACATCTACACACATGTAAGGATGACTGAACTGAAGAAATTACAATAAGATAAATGGTTTCACTAGATGCCAGTTTGGTACTAGGGGATATATTGTACATTATATTGATTGCGTTATTGTGCATTTCATATGGCAGATCTTAATCAAATTTGTACTCTCTTCCCCTGTCCATGCCCCGCATAACACCCTCAACTGGACTTCATGAATTCTTTCATATATGTTAAGTCATATCCACTCAAGTGTTTTTACCCAGATGTCTCTCGGTGCAAGATCCCTTGCTGGATCAGTCAGCCTATGCAGAGTCCACTCCCTTAAAGAATATCTCCTCACCCTCACCCCTCACTGATCAGATTCCCATAGTTCCTCTACTAGAGTTGGGACCTGTTGCCCATTTCCCTGGTTCTTTGCTGAGTTTTTGTCCCATAGACTTTTCATGTTGCCACCATTATTGCAAATTCATATAAGCAAATTCCCAGTAACCTGAATGCTTCTCTTTCCTTATGTTCACTCATTAATCTTGGCTCTTACAAAGTTTTCACCTCTTCCACAATGGTCTCTGGGTCATGGGTGGGTGAGGTTAATATATATGTTCTAACCAGGGACATGCATTCTGCAGTATCTTATTCCTTAAAACTTAGCCAGTTTGCAGCCTTCTGTGTGCATTGTGCTCCTATATGAGGTAGCTTCCTTAGTGAGAGTTGAGAGATGGATTAGTACTCTCTCTACTCCTTGTTCCAGCCTTAGGCTTAGAGTTTCTATCATAGATGTGTCACTTAGGGCTGGGCACCTCTCACACATGTATTCTCCGTGTGTGACCTGTTGTGGGACTCTGTAACAGCCTTCATCTGTTGCAAAAAGAAGCTTCTTTGATGAGTGGTGTAGAGTATACTTGTCTTTAAATATAAGGATATGTATTTAGTATACAGTAAAGAAATTTCATTTTTCTAGACATGACAGAGATAGGATTTCCTCTAGGATTCATGACCTCTCTAGCCATATGTATATACCTATATTTACAGTGACGGCCATGAGTTCTATCCCATTGACAGGGTTTTAAGTCCCATCATATAGCTATTGATTACCCCGCAGGTAACAGTCCCACTATAGCACCAGTAGACGTACTTTGCTGTACCAGTTGTTAAGGTTACTCGGCTTTACATCTGGGTTGGACCATTGATTGATTTTCTCCCTTACAAGCTTCCATATTACCCTCTAGAACTATGACAGCTAAACTTCAGTGAGAAAGATCCAGGTCAATTCCAGCTTCATTGCTCCAAGTCCTTTGTCTGAAGTATGTTCTGTCTTCAACAAGAGGATCTTACCTCAAGTTCTGGAAGCTAATCAAAGACTGTGGCAATAGCCTGTATTATTCTGGGAGTCTCTTGAACTACCCTGACCAACAACTCAAAAGGAAGTTTCTCCTATCTGGCACTGTGTTCCTTGATATATAGCATTCATGTATACACATGCAATCTTGTAGAGGTATTGTATGTGAAATCTGTCATTAGGGTGTTATACTAAAAAGATTCTCTCTGGTGTTTTATACTAGCAAGGCATTATGTGTCTCTTCTCTCTCTCTCTCTTTTTCTCTCTCTCTCTCTCTTTCTCTCTCTCTCTTTCTTTCCCTCTCTCCTTTCCTTCTTCCTCTTCACATCTAACCCTCCCACCATGCCTCCCCCATTTAAAGTGTCCTCATTTTATTCATTTCTCCCTTGAAAATACCAGTCTAATATGGCCCCAATTCTTTTGAGCTCTTTCTTTCTCTTTATCCTCATAGTTCTTTGTATAATCTTCCAACCCCCCTTCCAATTAAATATCCCCATTTTATCTGTTTCTCCCTTAGTCACCTGTCTCCTACCAGTCTTCACTCTCAGGTACCTTTTTTTCTCTTTATCTCCTGTTTCCTTTCCATTGTCCTGGCTCCTGCTGCTACATCAGGACACATACTCACTTATAAAGGTCTGGTAATAAGATCTTCAAAGGAGGAAAAACGAAGGACACTTGCTTTTCAGAGTGTGTGTTCCTTCACTTAGTATAACAGCTTCTAGTTCCTTCCATTTCCCTGAAAATTTCATAATTTCATCTTTCCTTACTGAGTAAATGTACCACATTTTCATTATCCACTCATCAGCTGGAGGACATTCAGGCTATCACCTTTCCTGAGCTATTTATTGTGAAAGAGCAGCATCAAACACGAAAGTACAGGTATCTCTACATTAGATTCAGTCTTGTGGGTATATAACAAGAAGTGACATAACAAGGTCATATGGTCGATGCAGTTGTACTTCTTTAAGTGTTCTCCACAGTGCTTTCCATAGCGCTGGAGGGAGTTTGCATCCCTGCCAGCGGGGAAAGAGCTCTCCCCTCTCTCCACATCCTTGCCGAAGTTTTCTGCCTTTTTTTTCCTTCACCTTAGCCAACATGGTTGGGTAAGATGGAATGTTAAGGTGGTTTTGATCTGCATTTCTTTAATTTCTAAGGATGGTGAATACTTTTTAAAGTGTTTCTCAGCCATTTTTATTTGTTGGACTGAAAACTCTCTGTTCAGGTCTTTAGCCCATCTTTTTATTTGGATCATTTACTTTTTTGTTTCTTTGTTTTTTGAGTCCATTGAATATTTTGGGTTTTAATAATCTGTCAGGTTTGTAGCAGCTGAAGATTTTCTCCCACTCAGTGGGTTTCCCCTTTCCTTCATTGGCAGTTTCTTTCACTGTACAGAAAGAAGCTTTGTAACTTAATGAGGCACCACTTGCTGACTGTTGATCTTAATGCATGAGCAACTGGCATTTGATTTAGAACGTTCTCTTATGTATGACTTGTAAGGCTCTATCTATGTTTTTTTCAATCGGTTTCAGCGTTTCATGTTTTATATTGAGGTCTTTGATCCATTTGAAGTTGATTTTTGTGCAGGGTGAAAAATGAGAGTCCAATATCATTCTTCTACAGATGGAGATCCAGTTTTTTCAGCAACAATTATTGAAGATGCTGTCTTTCCTACATTATGTGTTCTTGGACACTTTGTCAAATATCATATGGCAGAAATTGCATACACTCATGTTTCGGTCTTCTGTTCTGTTCCATTGATCTTTGTGTCTCTTTTTGTATTAGTACCTTGCTGTTTTATGACTATAACTCTGTGATACAATTTGAGATCTGTTATGATCATTCCCCCAACATTTCTCTTTTTGCCCAAAATTGCTTTGCTTCTCTGGGGTCTTTTGTGAATCTATATGAATTTTAGTATTGTGTTTTATAGCTCTGTGAAAAATGACATGGGGATTTGACTGATTGGCATTGCATTGAATCTATAAATTGCTTTTGGTAGGACTCTCCTTTTCACAATATCAATTCTATCAATCCATGATCACAGTGTGTTCCCTCATCTCCTGGTTTCTTCCTCTGTCTCTTTAAATATTTCATATTTTCATTGTAAAGATTTTAATGTCTTTGGTTAAGTATTTTCCTAGATACTTTTTGAGGATATTATGAATGGGAGGGTTACTGTGAATTCTTTTTCTGATTGTTAGTTATATATTGAAAGACTATTGATTTTTAAAAGTTGATTTTGTAACCTGCCATGTTGTTGAAAGTACTGATTATTTCCTGAAGTCTTCTGGTGGAATTTTGGGGATGACTTAGTGCCATTTACTTGGGATATTTTTTTCCATCTTTTCACCTTCAGGTAGTACCCACCCTTGAAAGTGATATGCATTTCTTGAAGACAACAAAATGGTGATTTTTATTTCCTAATCCATTCCAGAAGCTTATACCTTTTGACTAGGGAGTTGGGGTCATTGGTACTGAGTTACTATTGAAAGATTTATGTTGGTTACTGTCATTTTAATTTGTTTGTATCCTTGATCTTATTTTGTTTTTCTGTAACTATACCTTCCATTGATTTCTTTCTGTAATATCTTGGGTATATTCATCCCTATCTTCAGTCCTCTGTATTGCTTTGAGTCATCTGTAGGGCCAACTTGGTAAACATGAATTCTTTCAGCCTATTTGGGTCATAGAAAATTTTTCATTCCCCTTTGACCATGATAGATAGTTTTGTGGGGTGAAGTATTACAGGTTGGTATCCATGGTCATTTAGAACTGGGAATATATTGGTCCAGGATTTTCTGTCTTCCACCGGTTGCACTGAAAAGCTAGCTGTAATTCTGATGGATTTTCCTTTATATGTACTTTGTTGTTTTTCTCTAATCACGTACAGTACCCTCTCTTTGGTCAATACATTTAGTGCTTTCAAAATCATATGCTATGGGCAGTTTCTGTTCTAGTAATGTCTACTTAATATTCTGTGTGGTTTTTATATCTGTATAGACATGTCTTTCCTCATTTAGGGAAGTTTTCTTCTATAATCCTGTTGAAGATCTGGTCAATGCCATCGACATAAGATTCTTCCCCTTCCTCTATGCCTATGATGTGCAGATTTGTTCTTTTCATGATGTTCCACATTTCCTGCATATTCCATTCCTGTGGTGTTTTGTTTTATTTTATTTGTATAGTATTTGCTTGAAGAGCCCAATTCTTCAAGTTTGTCACCTAGTCTTTATATTCTGTTTTCCATTTCATTCAATCTGTTTGTGGAGCTTTCTTCTGTCATTTCAAATCAACTTATTGAGTTTTTCAGTTCCATCTTCAGTTTCACTTGGGTTTTCTTCAATATTTCTATCTCTTCTGTGAATTCACTTTTCAAGTCCTGAATTGGTTTTTGTTATTTCATTCAACCATATATTTGTATTTTCTTGAACTTCCAAGCTTATGCCAAGCCTTTTTGATTTCTTTGAGTGGTTGGATGTGCGTTCTTTACGTTCTTTGATCATGTTTGCAATTGTTCTTTTAAATTCTGTGTTCTAGGGTTCCTCAGGTTGATTCTCATCCTAAGTATACTTCTTTAGGACTGGTGAGTTTGTTAGGGACACAGTCTCTTGGTTTTTCATGCTATTTGTGTTTTGTATTGCTGTTTGGGCATATGGATATCTTTTGTTGGTTGTGTGTCTGGTAGGAAATTCTGTTCTTGTTTGTGTAGTTGAAGTTTGGTTCTGTTTTTATTGTTGATGTAGCTTGGTTGCTTTTTGCTCAGGTTTGTAAAATTAGTTGGCATGTGCTTCAGGTTCTTGCAGGGTAGTAGGCTGGTCTAGGTAGTAGGCAAGTCTGTTGTAGGCAGGTCATGAGTGGGTGGGGAGCAAGCACAAGACAGAGATGGTGACAGCCTGTGGAGGGTCTTACAAATAAAACTAGGTAATTGAGGTAGTCTTGATGCAATGGGTCAGGACATAATAGGTGGGTCTAGACAAAGAGGGGAATCCAGAGTTCTGGGGCAGAAAGGGCAGGAGTTGACCTGGACTCAGGGTTAGAAGTGGGATGGAGTGCTGGGAGAGTGGAACTGTTCAGCCTGCAGAGGAATCAAGATGCAGTGGGTGGGATCTGTCGTAGCAGGATAACAGACATATTTGTGGCAGGGTTATCAAGAGGCCAAGTACAAGGTGGGGGTGGGGACGTCCTGTGGAGGGTCTCACAAATTAAACTGGAGAATTGAGCTGGTCTGGGAGCAGGGAAGCAGGGCACAGTGGGCAGGTCTAGACTAAGAGTGTAGTCTAAATATCTGGGGCCGAAGAGCATGAGTAG
Organism: Eospalax fontanierii; assembly: GCA_035773235.1. Lineage (NCBI taxonomy): Eukaryota > Metazoa > Chordata > Mammalia > Rodentia > Spalacidae > Eospalax > Eospalax fontanierii. The sequence goes on along the minus strand of CM069532.1, from coordinate 30,383,540 downwards.
TTCTGGGAGAAAAGCTGGAAGGGGCTCCAAGTATGGAGAGACAGTGGAGCTGCTCAAGCTGCAAGGGAATCAAGGGGCAGTTGGGTAGAAGCTGACTTCCAGGTAGAAGCAGGAATATTGCATTACAAACTGGTGTCACTGGGGCAAATTGACCAAAGTGTATTAGATATCTCTATGAATTATTTCATATAAATATATGTGAATGTGTTATGATTTCACTAAACATTTCCATTTTAGAATATGAAATTATGGAGGATGGGAATACAACTCAGTTGGTAGAGTACTTGCCTAGCATTTGTGAGGCCAGTGGGTTTGATACTGAGCACCACATAAAATCCAGCGTGGCGCGGCATACCTGACATTGTGACAGTCTGGAGGCAGAAGCAGAAGAGCCAGAAGCTCACAGTCTTTCTTGGCTACATAGTGGCTTTGAAGCCAGAAGAGACACATGAGACACTATCTCAAAAAAATGCATTTTATGAGCCTAAGAGATCTCATCAATTAGTAATTTGTGATTATCAATAATATCAAAGACAACCAAATAGACTTACCCATCCCACTGTAGATAATATAATCAATAATTAAAGGAAATGTGAAGTCTATTTCTCCAAGTTTATATAAATATGAAGGAAGAAATTATACAGATATGTAACTTACTGATTGAAGATATTAAAATGAACAGAAAGAATGTAAAAGCCAAAAGATAAACAGAAAGACTAAGAAATCCTCTCTTCAGAGGAGCACAGTCATCGAAACCATGGTATCACAGCAGCTGTGGCTACCTTCACTGGGTCTGCACAAGACAGGGACTATAATAAACCATGTAGCACATGGATTATGGAGGAACTCACTAGCCTTTTGTTTCTCTACTGAACTGTTAGCTTTGGATGGATTCTGGGAAGAGACAACCGTTGCTTTTATTTCCATGCCCACTGATAAACTCACCAGGATACAATGAACAGTTCTAAACCCATAGTCACAGAGAAGACCCTAGTTAAATTCAGTGGATCACAAAATAAAATGAAAGACATGAATATAATGGAACATTATGTTTCAGTGGAAATAAATATACTAGAGTTTTGTGTGATGATGTGGGATTTTAAATATCTCACCAATATAATTTTAATAGCCTTAAGAACATACATGATAAAGTCTCTTGGACATAACACTGAGTGAAAAATAAAAATAAATGTGATTCCATTTACATGAAGTTCAGAGTCAAACAAAACCAATAGAGCAAGTAAATGGTAAGAGAAGAAACACAGGGATGGATAAGGGCTGAAGGAAAGTGGGGTGGAGGTGCTGTATAAAGCTGAGTTTCATTGATCAGTGGATGCATGATAAAGACATGGTTATGAGATATCATGTAGTGTTTTAATGTGAGTATAGCTTGTGGTAATTTTTATTTTGGTCTTTTTGAGTCAGAGCGTTCCCATAGCCACAGCTGGCCTGGACTCGCTATGGGAACCAGGCTGGGTTCCGTGTCACAGAGATCTACCTGCCTCTGCCTCCTGAGTGCTCAGATTAAATACATGTGCCACCATGCCTGACTTTCTTTGTGTTACATTTTAATCAAGTTAAACATATCCAGCTCCTCAAACATTTGTCATTTATTCAAAGTCCTTTCTTCTAGCTTTTGAAATATATGGTGCATTGTTATTATCTTTGCTTATCATCTGTAAAAACCTTGAATTTATTTCTCTTATTTAATTAAAACTGATTGCCAGCTGACCAGGTTTCACTGTGTCTCCCATCTACTATATTCTGCAGCTTCTGATACCTGCTGTTGGACCCTCAGCATCTGTGGTGATTTGAATGAGGATGTCCCCCATAGGCTCTACGTATTTGAATATTTTGTTCCCAGTTGGTGGCCCTGTTCTAGGGGTTTTTGAGGTGCTGGATGAAGCACATCACTTGGAGTGGGCTTAGAGAGTTCTTCAGACTTGCCAAATTTCCAGTTGTCTGCTTCCTGTGCCCTCTTGGAGATGTGAGTGCTCAGCTTCTGGTCCTGCTCAGGCCAACTCACCTCATGCTTCCCCATCATGGTGAACTCTAATCTTCTGGAACCCAGAACCATAAGCTCAAATGAACTCTTTTTTCTATAAGCTCCCTTAGTCATGGTAGATTATGACAGCCATAGAAAAGTAAGTGATACAGCATCCACAACATGAGCTTTTTTATATATCACATACTAGTGAGAACATGTGGAGCTTGACTTTCTGTGCCTGACTTACTTCGTATAGTGTAGTATCTTCCAGCTCTGTAGATCCTGAATGTTACTCACTTTATGGCTCCATAGTACTCCACTGCATTTAAGTACCATCTTCTATTTATCTATTCATCAGGTAATTGTAATTAGATCATCTCAATCTTTACACATTCTTATAGTTCTGATCTTGAATTACTCCAAAGGTCCATTGTGTTAAGGGCACTATTTGTAGGTCATAGAAGCTTTAACAAGTAAGGCCTAGGGGAAAGTTGTAGAGCTTTGAGATATGCTTTCAATAGGATTGTGGGATCCTGACCCTTTATCTAGTCTTAATCTTTTAAACATAGCTGTGAACTGGTTTTGCCTTGCCAAACATTCCCATCCTGTTGGTCCTCCATAGGCATAAAACAATGGAAATGTTTGTTCATAAAGTGAAAACTTCAAAGCTGTAAACCAAAACAAAACCTTTCCTTTTGATAATCTGATTAGCTCAGGCATTTGTTACAGTAACACAAAGTCAACTAACAGAGATGCTGTGGCTAGTGATGCAGTAAATATGGGAGTGCACTGTCTCTTCCACATGCTGTTCTGTTCCTGTGGCTGCAAACCCAGAGAAACATTGCTGAGTCATATGATAGTTCTATTTCTAGGTTTGTGGGGGAGTTTCTTCCAGTTTTTCTTAATGGCTGTACTAATTTACAGTCCCATCCACAGTATGCAGTCGTTCCCTTTCATTCTTATCCATTACTTTATCTGACTTTTATTAAGTCATTTCTAACTGGTCTAGTTGACATCTCATCCTTTTGATTTGTTTTCCTTCGACAATTAATGATGATGCGTATTTGGTTTTTTTTTGTTTAGATACCTGTGGATAAGAAATTTCCATTAAAGTTTATTGCCCATGTTTTCATCAGACTATTTCTTTTCTTTTCTTTTTGTCATTGAATTAAGTTCCTTAGATACTGTAAATTTTAAACTCTTGTCAGATGTATAGTTTGCAAAGATGTTCTCACATTCTGTAGCCTATCTCTCCACTCTGCGGACTGTTTCCTCTGCTGGGTCAAGCTTTCCAGTTTGATGTAATCCTATTTGTCTATTTTTGCTTCTGTTTCCTGTGGTTTGAGTCTTACACAAAAGAATCGAGTTGTGCTTTTTGATGTGCTTCTGCTTGGATCACTGTGCTGACTTGAAGTCATTTCATTAAGCTGTACACATATGGTCCTGCACTGTTTGATATATTTCAATTAAAAGGCTTTAAAGATTAAAAAATATCACTTCTTGGTCTATTCCTAGAGGAGTTGAAAGCGGAGGCTCAAGAAAGTATTTGGAGATGCATTTTTTTGCAATACATCCTACAAAAATCAAAAGATGAAAACAAACACAGTGCTCATAGACAGGTTAACAGTCAGGAAAAAGAAGTAGTATATATATCGGTAATAAAGTGTTTTTCAGTTCTCCGAAGAAATTAATTTCTGATGTATATATATATGATGAATGAACCATGAAGCTATTACACTAAGTAGAGTAAGTCAGACCAAATATTGTATGATTCCACTAGCATGAGGTTCCTATAATAATCTAATTCATAGAGAGAGATAGTACTAGAGTTATTGGTAACTGGAGCTGTGAGGAGTGGGAAATGATAAACCATGCAGTTTAAACCTGGGGCTGAAGAAGTGGCAGTGATGTCTGTGAAACTGAAGCTCAGTGCTGTTGAAGTGTGCCTAGAAAATGGCTCTGATGCTAAGTGTTATTCTGTAGGTACTTTATCATCATATTTAAAATCATAATTAGGTACTTTATCATCATATTTAAAATCATAATTAAAGAAATTAAGAATGGTGTCATGTTACTCTCTTCTGTTCCACTATGAACAACTGCTCGCCGGGGCTCTGACCATGTCCATGATCTCTGCTACCTGATGAGCTCAGGATCCTGCTTCCATTCATGGCCTTCAGCCATCATCTTCACCTCCAAGACATATACGAGAATTTTTCTGGGCTGTACTAGCGTTTGATAGTAGGAGAGAAAATTTTCCATGGGTACTAATCTAACTGTGAATTCTGAGTTAGTGATAATCATTCCAGAACAACTTGAAAGTACCATGTCACTACCAGACCAATATTCTCAATTTCACTTTTAAGAATGAAAAAGCTAGTGATATATAATCAATTGATTTTTGTCAAAGTAGAACACAACCCAGTGAATGAAAAGTAACAGGATTTATTTGTGGCTCCTCTGTTTGTAAATAGACCCAAGAATAAAAGGAAACAGTCAAGTTCTTGAAAGAATAGTTTAGGCATCATTGATTACTCATTTTAAGTTATTTCACATTCAGACAACATCAAAATATCTATTCCAATGTTCTAAACTATTTATTTTCCCCACATAACTTCAAATATGAGAGTTTATTCATATTTTCACTGAATTCCCAGATACTTTGCTTCCTCATACTGGTGTCACTCTATATCTTTATTTTCTCCTTATGCCACCATTTCTATGTATAGTTTATTGTTGGGAAATTGCTGCAGGGCAGGACAGATATTAAAACTATACAGCATCTCATAAGATGGGAAAGTGAATATCTTTTTTTAGATGAGGTAACCTTTTTATAGCTTTAGGGGAAGCATTCCTAGCTCACTCTTTGTGTGTATGTGTGTGTGTGTGTGCGCATGTGTGTGTGTGTACACTTGTAAACTTCTGAACATCTGCAAATAACTCTTTATATTGCAAGCATCCAAAACTTTGTTCCAAGCACTGTAAATAGAAACGTTTTGTTTTGTTTCAGATCTATATATCCAAAATAGATCTTAATTTACATTCACACAACTGTGTGTATTAGGCCAGTTCACACATATTCTCTGAAGACTGTGTATAGATCATTGGTTTCTAAGATCAGGATTTTGAAATCCAGCGCAGTTATAGAGTACTCAACTAGAGTTCATAAGGCTGTGGATTTGATCCTCAACACAACAAACCAACAGAGGTAGGGTTTTCTATAAGATCTATGGAGAAAACTCTATCTCTGTCATATCTCTAGACAAATGAAATTTGTTACTATATGCTAAATATAGATGGTTATATTTAAAGACAAGTATACATTATACCATTCATCAGAGAAATTTCTTTCTGCAACAGATGGATGTTACGGCAGAATCCCACAACTGATCAGTCAGAAAATATATGTCTGAGTGATGCCCAGGCCTAGGTGACACATCCACTGTTGAACCTCTACAACTAAGTATCATGGAACATAGAGGAACAAGGGGGTAGAGAGAAAACTAGTGCATCCATCAACTTTCAGCAGAGTGTGAGGCACAGAAAACCACAACTGGTCAACTTTTAAAGAATATGAGACTACAAAGTGTGGGTCCCACCTATGTCTCAGGGACCATTGCTGATCAGCAGGTGAAAAGACTGTGAAAGCCAGGGCTGTTTCGTTTCGTGAACAGAAGGAAGCAGAGGCTTTCAGGCCACAGGAAACTGCACATGTGAACTTGTGACAATGGTGGTATTGAGCACAGGACCCATGCCAACTCAATCAGACAAGGGCCCAGAATGAAGAAAGACTATGGGTGGCAGACTAACTCTAGTCAGAACTATTTGAGAGTGATTACTACTGGGTGAAGGAGAGTAGGCCTTACTTACAATCTCTAGATAAGTTGACTAGATGCCAGTGAATGAATTTGTACCAAAGGATGTCTGGGTACAAATTATTGACAAGATAGTACTTAACATGTATGGCTGAATACATGACTTCTGGGAGGGGGTTAGGAAGGCATGGATGGTGGAGGAGGTCTAAATTTGATTAAGAACTGTTGTGCAGTTCCATTTTGTACTGAAAACTATAAAAGATCAATAAATTATTTTTAAAACCACCAACAACAGAAAGTCTGAAATTTTCATTTTCTGCTTCAACATTTTCCTAAATTTGGCCTCAATTATCTCATCTACATTACTGACTTTATGAAAATTGCACTTTCTTTGTGGAATGTTTAATTTTATAGACATTCTAAATGACATGGTAAGTTAATGCTAGGACGCATACCTAGAATCAGAAAGAGAAGTTTTTAAATTCTAAAGTGACTTTCTACTTCATTTGGTTTTGGAGTCATTGGTCTTAATCAAAATATTATTCACTTATCAAGAAAAATAAAATTACTAAATTCACAGATAAATGAATGGAGCTATAGATAATCATTCTGAGTGAAGTAATCCATACCCACAAAGACAAATACTACAGATTCTCTCTCATTTGTGAAAATTAGCTTTGAATCTTTACATATATATGTCTATAGTGGAGTACTCATAGATGTCAGAAACTAGTATGTTGCCATGCAAGTGTATATTTCAAAATAAGAGTGACAAAACTCAGAATTTATTAAGAGGAAAGGGAAATAACGAATCAAGAAGAGTTTAACTGAATGGGGGATGAAAGAATGGGGTACACGAAGGAGTGTGGGATAGGCTAACTAACACTAAAGACCTCAAAGACCTCTGAAAAAGCCATATGGAACATATGGAGCTTCCTAAAGCCATATTGATGCGTCTTAAAATGTGCATGTATATGTAGACTTTAAATGGAGTTACCCTGTAATGGGGGATATCATAGGTGATCAAATAAAAACCAGTGCTCGGGATGAGTACTTCCTTTTGAATTATTCGTCTGTGGATTCCCATAGATCCCTCAAAGGAACACAAGCTATTCCCATTGCTCTTGTTTACCCACCAGAAGTTGATTTCAGATCCGAAGGTTGACAGAGTGTGGTGGTGCATGACTTTAATCTTAGCACTCAAGAGGCAAAGGCTCTACATAGTAAGTTTCAGGCAGATTGAGTGTGGGGAAACCCTGTCAAAAAAAAAAAAAAACCCTAAAGCAGAAGACACCACATACTTGAGTCATAGGACATGGAGCAATCACAAGTCAGGCCTCCATTGTCTGCATTTAATTCAGGATTCTTAACTTCCAAGTTTCCACAACAGATAACAGCCCATTAAACTCTGAGCACTTCCAGTCCAAGTTCTGAATGGTTCTACAATCCGCCACAGAAATATCTCAGTCTCTAACACTAATTTATGCCCTAGTTTGCTTCTCTGTTTCTATGATAAAATACAGACGAAAACCAACTTGGGGGAAATAAGGAATTATTTAAGCTTACAAGTTACAGATCATCATTGAGGGAAGCCAAGGCAAGATGTCAAGGAAAGAAACTGGAGTCATGAACTAAAGCATAGAAGAATACTCCTTAATGACTGGCTTTCTCAGCTCCCTGGCTTGTCTGAAGCCTACTTATATTTCTAACAAGTAAGATGTACATTAATAGGTTAATAGATTTTCTTTGCCCCCGAACACTGTATTGTATTAATTGTATTTTTTTTCCTAAAGGGTATACATTTTTTGCTTGTGCTTCATCCTCTGCCCAAAGTCTTTAAAAATTCCAGAAAAATATACCTTTCTGTTTTGTTTTGGAAACATGTATTACATTCACATTGTTTTCCTATCTCTGTGCCATGGAGAAGGTACAGGATCTTAGTATAGGAAATATCCTAAGATAGCTCTAATAATTATGAACTGAATTTTACATAAAGCCTCTTATTATTTGATATACTTTCCTTCTTGAATAGCTTTCAGAAACATAAAAGCACATATTCCTGTGCATATTTTAGGTATTTATTTCTTAACATATGGCTAACTACTGAGTATCATTGATCAGATTTAACTAATTTTAATTATTTGTTGGGTAATATTTGTGGTATTTTTCTGAATATATCCTGGATCAGACTATGAGGATGCATTAATGACAAAATTGCCTTCCTTTCATTCCTTTGGACCATTCTATAATTCAACCCTACCTACATCCCACAATTCATCCATTTATCATGTACTTTATTTAGTCTTCAAAAGGATTCTAACTCCAAGTCAGTTCTCTCTGGTCTTTAATACTAAATCTAAATAATTTGATTATTTACATATTTTCTAATAATATAGAGGGAAGACCAATGAAGTTCACTAAAGGAGAGAGCATGCAAGCTTACCACTCAGTGTTAAAGTTCCCCAGGTCCCCATATACAGAACAGAGCCATGAACCAGGGATGCCTTTCTCAAGCAAAGATTCCGGGTCCTGTCTGAGCAAGGGGAATAATGAGAGACCAGATTTCTTGGCTTTATTGCAAGCTCAGTGTTAGCCACAAAGGACTAAAGATTATCCCTATCCCATAGATAGGCAGAAGCCAGTGAGAAACAGAATGGGAACCCAATTAAGCTTCAGTCAAATGTTCAACAGATAAGCAGAATAAGATTCACAGCCAGATTGGAGACAGTAGATGACTACATATTCCTATACATCTCAAACACCTGCTGGGATGTCCTTTAATATCAATAGAGATTTATTTGGGTGTGTCTCATTTTGTCTACTATTAGTAACAAATGAACCATACAAAATCCTTTATTTGTATATATTGGTTTCCACACAAAAATTATGGAAACTGTTCCTGAAAGTCTAGTCCTTTTCATATTCATATGAAAGTTTTAAAGATTTATTTTTTTATTTTATGTGTACATGTGAGTGCTAATATGTATAAATGTATACTTCTTGCATACATGGGGCTCATAGGGACCAGAAAAGGGCATCAGATCCCCTGAAAATAGAGTTACAGGCAATTGTAAGCTACCATTTGGGTTCTGGGAAGTGAACTCTGGTCCTCTGCAAGGGCAGCAGGAATTCTTAACCACTGAGTAATTTCTCCAGCCACTATACACATGAAGTTTTATTAAAAACACAATATTACATATTTTAAAACTCTTAATAAAAAGCATTTAGATTGTTCTAGACTTGACTTTGGATGATATTGTTGTGTTGTGTCCAACATGCATTCCTACCTTTAAGATGATTCTTTAGGAATGATGCATTATCCAAAAGTGATTTTTTTTGTTGGTACTGAGACTCTCTAAAGAGTGTATATTATTCTATACTTTAAAATATTTTATAAGCACTCTGTATTATCAAACATTTAATTGCACACAAATTCAATGTACCACAAAGGTATCTATCTTAATATTTACCATGGTCTAGTATAAAGAATTCTCAAAATGTTCATGTATTGAAAAGTTGGTCCTCAGCTAACAGCACTATTTTGGGATATCCTGGAAGTCTAGGATATGGAACTTGTCTGAAAGAAATTGATCACTGAGGATGGGACCCTGGGATATTATCCAGGGTACTTTCCTGTTGCACTGTCCACACCCTGGTAAACAGTCCTCTTCAATCACTGGCTCCCACCACCAAGATGTTCTACCTGGGGACCAGGAGCCCTGTGACCGCGGAATAAATAATCTGAAACTTTGACATCAGTCAAATGATAGTCAATGATTTGCAACCATGGTGCATAAGAGAAAGAATAGCTCAGAGTTACCTCGTAGGAAGAATAGGGTATCCCTGTGCTGAAGCTGGGAGTCTCTGGATGAAATCACAGCGTTTGAGAATTAAAACTCAGTTTTCTTTGAACCCTTGAAGGTTTAGGTTCCTGTTACATATATTCACCTAGAAAGTACAGGGTCTCTGTAAAGAGTTTCAAATCAAAGTCTGCAGTGGTCTAGACTGCAAAAATAAAATAGTTGAAGAATAGATAAGGGCTTACAAAATAGCTCTGTGTGTGAAATTGTATGCTATACAGGTCTGAGGACTTAAGTTTGAGCTCCAGAATCTAAGATGGAAAGACAGAACCAACTCCTGAGAGTTGTCTTCTGACCTCCACGTGCACACTGTGGCATACATGTATGTATCACACATATAAGAATACGTGCACAAAATAATGATAATTTAAAGAATAGATGATAGTTCGGGCCATAGAAAGGCATGCCATCACAGTCAAAGGAAAGGCCTAGCTCTTAAATACTGAACCTCCAACTCTCCATGGGGACTAAGTAGAGTGGTCCATTATGGAAAACCAGAACTAAGAGAGCATTGCAAATGGTAAAAAGTGATTTCTCAGTCATAAGGACAGCAGTGCTTTGGTTTGTTTCTTTGTTTTGATTTTCAGTTAGTGTTTCCAGGAGCCAAACCCAAAATACTTGAACTTGTCTATAATTGGATGCGATCTTGCAATTAGTCACCCATCTCAACACAACCAGGAGCATGCTTATGGAAAGGAGACCAGAGCATGTGTGTGACTGCTCAGACAGTTCCAGCCTTGCCTTTTCTTTCCTTTAAAAAAGGCAAACCTGTCTTCCTCAGTTCTGCCACATGGGTAACAGAGCAAGCCCTGGAATTCCCAGGAGACAAGACACAGGAATAAAGATTCCAATCCGTGACTGTATAAACAGCCAGTTTTCCTGTTAAAGGCCAAACACTTCAAGACATGTGTGGTCACACAGTGCTATATGCTTGTTGATTTCATTTTATATAACCCTTCCCAGCAAAGCCATTGGAAAGGGGAAACACACAGGTATAAGGTCAGATCAAGGCTTCAACAAAGGGCTCAGAATGATAGAATAGGCAGATAGTACACTTCACTGGTTGCTAAGATACCTTAATCTGGGAAAAGAATCAGAATTAAGTTTTTGTTAAGAGGTTTATCATTCTCTATCCTGATCCATTGATAGAGATAGTCTATAGGAATCTTAGCTTTTCAATTATATGCCTGAAGTAATTGGAGAAAAGTTAGTAAAAGGGTTTGAACAGGAAAGATAATAGCTTAAGAATTTGGCAAGTCACTTGGGTAGAGTCATCTTGAAATTGCTTTAGGGAAGTTTAAGTGGTTTATAAGAGTGTCTCTTTGGAAAGAAAAAAAATGGCTTAGGCAGTAATATTCTTCTATGTGGTTTGGCACCTAGTGGACTAATAATGACTGGATAAAGCAATTATAAAATCAATTTAACTAGGGAAAAAGGGCATTGATAAATCTTGTCATTTGTGAAACTTCTGCCTTTTCATATTGAACATACTGCTGTTTCTCCCTTCCAAATAGTAACTGTTTAACTTCTGAGATCAGACTATGTCAGGCATGTTCAGAGTGGTACCTCTGTAGAACATTTTACCATTACCATCAAGTTATTTACTGTTTACTTGATAAAAGAATAGCTACTGTTTCCATATCAGTCATGCAAAAGTATCTATGGTGAGTAGGTTGCAGATTTTTAAGACTGTGTTAATTTTACATTTTGTATATAAATCTAATGAAAAAGCTGTATAACAAATATTGTCAGATACCTTGGTTGTTCAGTTATTTTTAACTTGACCCTTTGTTAATAATTTATTCTCTCTCATTAATGGGGAGAAGGTTAGATTTGTGTGTCTGTTTCTTTGTGAAATTTGAACAATATGTACAGATTGTGGTTAAATTTTACCCTCAATATTTATTTTTCTGAGAAGAAAAGTTTCAAGGTTAATCTCAGCACTGTTACTCAAATGAAGACATTAGCATCAATACAATGCTCCATGACCAAAAATCTATAATCAGAGTGTGTCAATTATGCCTATAATGAAACTATACTAAAGATAAAAATTCTAACTTTTTACCAATCAAAGCTCTGTTCCAGGATGACACATTGCCTTTGGGTATGTCTTCACTACTTCTTTGAATGCAGAATATTTCTGCATTCTTTGTTTATAATATATGATGTGGGCATTTGTGAAAGAAAGTAGGCCATGGCCTTGAAGTCCTGATTTTCCTATAATCCAAGTGCTGGATTATAGGTGTGTGCCAAGCTTATAGGTTGTGGTCTTTAATAACAGTAGAGAAAGTGTAAATGTATGAAATATGAATAGATGTGAGTAGATAGAACCAGGTTCTACCCAGTATGGACTCATCCATAACCTTATTCACACCTAACACCCAGATCTTAGCTCCTAATTACCATTTCCCATTAAAAAACAAGCTGTGATCATCAGAGGATTGGCCGATTACTGTGTGGGAGTTGACATTACGTTGAGAGCAAGAACAATAAATAGTTAAATTACAAGAGATAATTACAGATTCAGAAAGGCATTGTAAAGAAAGGGAAATATATTAGAGAGAGACCACCTTTTGTTAGGGAAAGACACAGAAAAAGACTTTCAAGTCAATACTGCATGGAAGCCAGATCTGCATAGAATGTGGAGGAGAGAATTAGACGCAAGGGAAGGAATGCTGAGAGACCTAGAGGATAAAATTGTTCAGCCTGCTCACAGGACATGCAGAGGCTCTGCATCTGAACTGCAGCACTATGTAACGTGGGTGGGGTCCAGGAGAAGGTATGAACCCACAGCCCATGAGGTTGGAAAGACAGCGAGAGCTCTTAAACCAAGGAATTCAGTGTTTATTCTAGGCGGAATGGGAAGGTCTCCGGAAGATGTCACCTGGGTAGTGACATGGTCTGACTTCTGTGTTCAAAAGAGCACTCAGGCTGCTTTGTGGAAAATAAATTAGAAAGAATGTGAGAAGGGAAGGAGAAACCAGACAGGAGGGATTAGCAAAGCCCAGACAAAAAATAATGGTGGCCCGCATGAGGGTGCTGTCAGCAGAGATAAAAGTATAGGGATGGATTCAGATTGCATTTTAGAGTTAGAAACACCAGGATTTATGTGAGATAAATGTGTGATGGGGCTGAGGAAAAGGGAGGGCTAAAGGACAACGTACAGGTTTCTATCATGGGATTAGGTTGAAAGAAAAAAATCAGTGGCTCCATTTTGGGGCATGAGATTTTTGATGGGTCTTTAGGACACTAAAGGAAATATCAAATAAAAAGATAAATTGTCGAATATCTTAAGACCCAGTTCTATTTTCTTACCTTTATTTTTACAACATAAAGTAATATTTAAGTGAGAGCATATGCTTCATTCCAGTCAAAAAGAAAATCTTAAGGAAATTTTAGTTGTCTGTGAATTTTCTGTGAGTTCTGAGGCAGATTATGTGCTTAGGAAAGATGAAATCTTGTGATTTCCTACAATGATTTAAGAAGCAGATTATAGAGAAATTTAATTTTCTAAGATAGTCCAAAATCTGCAATTGAATAAAAGAGAAAGTAAGTTAGACATCAGAAAATATTTTTTGAGAAAGAGTAATTCAAATAAGAATGTCTTTTAAGATATTATGAACTCTTCTTCAAATATAACATTATGAGATTATATTAAAAATGAAACTATATGAAGCCTAGCTTAAGAGAAAGAAAAAATATATTACAGGGGAGCTGGAGTCACTGTTCTGATAATATTTTTAGACATGTTGTTAGTGTTTATAAAAACAAATCCAGAGATTTCAACGTTCTCCTTTTTTCCAGAGTGTTCACTGTATAATTTCTTACAATTGGTAACAGAGGAGTTAAATGGGCAGTATAATTTTTTGAATGCCATTTCTGGAAGTTTTCATAAAACTAAGATGAAAATATTAAGAATTATAACTCACCAAAAAATAGGAATGTGCCAAACAAAGGGAGGAAAAAAAGTGCATTACCATTTTCTTGAAAAAAAAGAAACTATTTGCCTCTGCATGACTATAGAAAAAACAGACTTTAGAAGAACATTAAATATCATTTGGCTGAAAGATATTGTAGTTGTGAATAAATGAGTTTAATCTTACTTGCAAAACAACGTATTCCAATTGAACACAAATATATTCTTTAAATCTCATTCAATTTCTGCTTTTAAGGTGAGGTCTTGAAATTATATTTATTTTGCATTGGTAATCTTTCCTCAGCGTCTATAAGCATTTAAAATTTTTTCCATATAAATTTCTCAATACTTCCATAAAGGCAACAATTTCAGTTAAAAGTAGGTATGGGTTACTTTGCTTTTTAATAATTCAGTTCATTTCCAAAAGAATTATGAATCTGGAAAGCAAAGTATCTCTCTAATTATACAGCATTCCTCCTCTGTGAAAGGAAAGATGTAAGAGTTCTTTAAATGCCATGAAGAGGGGGCTGTAGAGATGGCTCAGATGTTAGGAGCACTGACTATTCCTGCAGAGGACCCAGGTTTGATTCCCAGCACCCACATGGCAGCTAACAACCATCCCTAATTCCATTTTCAGGAGATCTGATGCCTTCTTCTGACCTCCATGGACATTGCATGACCCGGGTGCACTTACAAACATGTAAGCAATACATTCATATATATAAAACAAAAGTAATAAATAAAATATTTAGATATATATTTAAAAATTAAATGCCATGAAGAAAAGCATTAGAAAAATCAATGTGGTAGTGAGTGACTGAATAATGTTTGCAGGGACTGATTAGGTTATTGTTAGTTAGGACATGAAACCAAATTTCTAGGTTAGTATACTTAATGTGCATGGACTCTACTAAAACTAGAAATTGCATCTACTTCTTAGATTTGCATAGTACATTAACGAGTCAGAATATGGACACTGGAAAACATAAAGTGAAGGAAGAGAGAATCATCACATATCAAAATAATCAAGTGACAATGTGGGACTTTTCAAGGCTTCAATGGTTTTATACTCATGAGAACATCCGAAAACTGCTTCTTCACTGAGAAACCACAGATCTTGCAAAATAAAACAAAACATAAAAGCCAATACAATCAATAATGACGCTTGAGAGAACTTCTGTGACACTTATAAAAGAAAGTACTACAGGGCCAGTGGAATGTGTCACTTTGACCTAGGACAGGGTTGCCTAAACTTTCTACTTGCAACCCCCTTTCATCCAAAAAACTTTTACACAACCCTGGTTATACAGTGATATAAAATAGGCATACATAGCACAGCAAATATACTGACAATAAATAACAATAAAGTTTATTTTAAAACAATTCTTTGTATCTATGTAATTTTATCACTTACTAAAAATGAAATCGAATTTACATAAGATGAATATACTTACTTATTTTTGCAAAAATAATTAAGTCTTAGCTGAATATGTGATATTCAGAATACAGAGTCTTTTCAGTGTCTTAGCCTTGCTCAACACTTTGGTTTTGCAATAATTAATGCTGAGAATACAACTTTGCATAAACACAAAACAGCATAAATATATTTAGTGACATCTCAGAAATTCTTGGAAGTTTCGTTCTAATCCCAAAGCAAAAATTCTCTTCAGCAATTTTTTGTGAAACTCAAGTCAGCAACTCAAATCAAATATTCTAGCACAACACAAAATATATTGGTTTGATACATGCTGAGGAATGATGGCAGGAAAAGACTTAAAGTCTCTTTTCCATAAATAAAACACTATATGTAAGAGCAGAAAAAGTTGCATGTACAATGCAATACTTCAATCCATAGCATACCATAATCTCAAATTTGAGCCCAGTGTTCGGGCATGCACAGTTCAAAGTGCATGCTATATGTTCAGAGCCAAGACTGCAGTCGAGTTGTAAATTGCAACATGGATGAGTGCTGCTGGAAACCTCAGATTTATTATGAATCTTATTTTGAACTAACTTTTAGTCTTGTGCATTTCGAACCATTTTACTTCTGACATATTTTTTGTAACTCCCACTTTCTATGCAACCGCATACGGGGTTGCAACCGACATTTTGTACATGGCCATTGATACAGCATCTCAAAGCAGTAGTTCTTTATTAAACTTCGTATTTATAAATGAAGCAAAGACTGGGACTTCAGGCCCTGCACCACATCACCTCTCCTTGAGAATGGGTGCCAGCATCTTCCTCCGTTGTGTTAGAGCCAGAAATAGAAAGCAGAGTGATATTGTTCGTTCACTTCAAAATTTGTCAGATGATGTTGCTCTCCATTTCAAACTCCATCTTCTTAGAATGGATTCTGTTTTTTAAAAATAAGGAAAAAAATATTATATTTAATCACCCTAGTAATGCAAAACTCACACCCACCTTAAAACATCCCACTATAGGCCTATAACAGAGGAGCTAAAGTAGAAGAATCATGAGCTGAAGACAAACCTGGGATAAATAGTGATTTTTAAGGGAGTGTGGGTTACGTAGTGATACCCTTGATTCAAAAACAAAGATACAAATTAGTTCAGTGATGAACAGTGATAGTCATTAGGAAAATATTTTCCTATATATCATAAAACTGGCCTTCTTTACATCCCTTGACTCTTAGTCTTCTTGTTTGCTTACAGCAAGATAAGGAACATGTCTTCATTCTTTAAGCAAAAGAATTTCACCTGTCTTCACCAATAGAATTCCAATCCTCGTGCACTCTTCCCACTAGCGTTCTTTCCTAGACATGCTGTAATGTGAACTCCTTGCTCTAAATGTGCTGACAGGCAAAGGCCACAATGCATTGAACTTGTTGGCCCTGTATGTCATTTTATTTTCTCCAGGCATTCTGTGTCTTTTCATAGCAAATTAACAACAAAAGTAAAGTGAGCAACTGGACCTCTTCATTTTATGGTTGATTTATTGTGTTTGTTGCAAAGTACAACAAAACTCTAATGCCATTTTACATGATGTTCATGTTTGCATTTCACTATAACTATTCAACATGCACTCATTTTCAAAGTTACTTGGTGGACTTTATGTTTAAAAAAATAGGTGTGTCATTTTTCAACTTATACTCAGTCTTCTACAGATGCTCACATGCAGGCATTCTCTCTTATATTCCAACTGGTTCTCAACTTTTCTCTGTGACTAGAGTCTGGAGGCATCTTAAAGTCACACCTTAATTGCAGCTATTAGATCAACCAGGTCAATGGAGAGACCTCTGTGGCCTCACGCCTATAATCCTAGCACTGGTAGGCTGTGTTAAGAAGATTAAGACTTCTAGGCTAGTATGAATTACATATTGAAACCAGAAAGACAGAAGAGGAGAGGGGGAGGGGGAGGAGGGAGGGCTGACGGGAAGGAAGGAGGAGAGGAAGAGGGGAAGGGAAAGGCGGAGGAGAAAGAAGGAAGAAAAGCTAGTGAGAAAGATTTCAGGCTACCTTTTTCAGGACCAGCTTTACCTGAAGTACATGGACCATTTTATATGTAAACTTTAAGCCCCAAGTAATGTTAAATACAGGTAAATACATGATTCTACAGGGTGCTTATGCCAGTGAAGATGGAATAAAACCCACCAGGCACTAACACTGTGCATCATTTATATTCTTCCTTAAGAAAAATTGCAATCTCAACAGGAAAGCTCTAGAAAGGATAAGTAAAACTTTGGATAGCTGATTGAAAGGTCTTCTAAAAGATAAGGTAAAGTAATGTATAAAACTATTTTTCCAAATTTTGAAGGAAATTTGCCTGCCTCTGAAAAGGATCAACATCCATTTGAAATAGATTTGATTTATAAATGTCATCATAATAATTAATTATATTTGGCTTCTAATATGTAAGTCCTCAAAATGGAAATCTAGAAGCTGCAATTTTGTTTAATGTCCAAATATTATTTTCTGCTGATTGCTTGCCAAAAATTAATTATAGCTTAAACATAATTCCTACCTTGTCAAGTTATGTTTGAGTAATTAATGAGGCAAAACTCATATTTTATTTATTTGATTATAACATTCATTTTCATAAATTATATAGAAATATACATTTATTATATGGTCTTAGAATGATACCTTTTTATTCTAAGAAATATAATTCTTGTTGAAAACATTAAAAATATTTAATATTTATATATGCCAAATAATATACAATCTAAAGTAAAATAACATGCTATCTAAAACATTTCATAATTTGTTATTTAAGTAGCTGCAGTAAAATCACCAGAGAGGAATATGTAGTTGAAATCATCCACTGTATTTTCAAGATGCTCAGCAACCACAAAATGAATTTCCCATCATGCTTAAAATGAGAAAAAAGATCCAGAATATTTTTCTATTTCTTGAAATGGATGTGAGTGAGCAGAAAGGTGATCATTTCTCAAAACAACATCTAATCCAATGAAGTGGTTCTTCATAATTTCTATATTAGATGTTAACACTTGAAAAAGTGTGCTATAATTTTGTCATGCATAGGCAATATGTATTTTTAAGATATCCATTTCTTTCATACAACAACAAACTCTCTTTAGTTGCATTTATTGTATAGACTTGAATAATAAGTACTCTCTTAGATAAACAACTGAGAACTTAAAATTTCCTATAATCTTCCTTCCAGTAGGTCATGTGGTATTTGCTCTGTGACCATCACTACTAGCTTCTCTTGCAATATCTTTTCCAACAACTAAATAAAGCACCTCACTTTTTAGTTATTTAAAATATCAGCACTGAATTTAATGCCTATGTTCTAGTTAGTTGTAAATCCAGAATTTTTTACTGGTGGATTAAAATCAAGTTACACTAGACAGGGTGGTAAGTAGAAGTAGACAGAACTCTGTGAGACTGAGGCCAGTCTGATCTATATAGTAAGTTCCAGGTAGGCTGGGACTAGGGAGACCCTGTGTAAATACATACATACATAATAAATAAATAAAAGTTACCTATGTGCTGTCTATGATCATTTAATTTCTGAGGCCTCACTTTCTCATTCATAACATGGAGGTATTAATTGCATGTGAAAGTGAGTTTTAAATTAAGTAATGAATGAGAGATGTTTCCATCTGTAACTGACACATAATAAGTACTGTGTATTCAAGGTGTGTTTGCTGCTATTGTATGAAAAATATCTACTGCAGTTAACAGAAAATATAGCATACTCGTTGAAATTAAAGCCATCAAGTTCTTATTTTTTCTCTGTATCTTTCGGTTACTTAGAGTATGATGCTAGTCTCTATTACTTTTTATTAGAGTCACCTTATATACTAAGCATCTCTTGTGATTCTTTTGCATTTGAAACAATTATGGAGTAAAACTGTTTGGAAAATATAAGACAAATGTAGACAGCATTGTTGGCTTCATTAAAAGGGCTCTGTTCATTATAATTCTGGAATAACTGTTACATGGCTTTCCCAGTGTCCACTTGATTTTACAACCAACTGCCCTATCCACAAACTTTATGTTAATACAGTTTATCCCCCTAACATTTTCCTTTCTGCTTAGTTTTCAGCACCTTGCTAAAATAGTGGTATGCACGATCATTAAGGGAAAGGATTGGCTTTCCCACAACCTTTGTGTCTTTTCACAACACATCCTTGAGGCTTGGGGAGGTTATGGGACACTTGCTTTTATTTATCAGCCTGGTTTACATATTCAGCATTGACAGATGGAACCATCTCCTTAACTGCTTCTCAGATCCATCTGTGTGGGATTTTCCTAAAACAAAGGGTCTCTCTTATTGTGTACAAGCTCTTTGATTATTTTTGTGACTTTCTGGCACTGAGTATTGAAAGCAGAAATATTTGTCCTTGAAAAACTGTCTCCAACCTATATCATTCACCAGCTTAGAAATGCAGGCTTTCATTCAAACCATATACTTGAGTACAGGATATAGAGTAATGAAATCATCTAAGCTGCCAGAAACCCCTCTATATCTCTCCTAGAAAGTCCAAAGTAGACCATCATTCTGTATGGAAGACATCTGCACAAGAGTCAGGATATTGTATGATCACAAAGGGATTTGAGTAGCACTGAAAAAGCTAGCAAGACCCAAGTCTCTTGTGGATTCCTGAGGAGCAGATTGATGAGGGGCCAGGTGAAATCTCATAATCTACAAAATTGACACCACCACCACTTACTACAGAAAATATCTGCAAAATAATAGTCCCATATATTGGAATAATGGAAAATCTATTGACAATATATGCAAATGTATTTAAGAATATCACTATCTTTCTACTTACTCTTAGGACATTTCATTATAAAATGGTGAGTGCATTTGTATTTGTATTGCAATCAATTGATAAACACAGAAAGGTTTTGTTTTTACATAAAACTGTGTTATAATGAGAATACCTTGAAGAAATTTTCCATTAAAAATAACATGTAGTCTACAGTTGTTGTTACTAAGAGCTTTTACATTTGTTATTACATTGCTTATTTATGGGGAGTGAGGACATACCATGGCATGTGTTGGGAGGCCAAAGGACAGCTTGTGAGATCTGCTTATCTCCTTCTTCCACATGGGTCCTGGAATTGAACTCATGTTTTCAGACTTGATGGTTAGCACCTTCACTTGCTGTGTCCTCTTATCAACCTAAGTAAATGTTTTAAAAGCATCATGAGTGAAGCAAAGGAAATAAACTTACTTTCTTTTACATCAATCTTACATTTTATTTGAAATACACAAAAAAAAGATAGTTTTCTGAGTTTCGACCTAAAGAATCTACTTAATTTTCAAATTAAAGATGAGATATCTGTGGGAGAGTTTGATGGAGTTCACTAGCTGCTACTCCTGCCTTCGTCATCCCCTACTGAGTCCAACAACCATTTCAGACAGGGATGGG
This sequence comes from Eospalax fontanierii, assembly GCA_035773235.1. Taxonomy (NCBI): domain Eukaryota; kingdom Metazoa; phylum Chordata; class Mammalia; order Rodentia; family Spalacidae; genus Eospalax; species Eospalax fontanierii. The sequence continues at coordinate 30,363,091 of CM069532.1, read as the reverse complement.
ATGCAGGACTGGGTAACCAGCAACAGCCCAAGTCTAAAGTTGGGGGTAAAATGCTTTTATTTCTCAAGAATAACATTATAATTGAAAATGAGGCTGGGAGAAGTAGAGCATATTTTCTAAATTTTTTTGTTTGGGATTTTGGATTTTGAGAGATTTCTTTGTTTTTATTTGGGATATTTGCCCCAAAGAGCTTTTTGCCCACAGATTGCCATAGGAAAATGATGTTTGAGGAGTAAATATCTCATGGTGTCACTGCACTTGCCATTTCATCAATTTCCCATCAAAGACAAACTACCCTAAAAAAGTCATTGTATGCTAGGGCTCTACCTCCAGGGTAGAACCCGAGCATCTCTGCCAACTTCGATGCATGGGATGTATCTTATACTGAAAGTCAAATGTAACAGATGGCAAGTAAAATTGTGCTGCTTTTATGAAGAAGGTTATTCATGAAAAAGAAAATCCTTTATCCATAATTCTAGTTTCCAAAATGGGCTCTGAAAATAATATACAAGAAGCTACACATGAGGCCCTAAGTTGCCTTAGATTTTTGTGAGCAGCCTTCTTCAGTGGGAAGTCTGACTGGCCTACTGACCTTCCACTCCACTCCCCTCTGAGCAACTCCAGACACCCCCATCTCGCCACACCCCTCTACCCACTGCCCCTTGTTCTGTTTTTCTAGAGTTCCACACAGGCTGGCTCCTGCTTTAAGAACTCCTGATCTAAGAAACACCACTCTCTTAGTCCAGATCCACTCACTGTATCCAGAACAATACTCAGACCAGCTCAACTTTTCAATCTAGTTTGTTAGAGTCTTCACAAGCTGTGCTCAACCCCAACTTGCCATTGCATTCTTGTGACCTCCCATCAAATTTGACTGTGCCCTCTCCCAACCTACCCTGGATTTCAAAGAGCATCTTCCATCACTGGGAAGTCTGACCTGCCCGCAGCCTCTTCACTCATCTTCCACATGAACAACTCCAATCTTCCATACCCCACGTCCTGTTCTTTTAGCCTTGGGCACAGGCCCGCTCCTGCTCCTAGCACACCATATCTTATACTACTCTCTAAGACTCAACGACTGCATCCTGAACCCTCTACTCAGACAAGCTCAATTTTTCAGCCTAGCTTGTTAGAGCCTTCATAGGCTGTCCCGACCCCCAACTTGCCATTGCATTCATGAGACCAAGCTTCTATCCTGGCAGTCCCCACACCTTACTGTGGATTCTGAAACCCTTCTTTGCTGGTAAATCTGATCCTGCCCACTAATTCTCCACTCCCATACTGCCCAGCAACTCTAAACTCCCCCACCTCACATCCTGTTCTCCTTTTAGCCTTGGGCACAGGCACACTCTTTTCTTAGCCCCCAGATCTCTGAACTACCCACTTACCTCTGGCTAGCTGTGAGCTCTCCACATCACACCCTGCATGTCCTCCTACACTGAGATTTTTGCAGACTGCCTAAGAAAGCCTGAATTCCGCCTATACCTAGACGTTTTATCAAACTGTGCTGTCTACTGGCTAAAGGGACCCAGAACTTAAGAAAGCCTGAGAGCATCTGAACTCGCCTAACCTGTGCCTCTGAGGGAACTCTGAAGCAGTTGGAGTACAGCCATCTGGTCCCTCCAATATAAAATAAAAATAGAGAGGGAACTTGAAGCCTTGACCAACTTGCTTTTCATACCCAATAAGAAAACACCAAGTCACATCAAGCATGCACACAGAATCAGAATTCAACCAAACAAAGGAAGGCTTGAGTTTCACATCAGAATCACAGACAACAAAAGAAATCCACTTTCCAAAATCACAATGAAAAAATAAGAAGAAAAACCCAAATAATATGTTCCTACCAAACATCACCAGTCCTACAAAAAAGTTCTACAATGAGAAACCCATAGAGATAACCCAGGACACAGAGTTTAAAAAAACAGTCATAAACATGATCAAAGAATTCAATGAATTTAAAGAACACACAAACAATAAATCAAAGAACTAAAACAAGATAGGGATAAACTTCTGAATGAAGTAACAAAAGAGATAGAAATATTAAAGAAAACTCAGGCTGAAATGAAGAAGGTACTGAAGAACTCAGTAAGTCAATTTGAAACTATGGGAGAAAACCTCAAGAATAGAATGAATGAAATGGAAAGCAGAAGATCCAGACTGGACAATAAAGATGAAGAATTGGAGCACTCAAGCAAAGAGTATGAAAATATTTTTAGAACACATATATTTAATATGCTTGAAATGTGGATCATGATGAAAAGAACAAATTTATGTATCATAGTTATAGAGGAAGAAGAATGTCAGGATAATGGTATTGACCAATTTTTTAACCAGACTGTAGAAGAAAATTCCCCAAAATTAAAGAGAGACATTCACAAACAAATACAAGAACCAACAGAACACCAAATAAACAGGACCAGAAAAGAATCTCCCCAAGGCATATCATAGTAAAAACCCTAAGCGTACAGAACATAGAATTCTGAAAGCTGCAAAAGAAAAACAAGTCACATATAAAGGAAAACCCATCAGAAATACAGCTGACTTTTTAATGAAAACCAGAAGAGCCTGTACCAAAGTAATCCCAGTTCTAAATGACCATAGAATGACCAATGTAGAATACTTTATGCAGCAAAAATAACTATTATAGTTGAAGGAGAAAGAAAAATCTTCAACCACATGAATAGGCTGAAAGAATTAATGCCCAGAATACCAGCTCTTCAAAGAATACTTGAAGCAATACAAAGAGCTGAAGATATGAATGACTATCCCCAGGGACAAGAGAAAGAAATGAAATGAAGGTCTAACTTGGGAACCACAAAGTTAAACCAAAGATACAAACAGAATTTAAAATGACAGGAATCAATACACACTTTTCAATAATAACTTTAAATATAAATGGGATGAACTTTCCAGTCAAAAAGCACAAGCTAGTTGAATGAATCAAGAAAGAATATCCACCCTTTTGTTGCCTGCAAGAAACCCATCACATCTTCAAGTGCAGGCACTACTTTGAGATGAAATGGTGGCAAAAAATATTCCAAGCACATGGCATTAAGAAACAAGCAGGAGTTACCATTCTAATACCTGACAAAGTAAACCTAAAGCTAAATCTAATCGGAAGAAATAAAAAAGGGTCACTTCATTCTGATCTAAGGAACAATTAACCAAGAAGATATTAAAACCATGAACATATATGCACCAAACTCTGGTGCACCCAACTTCATAAAAACAGTACTACAAGACTTTAAGACACAGATTAATGCAAACTCACTAATAGTAGGGGACCGCAATACCTCACTGTCTCCAGTGGACAGTTAACCAGACAGAGAATAAACAGAGAGACATCAGAATTAAACAATACCATACATTAAATGTATCTAACAGACATCTATGAATATTCTGCTCAAGCACCAAAGAATATGCATTCTATTCAGCACCCCATGGAACTTTCTCCCAAACTGATCACATACTGGGGCACAAAACAAACCTTGGCAAATACAAAAAAAAAAATGAAATAATTCCGTGCATTCTATCAAATCACAATATAATAAAACTTAAGATTAACTCTGGAAGAAGCCCTAATAACTTCACAAACACAAGGAGACTAAACAACACACTCCTGAATGATGACTAATTCAAAGGAGAAATTAATAAAGAAATAAAATTATTCCTGTAATTAAATGAAAAACACAACACAACAAAAGCCCTGGGAAACTTTAAAAGCAGTCCTAAGAGGAAAATTTACAGCTCTAAGTGCCTACATAAAGAAAAATAGAAACTAAATAAAAAAACAGAAGGAGCATGGATAAATGATTTAACATTGCAACTTAAGAATCTTGAAAGGCAAAAATAAAAAATGAAACCCAAACTCATACAGACAAGAAAAAATAACAAAAATCAAAACATAAATTAAGGAAATTAAAAAAAGAGAATAATACAAAGAATCAATGAATCTAGCAACTGTTTATTGGAAAAGATAAGCAAGATAGACTGACCCTTAGCCAAGTTAACCAAAAGGAAAAAAGAGCAATAAAATCTGTGATGAAAGAGGAAACATCATAACAGACAACAAAACGATTCAGAACATTATAAAGTAATATTTTAAAAAACTATATGCTATTAAATTTGAAAACCTTAAAGAAATGAATACATATCTAAAATCATGGAAATCATCAATGCTAAACCAAGAAGAGATAACAGCTTAAACAGATCCATAACAGAAAAGGAAATTGAAACAGAAGGTAATACAGAACCTCCTGACCAAAAATGCCCAGGCCAATATGAATTCACAGCAGAATTCTACCAGATAGTCAAAGAAGACTTATATTCAACACTACTTAAATTATTCAAAAAGATAGAAACAGAAAAAGAACTCCCAAATTCTATGAAGCCAGCATCACTCTAACACCAAAAAAAGGTAAAGAGACAAGCAAAAAAGAAAACCATAGACCCATATCCTTAATGAACATAGATTCAAAAATTCTCAACAAAATACTTGCAAACCTCATACAGATACACATCAAAAAGATCATCCACCATGACCAAGTTGGCTCTATTCCAGAGATGCAGGAGTGGTTCAATATACGTAATTAAATAAACATCATAAACCATATAAATGGACTCAAAGACAAAAATCACATGGTCATCACAATAGATGCAGAAAAGACCTTTGACAAAATTCAAAGAAAATTTACAACCAATATTTCTTAAATTATTCAAAAAGATAAAAACAGAAGGAAAACTCTAAAACGCCTTATGAAGCCAATAGCATACTAATACCAAAACCAGATAAAGATGTGCACACAAAAAACTATAGGCCCATATCCTTCATGAACACAGACACAAAGGTTTTAAACAATATACACATACACCATATACAGACACACATCTAAAAGATCATCTACCATGGTGAATTTGGCATTATTCCAAAGTTGCAAGGATGATTCGGTGTACGTAAGTCAATGAATGTAATAAATCATATAAATGTTTTTAAAGACAAAAATCAGATGATCATCTCCATAGATACAGAAAAGCCTTTAACAAAACCCTGCATGTATTCATGTTAAAAAGTTTAGAGAGAATCGGACTGGAAGGGACATACCTCAACCTAAATAAAGCTATGTACAACAAACTCATAGCCAAAGTCATTCTAAATGGAGAAAAATTGGAAACATTCCCATTAAAACCAGGAACCACATGAGGCTGTCCACTCTTTTTCAATATTGTACTTGAAGCTCTAGAACAATAAGAGAAGGAAATTAAAGGAGTACTAATTGGAAAAAGAAGAGGCCAAATTATCAGTATTTGCAGACAATTTGATATTATACAAATGAAATCTCAAAAATTCCACTTTGAAACTGCTAGGAATTATCAATAATTTCAATAAATTGGCAGGCTACAAAAATTAACTTAACAAAAATCAGTATCCTTTGTATATGCCAATAAAAAGCAATCAGAAAATGTATTCATGGAAATCAACCCATTCACAATATTCCCCAGAAATGAAAATAAATTACCTAGGAATAAAATTAAATACAGATCTCTACAATGAAAATTTAAAATCTTTTAAGAAAGAGATAAGATGCCAGAAGATGGAAATTCCTATTATATTGATGGATTGGTAGAATTAATGTTGTGAGGTGCTGCAGAGATGGCTCAGCACTGCTCTTGTAGAGGATCAGGGTTTGATTCCAAGTGTCCACCACTGTCCATAACTCTAGTTCTGGTGGACCTGACATCTGTTTCTGACTTCTGCAGGCATTGCATGACTTGGGTGCACTTACATATATGCAGGCAATACACTCATATACATAAAATAAAATAATAAATAAAATATTTAGTAAAAAAGAATTAATATTCTGAAAATAGCAATCTTACCAAAAGCAATCTGCAGATTCAATGCAAAGCCAATCAAAATCCCCCATGACATTCTTGACAGAGCTAGAAAAAAAAATCTTAAAATTCATATGGAATCACAAAATATTCTGGATAGACAAAACAATCTTGGCCAAAATGAGCAATTCTGGAGGATCATCATAGTAGATCTCAAATTATATTACACAACTATGGTCATAAAAACAGCATGGAACTGGTGCAAAGACAGAATTGAAGAGCAAACATGAGTGCATGTGAGTTCAGCCACATAATATCTGACAAATATCTGACAAATGTCTTATTTCTTAAGTCAGGACATACTTCAGTCACAGGACTTGGAACAATAGAGCTACAACTGACCTTGAAGCCTTCTCCCTGAGGATTAGCTCTCATAGTTCTAGAGGATACTATGCAAGGTGCTAAGAGAGAAAGTCAATCAATGGTCCAACTTAACTCCAAAGCCTAATAACCACAAAGTCTCTATTGGTACAGTAGTGGCACTTCTATCTAGGAGGTAATCAACAGCTATCTAATTTGACTTAAAATCCTTCCAGTGGGAAGAAACTCATGAGTAGCACTGTAAACCTAGCCAAAAATATATGGCTGGAGATGTCGTAAATCATAAAGAAAACGCTATATCTGTCAAATCTCTAGACAAATGAAATTTCTTACTGTATGCTAAATACAGATCCTTATACTTACAGACACGTATACTGTATACCACTCATCAAAGAAGCTTCTTTTTGCAAGGGATGGAAGCTATTACAGAGTTCTATGCATAAACACACAGGGATGTGTGTCAGAGAGATGCCAAGCCTTAAGTAACACATCTACAGTGGAACCACTACACTTAAGGCTCATGGAACATAGTGGAACTGGAGGTAGAGAGACTACTAATACATTCCTCAACTCTCACTAGGGAAGCTTCCTCAAACAATAGAATGCAATGCACACAGAAGGCTACAACTGGCTAAGTTTTAAAGAATAAGAGACTAGACAGTGTGTGTCCCTGGATCAGACTCCTATATTAAACCTCACCTATCCAAGGCTCTGAGAGCATTGCCAAAAAGGGTCAGAGAGATTGTAACAACCAGGGTTATTACATGAACTTAAGGAAACAGCTTTTCAGGTCACTGAAAACTTGCTCATATGAACTAGCAACAATGATGAGAGCATGTAAACCCGGATCAACTCGATCAGACAAAAATTCAGCATAGAACAAAGAAAACGGGCAATAGGACCAGACCCTAATCAAGGAACTATTGGCAACTGATGACTGCTGGGTGAGGGAGAGTAGATCTTCTTTAAGGGAGAGACTCTAGATGGGCTGATTAGGCTCCAGTGGATGAACTTGCACTGAGGGACATCTGGGTACAAATGCTTGACCAGGTAAGACTTTATGTGACAGAATGCATGAAATCTGGGATGAGGAGTGATGTGGTAAACATGGGGGAGCGAGTCTGAATTTGATTAAGTTCTATTATATCCAATGCACAAAAACAAAAAAATTAATAGAATGGAGGCATTTTGCATGGAAATATAATGTTCCTTTTGGAAGCCAAAAGTTATTAAATAAAAATCAAAGTATCAAGTATGTGATTCCTCTGTGAGTCCCCAAAGACCCCCAAAACACTGCATACTATTGACAATGTCCTTAGATGTCCAACAAAACTAGATTATAAGACTCTATTGCCAGAATATTGATAGACCAAGGTGAAGATCACTAGAAGTTTCCTCCTGACTGGCTAGATCTTATGGTACTGGAACTGCTTGGAAACCTGATGGGAGATAAAAGGTTAAAAGTGGTTCTACCTACTTGTGGCCACGATAAACTACAATGACTGTCAATGCAATACTGGCATTACTATTATGGGGGTAACCAACTACTTTCTGATTGAATTTAAGGCCTGCTCCACTGGAAGAAACGCATGCCTCATACTGTAAACCTGGTCAAGACCCCAAGACATCATAGTGTCTATGGGAGGAACTTACAAGATTTTGCTAATTGGACATGGTATCAAACTGGCTTCCAAATATCTATGTTTATGACCATAGAGTGGTGCTGCTTTCAGCTTCCATCAGAGAAATGTCTTTTTACAGTTGGCACTTGTTAATGTAGAGACTCACAACAGATCAAGGTGCCAAAATAGATGATTATGGAGTTCTCAGCCTTAAATGAAACATCTATATCACCTACTCCATAGCTCAGAGAAAAATCACGGAAAAGAGAAAAGAAAGATTGTAAAAACCAGAATTTGGGAAGGAGAATTAACAAACAGCCCTCTGGAGATGACAATCTTGTTGCACTCATTAACTCACTGGTGATGTGGTCACCTGCACAAGACTGGACCTGTCACCACTACAGCAACGAATTTTGGTAGTTAATGTGTACTGAGGGAGTAAATGCCATTTTCTTCAGTGGAGTAGCCACTGATAAGTTGCCCATGTTCCAGTAAATAACCCTCTACCTGTACTCATGCAAGCAACCATAATTAACATAACTGATGTAAAAATAACATCAAAGTAGGAAAGGATTTGCTAGGAACAAGAGTTTCAGAGGGAAGGGATATAGCTGAGAAAGGGTATGGAAAAAATGAAGATCCTCAAAATTCAGTATATACATGCATGAAAAACTAAAATTAAGTAAATAAATAACCCCATATTAGGAAGAGAAGATATCTTAGATTCCGCATTTTAAATGTAAATTATGGTTTTTAAATTAGAAGAAATTAACATGGGAGAATATGGATTAAAATATACTTTGTCTCAAATTATGTTTCAGAACCTTAAAAAGAGGTGTACACTAAAGCCCAGATCAAGAAAAAATTTGTATCTGCCACTGGGGTCGCTGTAGAAGCATCTCTCCTTTACTTCACAGAGGAGCAAACAGACTCATAAAGTGTTCATTAACAGCCAGGAAGCAAATCCACTTTTCCCTTAGGCAGCCTTAACTAATGTTCTCATCTTTATTACAGAAGGTTTTAATTGAGTGATATTTTAAGAAGCAGAACAAGTTTAAATATGTTTCTCTTCTCACTAATTTAATACACATATCCATCATTATGGTTCATGTAGACCAATGTATTATAACTATTGAGATTCAATTATTCTACAGATTCAAAAGTCTTCCTTTTACATCCTGTTAAACTGATTGCAAGAATTCTGTCTTTGACTACACTGTGTCATACTTCTAGAGAAAATGAAACAATGAGAATATCTCTATAGATGTATGCACCCAGCAAAAACAGAAGAAAATGCATTCCGAATTTGCATATGTATACTGCTGTACCTAAGGCAAATGTAAAATATATTTGGATAAAATCATCATTTTTTTATCATTTAGTTTACTTTTTAATTTTTTATTGAGTCACTGTGTGTTTCATCTCAATCAGTCTTAATCATCTTTATATTCCTTTCCCACCAGCACTGACCCTATAGTCCCCCAACTGGAATCCATACATTCTTTCATCTGTGTTAAGGTCTATTGTGTCAAGTTAGTGTTTTAAGATAAGTGAGCATTTAAATTTTATTCTATATTTTTTTACTTTTTATTTTTATAAAAGTTTACATTAAAAATTATTGCAAGAATGGTACCTGATGCTCACTGGTCTCGGAAAACCTATTTATCCCTTGAATACTCAGGAACTGCCAACTTCCTCATGCCATCCACGTACCAGCAGTATCAGCCCATACTTGACGTTTGGCCTTCACCTCCTGCATGTGCTGCCTCCTTTGACCAAATGCTTGACCCAGATCTAGAAGAAGAAAAGATTTCAATTCCCTTCAGAGTTATTTGCCTGGCACTGAGGAATGTCTTAGATTCCCAGGCTTTGGTTATGAGAGGACCATGTAGGCCTCAATGCAGACATTTCTGCCTTCCTTACAAAAAAGCCAAGGAAAAAGATCCACATTCGTAATTCATACACACTACCAGCTCTAATTTGTTTTTCTTCAAAGGAGGGATTATGAAGTTTGTGGAGCTCTAAATTTTATGACACATCATATTTCTAATTTCCCCTCACCATCAGCAACTGTGGCACACATTGAAGAGGTGGGCGGAAAATATGAGAGAGGAAATGGAAAAATCAATTTTATCTCCTACAAATGCAGGAAACAAGCTCTATGGGTTATCCTGCTTTATTGCATTGGATCTGAATCATCAAATGGAAGATAGTTTATCTTTCTACTCATTCATAGAAGATAATTTATTACATTACGTGGTAAACTAGAGATACTGGATGAGTCACTGAGCTGCTCGCTAAGGTTCATTTAGTAAAAGACATTGGCTTCTGTTCCTTTATAGACTATAAGAGACACTTAGAGGAGAAAAATAAGCTGTGACTTTCTCAATATTATTCATTATACCCCTTTTTGTTGCTTGAGGGGCAGATATTTTGTCAAAAAATAGAAGCCAGTGTCCTAAAAACTAAATGACTTCATAGTGTCCTAGAAATTGAGCCACAGAAGGAGATGAAACTCTGTTGGCTACTTGTCCAGTGGACAAACCAGTGGAACATATTGCTCCCATAAGGATATGTAGCTGGTAAAAAGCTGCTGACACCCTTGACCCATGAGCAGTAATGAGTTCTTTGCCTTTCTGACTGAATGAAGCTTTATCCTGGTCCTCTTAGTTTTGAATGGTACATATGAATAAATGAAGATTATTTGGCATTCAAGGAAACCTGCCCAAAGGGAGTGAAGGGAAGGACTCCCAATATTAGCATTTGTTCTTGACTCCAGACAGATGAAGCAAAGCATTGAGCTACTCAGAACTGTATCCCAAATGTAAGAAGTGATGTTTGTCCCCAACAAAGTCATATGATAAACACATGTGCTTGTAAAACAGCCCAATCCAAACCACTCACTGAAGTGAAAAGTGAATTGAAGATGTATTTTATTTGATGAGCCATGTACAAATCTTAGTGTATGTTCACAGCCTCATTAAATATATGGCAGTCCCTTTGGAACAAACCAAACATGGTCCCAAACTTCCTCAGTCTATTTTGGGAAACAGAACTACTGGGCAAGTTGAGCTCCAGGCCACAGATAAACCACAAGAGCCACAGGCATGGCTGGATGGATACATTTGGAAACCCAGAGAGCAGAGCCTGGACACTCCCTGGGAGACTGGAGGCAGAGCAAAGAGCAGTTCTCAAGAGCCTTTCTCTGCTTGTTCATTTACGGCAAATGGAAAAGTTATAGGTATAAACTTGCCAGTAGTTGTTCTACACCCTAAACTCACCTATAGATGAAGACAATCAGTATAAAATGTGTTTGGCAAAGTAGAACCAACACATTTCAGCTCTGCCAGTACATGTGAAAATCTACATATTCTCAAAGGCCCAATGGCTCTTTACCTGTACCATTGATGCCTCAGCGTTTTACAGGGTCTAAAAACAGATTTTCTCCAACTAGCTCTTGAGGGTCTCTGCAGGTAAATGGATGAACTGCTGAGGACTCAGGTCCACTCATAATTTTGTGAGTATAGACTTTCATTGTTCTGATAACCTTTGAAAACTTAATACAGATGATTCTGGATCATCTGCATGATCCCAAACTGCCATTTGATTTTGTGCTTCCAAACAAATTGATGCCACATGGTATTTCTAAAGGGAAAAAAGAAATGGCTTTAATATATAAACCATGCACTTACCCCCAAATGAAGGCCAAATGCTGTCATGATTTACTGTACAAAAGAAGTTTTCACAGCAGTTCCCAAAGGGCAAATTGGGGTGAACTGAATCATCACCATAGCACAGGGAAAAGCAGCCTCAGCAGTCCTTGCCATCCAGAAGGCAGCAAAAGCTGCTCTTTGTACTGAGGTACCTGGTTTTCACTCCTGTAACACACCTAGAATATGATCCAGAGCAAGGGGATTCCAGACGACATCACTGGCAGCAAACATCCTGCAGGTCAGGCTGTAACTAAGCTTACTGTCATTTAGTTTGGTCATAAGATAAATCCAAACTTTAAGCAGAGTACCAAATTATGAAATAGGAAATGTGGGCAGATATGAATAAAATGAAAGATTATTGACAGAGGTCTTGTAGTGAAAACCAGATCTCTCAATTTAAAAATGCAGCAATTAAATATGCCTGAGCTCTTTCTGAAAGCAAGTAACTTATTCCGAACTGAGGGCATTTGAGCACCTGTTGTGCAAAGGTCAGTGAAACATTTTAAAGAAAGCAATGCATTATAAGGAATGTGCACACAACTAACAATCTAACAGATTTAATATTATTTGGGAGGAGTACTTTCACAGCCTCATAGGAAGAAATACTAAATAAGCATAAACTGAAATATGCTAACATCACAGCAGATCAGTGTAAGAACAATCAGTTGAGTCACAGACTGGGTCTGATGAAAGAGCAGTTTCAGGGGACTGGAGAGATGACTCAACAGTTAAGAACACTGCCTGCAGAGAGCCCAGGTTTGATTCCCAGCACTCACATGGCAGCTAAAACTGTCTGTAACTCCAGTTCCAGGACTTATTCTGACCTCCACGAGCATTGCATAATAAGGGTGCACCTACCTACACGCAGGCAATACACTCATACACATAAAATAAAAATATTAAATGAAACTTTAAACAAAGAAAGAGCAGTTCCCAATCAAAACCTGCAGTAGAGTTAGTACCCCAGTGAGAAGTGCAGGCTCAAAACAGACTGCAGATATGATCCATCATTAAGCAAGAGTACATGTTAAGCACCCGTACATGACGTACAGTGGGACTGCTGTCTATAGCATGTCCTCAGAAATGTGATGAATTCAGCCTGAATTGTGTTGTTTTCAACTTAGTCTCAGACCCTCACAGAATATACTGACAACATTTTGCAGGACTGGCAATAATCCTAGCACTCCTTGATGGTTCTAAGCATCTCAAGAAGCACAGCAAAATCCTCAATGCAGCTTTCACTTATTTCAAAATTTATGACAAAAGAACAGATTAAAAAAAAGGTGACATTGTTTTTAATTGAAAGTGCACAGTAATACATCTTTAAAGGGGGAGGAAAATTGACAGCTCCCAAAGCTACCTCAAGAATCACAGAAATTCAAAATGAAATTGTGTTTTCCACAAAAGCATGAGAACCTGAATTCAAATCCTCAGTTCTCACATAAAAGCTGGGATAGTGGTACACGCCTATATTTCCAGAAGTGTGGCTTCCTCGTCAGTCAGTCCAGGTAAATTTGTGATCTCTGTCTCAAATTTAAGGGGGAAAGAGACTGTGGAGGGTACTCAAAGTCAATCTCTGACTTCCATATGTATGTTCACACACATGAACACACCACATACACACACACACACACATACACACACTGAACTTTTGAGAGATGTGTGGTTTTGTTAATCATTGGCATAGCCTAGACTCCCAGACATGTTAATAAGAAGCCTCATTTAAGGTTTTGATTTTCATTTAACATAATTTATAAGTCATCAGGGATATACCATCTGCTTTGGCTGTTTTGAGATCTATGCCTGACATCAGTCTGAGAAGCTGGATCTATTGTATCCAAAGAGCCCCAGATCAGGGGATGTGTATAGCTTTCAGCTGCAAACCTGTAAACCAGAAAAAAGCAGTTTCAGCACCAAACTGAAATGTTAAGTTTCAAAGTGGATTCTACACAGTGGGATTTTTGAGATAGAAGTACTGCTAGAATGTGTCCAAATTCAATAAATGCATATCAGATTCATTAAGTTGACAATGTGAAATGACTTGTAATTTTAACCAGGCCCCACCCAGATTCACGGTTCTATTATAATTTAAATTCAGAGAGTCTTGTAATAGCAATCGAAAGACATGATGATAAATGTACAACATAAAAAAGTCCAGTCCTAATTGCAGTTTATGTTAAGGCTGGGAAAGAATTCTGACTTCTGGAATGTTAGCCAAACCAAATTCTGGACCCCTGAGTGTGCTCTTGATCATTTGTTGTTCTGTATTATTATCTGCTTTCTCTCAGAATTCTTTGAGCTTAGGGCATATCTTGCATGTCTCCTTTCTTTTGTAGTATGTCTGCGATGGGGTATTTTGGAGTATGATGGGGTATTTATTTGTATATACAGTTTTCCTTTTTGAATTCTTTAAAAACAAAATCTTGTGACTTCATTTCCCCAGGCAGTGATAGAAACCAGGAGAAATTACTATAAAAAATGGAATTAACATTTAAGCTTCATTGTTAAAAGCAGAGAGATCTTAGACAGTGTAAAGGAACATGAATTCATATGCAATATTAGCTATAGTATTTAGTCCTCATATAGACCAGAGAAATATTAGAAATTCATTTTTTAATCTGAAATAAATATTCAGCTTACTATAAAGTAAATTATTTAAAACAGAATTAAATATTATCCATTAAGTTTGTTTCATTTTCTTTATATTTCATTCATCTCACCTCTTTCTTGAAATCTCATTCCATAAGCATGTTTTATTAATGATCTATTAATAAGCGTTCACTTAAAACATGACTGATTAAAAAGTAGACCTAATTTTAAGTAAGTGTTCTGAAAATGTTTCATTTATTGAATTCATTGAGGTTTAAGCTCCCATTTGTATAGCTTGAGGGTAAATTACAGAGACTCATGCTTGTTTTATCATTATAATGAAAGCAGAACTCGTATTTGCAACACTAATTAAAATTTTGTTCTGACCCATATAACTACCACCTCTCTCCCAAATAAATTATTTTTAAATCTTTACATGAAATTTACTATGTATGTGCATGATAATGAAAGAATCTATCTTTAGTATAACATAATCAAGGTTAAGAGAAAGTAAAAATTAAGTTCAGACTTTTTAATACTGCAGGGTACATTTTTAGTACTCTACAGAGAGAATTAGTCACACAATTCCCATTAACTTTAATGGAACCTGTATGGGAAAACTGTATGCTGAAATTCGTAGGACGTTAATGTCAGTTGAGTTTACTAGCTCCATTTTTTTTTCCTATTTGGACTTCTACTTTGGGCTACTTTTACTTTCTCATGGTCCACAGGGAAAACCAGTCAATAAAAATGATTAACATAAATGTTTTCCATGTTTTATAAGCTCACATTTTCTGTACGTCTGCCAAGAAGCTTAAAAATCATCAAATAATACTTATAGTGTTTTTTCAAAATTCAATTAGCAATTAAATTCAACTAAAAGTCAGTTTTTAAATACGAAATTATGTTTTGTAAACTATAAATACTATACGTTCCACACTTTCAGGTTCATATTTATATTTCACTGTTCCATCTGCTATTAGTTGGAAATAATTCAAGGACTTTATAGTTTTAAGTAATAAATATTGGCATTGAATACCTTTGTATTATTATACTTGATCGTTTATATTTGCAGTGAAATATATTTGAAACTCTATGTATTGATCTTGCTAGAGCCTTATAGGTCACCCTCTTGAGAAAGCGTCAGAGAGAGAATTAAAAATAAAACATCCTCCAGTGGATAGCTATACATCAAAGGACATTTGGACACAAACTTGGCTTGATAGGCCTTTATATATATGAGAGCACATGAAAACTGGCAGGGATGTAGAAGAGGAGTGCGGATAAAGGACAGTGCCTCAGTATGATCAAAGTGCATTGCATGGAACTAGCGAAAATTGTATAAATTTTTTTTAAACTTTTTCATAAGGAACCTGGGCTTTCTCCAGTTGTGATATTAAACCCTTGATGACTTGATGAGATTATAATTGTTGGCAAATTTCGTTAAAGCACTTAGTATTTCCCTTAACCAGAGGAATACTAAGAGAAATGGGTAAATATTCTTTTAATGTCGGCTCAACCAATATGTTCATAATATAACCAACTTTGGAAACAACTAATAATTTTCTATTTGCACATAGACCTATCTATATTAAGAACTGAAGGGAATTAACCATCTAAAGCATTAGTAATATTTAGAAAATGAAGAAGTTTGGAGGAGGGAGAAGAACTCTTGGGTAACTTAAGAGAACTTTTAGTTTCCCTTAGTTGGGCATCTAAACAACCAAAATTGGATTTATTAAAAAAAAAAATCAGTCATAGTTTCAACAAGAATGTAGACCAGACATTAATGAAGAAACAAACTTTAAAATATGGTACCCTAAGTGACATCTACAATGCAACCTCTATACCTAAGGCTCAGGGAACATAGAACAACAGGGAACCAGAACAGGGGACGGAAAGAATATCAATGCATCTCTCAGCTCTCACCGGTGAAGCTTCCTCAGGCAACAGATGGTGAATAACACGGAAAGCCACCACTGGCCAAAGTTCAGAGAAAAAAAGACTACAGAGAACTTCTCCCTGAATAGGACACCTATATCAAACCTCTGCCACCCGAGACTCGGGGCCCATTGAGGAAAAGGGTTAGAAGGATTTTTAGAGCCAGAGGTGGTTGATGACCACAAGGAAAGACAGTTTTCCAAACAGCTGGGAAGTTACTCAAATGGACTTAAGCAATGGTAACACCATGCAAACTCAAGCCAAACAAAAATCCAGTATAGAAGTGGGAAAGTGAATAAAAATCCCCATCCTTAGCTGAAGAACTATTTACAGCTGCTAACTACAAGGAGAGGGCGAGCTGTTCTTCTTTAAAGGAGTGGCGCTACATAGATTGACCAGGCTCCAGTGGATAACACACTAAAGGACATTTAGGAAACACAAACTTGGCTCTATAGGCTTTAATATATGGCAGAGTGCATGAAATCCTGTTGGGAGGCTCGAAGAAGGGTGCAGATGGGGGAAGGAGTCTTAATATAATCAAATTATATTGTATGAAATTTACAAAAGTTCAATTAAAGCCTAAAAATAAGGCATTAATAATTTACATAATCAACTGTGCATTGGATAATCATTTGGGGAAAACAAAGATTAGCAAATTTATCTTCTTACATAAGAAAAGTTAAAAAAAAAAATCTTGAGTTGAAGGCCTGGAGAAATGGCTCAGTGGATCAAGTGCTTGCTCTGATACTGATTAAATTCATTTTCTCACCAAACTGCACTTGTGTGGAGTTGTTTCAAGTTTCTTTCTTCGGTACTCTATCTGGGTGATGATGTTGATACAATATCCTACTGCGATCTTTCTCAACTTTGGAAAATGTCTTAAACAATGAACAAAGAAATGATAGATTCTGGCCATCTTGGACATGAGGCTTAGTGAGAAGAGATGAAAGAGGAGGAGAAGAGATAGAGATGGAGTGAGGGAGGGAGGGAAGGATCCTGGGAGGTGGGAGAGGGAAGGAGGGAAGGGGAGAGGGACAGAGGGCCGATGAGAAAGAATAAACAATTTCAATTGAGAATGAAGAAGGCTTTTTACATTAATTCTCTCTTTTCTCTCTTTAATAACCCCATTTCATTCCTTGAAATTAAATGTAAAGAGGTTCATCAATAGGGTTGACATCCAGTCATCTATTTTGTGCATCTCCCTCAAATGGCATCCACACATTCACGGAGCACATTGGTTTGACATATTTTGTGAGAGCTACGTTAAGACTTGCCACCTTTCAAAGATATTTCCTTTCACTGGCATTCTTCACCATCTGACTGTTCTAGTTTTTCTGTGTCACCTTCAAAATCCAAGTGCTAAACTCAGCTAATCTGGTAACAGTAGTATGAGCAGGGCCTTCAGAAGAGATTAAGTCATGAGGATGGAACCTTCTTGCCTCGGACTAGACTTCCTCATAGGATAGCCTGTTCAAAGTGGTCGATCCCGTTCCCTTAAGTTTTCTGTCTCATGATTATATTCTGCTCATTTTATGCCAGAAGGTGATATATGCAACATTTAAAGTTCCATCTTGGAAGTAGAATATGAACCCTCACCAAACAACAGGCCTCTCAGTACACTGGGCATGAACTTCTTAGACTGCAGAATTGTGAGAAATAATTGTATGTTCCATCTATATTGTGCAGTCTAGGGTATTTTGTTATAGCACCATAAATGGAAGAAGACACTGAATTTGCAATTTGGAGCCTTTGGTGTTTTTCCTCATGTCACAAAAGAAGTTTAAAGATTGAAAAACCCAAGACAAAGTGAAAAAAAGACCCAGACAAGGTTTATGGGTGAGGAATATTCTCCAAAGCAAAATGAATGTCGCTCCATGGTTATTTCTCATTCTGAGCGATTTTCCTCTGTAGAGAACAAAAGAGTCTGAAAGACAAGGTGGAATGAGCATTTGGCTGCTTGTAATTCTATGAAATTACACTGGCTGTCTTGTCTTCAATGTCAGACAGTGAAACTGTTTCCTCTAACTAGAAAAGGAGATGCTCAGTGCTTTTGTCTTTCATTTTTTCTGAATGCATAATTTATGTACAGCCCATTTATTACTAACCATGAAGTATTGTACCTGGAAATCTGCTCTCAAAAGAACAGAATATACAAAATCAAACTGAACAGTTTCAGAAGGCAGTTATGACTCTTACATAAAAGGCTAGTCTTATTTCATTCTTTCTGAGAATATTAGATTAAATTCCCACTAAAATTATTCAAATCTTATAAGTAGTACCTATAAAATTAAAGAATTTTCCTGCTTACTAATCAGTCTCAAGGATATTGACACTAACTTGTTAATCTAGGAAAGATAATACTCCCAGAAAGCACCATTTCTGGTATCTTCTTGAGGCTAAGAGATGTATTATTTGACTGATAAGGGTTTCCCTTGCCCAATACAATGAGATAGTATTTCAATGATGATAAAATATGTAATATCTAAATATCTAATCATTGTGAAGCAATTCATATCTGTGAGACAATGTGCCAAGCACTTTGTACAGTGCTGTATTTTTCAACAATCTAAGTGAAGTAATATTATAATTTCATGTTTACAATGAAAGGAGATTAAACATTTGGCAAACTGATAAGAAGAGCTGATATTTGAATGTATGTGTCTATAGATCTTATTTTCTTATTTATCAACACTATTACCACTTTTGACTGTTTAGGATAGACTTAAAAACATAGCATTCAAATCAGTTTGAAATGCTGCCAGATTTAGCCATTTTGTTTTACCTCATCAAGGAAATTTAAATTTTGAGGGTAGCAAAAAATGTTAGTTGATGGAATCATTTTATTTACATTAGCAATTGATAGCTTTGTGGAAGTCTTATACTAAAGAATATTTTAGCACTCTTCCAGTCCAGTTTCACATATGGACCCAAACCAACCGTTATGTGTCCCGAGAGGACATTTTACTTAATGAGTGCCACATAGTTTGCAAAGGGCAAAGTCAATTTCATAATTTCCAAGTTAAAATTGTTAATCAGATTCTACTGTTTATTTCTGCTGTGTATTTGTTTATGAGTGAGCTACTCATAACGGCTTATGAGGTTTATGTCGTGTCAGAAAAACAATGTGTTCCTTACAAAGACAGGTGATTTCTCCTTTCCTCGAGTATGGATGTACCTACGCTGCTTTTAGCCAGCAGGCGCTACATGCTAAAACTGATGGGATGTCTATGATGTGCATGTGATGAGGTCTCCATTTTGTCTGCTCTCTTCCTCTTCTGTGGAGAAAGCATGCTCTCTTTCTCTTCTGTGGAGAAAGCAGCAGTATTAGAAGAGCCAAAGGAGAGGGAACTTGGTTAAATTCCAGCAATAGGCTTCACGATTCTGCAACTAACCATCAGCAAAAAATATGAGGATTTTTGTCCTACCGACAAAAGGACTGATTTACAGCAATCACCCAAGTGAATTCCTGAGTAGTCCTTCCCAAGATGAGCATTCGGATGAAGTAGACTGCCATCTTGGCTGCAGTTTTTCAAAGGAGTAGGCCATTTTCGGACTCCTTAGTCACAGAATTGTTAGCTGGTGAACTTCTGCTGTTTTCAAGTACATGCACAGTGTACTTTCTGTGATAGAAACATTGACCAAGGGAACTTATAAAAGGAAGCGTTTATTTAGCTTATGATTCCAAAGGGCCAAGAGTCCATCGTGGCAGGGAGGCATGGTGGAGGCATGGCTGCTGAGGATTGCTAGAGCAGAAGCTAAGCGCTCGCATCTTCATGCAGGCACAGGAAGCAGAGAATGCCTGGAGATCCAGAAAGGCCTGAGAACTCTCTAAGCCCTCCCCTAGTGATGTCTTTCTTCTAGCATTGTCACACCTTCTAAGACCTCCCAAAATTGGGGACAAAATGTCCAAATACTTAGAGTCTATGGGGGACATTCTCATTCAAACCACCACATAGGATCATGATGCTTTTAAATTTTTGACTGACTTGAAATACTAATCATTGATTTATTTGTATGCATATAGGGCACGAAATTTGTAGGGAAAAAAAATGGCCTGGGTTGGAATTCCTACAACAGAAAGGAAAAGATTTGGCCTCCAGAAGTTAATGTGTAAGATGTGTGTGATGTGATTCTAACTCTTTCTGTTAAAGTCAATGCTAAGAAGAATCATCATATCCATATTTAAGCTTATTAAAAGAACTGTTTCTTACTCCAGTCTCCATGTTAAGGACTCTACATCACACTTGAGTGAACATTTATTTTATCCCTAAGTTATTCAGGCATTCCAAAGGGTCTTGTCAAGGATTTTCAAAAGCCAATTAAGTATAAAAATAGAAATGTGAATGAAAATGAAAATGCTGACCTACTTTGAAGTATGACAATGCACGAAATGGAAGTAAAATGGTGTAGTCTCCATTTGTCATTGATGACAGCATCACCAATACAATAGCTTTAAACAATCATTTTATACTTTATAAAAACCAAATTGTTTGATTTATAGACATGTGTTTCTTGAGTTGCCACTAATAGAACAGATCTTATATTAATGAAATATAAAATCAGGGGTACAGAGATGAATCTGTGAGTAAAACTCTTGATTCACAAGCCTGATGATGTGAGTAGGGATCCAGGAACCCACATAAAAGATAGAAGCAGTAAGCCAAGCATCTGTAAACCCAACACTTGTCCATGGGAGACTGGAGGCAGAGATGGGAGAATCTCCAGAAGTGGGAGGGCCAGCTAGCCTGGCAAAGGCAATGTGAAGATTCCCTGTCTCAGATAAGGTGGCAATCAAGTGCCGATACCTGATCATTGTCCCCTGACCTCCACACCACATTGCAGCAACCCTCAGCCTTGGACACACACAAACACACAATTATCCAATTTGCTTCATTTTATGGGAGGGACTAATCCAAAGATAAAAAGGTAAACAATGGAAAAAAGCACTAGCAGTTTCTGCTACTGAATTTTAGATAATGAATATAGACCTTTCTTGTCTGGAGAAATTTTCAAACCTCAGTAACTTAAATAATTGCCAGGGTGGGCTTATACCAATTATCTGCCTGAGTCTAATCTGAGATTATCAGGATGCAGCTGTGAGAAATCCTAGCTTATATGTCTAACTTTCTGTTTATGGACACACCGTGAATAGCAATGGACGATTAATATGAGGAAACCAGAATACATAATTCTGAATTTTTCAGTTTTCCCAAATGCTTTTGTATTCTCAAAGTTTCACTAAGAATAAAAAGAAGATTCGTCTTACATATTCTATTTATTTTTATTCATTTTCTTTTACACAAATGCAATGCATCTATAATGAATAAAATCTAAAATGTATACATTTAATTTTACACGTGGATAAACATTTAAGTTGGAAAATATTTGTTGAATTTTCTGAAAGTAAATAAAAATTACTATAATTTGTCCACTTTTTCATTTTAATATAGTGCACAGAACATCTGTGTTCCAAAAGAAAAGAATAATCTAAGGAAATCAAAATTTTAGAGAGCCTTTTACAGTGTTTTAGTAAATAGTGTGACTCAAAAGTGTCCATGAAATTTGAAGCATTGATTTTCATGCTTCGAAGGAGTGTATTTACCATTCACTGTTCCAACCACAAATAATAAGAAGCAGATTCTAATAACTATTGAACTTTGAAACAAAATAAAATTTAACATTTAAGTATTAATTTTAGATAATTGATAACAAATAAATGTTTGGAGATTATTTCTGGTTATTATGAAGTATGTTAAAGTCTTCATTCTCTCTAGATGTTCTGTGTACCACATTATAATGAAAAAGTGGACAAATTATAGTAATTTTTATTACTTTCAGAAAATTCAACAAATGTTTTCCAACTTCAATATCCGCATATAAATTTAAATGTATGTACTTTAGTTTTGTTCATTATAGGATGCATTGCATTTTTATCTGTGCAAAGGAAAATGAATAGACATAGAATATGTAAGACGAATTTCCTTTTTTACTCTTAGTGAAACCTTGAGAACACAAAAGCAGTTGGGAAAACTGAAAAACTGCATCTGACTACTACATAAAACTCCACAAAAAGACCTCACGAAACAGCCTGCTTTAGAAGTGCACAATGGGGCAATGGCTGATGTAGGAAAGTTTTTTAATTGGATAAGTTTCAGCTTCTTGCAAACTTTTATCATTTGGAGTGTGTGAACTTTGGAGGTCTGTGGAACGGCATGGTTTTCATGCACGGTATGACTGCATGTGTATGTGTATAGATAATTGCCATATCTTGTACTGGGGATATGAACTGTGTAAAATTACTGTAGGAAGTTGTAAATGATGTATGAAATGAGAAATCTTTGCCCACTGGCAGTACACGGATAGAACAGATAGTGATATGCAATCTCTTCTCTGTCATTTGTCATAGTGCTCAGCTTATAAAAGGCAGAACATATCAATAAACCTGAGTGTCAAACATGCATACTAAACAACACATTGCACTGCTCCTTCCGAAGGACCTGTTTCTTTCTTGAAACCCAGTTTACGAAAATCATGGTGCCCAAGGTACATGTAAAGATTTCAACTGCACACCTAAAAATATTAAATGCAGAAAATTCAAATAATACTGTACAAATCTGTCTTTGACTTACACTCAGTATTGCTAAGCATCTAGGCTTGCCCTCCAACCTAAGTCTGTGAGTACACATGTGCAAGCTTTGAGTATGATTATCATACAGTCCTTTACAAACCTCTCCATGGAGTGCATTTTTATTATGAACTTTGGTGTGGAAAGATTTTAGCTCTTACCCATCACTGATGGAGACAAATAATAGAAATAGCACCTTTCTCCAAAATTAGTTTTAATTTAAAAGTCTTGGTTGGTGTCTTCTCATTGCAATTCTCATATCAATTCTCAAATCAAGCATTTGATCAAACTATGGAGCTAGCTGACTTTATGCATAGACAAAGCCATCTTGTCACAACATATCCCACTGCCAGAAAAACATATGAAAACAGATAAAAAGACAATTGAGGTATTCCTTCAGCTTCTGTTCCACCATGTAGAAGCCTGAAAGACACCACTATGCCATAACAACTGAAAAAAAAAAGAAATAAAAACGTCTTATCTATGAAGGAAATGATATCACACAACAAATCTCTTGTCACTAAAACTGAAGAAATGAATAGCGAACAAGAACCAATTACAGGAGAAAGAGCCCGTAAGGGAAGTCTCTTGGACACAGTAGTGAGGCAGGGGTTGTGAACTGTAACAGATACATTCAGTAAGGAGTTCACTGAGTGATCACCCTTAAGGATCCCATCCAAGGATGATCCCAACACTTCCTTTAGTTTTACATTCTGTGACTCAACCTCCCTTCTCATAGGAATATAAAATCCCCCTTGATTATAGCAACAAGAGGAGAAGGAACCATTTTTAAAATATACCACAACATTCTTTTCTTCTGGAAAGGCCTGTTGGCAGTAAAAACTTAGTCAGTGTGCAAACTGCTGGGGTTTCCTCGTAGCCAAAGACCCTGGTGATAGGAAATGATGGGAGATGAATATCCAATCCTGCCGCTCTAGCATTCCTGTCCTATCTGAAGGGGATGGAGTGTGTGTGAAGCATGTGTGAAGTTCACAGTCTAGGAACAGGATCACTAAATGTCTGAGACCTAGGGAACTCTACTAGTTAGCTTTGACTGTTAACTTGACCCATCCTAGAGTCACTGGAGAAGGGAATCTGAATTGCGGAATTTCCTGGGTGGGACTGGCTTATAGACGTGTCTATAGTGGAGTTGAACTTCTTGTCTCCTCTGGTCTCTGCATGTGCCCAGACCACTGTGATAAGTGCTATTACCTGGGCAAGAGGTCCTGGACTCTACAAGAAAGCTAGCTATGCATGAGCCTGTGAGCAAGTCAGTAATGAGAATTCCATGGTTTCTGTTTCCAGTTCCTGCTTGAGTTCCTGCCCTGACTTCCCTTAGTATGTACTGTAACTTGTGAGCTGAAATAAACCCTTTCCTTCTCTGGTTGCTTTGGTATGTTTTAGTACAGCAACAAAAAGGGGGAGAGCTAGAACAGAGAGCTATTCAAAGCACAGCAGAATTTCCCCCACACTGTATTGCCACATGGCAGAAAGAATATTTCCTGCCATTCCTTCTACCCAGAACATATCTGACAATCAAGATAAAGATAAGGTGTGCTAAAAAGAAAAAAAATTACAGCATAAAAATACTATAGAACAAAACTCATATATGAAAGGAAAGTTTGGAGCCTAGAAAATTAATAATTTAAAACAAATATGAGTAAAATGCAAAGTACTTTACTGGTCAAAGTAGATAGTACACTAGAACAACAGATAGAAAACAAGAAGAGGTCAATGTGAACAGACACAGAAATTCAAAGACAGAGTCTAAATGAAATTCTAAACATCAAAAACCACTGACAGAAAAGCTTTGTTGGGCTTCTTAGTGGATAGGAAATGGCTGAGGAAAATAATCGCCAAGGTTTAAAACATCTAATGGAAACCTCGACAATTAGAAAGCAAGTAGGGGAAAATGGACCAAAAGAAGAAAAAACTAAATAAACAGAGCATATCATTTCTAAACTTTTTTTTAAAAAAAATAACAAGGAAAATTCTGAAATAAAATGGAGAGGAATTAACCAATACAGGCAGAAGATATTTTAAATTAATTTACTTTTCTCAGAAAGCATAAAAAGAAAGAGAGTAAAAAGAATATTTAAAGTAACACTAAACTAGAATCCTGGACTAAGAAAAATTATCAGTCAAAATAATAAATAATGAAATAATTATTTTTAAGTTAGGTAGAGCTTGGAGGTGGTGTCTCATCAGATAAGAGTATTTGTTCAAACATGAGCAGATGAGTTTAAACCCTAAGCACACATATCAACAACTGGAGTTGGCTGCAAACAGGCCTATAACCCCAGCACTGTTGGGGACAATCAAGATAATCGGTGGGTCTTGCTGGCTCCCAGCCTAATTTCAGGTTCAAAAAGAGACCCTGTCTCATGGGAATTAGAAAAGAATGATATAGACTGCTAGCCATCTCCTCTGACCCCTGCATTGCACACAGGTACAGATATACCATATGCTCATACCACACACGTTCATCTACCCATATACATCTGCACACAGAAAAATGTAGAAATAAAGATGTAAACAAAAAAATAAAGTTTAAGCCAGTATACCTGCACTGCAAAAGTTTTTAAGACCTTTAGATAAATGGAAAATATATAGACCTTAAACTAAATCTACACACAAAAGGAAAGGACACTAGAGGAGGAAAAATGAAGGTAAAATAAAACATTTCTTTAGCCTTAATTGATGTATTGAATGTTATTCTGCTCAAAAGAATAAGGATGAAATTAAAATCTATATAGATGTATATGTTATTTGAATACTATAGGATATCTCTACCACCCCTGGAGCAATATACTGTTATATGTAAGTGGATTTTGATTAATTTTAAATATGCATTGAAACTAGGGCAAAAAAGCTAGAAAAAAATAAAATGCTTAATTAAAACTATAAGAATTCAAATTGCTTAATTAAAATTATAAAAAGAGTAGAAGATATCAGCCACAAACTTATGAACCACAACAATGATATGCCTAGCAAAATACTCTTTTGGTACATAATGGCACTTTTATCTTGTGGGCAATCACCAGCAGTCTGATTAGACTGAAGAATCACTCAATAGGAGGGAATCCACACACAGTACTGTAAACATAGGTAATTACCAATGTTTGGAGAAGTCATAGACCGTAGAGGAGAACCTACTACTGCCACTTGCCTAGACCAGTGTAATTTCTTACTGTATTCTAAATATATATCCTTATAATCACAAGACAAGTGTATCTCTCAATACTCATCAAAGAAGCCTCTTTTTGCAGAAGATGGAGAATATTATAAAGTTCCACAACTGATCAAAATGCAGACAGTAACTGACAGTGTAGTACCTGGCCCCAATTGATATACATCTATGATAGATTGCCTACACTTAAGTTTCAGGAACATGTTGAAAGCAGGAGAAAAAAGATTACAGGAGTCAGAGGATCAGGACACCTGTTCTTCATGACATGATAGGAAAACTGTACCCACAAAATGTCAACAATAAGGTTGCCCAACAAAACTTGCATAATGACAAAACCAGCTGACATGCCAATGTGGATGGAGAGAATGACACGTGGCCCCACCTCCAGATGAGGAACTGAACGCAACCAATGGATGCTGAGGGAGGGAGGGAGAATTAGTTTTCTCTAGAAAACAAGCTCTTTCATAGGTAATCAAATACAAAGTGGCCAGTCCTACACACATGTACACACAAGCATCTCTAAATAGACTCTGTGCACTATCTATCTATCTATCTATCTATCTATCTATCTATCTTTATAAATGTTTGCATGAATTTGTAACATTTATAATCAATGAAGAGGATAGGAAATTGAGATGGAAAGGATATGAAAAGAGTTGGAGAGAAGAGAAGGAATGGTGATAGAAATGATGTAAACACAGTACTCATGTAAGAAAATAAAAACTATAGAAAGATTGGAAGACACAAACAAAAGCAAGTAAAAAAAAAAAACTCGAGTAACAGATGACTTTTAAAAGCAACTGAAATGTTAGAAGACTGGCAAGCACAATATATACTAATCCAAATGTAATAGCAATCACTTTGCATATCTACAGTCAGGATGTGTAGTCTTAAAAGACAGCATCACAGTACTTCTGCATTCAGCTCCAACTGTATGTTGCTTAAAATAAATTCACTTTATCTTCATGGGCCAATCCTGGCTCTTACAATCTTTATGCCCCCTCTTGTGCAGAAGTCCCTGAGCTGCAGGTGGGTGAGGTTTAATATAGGAGTCCTGTATGGGGACTTACACTCTGCAGTCTCTTATTTTCTAAAACTTGGCCAGCTGTGTTCTTGGGTGTGCGTCACACGCAATTGTATTTGGAAGCCTCACTGGTCAGAGTTGAGGGATGCACTGGTATTCTTTCTACCCCGTTCTGCTTTGTTCCATGAGTCTTAGGTGTTGCAGTTCCATTGTAGATATGTCGCCTGGGACCGGGTATTTCCCCGACATATATTCTTTGTGTGTGATCAGTTGTGGGACTCTGCAGTAGCCTCCATCTATTGCAAAAAGAATTTCCTTGATGAGTGGTGCACAATGAATTTGTCTGTACATACAAGGATCCACATTTAGCGTAAGATAAGAAGTTGTATTCATCTAGAGATATGACAGAGATAGGGATTTCTCTAGGGTCTACGACCTCTCCATCCATGTGCATCTGGCTGTTTACAGTACCACCCATGAGTTCATTCTCTCTGAGCGGGATTTAAGTCGAGTTAGGTAGGTATTGGTTACCCTGAGGTAAAAGGACCACTGCTGCACCGGCAGTTTTCAGTGTCAGTCGTTACGGTTATTAGGCATTAGGACTGGGTTGGACCATTGGTTGATTTTCTCACTTAGCAGCTGACATAGCATCCTCTAGAACTATGAGGACTAGACTTTTGGTAGACGGCTTCCAGGTCAGTTTCTGCTCCATCGCTCCAATGTCTGAAGTACGTCCTGTTTTAAGCAGTAGAGCCTTATCTTTGAGTTCTGCGAGATAACCAAGATGCTTTCAGGGCACTGGAAGTTTGCATATGAGAATGTGTGGCAATGCTGGTGCCCAGCACAAGACCCATGCCAACTCAATCAAACAAGAGCGCAAGGCAGAGAGAGGGAAGTAGGCTCCAGGCCAGCCCTAGCCTGGGAACTGTCAGAGACTGATGATACTGGGTCAGGGAGAGAAGACCTTACGTATGATCTCTAGATAGGCTGAACAGGCTCCACTGGATGAACACGCACCAAAGGACATCTAGGTACAAATACTTGACTAGCTAGGACTTAACATGTATGGAGGAATGCATGCAGTCCACCAATGGAAAATGGACACGGAGCATGGACAGGGAAGGAGGTCTAAATTTGATTAAGAACTGTTGTATGAAATGTACAAAAGCTCAAAAAAATTTTAAAGAAAGAAATTCACTTTAAGTGAATGGTATTGTGGCACATGCCTTTCATCTCAGCACTTGGGAAGCAGAGGCAGGTGGATCTCTGTGTTTGAGGCCAGCCTTGGCTATATAAAGTGTTATAGGCCAGCCAAGGCTTCATAGTGAGACCCTGTCTCAAAAAAAAAGGAAAATAAAATATAACTTTAAATATAAAAACACGTATGTATTAAAATATGTATAACACTAACACCCATCAAAACAAAGCAGAAAATGGCTGGGGGTGGTGGCACAATCCTTTAATCCCAGCACTTGGGAGGCAGAAGCAGGTGGATCTCTGTGAGTTCAAGGCCAGCCTGGTCCACATAGCGAGTTCCAGGCCAGCTGGGAGTATAGGGAGATCCAACCTCAAAAATACCAAAAAGAAGAAGAAAAGGAAGAGGAGGAGGAGGAGGGGGAGAAGAGGGAGGGAGGGGGAGGAAGAGAGGGAGTGAGGGAGGAGGAGAATCTGTTATTATGATGGGAGAGTTCACCATCCTTCTATTAAAAATACAGATTCAAGTGTCAGAGACCCAGTGAGAACATCACTGAAATTAATAACACCATCAATCAACTGGACTTGAATATCTTTAGACTATTTCATCCAACAATAACTGGGTAAATATTCACACACACACACACACACACACACACACACACACACACACACCAGGTTAATGAGCCTTCACTGAAATACAACACACTCTGGGCCATAATAAACACCTCAGCATTTAATATTATGCAAAGTACAGACTGTCCACATTCAGATCATAATAGAATTAAATTAGGAATCACTAATAAAAGGACAGATGTCAAATACAAAAATCTTTGGAGATGAATCACCACATTTTAATAAGACAATGGAATCACAGAAATATTCCTAAATGAAATGTTTTTAGAATTTTTATCAAAAACACCACAGTTTATTGGATACAGTAAAGGCAGTACTTATGGGAAAATTTGTAGCACAGTTATGTCAGTAGATTCATAAAAAGCATTTGATGAAAAGCTAACACTCATTCATAATTAAAATGTAAAGTAAACTAGGAATAGAGTGGAACTTCTAATTAGTAAAATGTCATTATGGCAGGAAAGTAGACCCCTTCCTGCTAAGATCGCTGCTGGGTGAGGAGGAGTTGGTCTTTAAGGGAGTGATGCTAGACAGGCTGACCAAACTCAGTGGATGAACTCACACTCAGGAACATCTGGGGACACAAACTTGACTTGATAGGCCTTAGCATGTAGGAAAGAATGTATGAAGTCAGAGTGGAGTGCTGTAGGAGGTATAGATAGGGAAGGGGTCTAAATATGATTAAAATGCATTGTATGAAATACACAGAAATTCAATAAAAATGTATATTGTACAAAAAAAGAAAATAGGGACTAGCTGGATTCAGTGGGTTAATTGCTTAATTGTTATACTAATTAATTAAATATAAGTAAGTAATTATAAAAAGAGAACATGTAGTTGTGAGGAAGATGTAATGGATGGGTCCTGGGGAGAGCTGGATGGGGAAAAAGCGGGGGACATGGTCCAGAGCCATTGTTAGAAATATTCAAAGAATTAATTAAATTTTTTAAAGGCAATTATAGAGTTATGAAAATAGCTTAGTGGCAGAGCACTTGACTTGCAAATGCAAGACCCTGTGCTCAATAATGGCATGTATACAAAATAAGTTAATTAATTAATTAATTAATTAACAGTAAAGACTGAAGAAAAGAACAAAGAGACAAAGACATCACTACTCACCATGGCTTTTCAAAATCATGATGGAAGTCCTAGCTAACGCAATAAGAAGAGGTAAAGAAATACAGAGTAAAAAATATGAAATTATTTTAAAATGTCGGAATTAATAAGTATTGATAGTAACGTTTCAGGATATAAAATAAATATACACGGTCAATCACTTTTTTATATATTAACAATAAGCAGATAGCACTTGAAAATAAAAACAAAATTCTGTTTACAGTGACATACCTCAAAAAAATGAAATATCTTGGTATACATTTAGCAAAGATCTTTAGAGAGAAAGCTACAAAATTCTATAGAAAGAAATCAAAGGGAAACTAGAGAAATAAATGTTCTGTGTCTATGGAAGAAGACATATTTAGCAAGATGTGTAATTTTTCCATCATAAGCTATAAAATCAGTAGGATCCATATTAAAATCCCAGTTATTAAGTCTGTGGCTACCTACAAACAAACTAAAGTCCAGGAAGTTATTCTTTGGCTACTTATAAATCCTAGCAAATGATTTTAAGGTATCATGGAGAGGCAAAAGACCCTGATGAGTCAACACAATATTATTAAAGAAAAACAAAAGACAGTACCCCATTTGCAGGCTTACTACAAAGCTACAGATATTAAGACAATGTGGTATTGGCTTAGGAGTACAAGCTATTACATAGGGAATATAACAATGAGACCAGAAGAAGACTCAAATAAATAATGAGTTCTTATCAAAGAACTCAGGTGATATAAGGAGCAATGTGATGTTTTTTGCAAGTGTTTCTGAAAAAAATCCTGGGTAAGCACAAGAAGAGTGACTCTAGAGCCTTATATCTTTCACAAAAACTAACTAAAAATAGAGCATAGGTAAATGTAAGGACATGACCTTCAGTTTGTCAATGACTTTGTAGATACAACACAAAATATAGTTCATTAGTATTGTATAAAACACACCAAAAATCAGTAAAAATATGTATTGAAAAAATACGTAGTCAACAAAAGCATTCACAACAATAAAATATTTATTTTTTGACTCAAAAAGGATTCATTAAACATATTAATAAACTAGACTTAGTCATGACTAAAAAGTTCCAATCCATGAACAGCACTGCCAAGAGAATAAAAAGACTTGCTATAGAATGAGGTAAAACATTTGAGAGCATCTATCTACACATGTATATCCAAAAATATCAACTCCTGAAACTCAAAAGTAAGTAAACAGAAAATCCAATTGAAAACTTGGCCAAAGATCTGAATGGATGTCTCACTAAAGAAATATACATGTGGAAAAGCAACAATAAAAAGAAACTCAGCATAATATGTCACTGAGGAATGGAAGCTGAAATGAAGGAGGTCTTCCTCCGTGTCTAACAAAACAGAAAACAGCAGAACACTGGCATGTTGGTTTCCATGTACAGAAACAGGAATGGTCATTGGTTCCTACCAGGGATTCAAAAATGCAAGAGTTTGGAGGTTACTTAGAAAACTACCTGTACTCTTATCACAATATCCAGAAATTATGCCCCGGACATTTTCCCAAAGGAGTTAAAATTTTACATCCACACAAATCATAAGTATCAATTTTATTCATAACATCAAAACTTTGAAGAAGCCAAAATGCTAATCCAGAGGTAACTGAATGAAATGAACTGACAGATATCCAAACAGTGAAGGATCCTCCTGTTCCTAAAAGTGATGTTGTTGACCATGAAATCAGGGAGAAACCTTAAAGCACACTATTAAGTAAAATAACTCCTTCAGAGAAGGCTACATCCTGGTTACTTCCTGTTATATGACATTCTGGAAATTATGAAACCACATAAAAAGTTCACTGGTGTCCGAGACTTAGTGGAGGAGATAAATAAGCTGAGCACAGAGGAATTTTTAGGGCAGTGATACTACAATGATGCTACTATGATGAGTACATCATTATGAATTCTCTCAAGCTCATAGAACATTCAAGAAGAACAAACTATTGTAAGCTACACACTTGGAATAACGATATGTCAATATAGGTTCATGCCATTTAACAGATCCACCATTTTAGTGCTGATAATGGGAAAAACCATATGTGGCAGGTGTAGAAGATATTTGGAAAGGCTCTATACCACCTATTCTATACTGTTCTAATTGTATAGCTGTTTTAAAACAATAACATATATTTTACAAAAAAATAGAATTAAAAAATACCCATTAATATCAGTATATAATATTTGATTACAGAATTGGGGGTTAAAATTATGATAGAACATGCATAAATCAAAGATGTGCTTATACTGAAAAATAAGGTAAATACAATAAGGGAAATTCATGACATAATTTGCTTTATCAGTACTGGAGCTTGAATCTAAGGCATGTGAGGCCAGTCCGTGGAGTTGCAGCCCCAGCCTACGAGTTACAATATCATTCTGGTCATTAAGACCTTGACAGTCTACAAATGCAGAGCTCAGGGATCAAAGTGGATGTTTCTCAATAGCATCTAAACTCTATTGTTTTGTAGAAACAGTACCAAGTATACTAAGAAAATAATTTAAATATTCATGAAGTTGCATCTTCCTCAAGAATGAAGGTGGTTCTCCACATATTCTGGTAATTAATTTTTTACAGGATGATATTCATAATTGCTTTTAAAAATTGTAGAACAAATATTTCCTTAGCAGGTAATTTCTTCTTGGAATCTTTTCCTTTGCTTGATGGTGAAATACCTGATTTTATTTCCCACCAATAGACCACACAGATGAATATATAGTTTGGAATATGAGTCTCATAAATTTGATGATAAAGTTATGTTGCTGTGAATAAAGTTTAAAAAACATAAGTCAAAACAGTGTGGGTATTTAGTTCATTTTCCTTGTAGGATATACTTTCCCATTACAAACACACAAACAGCAGCATATTTTTACATGGAGGAATTGTACTTTTGTTAAGCTTACTTATCTGTCGTTTCTAAAATGGAATGCAAACAATCTTGCTTTTGCTAAATGAATCAAACTATGAAAATTCAATTTTTGTAAACACAATTCCTTTTGACAGAATATATTCAGAGATTTATGTAATATTATTTTAGATTCACATTTGCTAAATAGTCATATTTAAAGATAATTCAACTGTATTCATCAGCTACTTAAATTAACTAATCTTATTAGAAGTTTGAAGCTAATCATTTCTATCTATTGAAAATGTTGCTAACCTGGTTTGAAAAACATGATCACATCTGCCACAAAGACTTTATGAGTAATTTTCCATACTTCATGGAAAAACACAGCAAAAATTATAAAATAGTTATCTCTTAGGCAGTTTGCCTATTGAAAAGAAAAAAAGACTTCACCCAGAGTTAGGAGGTAGCCTAAATCATTTGAAACAATTGTAGCAACAGAGTATTGTGAGTCGATTGTTTTGGTGTAAAGATGAGTACTCATCTAGTTGGTTGTATACAAAGTTAAGCGATGTACAACAAGCACTGTTTGGTAGGTGTGATTATTACTCTAAGAAGTATAGAAAACCTCTGCAGCCTTCTAGCCACAACATCTTGTCCTGCCCTTAAGACAAACAAAATGCCACGCTTCCAGGCAATTCCCCTCAAGCCAAGGTGATTGCTAATCCTTCACACAGCACCTTATTTCTTGTACTGCCTTGCATTTTCTTAAGATATAGAAAGTGTTTTTTCAAGACTAGGAAGATGGCTCAGTTGATTAAGCACCTTAGCTTGGAGAGGAAGACATTCAGTGTTGACCTGTAGCATTCATGCCCAGGCATGCACAATGGATGCAGGCACACACACATACACATGCATACAACATACATTCTTAAATAAGTAAATAATACGTATTCCCCTCCTTCAATTCTCAACTGAATTCTAAGCTGATCAGTCAGATTTAAATACTCACTTTATGAAGCATACAGACAGAAAACAGGTGAAATAAAGAATAGCACTTTTTTTAAAGAGGTAAAGCAATATGATTAGCAAAATGTTCATTTCTCCAAATAGGAAAAAAAAAAAACAACAAAAAAAACTTCATTTTACAGTCATCCCTGAAAGAAGCTTAGCTTCCTCGAGTTGTGCAACAGCATGGATCTTCTCAGCTAAATATGCACAAGACTATGAAAGCTGAACTTAGATTCCATTTTCCAATACAAAATTTTCTCTACTTTTGAATGAAATAAGCATACAGATAGATATGCGCACCTATGCATGGCAGTGGACAAATACTTGCTAATCGAGTGATAAGCAAGATAACATTCTGTTTGCAGTTATTTTAAAGTTCCAATCTTGGATCACTTTTCACTAGTCTCAGTAATAGTTAATAGTGTCTTATAGTGTGATATATTCATTTTGAAGTTCACAATTTATTCTATTATTATAGTAGCACAAATATCTTGTTTCTTTTTCTAGTCTAATTACTTTCTCATTGCTTTTTAAATTAATGTATTCTCTTCAAACTTTAACAAAGTTGAACACCTTTCGCTGCTTACTTTCTCTTTTATTTTCTTCTTTCTTTTTACAGTTCAGCTCTCAGTCTGTGCCTTATTGTCATCTCTGTATAATGACTTGAAGATATTTTTATTCAACAAATATGTCTTGAGTATTCTGTTGGATCATGTCTCTGCCTTTTCAGAGCAATTTCTGTCTTTCTTTACTGCCTCACTGCTCACTAAGGATGATCTGTAATTCTGGGTCTATGTACTCCCATCCTATGACTGGATTTGTCCAGTGGTCCTGGAATGAAATAAGTTTGCAACGTCTGGTGTGGACAGAGTCTTTCTAATGGGCAGTAAGTAGCTCCTGGTTCCTTTGTTCCTCTTTCTGACCTGCCCATGTCAACAGTTTCCTCTTCATCAGTCTATCCACATCTTGTAAGGAGCCTTTTAGTAAATTTTCTTAATTGACTTAAGAAATGTGAATTATATTTTCTGATTGACCAAATTTCCTATTATGTGCATTAATTCATAGCTTTGCTTATCTTTGGTTTTGTTTAATCTTTTAAAAACATCTTACTATTAATTCTTTTTATTCTATGTATATGAGTATATTGCCAGTATGTGTGTAAGTGTACTCATGTCATGTAATGTGCAAAGAGGTTAGAAGAGGGCTTCTGATCCTCTGGAACTTGAGTTATAGACAATTACTAACTTCCATGTAGGTGCTGAGAATCAACCCTGGGTCCTCTGCAAGAATGGTCAGTGCTCTTAACTGCTGTGGCATCTCTCCCCCACCCCAAGTTTGTTTAATCTTTTGAAAAAATGACAATATAAGTCACATTTTATGCAGACAGGAAAGAGACTCAAAAATTTCATATACCTGTTGAGACACTCAGCTAGTATAGAATAGAGCCAACAATTGAATCATGGTCTCTGGCTCAAAGACTAGCCTTCCTTTACTGGTAGCTTTACTTTGATTATTTGAGAGTCTGCAACACATTGTTATGTATTGAAATTGTATCCAGATCAACTCCTAGGTATGTAGGAACAGGAGCATACATGCACCTGAGTAGTAACCACTTCACCTGGGTTCCTCTAACTTTTAATTCTGGTTAGGAGTCACATCTTTCAATACTACTTTCAGCAATGAATTAAGAGACCGACTCCAGAACTCTCCCGGTTCCTTTAAGAGTCATTTCTGAGTCACTGAAATCATAAGAATTAATTAGTATCCTCAAAAAGACATGTTAATTAAATATTCTTGGTAGATGAATGGACAAATGGATAGACAGAAATGAGATGAACTGAGACGAGATGAGGACCATTAGCAAAGTTGTGAAAAGCATATGCTAAACACCTGCCCTGATTCTAAATGATGGCCAGGGAAAGCACACTACTTTAGATGTAGATTGGGATGAAGAATTAGAGCAATAAATAGGAGAAATCTTAACTGGATTACAAAGAATTCTGGGAATCAAGACATGAAATTATACCATGGCTCAAATGAAAGATCCTTGCTGCAAACACAAAGGTTGTCCCTTCACAAGCTTCTTTCTACACTCTGATTAACTCTGATTATTCACATTCCTAAATTTATGATTCATACAAGATTTATTCTCCCCAAAACTGACCTGGGAGCCTGGATTAACCACTCCTTTCTATTGAGATCTCATGTGTTAGGAAACTTAAGTCATCCTTTGCCATGAGGTAAAAATAACAGTTATGCTCAGTGTCTTTTCATGAAGAAGTTTGTCCGTCTAAAGAGCAACCTTAAATTGGCTAAAATTAACATGCATTAACATTTTGGGAATGATTCCCGTGAGTCCATTTATAGACATCAGCATCACAAAAACGTTTATTCTGGGTGTGTTTGAGAGGTTTGTAGCCTTTCTTAGCATTATGTAGCGGGGCAGGGACGTATTGCTGGGGACTGTGCTTCCATCCCTGCATCCTTGGGGATTATCAGCCTGTCTTGGCTGAATGAATCAGAAAACTCAATAGAGTTCAAATATTAATTAACTTGTCTTTAATCACTTAAGTTATTCAACTTTTTATAAGTTAGTTTGCATATTTAAAATAGTTCTAAATTTTAAGTTGAATGTGGATATTCACATCTGTAACCCCAGCATTTGGGAGTTAAACCCAGGAAGATGAGGAGCTCAAAGCTATCCTTTGCTACATAGCATGTTTTAAAGGCCAGCATGGGCTACATGAGATCCTGTCTCAAGCAGACAACAAAACTTAACAAGACAATTCTTCATTTTGAATACTGTTCTCATTTTTCTCTAAACTCATAAAATAACTTGGCATAAAGTTAATTTGGAAAAGCAAAGAGAAAAGAATATTAAAAATACATTACAGGAGGAGAAAGACAGATATCTGTTCCATAAAAGGAAACCAACACCTGACACCATAAACTCTGGCCAAGAACCTATGGCTGCAAAGGCCATAGGATCTGGGGGAAGAACCTACTGCTATTATTTTGCTAAATACACAGAGTGTCAATCTAAGTACTTATTTTTATGCTCGAAGATTAGTGCAGCTTACATCTCATCAGAGAAGCTTCTGCTGGCAGTGTTCTGAGGTAATACAGACACATACAATGGTCAAAGTTCAAATAGTAAGCAACTGTGGAGTGTTTGTGTATATACATACACTCAGGCACATATCATACACATACAGAAAAGGATGTCGGATCCCCTGGAACTGGAGTTATGGATGATTGTTAGCCCTCACGTGGGTACTGGGATTTGAACCACGGTTTTCTACAAGAGCAGCCAGTGCTCTTAAGTGCTGAGCCATCTTTCTAGTCCCCAGTAAACATGTTTTGAAACTACAGAAAACTAGGCAGGGCCCTTGCAAAATATCAAAAATAATTTAATGATTAGACAACTCTGAAGGTCCAAACCTTAAACTTTCAAATTAAAACAAAGAAAAATATTGAAAAATTTGCACTTCTAGAATTGTTTAAAAAGAATATAAAAGAAAATGAAAACAGTCAAAAAAGCTATGTGCAGTTTTCATTAAGGCATTATACAGTATTTCTTTAAAAGAAAGAAAATAGCTAAGAACTATTGAAAAGAAGCTGTATTATATAATTTGTGCAAAAAATACCTAGCAGTCATTAGAAATCAGAGAAAAATAATCATATTACTTCTAGTCTACCAAATGCACATTAGTATGACTTACTAAATTATGATATTTTGTAT
Source organism: Eospalax fontanierii (assembly GCA_035773235.1). Classification (NCBI taxonomy): domain Eukaryota; kingdom Metazoa; phylum Chordata; class Mammalia; order Rodentia; family Spalacidae; genus Eospalax; species Eospalax fontanierii. The sequence goes on along the minus strand of CM069532.1, from coordinate 30,325,616 downwards.
CTTGTCTTATTTAGGCTGAATGTCATTATTACTAATATTATTGGTTTCCATTTAAGCTAGTAGAAATCATTAACAAAAAAAGTTAGAACTATATTTAAATCTATAAAAATATTTTTTAGCTCCAAATCAAATTTCTTGAAGCTTAAGATATACAATTATTGTATACTTCCTTGTTTTAAAATTTATTTTCTCTGATTCGAAAATAAAATACATTATTTAGAGGAAAATATTTAAAACAAGGAATAAAATGGAACGAAATTGGTAATAGTCACTCATAACCCCAGTAATCATGAATAAAATTCTCCTTCCTTGTTATTTTCATATATAAACAAATTTTAGGCTGTTGATATTATAATAAAATTATGTGTCATGCAATTGTTGCTTAAAATCATTTTAAGTCAGTAAGGTTAATTTAAATGTTACATAATCTTCTATATCCTTTTCATGATTTAATTCACCATTTCTTTATAATTAAACAATAAAGTTATCTTTAGATTTCCAACATTTAATAAGAAAAGCTCTTGAGAAATAATTGTATGATGATTAAATTCTAATAGATCGATTGTAAGTTTTCTAATAAAACTGTGGCTCAGTGATAGTTAGGTTTACGACGCAGTCTCTCGCATCAAGCTGCAGGTGAGTCTCACCCTTCAGGGACACAAGATGCTCATTCCATTTCCCCATTGAATAAGTCGAGATTCAAAGCCCTCCCACGTTTGCTGCACAGAGTTCCACAGTATCAGTCTTGTATGCACTAGGACTGAGCAAGATCTGCTAACATAACTACTAAGAAAGCTTTGCAAAGCTTTGCTTGTGTTCTCCATCTCTTTTTTCTTCCTGGAAGTAGTTTCTTTTCTCTTTGTTCTGCTATTTGAGCATTCTTTAATCTGGGGTCTGCAGGTATTAGGTACAAATGATTGTCAAACATTTAGAAAATAGACTCCCTAAATTAATTCTGCCATGAGGATATGTGCAGAAAATAGCAGTTCAGAGTGAGGAAGTCAGGACTCTGGACACATTCCATTCCTATTTGCCTGAGTAGTCAGAATATCAAAGGTAAGCTAAAGAACCAGTGCGTCTATCAGATGGCAGCCAGAACAGACAGTGGCCAGGTATGCTTCCATCACATATACCAAGTTTAGAAGAGAAAATAATCCCTAATATTTGTCTTGAAAACAAAATTCACTATCTATACTTTAGACTATGAAATTTGGTTTAACTTTAATGTTAATAATCTGATGCACAGAAAATCTTAGAAAGGCAATTTTAATTGATTCTTTCAGAATGCTTCCTTTTTCTGAATGGATATGTAGATGACTTAAGTATGCTTATCTTCGCTCCTTTTGTCTAACTCCTCCAAACATCTCCCAGGATCGCCATCCTGTGCCCTACATAGACACTTTTCCTGCCCAAATGAGCCTGAATATCTTGGCTCTGACTGTGCAGAGTCTATGAAGGCATTTATAGTTTGCTTGTAACTGTCGATCGAAAGGGCACCTTGTGGTCACACACGAGGGCACAAGTCACCCAAGGCACAGGACCAGGAACGGATGAGATATATTTGATTCCTGTCAATATTTTAAAAACGATTTTTACTTTTCCTTTTAAAAAATTATATACAGCACTTCTCAGAAGACTGAAAGAAAGCATAAAAGTTATGAATGAAACAATGCAGAAAATATAAACATTTCCTCTGTTGGATATATTTTTCCATTTATAAACCAGTTCATTATCTATGTGGCTGTGTTATTATGTATGAGCCTTTTATATCACTTTGTACATGATGTAAGTGTTCTATTAGGAAAATAGTCTCTTCACTTAGAGGGGAGAAAAGAAAAATATTACTTCTGTTCTGCAAACAAACAACAGTGTCTGGTGAAAAAAGAACTCTTTTGTTTTTGATTCCTACAATTAATAATACATATAGACACGCACACACACACACTATATCTATATACATATAGTGTGTGTGTGTGTGACCAATGCTGAGTGTAAATAGGCTTGAAAACAGCATGGCATTCTCAGTAGTCCCTTATATACATTAAATGCCTGGATTTTTCCTCACAAATCAGCTCCATAGAATTAATTTTTCTCATATTGCACTCATGATTTTTAACATCTTACAGGACTATAAGTTTCATAAGATGTCATCAGTTCACTATTGTGACCTCAACATGGTAAAAATTATAAGTCTAATGTCTACTATGAAAATAGAATTCAAGGAACTTTTAAATGTTGTTCATGGAGTATTTCTGAATGTTTACAAAGTCAACAGATAATAAAAATATTTAAATTAATTTTATAACATATTTTCCTTTTATATTTGTCCTTTCTTTTACTCTTAGGAGAATCAAAGCAAGTGTTTTGTTCCAAATAGCATTCATTTGTGTAGCATACCAATATAAAGTCTTTCAAATAGACTAAGCAAAGGCACATGCCTGGAGTCACTAAAATCATTTAGAAATTAATAAAGACAAGTAATGAGCAAGTAAGCCCTCACACAGGGCCATGGCTTTTGTTCTTTCACTGGATATTCAAAAACCACCTCTTAAGACAACAATCCCAATTACTAGAATATTCACTTTTTTCTATACAAAAGGAAAACCATGTTGAAGAATTTGGTTACTGATTTAGAGTTACAATAGCACATGGACTGTAGCTAAGGTTTTAAAAGCTCTTCTCAGACTCCAGTGTCCCCTCTTCTGTTCATTGCTATGTTGTTGTTTAATAGCATGGTGTTCTGTTTCCACTAGTATGAGTGCCAGCAAACTGTACTTGAAACTTAGGAGACATATAAAATTATTTTAACTTAGCAAACTAAAATGCATGGAATCAAAAACTTGGAATGTTTTTAAATCTGATTTTTATAAAGGTCAATATTTACTTGTGTGTTAATGTTTTCTGAGGAGTTTTTGTAAAAGAGTCTACATATAAATAAATTTCAGATTTTTTTAATGAAGGAAAATACTTAGATGACCTCAAGGTAGCACAGTATGGTTAGTTGGATAGTTTTGCCAATGTTCACATATACTACAACACTTTTGAGACAATGAAACAGGGAAGTGTAGTGAAAGTGGTTTTTAGTAAAAGTAAGTGCAACAACAATAGTTATGAGAACAACTGGTGAGAGTTCTGAAAGACGGTATTGAATCTTATCTTGGGAGTAAAATCAAATTATCCTAAAGCACAAGGCATTTATACTTGGTCTCATACGTGGTCTATAAACTCAACAACAACCACAGTGAAAGAAGACAGTTTTGAAAAGAAACTATCTATAGTAACTCAACAATTACAATTAACTATTAATGTACAGGAGTATATGATCTAGAGCAGATATTTTTATGAGATAGGGTCTCCCTATAGCATCAGCTGACCTGGACCTCCCTATATAGACCATTCTGCCCTCAATAGCACAGAGATCATCCTGCCTATCTCCCAAGTCATAGGACTAAAGACAAGTGCTACTACATCCAGCTAGAATAGATATTTTGACATAGAATACCTGATTCGTGTTAAATTTATGCATCTTTAACAAACCCATTATAAGTTCGTACACTAATGACAGTGGTTTAGGGGCTGTGGCACCAAAGAAGAATCTCAAAGAGAGCCCCTGTCATTGCCATCAGTCTGACATCCCTATCTTGGACTGTCTACCTAACTCAAGTCACGTCCTGTTCTTTATAAAAGCCAAATAGTCAAAGTCAGGAGTATTTCACCCAGGAGTATTTTCTCCTTATTTCTTCACTAAAGAAGGATGAAGTGCTGCTTGTCCTCTACTCAGGAGGAGTATGCCTTCATCCCACGGATTTGAAAAGAAGGGAGTTTTTGCTAAGTGACTGTTAAGGAAGCAGCATGAGAGGGATCAAAGAGGCTGTTGGATCCCATCTCCAGTCTTTATTTGCTCCAAAAATTTGTGCAAGAACTTTGACCTCTCTATACCTCAATATCCATGATCTGTAAAGGGGGAGAATAATAATACCACTGCAGGGAACTGTGTAGATGAACCTGATATTGTTAGTGAGCTGCTTACCACTATGCTTGGCATACAAGGTGCACTTCATGACTGTCAACTTCGTTTCCCAGTAGCTGGTGGTGTCTAATGTTAGATTAAGGCCTCGTTCTCCTTGTTTCCCACAAGAACTATTCAGTCTTGTTACTTTGATTCCCTTCTCCAAGTTCCCAGTAAATGAACTGGTTTGATTCATGCAGAGCATTCCAAAGAGGCTCCTCCCTGTTATCTTTCAAGGAAAAGGAGAATAATGACTAGATGCAAGTTACCCCAGAGGACACTGTCCTAAGAGACATTATTCTTCAGGCACAGAGGGACAAGTGATGCATGATTCTACTTATAAATAGAAGAAGGCAGGAGAATGGTGGTTGTCAGAGGTTCGAGAAAGAAGGATGGTTGTTATTCAGGGATATATTCAGTTATATGGGATCAAAAAGTTGTAAAAAGAAAACTTTATGCTACATTCAAACACTTGTTAGCGGTAAATCTCAAGTTAAGTGCTTTTTATCATGATAATTAAAAAAGAAAAAAGAGGAAGGAAGCTAGAAAAAGAGGGAAGAAAAGAAAGGAAGGAAGAGAGGAGGAGGGAGTATAAAAGCAGAGAAAGAAAGAAAGAAAGAAAGAAAGAAAGAAAGAAGGAAAGAAAGAAAGAAAGAAAGAAAGGGAAGGAAGGAAAGAGAATGTTACACTGTGATGAAGAGATTAGGACAATATCAAAAAAGCATGATTCATATACTTCCCATTTGTTTGCCCTAAGTCTCCCAAAAGACAAGAGAGAAAGAGTGTGTGGCGGGAGGAGGGAGGTGACTTTCAAAACTTACATCAGAGTTAAAAATTATTGGACACTTTGAGACACTCTCTCCTAATTTGTCAGTTGCTGTCTGTTAGAGAATGTTATGCCCTGAAGCAGTTGGGGCACATAGTAATTCACAGGAGAGGCTTCCAGGAATACCCATTTACACAATTATCAGTATTAAGCATCTGAACTCTTAAGGTATAAAATGCAATGCAAGGATAATCAAACCAACAGAATGAGGATCTTAAAGGGGATGTGTGTGACTCCAGCAAATTCAAAGTTCTGTTATCTAGTCATATAACACTTTTCATCTGTACCCAAACATTTATTTCTCAGATTAAGTGGAAGCATGCAAATGGATATGTGGATATAAGAAAACAGTTTGTGGCACCCCTTAGTATGAATAGTGATATCATAGGCTATTATAGAAATTAAAATGAAGCAGCAAAACATAGTAAGTCATATGAGTTGGAAATGCATAGCAGAGTGTTGACAAGTTTGGGTCCTATATGCTGCTCTTTCTGATGGCACACAAACTAGATATCCTATGGCAAAAAGTCTGTAAGGATATTTCTTCACAATTTCAGTCCTGAATTTAGTTAAAGGGTATCTTTACTGACCTTCTAAAATAAAAAGGCAACAGCTATATGAAATCAAGAGAACAGGAGTCAAGGGAGCAGGGGTTTAAACTGGCCAATGCAGGCAATTTTTCAAGTCTGATTTCCTTACCTTAGACTAAGAACATAAAAATGTTAAAAGACTTTGAACTGTTCACTATACAAGTTTATTGCAACTTTTTAAAAATTCTTCGCAGTTGGATGTTTTAGCCTTAAAATATTATAAAATGAATCTCTTAGCCTGATTATTCCTCTGGATATTAATTTTAAAGTATTTATCAAATTGTAGCTGTGTAAGTGAAAGGATTTTTAACCTAAAAAGTTTCAACAGATTCCTTGCAAAAATAATAGCAGCATACTTGACATGCCTTAAAATAGATGTGTGTGTTTCGGTACCTATCAAACATTTAATAAAAGATGACTCTTCAAGGCAATTTGCAAACGAAGCCTTCATCTAGATACATGTCAGTGTAAATCAACAACCTTCAGTTCAGTTTTTCTAAACAAGTATGCTATAATCTTTGCTAGTTCTGTTTCTGTGAGGCCATCATAAATCTGCCACACAAATCTGGCTCCAGTGGATTCACTCAGAGACCCAAGTCCTGGAAAGTATGGTGAGCTACAGATCCAAGCAAGTCTGCCTTCTTATCACAATCCGCCATTATCTGTGAGGCATATCTCCTGGTAACAAAATCTTAATAGGAACGTACACATCTTGCTTAAGAGCTACCTCTTTACTATGATACTTCACCAAAAACGACCTTGCCTGCTCTCCCACACACACAAAGGAAGAATGGGCGTTCCATGCCTTGTGTATGCATATGTGCTTTGCATATGATGTCTATTGAATTAGCCAGGATGGCCTTTGGTGAACTGAATGCACACCTAGATTTAAATGGCATAAAACTTTTTTTTTCTCAATTTGCCATTGCTAATATTTAATTTGTTTTGACCTAAACCTGCTAATATTATTCAAGTGGAAGAAGCAATTGAAATTTATTATTTGTGATTTATTTCTAACACTGAAGTTGTCTGCTAAATGAAAAGTAAAACAAGTGGATAAAAATATTTAATTTTCAGCGTTCAGACTTAAAATGTTATATTAAACCCAGAAAAAGTGTAAACCTTTCCTTTTTCTGGAATTATACTTTATAGTCTTGTATTTATTGAATGCATTCATAGGCTCCCTTAGGATGTGAAATGTATGGAAATATATGTGCATTACTAAAGAAAGAACTAAATTTATTCTTTCCCCACATCACGCTCCTCTTTGCAGTAGAGGTTTTTAATTCAATACAGAGCTAGAATGAGATGGAGCCAATTTCCTGGTCTATATGTGTGACAAATGCCGAAAGTGGCACAAGATTAACAAATTAGCTGAAGTATAGATCTTAAAAGATCTTTTTTTCTGTGTCTTTAAATCAAAATTCATACTTTATTTGAAAGGAAGCCTTCTTTAAGATTTAATAATAAACAAGAATATTTTATTTCTCTGTGTTTAAGATAAAAATGATGGAGTGTATGGCAGTATGCTAGAATTTTTAAATGTGTATTTTTATTTGTGGGAAAGCTTACAAAGATTACATATTTTCATACTTAAATTCTTGTAATTATTATGTAGTATGCTGGATTAATAACCCTAATGTGTGGTTTGCTTCAACTGAAAATAGTATTTTCAAAATAAATAGCTACTCCCAAATGAAAGAATAAAATGAACATCTGATTCTATATATTCATGAGTAAAGATATATTTAAAAGACCAGGTTCCAGGCAAATAACATTTGACCATGTGATTTTAAGTAAAAACTTATCAGGTTCTGCTACTTCATCTAACCAGAAATTCCTGCCTTTGATATAACTCCTACATCTAACATCAACCAAAACCTCGGGGACAACAAAAGCATGAAACAGTTGCAGAACTGTTTAATTTGTAAGAAACTGATTACTTGTAATAATTGCATGTGTGTGAATATGCTTCTACTCTCTGTTGAGTGCTGAAGGAATGAACTTATGATGTGAAACGGCTTCATAAAAGCTCAGATGCTCAAATACATGGTTTGAAATGGGCTCCCCTCTTCTCAGCTCAGAACCTCCCTGTAACCCAACTGCGTTGCTTGGGCTAAAATTATATAGAAATCATGGCATTTAACGCAAGCGCAGTCTTACTCCTTGTACCAAACATACTAACATGCTTAAAAGTCAAGACTCTCTGTGCAGGCTGTACTTCTAAGCCACTAGTCTCCTTTCCCATATCTGTTCATGTTGACAGGCGGTGTCATAATACATCACCAGGAGGATCAGCACAGGAGAGCAAAATTTCATCGCCTGACAGCAAGATAAAAACTTATTTTCAGTATTAAATTAGTAAAAATATGCCATTACCTCATTTCCAATAAGTCTACTATCTTTTCAAAATAAGGCGTCTGCTATAACCACAAATATATCCAAAAGCAGGAGGTCTGTTTATGTGTTAAATGTCACCCTAGGACTAATAGATTATTTTCATTTTCTTTTTTGTATATTACTTTACTCTGTATATCTTGGAAGCAACAGGAATTTTTTTAAGAATAACTTCTTAATGAACTGCATAAAAACAGCAGAAATCTACCTGATCTGAAATGGAAAAGGGTATCCAAGCTGCTGATAAAGTCAGATACCTTTCTCATATAACACTGTGCTCTGTGTTAGGATTTCAGTGGAATTTAACAATACCTGCAGTAAAGAATGTCTTTTGCAGCCTAAAGCATCATCTGCCACTTAGACTTCAATTTTGCCCCCGTTTGGATGCCCTACAACACACGCACTTCTCTTTTGTCTATTATCCCAGAGTTGTGCTATTCCCAAATATTGACATCATCTACTTTTATCAGCATTAACTGCTCCGCAGCTTTCCAGGCTCATGCTCAGCTCTATTTCTTCCTATTGATTATCTTCCTCACTCCAGCAGGTAGCTAGCTGGCGAGGCTGTCCTGAGAAATAGCTTCCAATGACTTTATACGCACAATTTACACGGAATTGTTTAAAGAAGATATTAGCCTCAATACAAATCAGTGAAGCTCATTTAGTCAATACTGCACGATTCTGCTGTTGGCACCCTGTCACATGTTAGTCTTTACAGTCAGCTGCCGAACCCAATCTGCACATTAGCCATAGTATTTAGTTTCATATTAAAACGAAGGCAGGTTTTTCGCTTTTGCTTTTCTTTTTGAAATCTTTTCGGTGTACTTTTTACATCACGTCACTGAGCCATGTGATAGTAATATATTTTGAAATATAAAAACCTGAGATTAAATGTTTGATTCTTGACAGTGTTCTTAAATATAATAAATTCAAAAGGAAATACTGTTAAGTTAAAACGGAGTGTTTTTCATTAACTCCAATCAAATGGTAGACAACAAAGGATCTTTTATTTGAGAATATGAAGTGAAAATGAAAACCAGAAAACCTTGACTAAGAAAAGGTCCAGCTAAATGATGTTGGAAGGAGGTCTCCAGATTGAGCCTGGGTGTTTCTTTCGCTAAAAGTGAATTAAACTAAGATATGCTATGAAGAAATATTTTACAAAGAAGCAAAACTTAATGCTTTTTGGAGATGAAAATAAGGTCTAAGAACAGTCGACTTTGAAAATAATTCTAAAGAAAGATCCCATATGAAAAAAATTGCCACAGCATCTGATCTTTCCTTATAATCATAACAGGGAACTGTTTGGGGTAAAGTAATTCTGGCCCCTCATCTTATTCTATAGCAATGCTGTAAAATTCTAGAAGCAGTGTTTATATTTCACAATAGCCCCTCCCCAAACTACTGGCTTATGATAGCTAATGAGATGATATCCCAAATATCGAAAGCAGGAAAATTCAAATGAAAATGTAAATGTGAAATTTAATATAATGAAATAACTAAGCAATATGATACTAACCTGAGTGTTTGTACAAATATTGCAAAATAAACTGCAATACATTAAAATTCTTCAAGGGTTATGTAATACATAAGTGAATGTTTATATATAAAACTTGAGCTATCGAATAAGGGATCTTTATACCTATTGTATTATCCTATTTTCTTACTTAAAAAACAGCACTAAACATCTGAGAGTTTCAGAAAGGTGCCCATTAAATATGTTTACATATTTCTTTGCAAACTGAAATAGGTAAAGCCTAAACATACTGACTAAATAGTCTATTTGTTATAAAATGCATCTTAAAGCTTTAGTGACTGGGTTAACAGATTTGGGGATATGAATGGCAGGGACTATAATAATCTTGGTTTGGAAACATTTAAGAGCTGTATATCCAAGATTTTAAGCAAAGGTACGAGTTGAATAAAATGACAGCTTTAAATAAGGTGTGATAATAAAAATTGTAAGATTTTCAACATTAATATAGGAAAGTAATTAAAATGAAATTACATGACAAATAATTGTAAACAGTTCAAGATCTTTCTTTGTTATAAAAGGTTAAAGGTGATTTTTCTTGACCTTTGCTTTCTATTCTTTCTCTCTAAATACCACTAGCTGGGAGCTGAAACTCTGAATCCCAGGTAGAAAATACATGCCAAGATGGCTAGTCTATCCTGATTGTACATCTTCTCACACATTTATTGCAAACTGACACTCACATAACAGCCTTTTTTATCACAAAGATTCAACAAAGAACAATTCAGGTGCCAAGGGAAAATCATACTCCAGGAAAGAGACAGTTGCTTTAGCTGCATAGTCAGGCTGTGAAAGTGCAGGCTGGCGAAGATTGGAGCATTTGCGTGTGACAACATTTAGAAAGAAGTCAATATCATAAATGCTATAGTATTTAGTTGCAACTTTGTATATGTATTTATATATCTGTATATTACATGAAATGTGCAAATATAAATTTCATCTCATACTGAAATGCAGAAAACTTAAGCTTTTTCAGTTTAAAATATTCTCTGATTAATATGCACTTATATGAAGGAAGTAAAATCTACCACCTACAAAAAATTTCATGCCAGTCCACTTGGCATAAATTTAGATTAAATAAAATTATTTGCTTTCCATATGAATTTAAATATAGAAGGTGCCTGGTGAAGAAAATGTAAACACAAAATTGATCATAAATTCTGACACTAACAGCAACAAAGCAGTCAAGAACTTCAGGTAGGTAAAGATGCTAATATTTTTCCCCAAAAAATTCTTATGTTAAAAATTCAACTAATGTCAAAACATAAAATTGTTAAAACAGTGATATTCCATGGTAAATTTTTAAAGGGCCTAATTTTAATTTCTTTATTTTTGTTAATATATAAGAGAAAATAATTTTATTTCTCAGTTTATTAAGATCCATTTGTAGAAGGACTTAATATTATGAATCCATCATGGTTACAAGTCTTATGAGTATTCATATTTATGATATGAGTTAAAGGTTGATATTAGTGATCCACAGTGACCACAGAAACACAATTGATGCTGATGACCAAGGTCATTTTGCTGCATTCAGAATTCTACGTTGAGCCCCCAAATTTCCAAGCCTTTCTGTCAATATTCTGATAAATATAATCTACTTAGAAAGTATACATCATGCCAAAATTATCCTTAAAAGGAATAACATTGAATTATATGCGATTTTTATCCTTTCTAGAAATAGGAACTTTATATATTCCAAACTAAACAACACACACACTATTTTGTCAAGAGACATTTTTTTATTGCTAAACTGAAAATGAACACACTAATGTGATTATTCCATTGCTATTCATGTCCTAATGTAGCTTTTAAGATGTGCAGGCATTCAGTTAATCTTGTAAATTCAACAATGTAAGTATTGTTATTATTTTTATTTAGTAAAATATTTGAAAATATTAACTAACAAATACATCTATTCAAACTCTGACTAATGTATCTCAAAATAAATATCTAAGTCGATAGCTTGTTTCATGATGCTTCTGTTGCTATAGTTATACCTATAGAAAATGTGCAGAACGTGAGTGCATATCAAGGAAATAAGTATTACTAAATATTACTCTTGTAATATATAGTTCAGCTTTATGTATCTATACTTTATACGAGCAAGGAGATATACATGTTTATATAGTTTCATAACCCAGAATAAACAATAAAAGTATGTGTGTGTGTGTGTGTGTGTGTAAATGAAATCAGTATATCAGTATCCTCCCAGAAAGGTATACAAGGTTGAATATTAACTTCTTTGAAAATTAATATAAAAATATCATGATATATAAATGTCATTGACAATTTATCCACCACTCTGTGTCTTTTTGCCTTTGTGTTTCTTTCAATCTGTATGCATGGGTGTACAGCTACTAACATAAAGTGAATATTTAAGGAAAGAAACCCTGACTTCATTTAACATTTAAAGCACTTTGTTTAGAATAACTAAGTTGAGATTAAAATCATTTGAGTTTTCTTTTATGAAATAGAAACTAAGCTATTTATAAAATATGCATGGAAATTTCATTTTTGAAACTTTCCCATAAAAAATTTCTTATGTAAATATATGTATTCTTATCTTATTGCATTATAAAATGTTCGAAAAGTGTTATAAATTATCATGAAATGAACCTGAAATTGTTGTGTCTGTATCACAAAAATTAAGAATCTAAGTAACGGCAAAGTTTATTATCATTTGAGTCAGATATAACTGGAAAACCTCTAAACTAATTTTTTTTTCTATATACCCACTTGTTTTTCAAATGTGTCAGTTGTTTTCATTATTATAAGGCCAAAAAGGAAATGATGTAGGATTAACTGTCAGGAAGTTACCTAGCTACCTAGTAGTAATATCTTGGTCACCTTTGAGACTATGCCCGTAAATAGTTACAGCCTCAGTAATGTCATCCACAACATTAAAGTGATGACTCTAAGTGCCTTCCACAGAAAAAAAGCACCTCAGGGTGAGCTAGCATCCGTTGCAATGACTCACTACCTGGACTACAGGAGTCTTTAATTACATTTAATACCTACACCCACCCACCCACTCACACATATAAATATATATATATATATATATACCCATGTATGTCTCTATATGTGCATGTGTGTATACTATATATGCATATATAGTTATAGTTATATGAAAAATTCTATATAAACTGTGAATATAATGGTATTATCATGAAGTTAAGAAAAATTATTATACAAAAAGTTATCTGCAACTCTCAAGAGACATATTCACTTCGTAATTTCTAATTAACAAGGAGAAGATTCTACCCTGCATGGACTCACTTCCAAATTGCAAAATAAGGACCCAATGGAATTAAAGCAAGTCATGGAGAGGTGCAGGAGGGTGAAGAGAGGACTACCTTTTTCTAGGCTCAACAAAAGGTTGAGGGCCTAATTATTTTTAAGTGTAATCCAGCCACCCTCTTCTCATGCTTAGCTGCACTGAGTGACACTATTTGTGATGCCCAGTGTGCTGAATCTGAGCAGGTTGCTGTCAGTTTAAAAATGACTATAATAAAAGTGACCATGAAGATGGATCTTGTGATTTTGCGTTTCTAATCAGTCATCTGTGAAGAACACTTTTGCTTTGATTCAGCAGACTGGTGACAGCCATGATTGATAGCGTATGAGGATGAATAAAGGTTATTAACTGTCTTCCTATTAAGCTCAATGTATTACCCCTCTAGGTGTGTCTCATACTTTACGTTAAAACACTCAGGTAAGGTCAAGAATGAACTCCATGGAGAAGGTACCCATCGTGCTGAAAACAGTGATGTGTTCTTGCATGACTTTCTTAAATGTAGCATTTAAAGTGCATTTAATTCCACTGCGTTATTCATTAGCACAGCATATGTGGTGAAAACACTAAAGATACAGGACACTGTATTAATATAAAGATTTGAATGTAACTAGCACCTGTATAGCACTCAGACTGAGGTCTAAACAGATAGTTTGTACCTTATATAACCTATAAGGAGCCCATAAAATTGACTGGTGACTACAAATAAATATCTGTACTATATATACAAATTTAAAATTTTTTCAAACATCCAACATTTAATACCAATGCCTAAAAATTCAGAGGAACTATTGATACATTAGATATTTTGACATAGTTATTAAGTTAATAATTTCACTTCTTTACATTTTTAGCAATTATAAATAAAGAAACACTTTAATGGAAATTTCTATGTGAACCCTTGACTTGTATATGCAAAAGAATAAAAAGTTAGAGTCTACTGTATTTCCCGTGTGTATTTACTCTTATAGAAGCCAAAATGTAACGAAATACTTTAGAACACTTTACTTATCTTTAAAACCTTCTTCATTCTGCAAATTTGGATCTACAAGATAACAGATCAAATACATACACTTAAATTTTAAAATACGGTATTTTATTTATGTATTTCCCACTGTGAACACTCAAATACACCAAGCTTAATGTCAATTAGCCACATATATTTAAGGATACCAACAATTTGACACTGAAGTATTCACTTAAACTATAAGCAAATTTCAGCTCTGTGGTTTTGGCAGATCTTTACTGAGCAACACTGCATAGTGACAAAACTAGAAAATGTTCTCTGAACACTATTAGAATTATAATGCAGAAAAGCCATATTATGTCAAAAGTCATCCCCTCCTAAGTGTTTATTATGCCCACTTTGGTCTTTAATATTGAGGTTCATCTGCAATGAAATGTGAGAAAGTAAGGAAATGAAGCTCAAGATCTCATTGAAATTTTCTTTAGAGCTTCAAAAATTGGCTTTCTGTCCTACTCTGCTTCATCTGGCAGCTGCTGCTCTAAGAAACCTTTCCAGTTCTCTAGTATTTTATGTATGCCAAGTACAATTTAAATACTTACACACCAAAAGTCTCTTGATTTAGAAATATTAGATCAATATTAAACTTAATTAATTGTTTATGTGGAGTGAACTTAAATGTAAATTTTTAGAATTCATATTAGGTTTCCTCATTAAGACACATTATCTTCATTATTAAATGGATTTGTCTTTCCGTTCTATGCAACTTCAAGAGGAAAATGTAAAAACCCATTGAGGTAAGAGACCCAAGGACTCCATTCTAGAGTCTTGTACAAATATTTGCCAAAGGTTTCATATTGAAAGTTTTTAATGTAATAAGAAATAATGTGCTGTGTGGTTCTCAAAAGCTTCACTTGATTTAAAGATTATAAATGAACAACCCACTTCCAATGTGTCTCAGAACAAACCAATGTTAGCAAAATGCCTGCTTTTCTGTCTGCCTAATTCCAAGATTCTTAATGAAAATGAGGAAATACAAAGACCAGGGCGGCCTAGAGGGAATATATACATTTTCTAGTATTCTGTTTCTTCCCTTTATGAAAAATAAAAGAAAAAAAGATCTAGAACACACATTGCACACGGCACAAGATACATGTTTAAAAAAAAAAAAGGCAAAGACAGCTTAAGGTAAAGTTTAGATCTTTTCCAAGACAATCCCGGTAGGTTAATGTTGAGCCACATCTTACAGAATCTAACAACGACAGACAATACAGTTTTTAAAAGCAACATTTTCCTTTATCTTTTTGGACTCCTGGAGGAGGGGATGTTACATTAATGTTGCTTAAGCACTTGATAGAAACCCTATATTTTGTGCAAGCCCCTTACATTACTGAGGCTGAGACTTGCTTTTGTGGAGTACTAGGACAGAAGGCAGATAGATAGCTTTAATTTCCAATTTCTAGAACTGAGACTCCTTTGAGTTTGCAACTTCCTTGGTTCTTTCATAGCTGTATGCATCTCCCTTCCTCTTCTTCCTTCTCCAAAGCTACTAAGGCATGAAGTCGGAATATAAAAGAGTGGTGCACACGTGCATCCAGACTTGGAGACCAGCAGCTGCTCTTCGCTGCAAGCCCTGTACCTGAGCGCGGTGGCCACTTGGCTTTTCAGCCCAGCCCACGCCTGCCTGCCAGGGTTGCTGCTGTCATGTCAGCCCGTGATTTGATAGGCTTGTCGGGTTGCCATGGTGTTGACTTCTTGCCTCCGAGGAGCTGCCCAATGACTGGAGGTCTGGGATTAAAGCGGGAAGAGGCAGTGGCCACAGTGAATTTCCTAGGCAGCTGCAGCAGCTAGGAGGAAAAAAAGGACGAGGTCTTTAGCCTGCGCTCTCTCTTGCTGTCAGGGCCGCCAACGGGAAAGGAATAGAAAGGGTGGCCTGGTGAAAGGGTGACACTCGCAAGCCAGAAGACACAAGGGAGGGCTTGGAGACCCTCTCAGGAATAACTCGGAAGCATGCCGCACGTGCCTGGAGGGAAAATCTTCCAGAATTCGTTATTCACACAAGACATCGCCCTGGGTTGGGTGGAGGGACTTAGAGTAAAACCGTGTTAAAAGGGTTCGAAGAGAATGGTGCCTGTCCCCCTACATCCTAGCTTTCATTCTAGGAACGCAGCCCCTTGGCACATAAAGAGGCACTCTGCAGAGAACTTGGAACTCACTCCGAGAAGAGAAAGTGCAGTTAGACGACCGCTGAAGGCTAGAGCATAGTCGCCAGGCGTGGCGGGCAGGGCCAGGGAGCTGGCGAGCGCACGCGATGCTCAGCCCCAGACGGAAACTGTAAACTACGGGCTGCCAGGGAGAAAGCCCGCTTCTGTTATAAATTAGGAGGTAGGTGAAGGTTACGCAAAGAAGAAAAGGGAAAGTAAAGCTGTTAAAAGAATAGAATAAAGCTCCTGGGAGTTCAACTCAAAATCCCCCCTCTCACTCTCCAAACTAAGGGGAGGAGGAGGAGTAAAAGCACATTCTGGTTCGATGAGAACTCTCTGGAATGTCTGGAGGAGAGGATAGAAGTGCGAGGATAAGAAGACCCTATGCTAAATAAATATCAGGAGAGAGAGGTGGGGGAGGGGGAGAGCAGGAAGACTAGTCCCTGTTCACCAAGAGACTCCGAGATTCGCAGGACTGCGATTCCAGTAGATCCGGAAAGCAGAAGTTGAGACTCAGACTGGACTGAGCGAGGAAGCGACCCGAGAGAGTAAGCAGAGGGCGAGGTGCATATTGCTGAGGGCAAGCCCGGAACAGCAGCCTAGGGCCACTGGAAGGACCCTAGGCAGGAGCCGCTGCGAGCACGAAGGTGCAGAGTGCAGAAGAACCTAGAGAGAGACCATGGACCAGCACTTAAGGCAGCACCAGAGAGCTGCCTGCCAGGTGCCGCAGCCCGCGCCCGGCTCCCAGGGACCACACGACTCTCCGGGAAGAACTAGTCTGCAAGCCGAGTCTCCACGCCTCGCGAGTCCCAAACACACGCCTCACTAACTACTTTACAGCCACTTTCATTGATTTTCTCTAACAAACAAACACCATGCCCCGTTACAGCAACACTTCCCCTGGCCACAGCTAGAATGCCCTAAGCGCTGATAGTTGGATTTTTCTGGACAGCAGTTTCCACATCTCCAAATAAATTGTTTTCTTTCACTCTAGGTTTGGATCTGTTCCTGGATTTCGTATACTAACTGGGAATCAGCTTGTAAAAGACAGGTTCAGACACAACTTTGTAAACCCGGTAGAGTTCACTCTTATTTGCATATTAATTTTTGCTAATCAGAAGTAACTCGATTTAGGAGGAAAATGTCCGCAAAGAAACCGACTGGTCTGCATCTGCGGGAAAATTAACAGAAGTACAGCAGACACCGCTAAGCAATACCCCTTGAGTTGTCTCTAAAATTATTCCTTTAAAAACAAAGTATTTATTTTAAAGTAGCCCCCCTTCAAACGCCATTTCTGCCCTAGGTTCCATCACACATGTCAAAGGGTTGTTGAATTATTCATTATTGTAATTACTATCATCATTGTCATTATCCCCTTCCATGTGGAAATAATTTTATTATCGTAATTTGATATCTGAAGAATTTCCTGTTAGTCGTTTGATAATCATTTTTTTTCTGCTGAAAAGAAAAGTTTTGTTTATAAATGAGATAGAGAAAATGTTTTAAATGCTTTGATGTTTGCTATAGATTTCCGTTTATCTAATCGATCGGAATGCCAATAAAATCGATTAAAGGTTTAGTGTTTTACAAACAACCATTTTGTGCTTTTTGATTTTATGTTCAGAATGATTTTAATAAAGCTAATGTTTTCCTTTAACAGTCTCTCTTAAAAAAAAAAAACCTAAAGCTTCATCGTTTTCCCTTTTATTATTAGAAGTTCCTACTTGAAGTTCTCCAAATAAGAAAATACACATTAAAAAAAAAAACATAATAAAGCAATGGTTGAAATGGTTTAAATTTCATTCTCTTGTTGCTTGAGGTATTTAAATAAAGCCCTTTAAAATCTTGGTGAATTATATGCGATCATTCAGTGATTGCGGAATATTAAATTAAACTTAGATAAATCCGCATTGAAGGAGGCAGCACCCAATCCTGAATTTATTTCCCATTTTCTCTAACAGCATCACTGCACTCCTCTCTTTGCAATGACAATGTGCCAAATCTGGGCATTTTGAAAACATTTTCCATATGCTTTAGCTGGGGACTGATAGACAAAGAAGAAAGGAGATGATCTTTTTGCTCGGAGGTATTTTATTTAACCTTTTCTCTTAGGCTTTCACTGAAAATCATTTTAAAGCAAAAGTTTGAAAACCATTGAATATGTTGTGTTTGCTTTTGCCTTTCCTTTGCACCTGGCTGTTGGTTCCTGGAATGCAGTTTTGCTTTATAATTTAATGTGAAGCTCTCATTTGTCTACCTTCACAACATTTTGTTTCGAAAGTCTTTGCTTACTTTAGTTTCTGCTGTTTGCATTTAGCAATTAAAGATTAATTTAATTATATATTTGGTAACAAATCAGATGGGCTTTTGCTTATTGTATGATTTAACGGGAATTTATTTTAGGGGCATTACCTACACTGGTGGTGGCTTTTCTTCAACTAGAGATATCTGTACAAATGTCTTAGAAATGTGGATGTTTAGATGAATGAGTGTCCTGTTTAAAAATGATTGTATTTTGTGACCAGTTTAGGATATTGTTTCTATAGCATTTTACTGACTTGATATGGGTGGTTTTAGGTTTTTAAAAGATCACAACTTTGCCCTCTGTTACAGGAAATCAATTCTTTCTCTCTTTTCTTCTACTTGTTTCTTTTCCAATCTCGATCACCTCTTGGAGCTCTTTCCAGACAGAATGTAAAAATGTCACCAGCCACTTGTAATGGAAACAACTCCATGTATGTTTGGAGAGAATGTGCTTGTAGGGTTGGGAGGTGTGATGTGTAGGGTGGTGGTCATAAGGGGTCCTCTTTAATTGTAATAAGAGATGTGCAAGTGCTTGTGAAGTTAGAGAACTGCTATTGTCTGGGGAGAGACCAGCCTGGTCTTGTTTATAAACACAAGGCTGCTTGCCCAGGTTGAAAAGAGGTCACTAGGCTATCTGAGCTCTGACCTCAAGAAGGCCAGAGTGCTAGTTCCGACTTCTCTCTTTCTCTCTCCCCATTTTTTCCTTCTTCTTTTCCTTAATTCTTCCTCCCCACCCTCCATGTGCTATGTATCTCCTCCCCTCCTTTCCCATTATTTCCTTTACCTGTGTCTAACTTTACATAATGATTCACCCCAAAGGCCAGAATCTTAGGTAGGGGAGGCTAAAGCATATTGCCTCTGAAATAAAGGCCACTAGTGGACTTCAGGAGTAGAAAAATGTACATGGACACGAAATGAAAGAACAGAACCCTGCAGGGGATTTTATGATGCTAAATAAATAAATAAAGAAGGGCCATAAAGGAGATAACTGACTAGACAGAGGGAGGAATCAGGGAAGGATTCAACTGTCCACAAACACTACACACACACACACACACACACACACACACACACTGACACACACAGGGTCTCAACATGCCTTCTCCCTTGTGAATGTCATTGCCTTCACCTCTCACTACCAAAGAGGATGTCTCTTCCCCATGTTGTCCTGTTGCAAATCCCCCCTTTTGTTACTTCTCAAGGAAATACTGTTCACGTTGTTTGGCACGCACACACACACACACACACACACACACACTTGGTTGTTTCACTGTAAATGTGTTTGTGGCACCTTCCCAAGCGAGCCTTGCACTTTTCCCCTCACTGTCAACTTCATACCTCCTTCTGACCCACAGAAACCCTGGCGTCCCCACTCTTATATACACATACACACTAACACATACTGGCATCACCTTTAAGTGTGTTTTAGAAGGAGCTGCAGAGTTAAGCAGAAATGTTAGTTAACATACTGTCTTTGTTAAATAGCCCCCGGGTGGAAAAGATCCAACAAAAAAGAGAACGGGAGTAGGGGGACTGGGGATCTGAAAGTGTCTATGGCGCACTAAAGGATTCCTAACGCTGAAATCTTGTAATACCTTCTTTCAAAGAGAGCACATCTATAGAGCCCTGAAGCATGGTCAAAGGACCGGGAACCTTTGCCTTGGGCTGGAGTTGGTCTTGAGCTGGGGGACGTGGGGGAAGCAGGAGGTGGGGCATTTATTGAGGAATTGATGAGGGGCGGCAGGGGGAGGGGAGAGTCCACAGCTGATGACTCATTAACCGGGTTGGAAAACCCAGGGTGTCCTCAGCATAGATTGGGAAAATAAAACACTCCGAAGAAGAAAAGTCTAGAAGTGGAAATTACCTTTTGTCTCAATGTTAAATTCTCCTTGCCTCCAACACACACCACCTAAGCGGCTGGTGTAGCTTTGGGATTCTCCACCAGTTCCGGGCTCAGGGGCAAGGGGCTAGATAGAGCTAGAAGACTGGGCTCCGCTGGGGTCGCACTGCAAAGTGCAGAAGAGGGGCTAGGAAAGTACGCGATGTCACAGGAAAATCCTGTGCTCCTTTCACTTTGAAAATTAAAGTAGGCAGCGCTCAGTGAGGGTGGCAGCAGCTTGGCATAGAGTTTAGGGACAGCGAGACGCTGGTGGAGAGTGGGTTGGGGTCAGAGTCCAAGGTGCAGGGCCAGGGCTCCGCAAAGACCCGACAGGACACGCTGAGGTACTGGAATGAGCGGCGGTGATCCTGGGGGGCCGCGGCACAACCCAGCCAGCGGCTGGGATCCGCCCGCGCCAGGGAGCAGCCCGCGGGCTGGGCTCGGGTTCGCCCGGGTCGCCTCGCCCCTGCCTGCGGCCCACCCAGTGCAGACTGGCGGTCGCTTCTGCCAGCAGCTCTTCCAGCGCCGGCAGGCGCGCTCAGAGGCCAAGCCCTGGAGGAGACTCTTGACTCTGAGCTAGCGCTCTCTGCCCCTTCCCCTGAGCCCATTAACCCCCGACCCTCACCCCCAACCTCTCTTCTTAGGAAAGAGGTGAAAGAAGACCAGAGAGAGATGATTAAAAACAAAACACACATGCACACATGCGTTACCCAGCACAAGAAGGAACTGCAAAAGTGGGTAACTCTCAAATTCGCCTTTGCTTTTGTTTTCTTACTTAGAATTTAGTAACCACCGCTCCTCCCCACCACACACACACACACACACACACACACACACACACACACACACACACACGCACACCAGCTGCATTTGCCAAGAAGAGATGGGGAGGGGTAGGAATGCCGGGACAAATAGCCACCAAATTTTTTAAATCATTTTCTTGATTTGACATTTGTTGTTTTGACATTAATAGCATTAATATTATTGATGACGTTTCCAGGAGGGAAAAAAAAGGCAAAAGAAATAACTTGCAAACGCAATGATCACCATTTCCCTAGTTTTCCGTGGCAGAGTAGACCCCTTTCTTCACCTGAGCCTGAAACAGACTTATTGTTCTCAGGTGCTTCCTTCATCATGCGCATTTACCCGTCTGAAATCGCAGGAAATGGTTTTTCCATCAGTGAGCTTGTACTGGGAGCCCTCTCCAGCAAAGGGCTTGATCTTTTCTGATTTGAACCTGAAAGTTTTCCTTGCCTTCATTTCCCCTCAGTTTCTTGAAAAGTCCCCACCCCCTCCCCCTTACAGGCGCCTCAAGTAGGGTTGTTCCCCCCTTTTAAGTCACATTGTTTGCTCTCTGGGGTGTTTTTTGGTAAACAGTAACGCTATATAAACACCCTTTTCATTTGCAAGTTACTGAGATTTTAAATCTTACCCCTGTGTACACGTGTGTTTCTTAGCCCCACCGAGGTGCAATCAGATACTGCCAGCAAATTGGTGAAGCAGTTTCTGTGTGAAGGTGGGGTTGTAACGAAGTAACTAAAAATCTTAGCAAATCTTGCACTTTGAACAGATTTCTTCCTAAAGAAGTTGGAAATGGAATGAAGTCTTTAGGGAAACTTTTCCTGTGTGTTTTGTTTTAACATTTAGAAGCCTTGGTTTCTAAAGCACTGCTACATGCATGTACCCACTCCAGATTCCTAAGGTGGCATTCTTTTCCCATTTCCCCCCACCCCGCCCCCTCCTCTTAATAAAGACCATGTCTAGGTTTTACTCTCTGCTTCAAGCCTCTGGACTTTTGATTGTAAGCTTAGCCAGTTGCTGAAGGCAAGCAGCTTTCCAGATACAGGCCTAGGTTTGCTCTTCTGGGGCCTCTACAAGCTTATATCCTCCCAGGAGTTTTGTCTGGGTTTTCATTCCATTTACATCTGTCCTAGGATGTTTCAAATGTTCCTTGATAACACAAGGGTTTAAGCCCAGGAAGATTGGTGCTTGCTGCCTCTGTTGTTCCAATGCTTGTGTAATAAACCTCTCTGTTAGTATTTGGTATTTGGTAGCTTTGGCGATTAAGGCCTAAGACAAGGTTTTGAGGCAGATCCTGGCAGTCCAGAACTTCAAAGCCCTATCAGCTCAAAAGCGGCTAAGGTCCCCTTACCTGTCCAGGAAGCTGGACAGTGCAAGTGGTTCCTGCCTTTTAGCTCATTTGATTTGTTACTCTTGCCTTCCCTCTGCAATTCCTAGTTTTGAATATTACATAAATGGTCTGTACTTGTGACCTCTGATGTCGCAGTGTATCAAGATGCTATCTGAGTAATGATTCATAAATATATATATATGTATATATATATATATATATATATCCCATATTCAGCAGGGGGTATTTAAAAGTATGTCTATTCCAAGTTTTAGTTAATTATCTTTTAATGAAAGTGTCACTCATATTCACATCTGTAATATTGGAAAGAGATAATTAGATTTTCAAATGAGAATCAGCCACCTTAAATTTTGCACCAGAAAATACCAAGTATATTTCATTCTAATGAGATCTGTAGTGGGTTTTAAAATTCATCATAATGTGCTTCAAGAAAGATAACTCAACAGACTCGAAAGATGAAAGGTTTTCTTCCCTAAGTCTTCTTAAAGCTATTACATTGAACTTATGCAATTCTGATAAAATATTCAAGAATATTACATAAAAGCTAGAACTGGCCCTCCATTCCTGCAACCTTTACTCCCTTTCATTTGGAAGTTTACTTTGACTAAACTAACCACTTCCAGCTTCCTTGCCCAGGGTTTTCTCTACTGTGTATGCAAGTTAAAGATACTGTTTAAATAGAATGCCTGCGGATCCAGAGTGCAATTCCTCCTTTGAAAGAGGCTGGGTTGAGTGGTGTTTGCACACAGCCAGGCACCCTTTATTTACATACATCTGCATATTTGCTCAGGCCCCCGCATTTCACCATTAGAATGAGTCCTAGAGCACAGTCGATAAAACTAAGAGAAAAGCTCTTCGTTACCCTAACTCATATTTTTACATAAAACTCCCTAGTAAATAAGTCTCTGGTCCGATAGTAATTTTCCTCATTTAGGAAAAAAAAAAAAAAAAAGCCCAGAAAACAAAACCAACCCTCCCGCCCCAAATTCTCGAATGGTTAAAGCACATTGCTTTGAAACTATTTGTGCTTTATAGGCTTCTCATTGCTCAGTGTGTGTATGTGAGTGTGTGTATGTGGGTGTCTAATGAAGTTTGAGAGTTGTGCGCAGGGGCGCAGGGGGTGCGGGCCCCAGGTCCCCATGCCCTGTCTTCTCTGCGATCGCCTAGTCCCGGGCTCCAGCCGCAGCGCTCCGAGCTTTGCAAGTCGCGAGGCTCCGGAGCAGCTCTGAGTCCCGGCTGCGCGTCATTTGCAGTCTGGGGAATGTTGATCACCTCACTAATTACACCTCTCTCTCTCCCCCTCTCCCTCTCCCTCTCCCTCGCTCTCCTCTCTCATTCCCAGAGTGCATATCGGGAATAGACACACAAAGACATGCGCACTCAACTTAATCAGCCATTTTTTTAAACAGGGCTAAAACGATAATAATTAGCAGAATAAAGACATATCGGATTTTCATTTCCTTTCCTCCTTTTCCCAACCCCTCACAACCAAACAGCGAGACCGCGGTCGGCACATGCTTTAACTCCTCCCGGACCCCCGAGGACCGCTCCGTGCCCCCCACTTTCTGCTCCAGCGTTTTTATTTTCACCCAATAAAGTTCGAGGATTATTTTTTTATTTTTTTATTTTTTTTTTAATGAACCCTCTCGTTTTACTTGGATGTGATCAGCTGTACGTAAAATAAAAGCAAAACAAAAAAGAGGCGAAGATCGAGTAGGAACTGCAGGGGAAATGGAAAGTAAGTTTTTTCTTTAACTTTTATTGAGTAGTTTGTGTTAAATTTAGGTCGAGTATCGATTATCTTTCCAGCCTGATCTTGCACAATCTTTGATATTTCGCTCTCTCTCTCTCTCCCTCTCCCTCTCCGCCTCTCTCCCTCTCTGCCCCTAGCTCGCTCGCTCTCGCTCGCTCTGCTCACATCCCCTCATCCCGACCATCTCTTCCGCTCTGCCCCCTTTTCCCGTCTCTTTCCCCCCTTTTTGGCTCAAAGATTTGCTCTGCTGAGGGAGGGAGAGGGCACGGGGGACCTGATTTTCCACTTTCGTTGGGGGGCTACGCTTTTCGGGATTTCACTTTTGGATTAAGTGGCGGATCGTCCACGTTCGGCCGAGCAGTTTTCTGCCCTTTTTCCTGTCTTTTCGGGTTCTGCCTTCACCCAGAGCCTGGAGCACTCTGGTGGCTGGGGAAAGCTGTCAGCTCCGCGGCGGCGCGGCCGCTGCCTGGGGTCTCCGCTCGCCCTGCGCCCGGTACCGAGGACCAGATGATGCTTCCTCTGCACACATCCTCTGAAAGTTTGGACGTTGGTCGGTGGGGCTTGGAGCCCCTGTCTCCTCTCTCCCTCCTTTACCCTCCCCTGCAGCTCCTTCGGCTTCCTTTCTCTTCCTCCTTTGCCGCCCCCCTCCTCTTCTCAAGTTCCGTGCTGGGCTCTTGCTGCACCCGGCTGCGGAGGCCCGGGGCTGCGGCGCGCGCCGCCGGGCTCCGGAGGATGGGCGAGCGCGGGGCTGGGCTGCAGGTAGACACCCGCCCGCCCGAGCCGCCCGCGGCCAGCGACCAGCCGGGGCGGCTCTCGGCGGCGCCGGCACCGCGGACCTGGGCAGGTCCGTTAGGAGGCGGGATCGCTCGGCCTCCGGGCCGAGGACCTGGGGGCGGCAGTGGCTAGCCCCGGGCGCGATCGCCGCCCTAGAAGAGACACTCGCGGCTGGGGATCAAGAGCCTTTTCCTCTCCTTTTGGTAAAGGGCAAGTGTGTGCCTGTGAGTGAGTGTGTGTGTGTGTGTGTGTGTGTGTGTGTGTGTGTGTGTGTGTGTAACGGGGCTGTGGCCGACTGTGGGAACTGAATCATTCCTTGCTTCCCCCCCACCCCCACCCCAAGGGTTCTATGTCTGCAAATGAACTTCACCTCCTTCGCTTCTGTCCCCACGAGCGCGCCTTCTGCCCAGCAGCTAAGAGAACAGTGGCTGGAATGCGCCGGGTCTCGCCTTTTTTTTTTCCCCCTCCTACTCTTACCTTCCCCCTTTACATTCTTTCTGCTCTTTTCTATCCGAAAAAAATGATAATAAAATTTCTCATGGCATTGTATAAAGTTCCTCCTCGATGGCCAAGTTGCAGCTGGTTCCCCATCCTGCCCCCTCCCCTAGAAGACGGTGCACCGGTTTGTATTTCTTTTGTTACCTGCGATCCGGGCGGGGGGCTCCTTGAGGCGCTGGGGCTGGGGTCCTGCCCAGAGACGTGGCTCAGGCGGCGCCTTTGGCCGCATCTCCACACTTCCGCGCGGTCCTGGTGAGGTTTTAGCTACCGTTCGGTGAGACGCCCTCCTTGTAGGTACCAAAGGTTCAGATCGCAAACACCCCCCCACTCCGACCCCTACACACACACTCACAGTCAACACTCACAGACATACACATTCACCCCACTCCCCCCACCACTGGCCTCCACCTTGCTTTTCCCCTCCCCCCTCCCCCCAAAAGCACACATACAACAACAACACCCCCCCCCAACCAAACAAAAACCCAAAGACAAGTTCACTGGCTGAAGATGGTGGATTGACACTGTCTCAGAGGCAGGTTCACCAGGAAATCTGGCCGTCCTGATTTCTGACAGTTGCATTTCCTCTCCTTGAGCCCCCCCCCTTTTTTATTAACTCTGTTCCATGTTTAATCAAGGATCATGTAGATGGCAAAAGGAGAGACACAGAGAGAGAGAGGGAGAGGAGAGAGGACGAGAGAGAGCGAGAGAGACAAGAGACAGGAGGGTTTTTTTTCTTTCTTTTCTTTTTTTTTTTTTTTATTGTGTTCTGGATTTTCAGTGGCTTGATCCCTATAAACGTGGAGTGGTTAAAGCTCATATGTAGTATTATATTTTTAGTTGGGTGGATGGATGGAAGACTGAGGGAGAGGCTGCGGCTGCCGCTGCCTTTTCGGGTGTTGCTTAGATTAAGGCTGAGACTTGGCTGCGATTGGGACGCGACAGTGACAAGGGCATCGATCGCTTCCATTGAGAGCAATGCAAAAACACAGCCCGGGTATGTAACAGTCTCCTGCCATCCGCACTTGTTTTACTTTATATTTACTGGCAAAACTGACGGAGCAAGCTCGGACTTTCTCCTTTCTTTCCTTCTTTTTGCTCTTTTCTCTCCTCTAACTGAAGAATAAAAAGAATGGTGTTATAGTAAATGTTGAAAAGAATGGGTTTAAATAAAGCTGAAGGGAATGTTCAGGATTATTTCACTACCTCTGTGACTGTGTTTTAGAGTTTTTCTTCTCCACTGAGAAGCATATCCAATAGAATGAAGGGTTTTCTTTTTCTTCTTTCCTCATCTTAAAATAAAATAAGATAAAAAATAAATCCTTAAGGGAATATTTAATAGTTTTCAAGGGCTGTGGTTTCAAGCAGCAGGAGGCAAACAAAAATAAAAGACCGCTAGTCAGCTGTTTTAACCTCTTGCACCTGGCTTCAGTGTGGGGATCATAACGTTTATACAGTTATTTTTTAATGGTTTTAGTATTTATGGCATAAACTAGTGACAGCATCACTGTGTGTTTATTCAATAGTTGAATGCTCTTGTATTAAAAAAGTAAACTCATATTCAAGTGTTTTCCTTTTTATAGCAATGGAGATAGGGTCAGTGAAATATGGGGATAACACCATAAATCTGAAAAGTGAAATGTACCCAAGGAACAAAGAAAGGTCAGGCAAACCAGCTGTGTAAGTCACAGCAACAGCACCCACTGTGGGGCGAGGCAGAGACAGTGGCTCTGGGTCTGGAAACTGAAAGTTGCCACTTAAAGTTAAAAATGAGGCAACCATGTTTGGCCCTATTGTAATCTTTTGCAGTTTTTAACAGAGTAGCCTAACTCTGTTCATTAATTTTGAGCTAGTTGGATTATTTTAAAGATGCTGTTGCAGCAAAGGAAAACATGAAAGAGGCTAAGAAAATTGCTGTTTAATATTGCAGAATTTACTGCTTTCATTCTGACCATGAGCCTAAATTTACACAATGAAATTTGATTATCTCTAATAACAATATTAGATCCTGCACTGGATGGATGAGAATTGAGGTGGTTTTGTTGATTGCAAGGGTTTAATGTTGCATTTCAGAATCTGATGTGGTTTGGCCTCCCTTCCATTAACTGGAAAACCCCTGAGGTTTTACAATTATTTCTTAAAGATAATACATTTAAGATTGCATTGGTAGGCTGAAGAAAAGTCATAAAGGCAAGAAGGGAAGCCCTTAATAACTCTTGAGGTTCAGACATGTTCAGCAGTTAGATTGGCTCTGACTTCAGCAAGGGTCGACAATGTGTCATTTCCACGAAGCCAAATTGCCCTCTGCCTATATGATATTAATGTGCAAATCAATATTTCAGGGATTAAATTTCCCTTCTTCATTTTTTATGGTTTCTACCTCAATAAGTCTCAAGTCTATTAGAAGAGCCTGGATGATTTAAAATCTTTCACTGCAGAAGGGCTTGTCGTAGTCTTGTTTCACAGACCATTTTAGGATTTTCGTTATAAAGACTAAAGGCACCCTAAAGAAGTTGTGAGGCAGTATAGAGCCAGGCTTAATAGTGTAAAGCTCTTGTTCGATTAAGACCTAAAAGGTATTGAAAATATAATATACATGTTTATGTACTATATATACATTCTGTTGCTTTAAAAATATTATGTTAATCACCTATTGATTTATTTCAAAATCAATTGAAGATCTTTTCCTAGTGGTGATTTGTTCAGCATTCTTGAGGACTGTGTTAATTTTCTGAAAGACTATGCGTGAACTGGCTTGGTATGAAAATATTGGAAGGGAAACATTTTTCAGTTAGCAACATTTTCCTAAGAAGTACTTTTAGAAATCCTTGTTTGTGACAGTAAAAATTAAGTGGTGTCATTTGCATACACTGTTGTCATAGCTATCATTGAGTTTTCTGGCTGACTGACCTAGCTTATATCTGTTAAATGAGGCCTTCTTCACTTCTTTACATTTTGTTTCTAGCACTTAGTAGGGGCAAAGTTTCCTTTGATTTTTCTTGGAGAAACAGAATTAGAAAAGAAAATATGTGCATTTATTTGAAATAACACATAGCAGATATGTGAGGGGGCTGAAATAGAAGATTGTGACTTTATCACATAATCTTGGGGAGGCCTACTGCCTATCATTTGGTCATGTTTTATAGTCTTAAACCATCTGGACTAAGTTCCGCACAGCTGCACGAATTTCATATGTGATAGAGCATTTTTTCCATTCAGTGTGAAATGTTCCTTCCTAAAAAACGTACACCAGACTCGCTTAATTTAGTCTGTTAAAAGGAATGCGCATGCAAAAGGACAAAAGGCTCTTTAATCTCTGCAAGCTGTTTGTTTTTCTTCAAGATTCCTGTCTGTTTGGGTTTGAAAAGTCATGTTTATTGAGGAGATGATTTTGAGGTGTGACATTAAAATAATCTATGATTTTGGACTGGTGGCTACACTCCTGCTTAATTTGCAGAACTACTTTTTATGCCTGTCAAAACACAGAGTCAGTCTATCCTTATTTACAATTAATCTCAATAAAATTAATCTTAACTATGCTTTATTTAGTGGCTTAAAATATCTAATTATATTCAATTAACTGCTGTTTTAGTAATTAACATTGCTTAATTGCCTCTGCATATATTTCTGTGAAGCTCATTAGGTGCTGCTGACTCCTTTTCCCTTTCTACTTGCTATATTTGCTGTTGTCAAACCATTTTTATCTCCCAAGGTTCGACAATGGCAATGAGAACAGATTCTTGACATTTTCTTGAAATGAATGTGATTGTTTTCCTATAGAAAATACTTGTTAGGAGCCTTTAACTGCTAATCTAAGGCTACCTTGCCTCCACCACCTCCTCATTTTCCTTATCCTTGTTCTCTAGTACACTTACAAAGTATTTTCTGTCATTGTTGCTAGAAATATGAGAAGCCAGGTTAAGCTTTGTGTTTATAAATGAAGAGCCATTCTGTGTCTGCCTAGGGGCTGTCCCTACAGGCAGTGGGTTTTTGTGTGTGTGTGTTTTTTTTTTAACCCCCTTTAAAACCATTCTAAGGGTTAAAGACTTGGCCAAGGTTCAAACAGAAAAGCACCCAGGGAAAGTGCATCTGAATATGTACAAGTTTCATGTAATTAGTGCTTAATTATATTAACATATGCAAATTGTCAACTTAGGAGCTTGTTGAGCTGGCAAAGATCAGCTAGGCACAATTGCTATATTGTTCTGAAACAATAATGGATTTCAAGTTGGATTGTGGAAACACATAACTAGCTATCTAATTTAACTCATACCATGGTGAAATTTCATTAGTCTCCATGGAGACTGGCTTAATTGTGCTGACTAATGTTCTGGGCTGCAGAATGTCCTAAAAAGAAAGCGTTGTTTGCCTAATCCACCTTACAATGACACTTGTTTGTACATGTTTCCCTTGTGTGGGAATTTGCATATGCAAATAAATAGTTTCTCTGCCCCATTTGTCATGGCTGCTCATTACCCATGAAGAGGACATTGTTACTAGGCTGTTACTGAGTCTCCCAAGACTGGCTAGTGTCAACCAGTCCAGCTACATTCTTTCATAATTTGTTTCTGATTAATAGACCAGAGTAAGTCTCATTCTCTTTGGGCATCTGCTAGGGAAGGTCAGTTCTGTAACAAAAAAAGAGCTTCTGCAGTAACAGAAAGACTTTTTCTGCTGCTGCTTCTCCTTTTCTACCCATTGGTTAACAGAATGATATTTAAAATCATGTATTCTTGTTCAAAGAATGCCTCCACTAATAACCTCTAGTTTCCTACAGCAAAAAGATAGGAAAAGAAACGAGATTCTGTTATTGGAATATTAATCCTGTTTTTGACAGAAAGGTAAACTGATATAATTGCTTTTCAGTTGAAGGCATGGGGGTTTATACAAGTGTGAAAGCATCGGAAAAGGATTAGCATTTTTTTGCATAATGAAAAGCTCTGTTGAATAGGGTCCCGAATGGTTGACTGAATGACTAAGATGAAAGGAAGATGAAAATGCAGGCTTCTCTTTCTTTATGCCTATGCTCTGCTTGCTCTAAAGTTATGTTTGTCTAAGACGTGAGCAAACAAGTAGTGGCTCAGATTTCAGCCACTTTCTAAGATGCTCCCAGTTCTCATCATGACTGGGAAGTGATACGGATGGCCATAGTACAAGCTAGTGGCTGAGCAACAGAGGTTGATGTGTAGGGGTTTTCAGAAAAATGCCAGGCTAGCCAAATATTGACTATTGAGCATCAAGAATTCCCAGTACTTTGCTGGCAAAACAATTATTTTAGAAGAGGCCAGTAGTATGACATGAATATTCAGTTCATTTAATTATAGACGGTATAGTACCATTGACTATAAATATCCCAATTGACCAAACACTTCACTGGGGGAAAAGTTGTCTATTCTGATTTTTGGCAATGTTAACTGTTTTAAGTGACCTATCAGCTCTTCTAAGTAGGAGGGGCTAGCTGAAGAGAATACAAAGTTGTCTTCTGAGGCTTTATTCCATAAAGTTCTGCATGCAGTTCTTCTGGTTACTTTGTAGGTGTGTTCTACATTTATTTTTAGATAGGTCTTTTGAAAGATGTCTAGCCTAAGAACATTTGCAGTAGGGTTTTTCCTTGTTACTATTTAGAACTGTAACTGCTTATCAGTTGACAAGGTAATCAGGTCTCTAGATATTGTGTCTTCAACCATAATGAGAGCAGTGACAATATCATTTGTTGAGACACTTTTAAAGATGAGAATTGGTTCTTTTGTATATATGTAAATCAATAGCACTATAGATCAATATTTATACGCATACAGTTTAAGCAAGTTCTTTCAGACTTACAGTTACCACAAATAATCCATGGAAAGCTGCCCCAGAACAAGACTGAAAGATTCCAGTAGATATTACCATAACTAGTTTGTGGTTAGACTGTAGAACTTCCCATTTGCCTAGTTTCTTTAGTGGTTTAGTTGCTAGAGTACTGTTAAGGTTATATGGAAACTTGGGAAATCAGAAGTGTTTTCCCATAAATTAAAGTGTAAGGGTTGCCTCTTGAGTACAGCATACTGTAAAGGAAAAGTGTTTGATCTTTGTTATAAAGTTACCCGAATTCTTTACTAGAGTCCTTTTTAAAATTTGTCAAGAAATTCTGGATTGTTTCAGAAACTTTTATGGTTAACTTTATGATATGCTTGAAAAAAAGTCTTAAAAGAACAAAAAAAAATCCACATGGAGGCTATTTTTTACATGCATAAGGGCTTATTAAGGTATTTCCATAAGAAAAATGTGTTAATTTAAAAAATAAATTCATTTATATTTTAAGACATTGTTAAGCAGGCACCATGTGTTGTAACTGGCAGCTCTCCAGCCACCATGGATGTGGATCACACGTGGGTTAATAGTAGCTTATGTGATGTCTGCATTCTTCGGAAATGGGCAAGAGCCCAGGGTATCCCGATATCAAGATTGTAGGAATCAGACAGAGCAGAATGTATGTTTATACGTGAACAGATGGACACATGTGAGAACTAAAAGTGCACAGTTTCTCTTGGCACTTGTTTTAGTTATCCCTAATGACACAACCAAGATCTTAGTGTACTCCCCGTCTTTGATGGCTTGGGATGAAATGGGCTTTTAATGAGAGTTCAATGGCATTATTTTCTTGCACAAGGTTTTGCTCCTCATGATCTTTCTGGAGTTGATATTGTGTTAATTCTCTCATTTCAGAAGTTCACAAGTTGACTTGTAAGTTTGATATGGTTTCACGTTTGACATACAATCCTAGGGTCAGGAATGGCTGCTCTCTGCTCTTTACTCTCTACTCTTTAAAGGATTGTGACTGAAATGAAATACTTACCACTTAGAAGTGCTTTTGGATGTATGCACACAATGTTAAAACAGCTTCGACACTAAAGTCATGTTTGGCTACTGATATCTCTAATATAATTATCCACTGTAACATTCTAGAGATTTAAAAAATAGACAAACAAATTTTGAGAATTGGAGCAGACTGACTTGGTGCATATGTCAGAATGCCCTGATGGTCCAAGAAAGCTTGACTAGGTGTTTTGGTCATCCAGGTTAAAGGGTGGCACATCAGCATCTGATGTTCATATCTGCTGCTTGCCTGTCCTGGAATATAGCAGTGCCCAGGTGATAATGCCTCTAAAAACAAGGTTATGAGTTCCATCATGTCCTTCTATAAAAGAGAAAAGATTCTATGAATATTTACTGAGATCTAAATCATGTTAACCAATGAGAATTGACTTTTGGGTTAAAATATGTATTTTATAACTGTTCATAAAATTCTTTTTCTTCACTGTAAATAAGACAGGAAATCCATAACTGTAACATCATTAAATTACAAAAACATACTGCTGATATATGTCACCTGGTTATATTCTTAAAATCAAAACAAAATAAAATTTTGTAGAGGAAGTTTTTGGAGAATCTTAAAATTTGCTTGTTTGGAAGAGTAACGAAGATGTACAAATATTGATAGATTTAGTTTTTACAGAATACCTACATGAAACCTGCATTGCTTCTCTAAAATTCAGTTTGTAGTACTTTAAACACATACACACACACACACACACACACACACACACACACACATGCGCACATTTAGGAATGATGTAATTCTTAGTTGACTTCCTGATCCCATTAATTGAGAATGAGAATGAGTCATCCCTTTTGTTTTAGTAGATAAATTATATTTAATCTTTGGTAACACTTGTTCCTAGTTCATGTGCGAGCATGCATGCAGACATACACACATATACCTGCACACATACACACACACGCATACACCTGCCCTCTTTCCTTCTGGTACACTCATTGTGGTAAACTCTGAAACTTATCTTCCACTGAGTAAATTCCCTCCATTTTCTAAGAATTACCCCCAAAAAAGCTCCTTAGCAAAAAGCAGGAGCGTTGAGAATACTAAAAACTCTGAAGCTTCTGAAGTCAGGAAACAGCCTTCCAGCTGTTCAGTTCAGGCTGCTCCTTTGGAAAATGGGAACTGAGTTCAGAAGAAGTTATTGACTTACACATCATGGTAGAATGTGAAGACAAGAATGCAAATTCCATCATTCAAGGACCAGTGATCACCTCAGTATGGTGTATGTTTGGAAAAGGAATTTTTGCATGAATGAACATGAAAGTTGTAGGGATGGTGAAAAGAACCAAAGGAAACATGTGTGACAGCAGTCCAACAGGTGTAGTTTTCTCTGAGAAGTAAGCCCCCTGCTTTAGAAGGGAGCCAAGTAGATCCAGACAGCTTCCCAACTCTGCAACTTTAAGCATAGTTTAAAGGTTAGATTAGGTGCTTTGAATGACCAGAAAGAGGCTATGTTTCATAAAAATACTGATGACCTCTTGGACTTAAGACGTATTTTTAATAATCATGAGCATAGTGTAGAAAAAGAAGAAAGTTTCGATCTATTTGAGGAAAGTAAATGAGGACAGGGCTGTGAAGTTTTAGAGGTAGCAGAGTGAACAGAAAGAATGCTTCTAGTTCATTCAGCCCTTTGACTGTTTACTTTGGCTTCCTTTTCCTTTTCTAAGTATGTTGGTTTATTTTCATTTAGATTTTAGATGAGAGTATACTTACTTTCTTAGGGATACCATTACCAATGAGCATCAGGTTAGAAATTTAAATTACGTTGATTAAATGATATCTATAAGTGACTTTGTCAAAGTTATTTATTATTTGTAAGCCTCAGTTTCCCCACCTGTGTCTCAAGATTGCTGAACATAAGTATTGTGAACTTCAAAATAAGTCAAGGTGATGTAATATGATGTTGAATTACTGTGATTCCTTTAATATGGTTGTTTTTCTAATAGTTTGGCTAAACATAATGCTTGTCTGATTAGCATTTGATAGAGCAAATCTCTATACGTGCGAGTAGAGCAGCCCCTCTCCCTGGGAAGAGGAAACAAGAATTGGGGAATGTGTTTGACTGTGATGTAGAAAGGAAGGTAGTAGCCTTCTCAAGCTATTTTCTCATTGGCAAGTCTCTGGATGACATCTCACTTGGCAGGTGGCGCCTCTTCCACATCATTGTCCCCCACTCCATCATGATAACTTGGTTTAGTTATGAGAGTTCCTAGATATTTAATGCATTTATGGTTCTTCATTTTTCTAAGAAGCAAATTAGGACAGAAACTGTTTCTAAATAATTCAGATCATGGTCAATTCACATGAAATCAAGATCCTGACTGTCCATTAAATACAATAATAGAATAGACCACAACGCTCACTTCAGTCTTGCAGTTGACTTAAGTCTGCTTGAAAGTCTGTGAATTAGAGGGATTTTCCAGAACTCACTTACATGCCATAATACACTTTTCTATGTACTTATTAAGAGATTTTAATATGTCATAATAGAAATATAGGTCACATTGTTTTCATGGTGACTTATTGATGAAAATTTATACCAAGCTAAAGAAAAAAGTTTTACACCCCCCCACACACATGCCATATCTAGTACTATCTACAGAATTACTAAATCTTCTTGGGGAATTTTATATAAAAGTTATCAGTATTCACTAAGATTAGTTCTTACAGGAAAGCACAGACTTTTGTCTTTTTGTAATAATGCGTTATATAGTGGAGGACTACTAGTTTCAAAGATATTAAGATTGCCTAAGAATTAGTAAATATAGGAATGCAACACTATGGAACCATGTAGAAACTGAAATCTATTTCCATTATGATTTTTAAATAATTTCATTCTTAATAATCTTCTGTTGTGATATGTATGAAGTACACATTTATACACAAAATTGCTTTTATTTTTATGGAAATATAAGTGGCCTTGGATTTTAATTTTTCAACTGCATAAGGGTTCTTCAGAGAAATTTCACTCTCCGTAACGACAGTGCCCACATGTTTTAACCACTATACACACAATGATGGATGTATTATTGGCAAATTCTTGTCCAATAAGTATCTGTTGAATGAATGAATAATGGTTATTAAAAGTACACACTGAAAACTTCAGCTTAAAATAGTAGTGGACTAGTCCCATCTCATAGTATAGGTACTGAAAAGAAAAGAAATATACAAATTTAAAATCAACTGGCCATTTCTGGAAATTCTTCAGAGAAAACTTTCAGGGCCATTTCTGGAAATTCTTCAGAGAAAACTTTCAGGGCAATGTGAATGGGCTTTTATATTAGAGATAAAGATTGTTGCAGTTAGAAGAGAAAGGCACAGTTCCCCTGTTTAACTGATAAAGAACCTGAAGTTCATAGAATTTCTTAGGAAATACCATGTAACTCTAAGTTGCAACTGAGGAGATCTGGGGGTTCACTGTGTGTGTGTGTGTGTGTGTGTGTGTGTGTGTGTGCGCGCGCAAATGAAGGTGGCATGTGTCCACTATTTCACTTTAAGTAGTTTAGCTCTTCCTGTTTAAAAACTTCTGTGCTGTGAATATGAGATTTTTTCATTTGTGACTATTTCCTAGCAAAGGAAAGGTTTGTTATTGTTGTTTTGTTGTTGTTTGCAGAGGTTCTAGTCCTGTGATAACTGATAATAGACTGCGCTTGGATTATAAAGCTAAGCAGGTAGAGATAGGAACAAATTGCCTGAAAGGTGAAAAGATGAAGGAAAAGTGGGCTGGGACATTTCATTCTTGAGAAGAAGCAGGATGCAGATTGGGAATTATTCCTGTTTTCCAGAAGTTGCTGGTCATAGGAGGCTGTTTAAGTACTCACTGTCAACAAGGAAATCATGGGCAGCACTTAAAGTGGCTCACCCCTGATTTATTCATAAACCTTACATGAGCACTTGGCTTTGTTCTTGCTCTAGGAATGGGGACTGATGCCAATAAGGACAGGAATAAAGAGCTTCTTGCATGGTTCAAGAGTGAATAGCACTTTACCTCAAAGCCTGACCTTTTTGCTTGTGGTCTGTTATGGAAGCGTTGATTCTGATTGGCTGTGTGTCCTTGGAGGAATAGAAAGAAGAGGTTATAACAAGAATCTCCTCTATAAACTCTATAGCCTATGTAACAAGACTGTGTGATTGGAGCTTGGGTTCTCACTCAACCTAAAGGTGGTGTTATTTATACTAAAAGCAAAGGCTTTCCTTTCAAAGAGTTTCACATTTAATAGTAGTTGGAAAAATATTACCTGTTTCTAATTGAAGCATATGATGATGGCAGAGTGAAACTGTTTTTGACAATCCCTCTGCCCACTGAAGAGAATAGAGATTTAATTACGGGAAATTAAGGTGGTGAGAATAAACTAGCTGTATGTGGATGGGAATGAAGGACAGGGCTGGCTGACCCACTGATAAGCCATATTTGTTTGAGGAGCTACAAATGTGTACTGTGCCCATGATGCTTTGCTCTAGCTGCCCACATTGAGTGAAGGATGGAAGGACGTACATTTAAAAGACAGGCTGGCTGCTTTGCACAGGCCAGAGGTTGAGTAGTTATTTAAATCCCTAGAGCAACATTTAGTTTATGCTAGTCTTTCCCCACCCCCATTTGTGTTTGCACTGACTTCGCTTTTCTCCTTTAATGGAGCTGGTTTCTTATTTCGTACAGGGCATATATTTACAGAAAAAAAAAAAATCTTTTCCTCCAATTTTCACAACACATCACAGGAACCCAGAAGAGCCATATTAGGAGATGGTGATGAGAGTTAATGATATATCTTTAGATAAAGCCATCCTCCTGTGCAATCACATCAGAGTCATCAGCTCATTTGTCATGGCTGGAGTGAAAATGTCAGGACCAATGAGTGTATGAGTGCTGAAGGGGCGAAAGGGCTTTTGCAGAGACATTTTTGTACTGGGAGTTGGCCATGGCTTAGATTTTAGCTCCAGGGAAATATTGGGATTAGCCAACACTGTGTACAAAACCTTAGCATAACAGAATTAGTTGGGGAAATGGAGGGAGATGGGAGAGATGAGGATGAGTACATTTCTGGAAACAGGGTTTAGGCTGAAGCTGGGAAACTATGAAAAAGAAAGAGATGATTTATTAAGATGATATTGACATACACATTTTGAGCCAGAATGAAGCTATGAACTTGGGATGGTATCAATGGACAACCAGCATGTCATATGCTAAATACGTATATATGTACCAAACATGTATTCATGGCCCTTATATTCAGCGGCATTAAGAGTTTCAATCTTTACCTTCATCTAAACGTTTTGTAGGAAAATAGTATTTGCACACACCAAGGTGACATTCAGATATAAAGTGCTTCTGGCAGTAGAGCAGAAGTCAGGACTTAGTCTAAATAACAATACTCACAGTGAAATACCTGTTACATTGTTGAACTTACACGAAACCAAAAAGCTAAACTTGCTTTACACACAGCTCATTCTGAAACTTTAATTGAAAAGTAACTGATTTTCTTTCCTTACAGAAGTTCTTATCTTTGATAGGCCAATACTAGCTGATTTATTTCGTTTTGAATCCAGCTAACTGTTCTCTTTTAGATAATGTACCCATACAACCTTTTCTTGTTTAGTTCTATTGATTTACAGTGTTAAAGTGAAATAATCTGATACCTGTTTCCTGCCCTTTGAGTATTTGTCATCAAAGAGGCTGATTAGTTTTTCCCCTAGCTCTTTAGCTGTTTTAAATGTATAATTATCATTGCATGTCATTTGATAGCTACACTAATTGCTGCCAACTATTGTCTGTTTGCACTTAATGCTGAAACCTGATCAACATCCTGCTTTGGATGATGTTTGGTGGTAAACTTTAATTAACTCTTATTGCATTGAAGAAGAGTTCAGACTTGGTGCTAACTAATCATTTACCTTCATTATGTCCTGACAGCTCCACTTGTTCTTGGTCCTAATAGATACACCAGTCAGTAAATAAACCTGCAAACCCTATGCCTGGTAGCCGCTCCACACTAATATTTTGCTACTTAAAGTATAAGATAATTGGGCTCAGATAATTATTTAGTTAGTTTCGTATCTCTAGTTCTGCAGACACTAATCTTAAATTGCTTTTTTCATGCTGGACAATTTCATTTTAATAGAAACTGTAGATTTGAGATAACATTATTTCTTCAACATGGTTCCTCTGAACATGCATCTTTTGAATCAATACAATTAAGCTTGTCTCCTGTTGGAATCCTTGTAATTATTTTTCCTGAAATACTTTTCCTGTAATGATATTGAAGTTAAAGTAATCAGGTTACCAGCAGATCATGTAAAATTCAACTCAAAATTGCTGGTTGCTTGATTTTAATTTGTCTGACATCAAGTTTGTTTGAAAAGGGATAATATGTGGGTAAACCAAGGAGCTTATAATTATGGTTGACGTTTGTTTGTTTATAATGAAATCTAATTAAAGTTCATACATTTAAAACACAAAAGTTAATTACTGAATTGCTCACTTCACTGATGGGCAGCAGTCAAATTAACTTAGCAGAGAGAGAGGAAAAAAGAGAGAAAGAGAGAAAAGAAAAGTAAAAACAACCAACCCCCAAAAGAGCCCCAGACAAAAGGCTGTTCATAATAGAAATAAAATAACTAACTAATCTTAGTGATCAAACATAAATTTGCCAATATTTCATCCACAAGAGAACTTGGCATTCCATTTATGTTCCCTATTATGTTAGTCCTAATGTGGTTCTTAATGTAAAGTAATTTAAAATATTTACATGGAATATAAAAACAGCAATGTATTTGGTAGACTCTAAGAGTATTATATAGTAAAAGCCACTTGGTAGTGATTTAAAGAATTATGCATGTAACTTTCTTCATTAAAACTATTTGAAATCCTGTAAAAGGATTTCATTCATTGCTCAGGGAACAGGAAAGTTTGCTAAAATAGCTGACCTGTGATTAGTTTTTTAAAGATAATTACAGTAGGTTTAGCCTGCAAGGAATGATTTTTTAATGCACTTTACTATATCTGTTATTATATTGGTTATGAGATCATATTGGTGGGAATGGTAAAACATAAGTGAGCATAAAATTATTTTAACTTTTAAATGTTCACTTGTCAATATCTCATAATCAATTTTCTTTATGGATAGTGAAGGATAAATACAGATAGGTATTAAAGCATTGTCATAGTGCAGATGAGATAATGCAGATGATAGTTGTTGCTAAGCTGGTAAAGCTTTTTCAAGGTAAACATTCTACAGTTATGTATACATTACTTAAGTCAATTCAGATTAATTTTTAAATATTCATGTGTGATGACTCAGCATCTCTATCGGCTAGACACTCAGGTTGTTTTTATGCAGGCGAAATCAGTCAATTATATTTTAAAGAAGAAAAATATAGATGCAAGAAAGACATATCATTTTTAAATTTCAAAGACATGATTGAAAAGTTCATGTATTTTGAGGGAAACCTAAAGGATTCTATGTTATAACTTCATATTTAAGTGTTATAGACGTGAACTTTCAAGTGTGATAGGGGCTTAAGGGAGGGGACCTGAGAAAGAAGACCAATTGGGTCCCCATTATGATGCTTTGAAATTGAGAGTGACTTATACAACCTGTAGCACTTTCAGGGAATACATTTAACTTCATTCTAATGGAATGCCTTATTGAGTTTTAGATTTATATATTATTTAGGGAAGAGAAATTTAGAAGATCATGTAGCCATTGAAGTCTAATCTTACTTTGTGTAGAGAAGAGGGGAAGGTGATTAATACTTAAATATTACCAGGTCACTGGCATCACAGGGCACCTTTTTCTTCTTTAGATGATTAAAAAAAAATTCAATGTAGTCTCTGAGTATTGGCAAACAACAGCTTTCTAGTAATACTTTAGCTGATTAGTGTGCCCTTACCCTTTAATGAAGCAATCACCACAAAGACCCAGTGTCAGCTGGAACACTAGCAAAACAGTATCAAAGAAAAAGCCAGAAAGAGGCACAGGACATGATTGCAGTTCAAGTCCTTGCCTCACACCACTGCAAACTATTCATTTTCAATTAGTGAGAATAAGAAAATGAGAAATCAACTCTATTGGTTGAAATTACCCGTTTGTTTCCAGAGGTAGCTAAAGTTGGATCCATCTTGCCCACTGATTATGAAATTTTCCCGAAGCAAACAAATAAAATGAGTCATATAACAGCATAATTTGGTTAAAGAGAGACTATTGATTCTTCTGTAAGCAAAGTAGCTGGAGTTTGATTAAAGCTGTAAAGAAAACGGAGTAAAATTCCTATTTCCCACAACTAATCAAATTAAGAACTGGTGAACTTAGCGGTAAAGTATACCTTTCCTCATTAGCTTTGCAACACATATGTTTAATGCTATGTCATTGTCGTATAAAGTCCATATACATTTAATGATGTGAAAGAGAATGAAACTAGGAAAAGAGGAAGAGAAAGAAAGAGAAAGAATCAAAGAGGGGGAAGATGATGCCTCGACCACAAAGGTCCTATTTATAGAGAAGGAAACCAATCTGCACTGAATCACTAATTTAGATTTTAATGAGAAAAATGAGAGAGAAACAAGGGAACATGACTTAGTTGACTCACACACTTATACTTGCCTTTGTAAACTTTCCCTTCTTAAAAATGTGCTTGTTCTAAATGCTGAATATATTTGGTTACATCCTTCTATTCAAACTTAATTACCTTCTCCCCTTTGTCATGACATGGGTGGAAAGTTTTTGCCGTGTCAGGAGAGGTCGTCACACATTCTTTTGCAGTTCGCTTCATTAATTCCTTCTTGCAGAAGCATTCTCTCTCGTGCTGGGAAGGTAGAAGGGTGTAACAGAAGAGCCCTGAAACGTCAGCAGGAAGCTCTAAGCTGGTTAATGCAGTATAATTGTCTGGACATAGACCGGTCTTTGTTTGTGTGGTTCACTCCGAATCAGCTGTAATTAACTCCAGAGTGTTTCCAGATTGCCAGCAAAGAAAAATTACAGCTTTTCTGTTTTAAATTGTAAAGCTCACAAACATTAACTATGGAGATTGCATTTACTTTGATATATTTCTATCCTGCAAGAAAAAAGATCTTGCTTGACTCTCCCACCCCACCTCTAAAAATGTGCTTTTGTTAAGTTATTTGATTTAGTGTCTATTGGAACATAATGGCCCCTTAATAGTTGGGTTTGAAACCTTTTTACTTAATATTTTCAATCCTTTGCCTTCCCCTTTGCTAGCAGTTTTAGGACTGCAATTGGAAAGAAGTTATGCAATCTTTTATGAAATGCTGAGCATGGACTAAAATAAGCTAATTGCAATGAAGGCTGGCTCAAAGAGATCATCTTCAAGGGCCGAGATCAGATATGTGTTCTGATGTAACTGGGACTTCCACTTAGGTACCTCACCTGTGTTCTGATAAATCAGAAGAGAGACCAGAAGGAAAGGGCAGTTTCACTACCTTCTTCCTGTGGTCAGCTCACCACACCCTGTTTCAAGCTTCTGTGAAGTGGTTTGTAATTATGAATTCCGACATGGATAAAAATGAGGTAGCGGTGTGAACTAATACAGCCTGGCACACAAAAGATCTGTCAGCAACGGATGAAAAAAAAAAGTCCAGCCAAAAATGTTTTTTTTTTTCTTTCTTCTGAATTTAACAATAAGGAATTTAAGCCTCAATGTGGCTTTAGCAACCAAAGAAAAGAAGCTCTTGGTGTCTGCATAATACCACTTTGATGGATTTTTTTTTTCATCAGTTCTCTGTACGTGGCAACAAATAAACAAGTATAATTATACTTGTGAAGGCCTATTCATTGCTTTGTCAGGAGTAGATATATGTGCCGTTTTCACACTGCGCCTCTCTTTTGTCTTTGCCTAACTCACTATGACATATTGATAGAGGATTTGGAATCGGGAAAAGGCCACAGCAGAGACAGTGATGACCTTTTGGAAACTTGATATAATTCAAGGATTTTTATTTATTTTCTATTTTTTTTATTTGTAACTTGTTACCAAATTCTCTTGTACGCAGACAACTTTTAACCCATTTCAAATGGAGTACATAAAGACTCAATAGTGTTAGGAGACGGCTAGAGAGCAGAGGAGAATAAAAACAATAGGCTAAGGAGTGCCTTGGTCTACTTTCCCAGCACTTAGCAGAGTGGCTAACCTAGCATTCCTTTCCCATTATTCTGGCCTCTTGATCAGATCACGTTCTTTTTAATCATTTCACAAACACTGTCTCACTGGACCATAGAAGAGGGCTGGGGCAGCCTCAATTAAAAGACAGAGGTAAAATTGGCCTCTCTGATTTTGGGTTCTAATGGGAACTCTGAGTGCTGAATGCGAAGGCATTCTGCTATTGTTCAGAATGCACCCCCTTTCATTAGCCTGGCTCCTAGTAGGTGGGTTTGGTCATTTAACAGAGCAGAGTTTAGACAGCAGTGGCTGCAGAGGAGAGCAGAGCAGGAGGAGCAAGAAAAGTTCTTTTCTGTATATTGTCTGCTGTTTCCGAAAAAGGGATTTGACACGATCAAAGTCATTGATCTTGTGAATTCCTGAGAATACCAAAAAATGTGTACACATATTCTAAGCAGACCAGCAGGTATGTATTGCTCTGAATGTAGCCTGGAAATTATAACGGGTTTTCTCTAAGGAATTTCCCGAGGACTTTGGTGATTTTTAAAAATGGAGTATTTGGCAGTTGAGACTAGAAATTGTTGATGATTAAATAGAAGCCAGCTAGAATGGTGAAGCAACTTTTGTAGTGAGTTTCCATGCTATGCAGTCACTTGGGGATAGATTCCATGGTTTAAGTTAAATGGTTGTCTTTGTGGTCTTCATTCTGAGACTTTTAGAGAGCTAGAACAAACTACTTACATGGGTCGTTCGCTAAAAGAAGAACTTTATGTGGTACTGATGGCAATGAACTGCTTGGTATCACATTTAGTGCCATGGAGCAGACTGGTGAAAAAGCTTTTTGGGTGCACAAAATAATGTGATATCACCAGAATACACTGACAAACATTGCTATGGTTACAGCTGTATAGCTACAGAAAACATTTAGTATCAAGGAATATGTGAATATCTACGTCAATTTAGGTAGTTTTGTTTTTGTTGATTTTGGAGTGAGATATAAATTTGATTGGATAGAAGACTTATGTTTGATTGGTTTCTGATGAATTGTGTAATTTATTGAGAAGAAATTGATGGAAAATTTTGTGTAAAATTATATGAGACTAACACAAGGAAACATATCCCATCATATTGCTGTGATGGATTCTTTGACATAATTTCCATAATATTTCATATACTAATAGTGTGCTTCTCTTGAAAGTTACTTCTGCCTTTATTAAGATAAAATGAAAAGATGGGATTTATTTTACATAGAGAAATACTGATGATCCATTGTGGAGTCCATATTGTATCTGGCCCAAAAGATTAATTACTCATTACATGTGACTTTTCTGAAGTGTGTCAGGATATGTGTGATAATTCTAGCATATGTGGTTTTTTTGTGGGCTGAAAACTGTGGTAGGGATAGAGAAAATGAAATTATAATAATAAAAATAGCTCAGAAACTCTTGTACAAAGTTGTGCAATGTTTGGTAGGTTTTCTTACTCTTTATAGTCCAGAGCATTATCTTCTATACATCAGATCTATGCATAAGCCAGGCCATTGCCTTACTTTGAGGGAAAGGGACACCCTGGCTCCTGAAATTTCAGTTTAATCTATTAATCTAATAACATCATTGCTTTTTCTCCAAATATCTAGTCTCTTCCTGCCTGCCTCATTTCTTTCAGTCCAGTTCATCAGGGTATTATATTTTAAACATTTTGACTGCCTTCAGTATGTATACATTGTACAGAGTCAGTACATGCAAAAGTAAACATTAATGTTTTTGAAGTAATTAGAAAATTATTAGGTTTTCATGCTTATGGTGATCAGATTATTTCAGGGTGTTTTAAAAGCTGCATGCATGCCATGAGGATAATTAACCTGGAGCTCATCAATGATTAAAATTACACACTAAGCTTTGTGATGTTTGCTTCATAGGCAATTAAAGTGTCATTTAACCATCTCAGATACAAAATGAATTTTGATTTTGTCTTCAGTCTGTGATCTTCTGATGTATTCTAAACTTATCACTTCTTCCCTAATTTGGCTGACAAGATTAAATTTGATTATAGTAAGAACATTACTTACATAGTCCTGATACTCAGCATACCTGTGACCTTCAATGGCATCTACCTTCTAAAGGACTGTTTGTAAGGAAATTCTAAAATGTTTAGCGATGTCAGTGAGCCCAGCTCTCTGTCTTCCTCATAGCTCTCTGCTACTCTGAAGACTGTACCAGCATGCAGGGGTGGGAGGAGCATCAAGGCAGAGATCCAGAGCATCTATCATAATAGATATAATTTGTAATATAGCAGAGAACAACAACTTTTCTTGTTTCAGAACTTGTCAGGTTATATGAATGTTTTGATTCTTTTAAAGTAAGGCACTACTAGCCTTAAAGTTATGAGTCCCTTCAATTTTGAGATTTGAAAGAAGGTTGCTTACCTGTTTCATAAAATCAAGAGAGTGCTCATGTCACGAGCTAAAAATAAATATCAAAG
Source organism: Eospalax fontanierii (assembly GCA_035773235.1). Taxonomy (NCBI): domain Eukaryota; kingdom Metazoa; phylum Chordata; class Mammalia; order Rodentia; family Spalacidae; genus Eospalax; species Eospalax fontanierii. The sequence continues at coordinate 30,280,966 of CM069532.1, read as the reverse complement.
TTCCACACCACTCAGCTGTTGTGTACGGTGCCATTATTCTGTGAACTGAGAGATCTGCAAGACTCAGAAAAGCTTAGCTGCCATCAGACCATTGTTACGGGGACTGAAGTTTGCAGGTGCATACACCCACATCCATGCAGAAACACACATAGAAGAACACACTTTTTACCCACAGATGCTTAACTTTCCCCTGGCCTTTTACCCTGCTGCTAGAAACTGATACAGCTTTTATTGAGCAAATCTTATCTGCAACAAAGAGAGCTTAGGCTCTAAGATGCCTTTTTAAAAAAAAGAAAAGAAATAACTTTTAAAAATGAAGGATTTTCATTGGAGTGCTTGTGCATGATTTGTTAAACCAGGGGAGATGTTGACTGAGGCAGTGGTTGAGAGATGGGTAACTCACCAGGACTGATAACATCAAAATGGTATTTGAAATGGTATTCATTACATATTGCAGTTTAAAAAAAAACTGAGTGAATGTGATTGTCCCCTAGGATGATAGGACTGGTTGCAGTAAATATTAATTTCTGTTCTGTTGCCCATTGAGGTGACTGAAGTGTGGGGAAGAATGGTGATTGGTGCTTAATCAGGGCCAGCCAGATACCTGCTGAGACCCTGTGCACAGGGAAGATTTGTAGTAAGCTGATTTACTGGCAAAATGAAAACCAGAGAAGAGTCTGGCCTGCACTGCCTGGGACTGTATATTTTTCATTTTAAGGCTCTTCTATTTGTTAGGCTATGTCCAATACCCACCTCCCCCTGCTAGTCTCTGCCTGCTAAAGGCAAATTTAAAAATGTACAAGTCATTTGGGTTGTTTTTCCATTACTGCTGCTGTATATTAAAGTTGTGTACATTTCTAAAGGGTAGATGTGGTCTTAAAGCATTAATATACAGTGCATGCTTTTTTGGAAAAGAGAAATGAAAAATACCAGGATTAGTGCTACTACTTTTGGATTTGATGTGAA